>OZ010738.1:17763050-18483050 GCA_963932295.1 Tipula lateralis | reverse complement strand
TATTTAAATTAAAGTCTAGGTAGAGCTTCGAGGTGTTGGCCCGACAGTAATGCGATTCGATGGTCGGGAATGATGAGATATGGTCTTTGATTTCCATCAGTTTATGTTCTGGTACTTTTTTTTTTGAGATTTTAACCCTCGTTAATTTTTTTTTGTAACTCCAGTAACAACATTTTTAGATTTATGCGCATTATACACTGGTTTTTGTGAAATGGCAAAAGTTCCTAACCAATACGGTTTACATACTTGGACACAATTCCCATTGAATTCAACAAAAAATCCAAACGAATAGGTTCACCGGGAGTCAACTTATTTCTTCGTTTTGCGAATGGTTTCCCTTCTTGTGGTCAACTTTAAAATGGAATCCGCTTTTTCATGCAATCCTTTGTTGTTGCAATTGTTTTAGCAGGAACTATTTTGCCACGGGAATTTTTGTATGCTTGACCACTTTAATATTGCTTATGTCTAATATTGCGCTGCTAATTATTCGGATGGGCTTTGCGCTTTCGCGATTTTTGGCTTGCATATCTTTCTGTATAATTTGATTAGAGTTTACTTCTAACGCATTTTGTTCAAATTCAAGATCGAGTATTTCCACCTCTTAAAGTATTGTAGAACTGCAACTGAATTCCTCTAATTTATTCATTTCATTGTCTAGTTGTAAAATGATAAAGTTTTCTAAAATTACACTTGAATCGATATCGATTATTTCGCCTTCGCATAGAACAATCTTTTCTGAATCCATATTGCTATAAATTATTGTGTTTGATTTACCATTAATTATTATGCAGAATAATTTGTAATTAACTTTTTACCTGATTATTGTGTCTGCTAAAAAATATGTCTTGCTTACACAAAATTAATCACAAAACTAACCATCTGTCACAATTACGTTAACCACATAGTTCTATTTACATAAAATTGTACTGTTATTTCGAATAATAATGTTCTATATACAAAATATTGTGCAACATGGTTCTATTTACTAGTTTATGTTACTGTTTGGAACGCAAAGTTCTATTTGCCAGTTAGAACCTTTATAACCAAATCTCAACGTAAAAACGTAAAACTGAGTCCTAACGTAGTTAGGACTCAGTTTTTGTGAATATCTCGAAAACTGAAAGAGATAGACTATTGGGGATAGCGGTAATCGAAACAGCATAATCAATTTATTATACGTACTATGCAAAAATGTCAATTAAAACCCTGTTGTTCTAAGGTCGCGATATATATATATATATATATATATATATATATATATATATACATATATATATATATATATATATATATATATATATATATATATATATATATATATATATATATATATATATATATATATATATATATATATATATATATATATATATATATATATATATATATATATATATATATATATTGCCTTAGATTAATTATCAACTATTTTCCCTTCTAGAGGAAGTAGTTAGATTTCAGCACTAACTTAGTAGTTATGATAATTTTGTGCAAGAGTATAGAATGGATGACTTTAGAACTATGATACTATGAACACTTTAGTTCATAGTATCATAGTTCTATTCAATTACGAGATTAGCAAACTAATTATCGTTTGATACTGCCAAATACCATGGTTAATTTTTAACCGCTCCATTGTTCGAACCATTCTAAAATGTGGCGTTTGATCTTGTTACAACAAGGAGTAATCTAATCAAAGGCTCACTATTACACTAAAAGTACTTTCTATTAAATCGTAATTCCATTTAATCGGCTCTTTTGTCTAAACAGATTCTTTGATTTTTTCCAAAGATTCACATTAAGCATACGAAGGGCAACTCAAGCAAACAACTTCGTTTCATAATCATATCAGCTATTGTATTATCATTAATTTGTAGATGTGAAGGTATCCATTGCAGAATAACCTCTTTCCCACAAAATTTTTACCATATTTCTCCATGCACATTTCCCTAAACACGCTCACTCCATTTAATAAGATTTAATCAATTGGAAGTCGAAGAATAGATCTACTCTTATTCTCCGTTCATCTCCAGACAACTTGATTGCCTCAATTATCCCAATCATCTCGATCCTGATTTACACTAGTTCGATCTTGATTTAGTCTAGCATTTGAAGACACCTCAACGTGTACAAAATATTTCAATTGCAACTCATTTCAAAATACAAGTACACATCAAGACTATCCTTAGGAAATTTTGTACGTACCGGTGAAATTTAGGAAAATAGGTCAAAATTTCCCTCATTACTTTTGACAGGTTTGTGAGCTGGTGATTCGCCTCCCTCACAATGCTGTTAATATTTTTTTTAAATGCAGTTTTTTGTACGCGTCCACACAGCAGTTTGACGTTCGAAGATGAGTCACCCAATTTTGCCCACAAATTATGTATTGGGGTTGAATTAATCGCTATTACTCTGGCACATTCGACCTCATCTTTCATTAACTTATCAAATATACCCTTTGATTCATATTGACCATATACACGCTTGACCCATACGGTATGGAGATCATTAGCATATTTCGCATGATGTCGGTTACACTCGGGTGAGCTGCCCATTAAGGTTTATTCGACCGTTTGATCGTATTGTAAGCTCAAACATTGCAATCATCACGGGTTGATTCAGATTCTCAAAAACCTATAGTCATAGGTATTTGGGACATGCCTGATTTGGTCATTAAATACATGCACAACTCTAATGTTAACATTGCTTTCGTTCATCTGCAAATTGAAGATCGAAGAGTATTAATTGAATCGTATCTAGATTGAAGAGTATTAATAATATTTTACTACCTTGTGGTAGTTCGACTTAAACTTTACGGTCGTAAACTCTTCATCCTGTAACCTTCACCACACAATACTAATTTTCGGGTAGTCATAAAATTATGCACACATTTGCAACCTTTTTCCAGGAAAATCATAAGCTTAGAAGAACTTAGTATACATCGTTGGCAGTACTTGTACTTCCCAAACACGCTTTTCTACACAGTTTCTAGAAAAAACTATTCTCATTTATATGTTTTTCCATCCTGCCTTGTCTCAATCTGTTTTTGGGTATTGGAACCACAAAATCCACAGGAAATCATCATACAAATACTCAATTTCGTTATTTCATCACCTCACTTACTGTTATTTGAGTTCTGCACACGCCATTTACTCTTTCTATTTCACTCTCAAGTTCATTTGATTCGATCATATCATTTGATTGAAGAACCCTATTCATTTTTCTAGCCAATTTATGTTGTTTAACAACATCTTCTTTTTATTGATGTTTGCGCCACCTATAAATTGAAGTATATCGCACTAGCTCTGTCAATAAAATTCACCATCCTTTTTGGCCTTCCATTGTTAATTATAACGAGATCGGAATCTGACACGATAGGTCGGCCAATTAGTTTCACTGCAATTTATCATTTCATCATTGTAATATTACCTCTGCACACCTGAATGCACTTTTATGTGAACTCCCTCCACCCTACAATCATGCCACAAACAAGCACTACATTCAAACTCTTGGCATATCATGGTCCATTAAATCATTCATCGGCATCCACTGCTGTTACCTATACTCATTCGGGTTGAGGAACGAGTTTTGGTTTTCTTCATGGATGATACTTAACCTTCTGCTTTGCTGATTAAAACTAAAAGGTTACTGCTCCTTAGACGTTGCATTTCTTTTATATGTACTGTCAACATGGCCAATTCCCTTTCTATCAAAAATGGTAATACAGCGCGGAAATTATATTCAGAAAAGATTCGTTTCACTACTATGCCATTTGAGCCTCTTTTTTGTCTTCGAAAAATTGTCATAACCATGATTTCCATAATCCTTCATTTCTAGTAGTTAAAATGCTAAGCCTTTTATGATGTTTTGAAATCCCTATGAAGCGATAGAAGAAATTCGTGTGGACGTCTCGATTATATTCGGTTTTCCTATTTATTATCGGTTTTACGATGGCACATATCAACTGGTGTTCAAATAGTTCCTCGAAGAGGTCAGGGTAATAAGACGCCTGGATCTGGTGGTCTACTCCTATATGGTTCTTATGTATATGAGGCTTTTTCAAGGCAAAAACCTATCCACAAAGGAATTAGTGGTCTCAAGAATCGTTTTATAAACTATTATCAAGAAACGGAGCTGAAGTTATACTAGAATATGTATAAATTCAGAAGTGTAAAGAATCGACCAAATAACAGAGTTATTTATTCGGTTGCCCAGTATCACCGTATTTGAGTTACTATAACAAAATTTTCTGAAACCACATGACAACGTGAAGTCAGCAAACATTCAAATAGCATATAAATATCCTATACTCCGAATTGACTTATCTTTATAAATCAGAGGAATATTATTAATTTACCTTTCTTCAAGTAAGCTAAAAAGTGGATACTGAATTAATCATCTCGTTTCACTGCATTATACAACAATCAATCATACATATATGTATAAGAGCATATATTTATTTAAAATACACCAATCCCTCGAATTACACGATAGATATTTTTCACGCCAATTTGTGTACGGTTGTTACTAGAGACCTCTATTAATTCCTCGTCGAACCGTGTAAACATTCAAGTCTTGCATGATTGGTGTACCGTGTAAACCGAGTGATTGGTGTATACGAGTTTCAATATGTAATTTCATAATCGTAAACATAAAAACTTTTCTTTACATGTACACTTTATAAATTTATTTAAACATTTTTTAAGTAAAAACTAAATAAATTATCATGTTTGCAATCTTAAAACATAAACATAATCGATCGCCGATTTAGAAGAAAAAAAAATACTGAAAGCAGCCTCTCGCTTATACGAGTATATGCAACGTTTTCGTATTCATTTTCTCAAAGACTTAAGAGACGTATTTACGACTTCAAGATTTTCTAGGCGAACCACATTTTTTGAATTTCACAATAATTTTATTATTATTATAAAATAAATAATTCGTAGTGTTGTTGTATTTAATCTTTAAATAAAATACCAACAACAAAAGTTGTTATATAGTTCGAACCAATTAATTCATAGTTCGATTCGAACAAAAAGAAAACTGTGACGGAAATACCTGTTGTCAATATTTAACAAACATTCGAGGTAATATCAATACAACGAAATTGGGTGAATAATTGTGCTGCCATCATCGAATCGATTTGATTTCGAATTCAACTTGCTGCTGCGATTTTATCCGCGCGCATATAAAACGTGTGAAATTCTATGCTAATGCTAACGCATTTATTATTGTAAGTCAAGTGCACGATCAATAATATATATAAATTATTGTAATTTAAATAAATTAATTTACATATTATTATAACAAATTATTAGCATAATATAAATATAGTTTTTGCGCTGTAGTTCGTTTTGTTCGAATGTTTATTAGTTTATAGAAAATCTTTTGACATCGCTACTCAAACAGGGTGTCATTCAGCGATACAACGTGTGGTAGTGATAAATTTGTGAGCTGGACCGAATGGTGAAACTGTTGAAATCTCAATAGCTCATTTGAACTCACAACAGGCTACCCATTCGAATTGAATTGTTATCCAGACTACACCCGTGTGACCCGTTCTGCCGATTGTTCGACTTTTATGGTAGCCAAAATCGAGTTAATCCAATCGATAAATAATCAGCTGTCAACGGTGAGCCCAAGCACTATACAAAACAATGATATGTAATACAGGGTGGAGCAGAAGTCCCGCTACCATTTTGATTGCCTATAACTTTGTTCAAAGAAAAGATAAGTGGGTGTGGTTTTCAAAACAAGGTCTTTAAATTTTTTTTCGTTATGATTGGAAAATTATATCGGCTAAATGACCGCGATATCTCAGGCTGAATTTCTTCAATTTTGTGACGAATATTGTCTTTAAGATGTTGAATCGTTTGGAGCTTATTCACATAAACTTTTGATTTTAAACTACCCCATAAGAAATGTCGGATACTGTTAACTCCAGAGATCTGGCTGGCCATAGATTTGAATTGTTGAGCGGGTTGTGTGTGCTATGGCCTTATCTTCCTGAAACCGCATGTCCTCTAGTCCTTGCTCTTCCATTTCAGGCACCAGAACATTTTGAATCATGTCTTAGTACCGTTCAACAGTAACAGTAACTTCAACACCTTGATCATTTTCAAAAAAAAGGGACCTATAAGGTTTCCAGCATGACCCACGCTATACAGTTGTTTTAAGTCGATGCAATGAAGTTTGATGAATTAATTGAGGATTCTGTGTTCCCCAAAACCGACTGTTCTGTTTATTGACGTGGCCACTGGGATGAAAATGGGCTTCATCGCTCATTATCAATTTAGACGAAAAATCTTTAATTTCACCAGACAGACTTAGGATGGCGTTACTGTCTCACCTCGTTGATCAGGATCCCTCAGTAGTAATTTTTGGAGTTTCAAAATTTGCCTTTAACTGCGTGCAGAAATCTGTAACTGGGAACAACTTCTCCGAATTGATATTTCTGGCACCAGAGCCACATTTTCAGCGTATTGAGGCGTCCGTTGTCTTCAGGGGTCTGTCTGCTGTTGTGCCGTATTGTCGAAATTTCGCATGTAAACAATAAATTGTGGTTTTATATGGCACTGGATGATTAGGATATTTTTGACGCAATTTCCGCTAAGTGGTAATAATGAAACGATTATTTTCAATAAATATTGTCACTATTTCTGATCGTTCTTGTGACGAATATTTATTTATTATAAAATTGGAGCGACTAAACAACACAATGGTTAAAGCGAAACTGAGCTAAAAGTCACATAACAAAGATGGCACGCAATTAAAATGATAGCGGTTATTTTGCCCCAACCGATTATCTTGTGGCCCAAGCTGGATGATACAGATATAATCACCTGTTAGTTTCTTGTATGGCTCCACCACTACGTATCACACAGACATCTTCCTTTTCACCATCTTGATCACAGGTCTATACAAATAAGCGGAAATAATTGGTGCCATTATAGTCAACATATTAAATGCCATCCAGTCAGATGTTGGCGATAAAGTTAAAGAAAATTGAACCTACCGAATAGGTGCCACCAACCAAGTCAAGCCGGGTATATTTTGAATTACGTATTTTTTCAATATTAGGACTGTTAGGAACGACAAAAAATACCTAATGTCGACCTTCCACGGTATATTTTTAGCCATCTATTTCCCTATACGCATGGTTGGCCTATAAGTTTCTTCAACCATAAGTATTTCCATTTTAGTTGAGCAGGTCCAAAAACACCGGATGTAACAATTCTATATGTTAAGACGATAATATTACAAAGTTCCATTGACGCTGAGAAAATATATCGTCAGATCATCAGGTGACATCAACTACTAACGAGTCATATAGTGCGAATCACGAGATCCATAAATGCGGATCAGCTTCAGCACCATTTCAAGCAACCAACAAAATTCATCACAACTTAAACGTCGATTAGATATTTAGTCTGAAGATTGCAACGAACAGGAAGCAACTAAACTGCAACGACAGATTATTATAATTTTGTAGTCAGGTGGCTCTCAACCAGTTATCTCCCAGTAAATTATTACTAAATAAGCTAAAGTAAATTAGCTGGGACGTTTTATTATCACCTAACCTAACGGGATTATAAATTCACTCCGAAAATCTTGGCCTGATCTTGTGAGAGTTAACATTCAACGTTGGATATACAGTTGGCCAACCGATTTATAATAACACAGATGCAAGTGACCATCTGCAAAGTCAGGAGTTATCCGCTGAAGAAAATTTTAATACCGAAGATTAAAATTTTCGGAGGACTCAATAGATTAATGAAAACTGTGGAGAAGCATGGTACTAGCATGGTTATCTAATTACCCTCTACGACGAAAGTCTTTTCGAAATGACGAACAATTTTCAACATTTGCCTTGCAATTGATGGAAGCACATCATTTCTGATGATAATTTAGCCACCATAGCCTCTAGGGACTTGTCACCACATTTAATCTTTGGTGGAGCAGTCCATCACAAAATAATAATAAACCAGTGCCTGATTGAAGCCGAACAATGCGCTATGATCTTCATGAATTGTTTGTGGAGTTTAGCAGTTGGGAACAAATTATTCGTATTTTAAGTTTTATTACACTGGATTATTTGGAATACAAACCAAATCGATCATATTTAACGTTCTATGGAATAAAAGCACGAAACACTATATATAAATGACCGAATGTGCAAAAATCGAGTCGTAGCATGTTTCTTCCTTAATTCAAAAGGAGCAGTTAGAAATGAGGGCAGCTCGTCCGCCCTTATAGTTGGCATAGGTTGGCAACTAAGTAATTGCGGATTTCACTCATAGATGGCTTCAGTTGAATTTTTAGGTTTGCAAACTTAGTACAAATGTAAAACACATTTTGTTATTTGACAGTTGGCAATTCAGCTGTCAATCAGTACAAAAAAAGTTTTTTGTTCGGTTTCGTAGTTTTCGTTTGGCGTTCCATGAAAAATTTTCGTGATATTTTGCTTTTTTATTTCTGCAAAGGGAAAAATGCATCGCAAGCTCACAAAAAGTTATGTGCTGTTTATGGTGACGAACCCTTTAAAGAACGGCAGTGTCAAAATTGGTTTACGAAATTTCATTCTGGTGATTTTTCACTCAAAGATGAAAAACGCTCTGGTCGTCCAGTTCAAGTTGATGACAACCTATTCAAAGCAATATAGTCGATTCGGATCGTCTACTCGTGATACTACACATGAAATTGCAAAAAAGCTCATACATGCATTGAAAATCACTTAAAACAACTTGGCTATGTTCAAAAACTCAATACATGGGTTCCTCACGAACTGAAAGAAACGCATGCAAGGCCACACACATCTTTGGTCACTCGGCAAAAATTATTGGAGCTTGGTTGGGATGTTTTGCCACATCCACCATATAGTCCTGACCTTGCAACATCTGATTACTTTTTGTTTCCTGATTCAGTTTTTTGCTAATAAAAACCAGAAGTTTTATGAACTTGGGATTATGATGCTGCCTGAAAGATGGCAAAAGGTCATTTATCAAAATATGGGCAATACATTACAGAATAAAGTTATTTGATTCCACCAGCTGCTCCTGATTTTGATGGGTTACTGGAGAAGGACATCAAATCGATTAAATACCACATAATCCGAGTTTTCGGTTAATGTACGCTTTAACAAACTAAGAATTGTCAACTCTATTTGACCATGTAGAGTCGATATCGAAATCCGGACATAAACTTATAACTAATTTTAATTTCCGATAATTTATCTTCAAGAGAAGGCTTATTTTATCGATACAAATCTACTATCATATGAAACCAGAGATTTGATTAGTGGAATATATGTGATATTTGTATGAACGAGATCTCTATATACTAGGATATGATCTTTGATACACTTGCAGACACATGCAACGATTTAGATGGTTCTAGCCCAACTAATGATACAGACGAGGCTGATGCAGCTTAATTTTCATCCTATTCGACAAACTAAATAATTCAATTATAATCGACAATATAGGTTCTTTAAGAATTGTTCGATACGCTAGTCTTGGTTGGGTCAAAGTACGGCTTAACTTGAGTGGTGTGCAACATTTTGTCCGATCCTTTATCTACAATGATAGCTGGAGGCTAATGTTTATAGTTGTTGGAATTGTGAATATGGAAGTGCTGTATGGAAAGAGACCATAGATTATCTTTACAACCATCTTAGAAAATAAGCATACGAATAATTGATTTTCGAAAATTCTTAACCAATAAGTCAACGGTATGAAGTAGAAGAACGGTATGAAGTTTTCGAAAATTCTTAACCAATAAGTCAACGGTATGAAGTAGAAGACACAAAGTATGCGTGTATTGTGTTGCGATTTAAAATAGTATCTCATCACGCTGGATGATATTAAAAACGATTGTGCCTTAAGCAAATGGACGGACCACTTACGCTTCAAAACAGATTCAAACAGAACTTACATACGCTTCAAAACAGATAAAGTATATGGGGCGGGATTAAAAGAGATTTTCATCAGCAGATCATGATGAGTCAATTTTTCTCCCAAACCCCATCCCCCAGTATTATAATCTGGCATATAAAGCTAGTGTGGAGATGATCTACGTTGTTAAATCGTCAACAAGAAGGGATAGCTTATAGATTCGTTTAGAAATATTACTAGATTGACGAACCAAACTAGCTAGATTGATGCATCATAATTTCATTGGGTTACACTAAAATACCAGGAATTCGCTAGTATTCCTGGTATTTTAGTGTCTAGTGGGTTTGTTACTTTTAAAAAATTTGAGTGGCACAATATGCCTACTCAACTTTTCAATCTTACCTTCAGAATTATCAATTCTAAATTTCAAACAACGCAAATATATCTTCAGATAGTGACAAAAGTGAAAATATTAAATTAATAACATTATCACCATCTTGCTTCTTAAAGATTCTTGTGGTTTCCACTAGTTTCATAATATTATGCCTTTGGCTATATTATTCATTGTTTTACGAGCAAAGGTGTTTTTGTGCGTATCTCGACCAAGTGGCCTGTCATAGCATATTTTTCTTTCTCAGTTACCATTGAGCATAATTTTTGGTTTTGCACGGTCTTACCTGTCCATTTAAGCAAAGGTGTGATCGTGCGTAACACGCCGAGGCTAGCTAATAAAAAATACAAGTTTTGTCATGAGTAAAAGGTTCCTTCCAACGCTTTACTAATATTTCGACCATTCCGAGTATAGCGGCAAATCCTGTTTCAATAGATCCAAACATTTTGAATCATGAATGCATGGTGGTTTAAACAGTTCGAATTGTCCAGCCACATAAACTACATGAACCGTCAACACTTATTTATTTATTCATTCCTATTCAGGACAAACGCATACCGACCGGTATTATTTTATACGTCTGACATAGCAGATAAACACACATATCGCAAAATGTATATAATTCTTGCTACCACAGAACCTGGTTTAGTATATCCATATGTACAACTTAAAAGTTATAATGACATATAAATTAACTAATTTATCTTAAATTACATAATTATTGCGATTATTCAAAAAGTCATAAAAAAAACCATCTTACATGTTTCGTATGATAGCGAAAGTGGAATCATCACAGAATCAAGTTTTTTTTATATTCTTCATAAATTTATTTATATATATGTGGTACTCGGTGTGTATACACTTATGTTTCATTTTATTTTTAATATATATTTTTAAGATTAAAATCATTTAAATAAAAGTAAAAAAGTGTGAGAATTAAGTATATGACTTAAAAATTTACAAAACAAAACAAAATATATTTTCTTAAGAGACACAAAGTACCGCGCGACTTCGAAGAGTATATAATCGTAATAATAATCATCCATGGTCATGGTTTCAGTTTATGTCTTATATATGTGGCTATATACCATAATCTAACTGACAAAAAAAACCGCGACGACAGTCTCAAAATATATAAAGATCACATACATGATCACATATTATATTATCATCATCAAAATGCACGTGATTTTTTATGAATGAAACAAAGTGCGATCTATTATTAGGATGCGATCGTGACCGCGATCCCTATCAATGCGTGTGAGTATTTCATCATTTTGTACGTTTATAACCTATTTAACACGTCACAATTGATCCACCATTTGATCTAAATTGCATTCACTTAGCGTATACTAATTGATTTTTAAAGATCGTATAACGAGGCCACCCCAAAAAACCTGTCCCATATATATATATATTGTATATCTGTACTAAAAACCGTTGCATCTTTCCACTTATAAAATTGTCAGATGGCCTTTTAAGTATTTCTTCCTGTACGAGTGTGTAAAAAAGCTAAACAATTTTTTTTTTATATTTATCTCAGATCAAGATCTTTTCATAATTGTTATTGTTTTTTATGTTCGTAGTTAAAACGTATAAATAATTGTCGACAATGACCGAAACGACGGTTGTCTTAAATACGATCACCCTACTATACAATAATATAAAATATTATCAATCGCGATATGGGGTTGATTGTAGATCGTACATATATACGAGAGTTTTAAGCACCTGCATCATATATTACCTTTTAACATATATTTGTTTAAAAGGTAGTCGATCCCTGTTTTTTACTGATCTTATTTTCGTCTCAAGGTAGGTGATCGAAAACAATCCAATTTTTATTCTAAACACCCCAAAAATACACAAATATATAAGATGAAATAATTAAAATTTTTGCAGCGATCGCGATCTTCTTAATTTTTGTTAATATATTATTTTTTTACTGTGCGATCGCAATACATAAAAAACTTTTAGAGATGTTTATCAATAGTAAATTCAACGATCCGTCGAAAAAAAAAAACTCATAAAAAAACACCTTGCATTTAATTTTTACGATCGTCATTAAAATACGATCGCATTTATTATGTATATGTATACATAACTACATACATGTATATACTCGGCTAAGTTCTAGTCGACTGTTTTGTATTCGTTTCTTATTTTTTCTAATTACTATTGTACGATCAAATGATCTTTAATTAGTAGTTTTGGATTATAATACCTGCGGGTTTCAACTTTTATTTCCATTTCACTTAACAGGAGATTAAACTATAAAGTTGAACACAACAAAATGTTAATAAATTTGAGGATCAAGTGATCATGTCGTTGATCCTCTCTATATATTGTGGCATTATGTGCAAAACTATACCAAATTGCAGGTGTAATTTTATCACTATCCGCAGTCTTGTTGTAATAAAATTATAATTAATTATATTTTTTGTTAGCTTAAAATTAAATTAAACAAAAAAATTAATTTATATATTTATTTTAAGCGGGAGGAAATTACATTTAAAATTTATGATCGTCTTGTTTCTTGTTTGATGGTCATTATAGAATCGTGTACACACACAGAACTTAAAACCTAGCTCGAAATGGAAGAGGAAATGATCATTGATCATGATTTTGTAATTTACATGATCTTTTAGTTAATGTACATTTTATTCATCTGACATTTTTATGGGATCGCATGTATAAACACATGTACGTCATGTATTTCAAGGTGAGCGGCATTAATATATAGCTGCGATCACGAATTTTCTTACTTCGCACCACTACAAGTTGTGTGTAAGAGGAGGTATGAAAATTTCCCACACCGACTGTCTGTCTACCTTATTCTAGTACAATGACATAAATTTTATTGCCTTCTTCAAAAAAAAAAAAAAAAATTATATTATATTAAAACGACGAAATTCTCCAAAGTTTATTTAATGATGACTTAATGTTTACCTTTCCAATCAACAGAAATTCAATTTGTTATTACAAGAAATACCAAGACAATTATAATATTATTTGGTAAATATAAGAAAGAAAGAAAGAAGTAAAATAAAAAACACTGTAACTCCGCAGCTTCTTATATATATATATTTTCACAACTGTTGATTGTGTCATAAGTAAATATATGCAAGACATCAGATTTGCTATAGATTTGTGACTTCTACTTATCTCGATATGGGTTCCCATGTGTACGGGACTACTCAAAAATTTATATTGTTTTGTTAAAAATAGCACCTCTGTGTCTAGTCAGTACGCCAGCACACCAAAACGATCTTTTTAGACGATCTGTAAAATACTGAAATCTATATGATGACAAAATCAAATATTTATTGATCGTACATGTGTACGAGTATGTACGGTCGCTGTCTTCGGATGCTGTATATGTCTTATATGGTTGTTAATTTATAATTTTAATATTTATATTGTCCTTTTAAGCAACAAAACGTTAAGACAAATCTACTGTATGTTTACTGTTTGTACACAATCTATATGTGTGTTGTCGACACCAGAATTCTTTTTTAACTTCTTCTGTATTTTTTTTTTTTTATTATTTAAAAATTAAATATTTAAATTTTATTTTATTTTTAAATAAATAGAAAAAAAATTTCTTGTTCGAGTGAAGTATTTTTTTTTCCAAAAATTATTTAGACTTTTGATTGCTGTTTAGAGGTGAGAACTCCATAGGCATTAAATTTTTACTCGTTTGATTGTTCTAGCAATTATGTTAAATAGCTGGTCAATTCACTCGCTTTTGTGTGTAGGTGCTTAAACGCTTTTAAGATAAGAAAGTATTGGGTGGAGTTCTTGTGTGTGATAAGGTTAAAGGCCACCTAAATATGTCTCATGTTGACTAAATGTGCAAAAATATGCAATTTTTTCACTGAGGGCTATGATTTGAACTCTCTGTAACACATATACCATTACAACTTTCTTTTAGCTTAAATAACAATATATTCGAATTTGGAGTAGGAGTATAATCATGTGGGGTAGACAACTTCCAGAAATTTTAAAGGTTTAGTCCTCTTAAAAACTTATTTTTTTCACGAAGGACTTCCTTGTAACACGCATGTTATTGCGATTTTCTTATAGCTTGGAAAAAAATATATGAAAAATATAAAATCATGTTGACTAAATCAGATTAAAGGCCATCTCAGGCAAATTTTATTGAAGGTTTGGTTCATAAAAATATGCGGTTTTTTCACTGTGAACTATGGATCTTCTTCCCTCTGTAACATATATACCTTTACAACTCTTTTTTCTTAAATAACAAAACATTCGAATATGGAGTTTGAAGATAATCATGTGAAATAGATGACTTTTTATGAACCGTGTGGGTAAGAGGACCAACAGAATGTTTTATGTGTTGGCCTGTTCAAAAAATTCAGATTTTTCTCTTTGAGCTATATGAACCTGCCTGTAGCACATATACCATTGCAATTTTCTAATAGTTTAGGTAGCACTCCATTCGCATGTGGAGTTTGAGGGAAAATGTGTGGAGCACATGGCCTCCCGAAGTGTTTACAGTACTGATCCCAATAAAATATTAAATTTTTCCACTGTGGGCTATGGATGAAATCTCTTATAACCTATATGCTATTATGATAATTTTGTAACAGCTTTTCTGACTATACATTCGAATATGGGGATTAAATATTTAGTACTGTGAGCTATGGATCGACCACGCTGTAACACATGCACCATCACGATTTTCTAATAGTTAACGTGACAATACATCCAGATATAGAGTTTGAGCATAATCGAGGGTGGCAAAAGACCTACAGAAAGTTTGAAAATTATGGCCTCCTCAAAAAATTCAGTTATTTCTACTGTGAGGTATGGATGGATCTGCCTGTTACACATATTCCGTTACGATTTTCTAATAGTTTAGGTGACGCCATATCGGAATACAGAGCTTGAAGATTATCGTATGGAGTAGAAGATCTACAGAATTTTTTAACATTTTGGCCCACTGAAAAATGTTAGTTTTTTCTTTGTGAGCAATAGAGGAACTGTTTTGTAACATATGTACCATTACGGTTTTCTAACAGCGAGAGTGACAATACATCCGAATATTGAGTTTAAGAATGATCATGTTGGGCAACGGACCTACAGAGTGTTTTTAAAGTTTTGGTCCATACAAAAAATTTTGTTTTTTCTTTATGAGCTATGATTAGATCTTACCTGTAACACATACGTCATCACGTTTTCTAATTAGGTGATAATACATCCGCATATGAAAATTGGGTATAATCAAATTGGACAGAAGACCTACAGGATGGTTGGAACATCCTGTAATACATACGTCAACACGAGTTTGTAATAAATTAGGTGAAAATACATTCGAATATGGAGTTTTGCCATAATTTTGTTGGGCAGAAGACCAACAGAAACTTTAAAAGTTTTAGACCCTTCAAAAAGCCAGTATTTTCACTGTGAGCTATGAATGACCTATATACCTCGAGAATTAGACGGGTTAGTTCAACTTATGCTGCGACTGCTCGTTCATAGTGTTACACAGTGTTACCTCTATCGTGTAACTATAGAGATTTTTTTGAGTCTAGCCTACACTCGAATATTCCCAAGAAAATGGGCCTGCTTCTAATTTTCCTTTCAGTGACAATCCAGATACAGAAAGCTGCCATTATTAGAATGAATTAAGCCGTCCATCAGTATCCTGAATGAAATCTGCTGGAAAAACCTCACAACAGTCGTTATTGAATTGAAGGAACAGGATAGTAGTTATGAGATTGAGATTCTATAGTGATCCATATGATTTTCCATATGATTTAGCTCTCCTCTGATAAAGAGTACACAAATCGCATTCATATTCTAATCTTTCTCGTATTCGATGCAAACTCACTTAATGTAAGCGGTAGCAACTCTGTTATAAATCTAAGAGGAATTTATGATCTTGAAATACTTATCTCGACCGGACTTGGTGTTGTTAAATGTGGCAGTTAACATAACCTTTTTGACATCCTAAAGTTGTCTTGCCTCACGGAGTCTAAATGGAAAAATCACTATTGGAAGCCTTTGACCATTGTTATATCTCATTTTCTCTGTGGTGATATTCTTAAAATTAGAGAGTTTAGTTACCTAAAAACTCAAAATGGGAATTACACAGACTCCATTTGAACTAGTCACATCGATCTACAACGAATGAAAATCAGTAAGTGCGATTCTAAGGAACAGCAATAATCTGCTCATATAAGGGGACCTCTCCTTTTCGTAACAAAGCTGAGTTCATCACCGTGAACATAGAGAGGTGGGTAGACTCATTCCCACTGGGCACTGTTCTTCGAATTATTAGGTACCTCGGTTCCAAATTTCGAAAATGCTTTACGTATAAAAGGTTCAAAGTTTCGTGTGCTCCTGTCCTAAATATTCTCTCCACATACTGAATTGATCCACAAACCCGTTGATTGTTATGTTGGCCTTGTGAGCAATTGTATCGGTTTTAAGATGTGAAGTTCTATGAAATTTTTAATAAAGAATATAATTATGGTTACATTATAAGGGTGTGGAGGTGGAGAATTGTAGTCTGTTGGTGTTATAAAATAGCATTCTTTGACCAAATAGCCACTAACATGTACATAATAACTCTAATAGGCTCGTTTTTAGACAAAGGGATCTAAAAAATTTCGAGGAACTACCGTAGTGGTTTAGTGGCAAAGAAGAGATATATATAGCAGATATTCATCTCGTATATTCACGAAGAAAGGCAGAGTTATTTCCAAGAAAATCATACCAATATTTTGAAAATAATAATTATATCAAGAAAACTTTGAAAAGTCGAGATTTATACTAGCAGTGTCATATTTGGTAGGCCTTTTCACTGTCTACAGCAGATACAATATAGACAAGTATATTGTGATGTGAAATACCAGATTTGATTGGTTGAGTCTTTGTGTATAAATCTTGGTGTTTTATATCCAAAAACCTGTCCTTTATGTAAGAAGTTAGTATTCTAAAGAAATCATGGACTACAATCCTTTATGCCACATTTTATCAAAAGCTTATAGCTGTGTCCATGAACAGAGAAGAACAATATGTTCTTATATTCAGTAATTTTTTTTTCAAATAATTAATAGTAGATTTATAGGTCTGTTAGATGTAAATTCTAGTGATTTCCTAGGTTATCCCTTTACTGAATTGGGATGTAATCGATACTAGGTTTCGCATTAAAGAAGTTAGGAAACATCTACCTTTAATCGGCAACTTTTGAAATTTTTTCCCTGTGATCAGGTTGTATCGTTCGCCTCATTAACCTAAGCTGATTTTACTTCTGTTATTATTTTTCTGTTTTTTCGGATTATTTCTAGCAAATGACCGTTACTATTACGTAATGACAGATATTGCCACCATGGCCGATTTAGATTTTTCATTGTCATCCATAATAAATATATAAGCCGTATTTTCTGGTCTCGTGATAAGTATTCTTAAATCGATTGATTAAAGTGAGAATTGGATCCCACCAGTATATGGTATGTAGAACGTACGTTTGGACAAGTTGCTATTTCTGTGCCACAATGCATCTTTTCTACCGCTACATATAACCTCTTGCGCTAAATCTCACACAGAAATGAGAAAGTTTTGAGCAAATTAATACTGATGAGTGGTAAGTTTAAATATATAAGCTTTGTTGTTGTCTTTGTAGAGCAAAGGCTTATTTACGTGATCAGTGATATTTATTCACCCTAACATTTCCATTGCGCTTAGGAGTGATTATTCTTGTTCGTATGTTAATAGATTCCAATAGTGACAAGATTCAAATAGATAATTTTGTTACTAGCTTACGTTAAGGTAGGTATGATATTGCATCTCGACTTATAACTTCTTGCTGGACATGATATTTGATAAAGTAACTGTATCTACTTTTGGACAATCACTATGGGGCTTCAATCTTAAACAGCCTGAATATGTATCCTATAATTTTGAAAAACTTCATAACGACGTTGTTTCTGCCAATTTAGAAATATATTTAGTTCTAGTGCTCTAGTCGTGAGCTTGTTCTAGCGATCATTTAATTTACCTATGTTTGGTGGTTGAAGACCTTTTTTCTATTTAATTTTCGATTCTTATTGTCAGCTGCCTGAAATTTAGATTTATAGCAATGTTTTAAGCTACAATATGGTTGGCATAAGCTGTATGGCATAACCTTTAAATGTCAGTTGGATTTAGTCAAACGTTCAAGAAGTTTATCTGGTTTTTATATGGGATGGCATATGGTGTTGACTGGAAATCCATTCAAAAACGGTTTTACGCTACCCAATATCACAAAATGCTGATTATATCAAAAGTGTCCATTGAACAATGAACAAAGATTGATTGTGATTGAATACAACTATGTTGAACATAAATAAGAATATATCCATAGCCACGACAGTTTTAAGTTATCTCCTGGCATTGTAATTAAGTAAGATATATATATATATATATATATATATATATATATATATATATATATATATATATATATATATATTTTATATATATAAATATATATATATATATATATATATATATATATATATATATATATATATATATATATATATATATATATGTATGTTGGAAGCATTTATAATGTTTTATTCGAAGCAAAGATGACAAACTAAATTCGAATGTTCATGTTTGTGGAGCATATTATGCGTGCGTGTGTATAAAATGAATCGATGACGAGCACACAATACAAAATTTCAAATCAACTCAAGCAAAATTGAAAAGACCTACAAATCATGATTAGTTCATTGAGCATTGAATGTGTACCCACACTGTCGACTCCATACATGTCAAAAGTGAGACATCCATCAATATCATCTTCCCTATTAATTTAAAATTCCAACCATGACTCACGAAGGGGAAGTAATATTTTTATACCGATGTGTTTCTTCTTGGTCGTCGTCGTCGTCGTCATCATCTTATTCTGCTTTGGTTTTTTTTTGTTCTGTGATATCATACCTACACTTATAACAATAATCACAATTATATTATTTATAAACAAAATAATTAATTAAAAATGTGCAATATAAATTTATTAATATGTCAATCCATTTGTAATTTATTACAAAAAAAAATTAAAATAAATCGAGAAGAAGTTGATTTCGTCTTAAGAAAAAAAAAATCCATAGTCACCCACAATTTTGTCCCAGAAATGACATATAATTCTTATTCTTCAAATTTTGTTTTTGGAAAGACAAAAAGAGTTTTATTTTGGGATTATTTAAGACAAATTTTAAGGTGTGAAGCCCATTCATTCATTCATTTTTCAAAATCAGTCAAAATATTTCCATTCATCATCATTGTGCGGTTAATAATAAGGCGCGCGCGCGCACATATGTACACATATGACGTTGATGATCGTGATTATCATTGATGTGTTTTGTATAGACTGAGATTTGGATATGGTTTATGTATTTAGTCTTCATACTAAGGTTTGGTTATATGGACTTATATACTTATAGTTGTAAACTACAAGAAATCCACTGTCAGACGTAATATAACTAGTGGTCCGCTTATTATCGATATTTTTTTTCAAATGTCACGAATGCGTATCCCAGCGACGAAAATGCAACGATTGTGCGGCACGAGTTGCATTTTCTTAAGCTTGGGATACGCATTCGTGACATTTGGAAAAAATTATCGATTCTTAAGAGGAGCACGAGTTATATTTGGGTGGAGGATATATAATGAATTGTTGTGAAAGATAAAACTTAAATTCACAACATGAAAGATTATATTTGTAATAACAATTATTTATTATGCAAGAATACCATTGAAACATATTATATTTAGAACTGACAGTTGTTGAAGGTACAATTTTCAAATCGGAACTGTCCTTCATTTTTGTCGTTAATTTTAGATGAAACGATTGGGTTTACAGCTTTTGACGGCTCAGCAGAACTTCCTCGCATCTTTTCTACAATATTGTTGTGTTGCATTTGCCATTATAGTAACCGCAGTTGATCTATAACTATGATTGGTGATTTTATTATTTTGCACATCAATTCCAATTGCCTGGGCCGTTTGTTTGGTCCATTTTGATAATTCATTGAAACCTACAGGAAGATTTTTATACCACCTTCCAGTTGAATTTTTCCAGAAAGGATTGGGTGTAAGAAACAATCTTTCGGCGGTTACGTTGATATTACTCACATTTTGCGTGAGCCACTTACTATTAGCACAACGGCTTGCACCTCCTTGTGTAGTTTTGGTGAATATAGGGTTATATTCAATTCGTCCCGAGTTATGTATCTCGAACCACACATTAATAGATAACAGAAATCCAACATCATCATCATCGGTATTTTAACCCTGACATTTAATACTTCCAGACAATACAACAAATAGAACAACGGAAGTGATGTTCTCACATTCATTTGCTTATTTCGAATAAACTAGAACGGATGCATGGAAATAAGAACTCTTGAAACTATGCATTTCTACATTATATATAAGAACACATTGAACTAAGCATTTTAACAACTAAGCACTTTTAATATTATATATATGACTAACATTAGTAATTAAGTTGAATTGTATTTTGTATCTATAAGTTAAAACATTGTAATCCCAATAAAATAAATAAGCTGTGGAATTTCCACAGCAAAAATAAAAAATAAAGTTTTTCCCAAGGGAAAAATATAACTGGCGCAGTTGGTAGCGGATATTTTTAAATATCTGTTCCTACAAATAAAAACTGCAAAGTGAATAGTTAAAGTGTTTTAAGTGTCACAATAAGTGAAAGTTAACGGATTATTAACTTAAGTGCTTGTAACCGAACTGCTATTCGCGAGTGTATAAAAATATATACTGTTTGGCGGCATACCAAACATAGTTAAGAACAATAACAAATAGTGAAAAGAAATTAATAAATAAATAAAATCCTAATTAAAGTGAATTAATAGAAAACACATAATAAAATTTTTTTTCCCGAAATATCGTTTTGCCCCCACCAGTGGTAAGCTAAACGAACTAATAATTTAATATAATAGACGACCGAGCGTCAGTACTCGAACAGTGAAAAAAAAAATACTGTATATACAAGACTTAATAAATAATATACATTCAACTTATAAGCGGAAAACATCGATATTGCGGCAGTACCATTAAATAGAATGAGGGCATATCATCTCTTTTTATTGATAACATTAAATTGGTGAGTACATTTGATACAATTATAATTCCCCCGTTAATATCCAAAATTTCCTTTCATAAGTTGAAAAATAAAATAGAAAATATATAGTAACCCAAACAATTTAAATAAAATTACTCAAAATTGATCAAATAAACGATAAATACGCGGTAAAATACAACGCGATCCGCGATCTTTCTAATTCTAATAGTGATAGTGAAAGTGAAGAATCAAAAGTTATAAAAATGGAAGAAGAACAATTGAAAAAAATGGAACGTACCCTAAGACTACTACAAATTCCAGACGCTATAAAAGACATTCCTCCATATAGTGGTAGTAGAACAGAATTAAGTAAATTTATAACACAAGTAGAGGACATATTAAAAATACTTAAACCAACGTTTACTGACCCATCATACCAAGTTATTCTACTTCGAGCTATCCGAAATAAAATTATAGGGGAAGCTAATAAAGCTTTAGAAATGTACAATACCACAAACGAGTGGGAAAGCATTAAAGGAAGCCTTATTACTCATTTTGCTGATAAGCGAGATGAAAATAGCCTTATTCGAGATTTGCACGCAATAACGCAAAGAAACGATAGCGTAGAAGTCTATTTTACGCGAATTTTAGAGATTTGCAACACACTCAAAACATGGGCTAATCTCAATACTCCAACCGAAGCTGTACAGAAAGCTAAATGGTATGACTCCATGTGTCTTTCCGTATTCACAGCTAATTTAAAAGACTCACTTGGACTTATGGTTAGAGCCATGCAACCACCAGATCTTCCTACAGCTCGACTGTACTGTTTGAAAGAACAGAATATAGTCTATATGAAAAATAAAAGCTATTCACCTCCAATACCTTCACGACCTTTAGTACCTCCTAGAAATCTGTATCCACAATACAATAGAAATCAATTTACCCAGAATAGACCCCAATATTTCAACCAACCACAATATAATAAACCACAATATTTCAACCATCGTCCTCTTACCCAACAAAATAACCAGCAATTTGGAAATCCTAGAGGATTACCACCTAAACCCTTACATAACCATAAACCCGAACCGATGGATACTACATCGAACATGGACAAGTACAAACAACAGACATACTACAAACCCCATTTCCAACGACAATACAATCCAACGAATCAGCCATATCGTTTTAATACCAATGGCCCATCACGAGTTCAGGTAAAAGAACTTTACAATATCGCATCCAATCCATATAACTACGAAAGTGATAGTTACTTCCAAAATGAACATCATTCACAACAAGAATGGGATGACACATATGAAGATCATGAATCAGGCATGAACGAATACTACCAATACAGCACAAACCAACAAGACGAAATACCAACCATTGAAATTCAAGATGAGGATTTTTGCCTACCAGCCTCGGAGAATCAACATACGGATACTTAAGCGTGAATAACCACCATCAAAAAGGTTATCAGTTACCCTATATAGACCTTATCCTAAACGGACAACCATATAAATTTCTCATAGATACTGGCTCTACAAAATCTTTTATAGACCCCATTTTAGTTCAAGAAAAATTTATT
This sequence comes from Tipula lateralis, assembly GCA_963932295.1. NCBI lineage: Eukaryota > Metazoa > Arthropoda > Insecta > Diptera > Tipulidae > Tipula > Tipula lateralis. Next base: position 18,460,059 of record OZ010738.1, on the reverse strand, counting down.
CAAAATATAGAACCAATTACCATATCTACCTTATTCAACAACACTACCGTAAGCAAAATGGTTAAATTAAAAGGCATAAAAGAATTTAAAACTAAAGAAGAACTTGACTTTATTCTTTTTAAATTTCACAACTACTTTAATGGCCTAATTGGCATGGAAACAATGCAGAAATTAAAAATAACTCTAGACTTAGGTCAATCTCTCTTAATAACTCCACTTGTGCAAATTCCTTTAAAATTTAAACTAAACTTCATGTCTGCTATTTACAATATCGCTCCACGAAGTAAATTAATCGCAAGCGTTCCCGTTACTATAGAGAATGGCGAGGTGTATATCAAGCCTCACATCCTCAATGAAAATTTAATTATACCAGAGGGTATATATTTGAGCAAAAATAACTATGCTAATGTGGAAGTTGTTAACTATAGCCCACAAAATAAAAAATTCGTTATTGAACACCCGTTAGAATGTGAAGAAATTGGTAAATACCATACAGAAACTAACAATATCGAACCCCTACAAAATTATAACAATTCTGACATAAAACAATTAATTAGAACATCTCATCTTAATCACGAAGAAAAAGCGTGTATCGAAAAACTTTGCTCTCAATTCGAAGAAATCTTCCAGAGAGAAAATAGTCAATTATCTTTCACCAATGCAATTAAACATGAAATTGAGTTGGAAGATAGTAAACCTATATTTACAAAAAGTTACAGATATCCGTATATCCATAAGAAAGAAGTGGAAGAGCAAATTAGTAAAATGCTAAATCAAGGCATTATACGACCTAGTTATTCCCCTTGGTCCTCGCCCATCTGGATAGTACCTAAAAAGAAAGATGCTTCCGGACTCACAAAATGGCGAATGGTCATAGACTACAGAAAGCTAAATGAAAAAACCATTCCCGATAAGTATCCGTTACCCAACATCACGGACATACTAGACAAGTTAGGAAAATGTATATATTTTACAACCTTGGACCTTGCATCTGGATTTCACCAGATTGAAGTAAATCCAAGAGATATACTTAAAACAGCATTTAGCGTTGAATTCGGACACTATGAATATGTTCGAATGCCATTCGGACTAAAGAATGCTCCCAGCACGTTTCAACGTGTTATGGATCATGTCTTGGGAGAGCTTCAAGGTAAAATATGTCTTTGCTACATGGATGACATAATAATATTCTCTACGTCACTCCAGGAGCACATAATTAGCTTAAATAAAGTCTTTACTAAACTTAGAAACGCCAATTTAAAAGTACAACTCGACAAAAGCGAGTTTCTTCATAAGGAAATTGCGTTCCTAGGTCACATTGTCACCTCAGAGGGAGTTAAACCTAATCCCGATAAAATAAGGGCCATACAAAACTTTCCGATCCCGAAAAACGAGAAACAAATCAAAATCTTTCTCGGATTACTCGGTTATTACAGAAAGTTCATAAAGAATTTCGCTTTCCTTACTAAACCAATGACGGAGTGTTTAAGAAAAGATTCCGTTATTGATCTTAACGAAAATTATGTGAAGTGTTTCGAAAATTGCAAAAAACTGTTATGTGAAAATCCAATACTACAATACCCAGATTTTGAACAACCTTTTTTAGTGACAACTGATGCAAGCAATGTTGCTATAGGTGCTATTTTGTCCCAAGGAACAATAGGGCAAGATTTGCCAATATGCTACGCATCTCGCACGCTCACAAAAACCGAGCAAAATTACTCAACCATCGAGAAAGAATTGCTAGCAATAGTTTGGGCAACAAAATACTTTAGACCATATCTATTCGGTCGAAAATTCACCATCATTACGGATCACAAACCTCTCACGTGGTTATTTTCATTGAAAGAACCCAACTCTAAACTCGTGAGATGGAGGTTGAAACTAGAAGAGTTCGATTATAATATAATCTACAAAAAAGGTATTCAGAATGCCAATGCAGATGCGTTATCTCGAATTCAGATAGATTCTAACCATATTGAAGTTCATCATAGCGAAAGTTCATCCTCAATAGAAGATACAGCGAGTATCTTATCAACACCACATGACTTGATCCCGACTACAAAAAACTCCACTAACATGTTCGAAAGACAATTAGTCATCCACTTATCCAATACTCTTAAAGAACCTTTGATCAAAACTGAAATGCACTTTAAAACTCGAAAAAGAGTAACAGTTCATATACCACGTAAACGCGGCATAAAAACAATTATTACAGAAGAATTACGAAAATTATTTGGTCGAACTAGAAATTTAACATGTATATTCACATCAGAAGAGTGTTTTCAATATGTCTTAGAGGCATATAGAACTATGATTTCTTCTAAACCAAGAGTAAACCACCCTAAGGTTAATGCTGTACGATCCATGTCACTTCTAATTGATATTGAAGATGAGGAAAAGCAAAATGAACTCATTAAAGTCACTCATGAACAAAATGAACATCGTGGCATCATAGAAAATTACGAACACATCAAAAGGCAGTACTATTTCCCCAACATGAAAGAAATGATACGAAATTACATCAATCAATGTGACGTTTGCCAACAAGTCAAGTATGATCGACAGCCTCCACAACTACAACTATCCCTAACTGAAACTCCAAGGAAACCTATGGAAATTATACACACTGATATATTCCAATTAGAGGCAATAAAATTTCTAACGATCATAGACAAGTTTAGTAAATTCGGAGCTGCCTATCTGTTAGAGGAAAAAACCACAAAAAGAATTTCCGAAGCACTAATACAATATTTCAGTCAACATGGCATACCAAGAAAAATCGTAGCTGATCATGAAATAGGTAACGGAGGAGAGGTTAAAACATTAATGGAAAAATATCAAATTCAATTGCACGTCACTACACCATATAATTCTACAGGTAATTCTCCAGTCGAAAGACTACACTCCACACTAAAAGAAATTTGTAGTATTATACGCCTAAAAGATAAAGATAAAAATTTACGAGAAGTAATGAATCTTGCAATACTCTCCTACAACAATTCAATTCATTCAACGACTAAACTTACACCATTTAATCTTTTAAAAGGTCACTATGTTTTAAAAGAATTAGACTTTGTAGATGAAATCGATTATCTACAGCAACATAAAGAAAGATACGAACAACTATGTAATGATATCCACACACAATCAACCGAAGTAAAATCTAAAATTATTACAAAACTTAATAAAACCAGAAAACCTATTTGTCATATACCCTCAAAACTATTCATCTATACAAAACGAAAGAAAAGAGGAAAATTAAGAGCTAACTATAAAAAAAGAAAAGTGCTAAAAGATAACGGAATAGTAATAGAAACTCCAGAAGGAAAGGTACATAAAAATAAAATTAAACGACTTTTCCAGGTCTCTACAGATCGCGTGTCAAGAAATCAAGCTGACATCACTTAAGAACAACAAAGGAGTAATACCCATAAAAATCGGAGATGCTAAAATCTACAACGGATTTCGTAAAATAATACATATTATACAATTGGAACCATACAAACAAATTATAGACAATATTAAACAACAAGTAAATAATTTACTGAAACAAATTCCAGGCGAAAAAGATTATTATTTAACCATTCTAAATAACAAAAAAACTATCATTCAAAATAGGATAAAACAAATCGATAAATTATACACCGAAATTTTACCTCAACGATACAAACGTGGACTTATAAACGGTATTGGGACACTTATAAAAGACATTACAGGAAATTTAGACAACCAGGATTTAATTGACGTACAGAGAGCCATTAATGAAATAAACCAGAATCAAGATAAACTCAACAACCAAATCAATAATCAAATACAAGTCAATAACCAAATCATAAACAGATTAAACGAAATTCAAAACACGATAACTATCAATCTTAATCAATTACAACACGAACACAACAGCACCACAGATAAAATTAATCACATATCTCTATTAATTCTATACGACCAACACTTTTACAGAATCAACCATGTGTTAGAAATCCTACAAGAACACCTAGAAAACCTTCTAGACATTGTAGCATTTTCAAAACAACGACTAGTATCCCGACATCTACTGACAAACAACGAAACAGAATACATAATCAAGCTATTTGAACAAGACAATATTAAAGTACAGAACCACAACCTTCTCTATGAGTTATTAGAATTAAAAGGATTTTTTAATCATACACAATTAATATACATTGTTAAAGTTCCGATGTTTTCAAAAATAAAATACGAACATTATCAACTTAAATTCATCCCTTTCCATAACAAAATTATAAACCCTATTCCTCATAACCAAATTATCCTAAATACCCAATTGTATCAACTTGTGACGAATCAATGTAAAAAAATATACGAGACAATATACTGTAAAGAAGAGGAATTACGACCAACACAAGGTACATGCATACCAGCGATAGTAAACCAACAACAAGCCGAATGCAGAACACAAAACATTACCATCTATAAAGATATCGATTATCTATCTCAAGGAATACTATACGTACAACCCGCAAATAAGCCAATAGTATACACATCTACCTGTAACCAAGAAACACATAAAATCGTGGAACAAACACTAATCGAATTCAAAAACTGTACCATAAACATCCAGGGTCAGAAATTCACAACAGAAGAAATAGAATTCTCCGACAACATCGAAATTCTAATACCCTACAACGAGATAAACATCGTAGAAATTAAACCAGAAATAACACTTGACATACTTCATAACAAAAGTATTCACAACTATAATCAAGTCAAGTTAAACCATAAAGCAGCAACACTAAACAGCTCCACAGGTCATATATCACTGGTTTTCATTATAATCGGCATCATATTATTCATTTACAACTTCATCTGGCCAAATAAACGATGTACCGCTTCAGGACTACTCAAGCAGCCTGCCGCTCATCTTAGAGGGGAGGAGTTATGTATCTCGAACCACACATTAATAGATAACAGAAATCCAACATCATCATCATCGGTATTTTAACCCTGACATTTAATACTTCCAGACAATACAACAAATAGAACAACGGAAGTGATGTTCTCACATTCATTTGCTTATTTCGAATAAACTAGAACGGATGCATGGAAATAAGAACTCTTGAAACTATGCATTTCTACATTATATATAAGAACACATTGAACTAAGCATTTTAACAACTAAGCACTTTTAATATTATATATATGACTAACATTAGTAATTAAGTTGAATTGTATTTTGTATCTATAAGTTAAAACATTGTAATCCCAATAAAATAAATAAGCTGTGGAATTTCCACAGCAAAAATAAAAAATAAAGTTTTTCCCAAGGGAAAAATATAACTCCCGTCTCATTACCGAAATGGTGTGTAATCCTCTTAAAATAATGAGTTAAAGCAAACGCGGCTTCGTTACCACGTCACGCTTATTCTGTCGCAACAATGTTGAAGAATTTCTTTTGAAGTCCATAAGGGTTATCTTCATCCCAATACGTTTGCATACAAATAGATTCATTTGACGTAAAAGCTACAGCACTTAATTTCCGTTCGTTCGGTTCACTTTGAAGTTGTTTCCGTATTGAACCTCTGGCACATCTCGCCTGTTTAAACTCAATATCACGAAATGGATCAAATTTTATTTTAAATTGTGCATAATATTTTTCTAGAAGCATTTTCGCTAGCGTATTCCAAATAGTTTTAATTACAGTTTCCTTGTCATTTTCTCCGTTAGACTTACGCATATTGCATGCATAATCTTTTAAATATGACGCGAGCATATCAATTGATGTGTCTCGCTCAATTGTGTATTGACGTGTTGCACAAAAATCCATAAACTGTTTCCAAATACTTTTCTTATTTCGTTCCATGTTTAAAGGAACACTATTGAGTATTAACTCTTCGGTTTTTTTATTTGTACACTCTCCCCATCTTTGATTATCACAATTATCCATCTTTGTATCAAGCAGTAATCAATACTGATTCACAAATATTTTGTAATTGCATAAGTTGACAGATAGTTATATAAGAATTTTGTTTTTGTTGTGTGTTACTTTGATTCTAATGAATTCATTTTTATTAATAAAAATCGCCAAAAATAATAAATAGTAGGCTATTGCCATAACAACGTTTTTCCCAAAGCGACAATACAACAGTGTTGTATTATCACTTATTAATAACAAAAATAACAAAAAAGTTGCATAGTGAAATGATGATTTTTAGGTATGAATTACACTCTCGCAGAAGTACACTTAGATAATAACTTATTCCTCCATCCCAAAGTTCGCTATAAAATATGTTAAAGCCAAATTGAGGAACTTTAAGGCTACAGATCCGATTTATTTAGATCATAGCTCGAATTTTTCAACCATTTCTGATGTGGTATTCTCCACTGGATATTTCGATCGTGTAACATGATTAGTCTCGTAGTACTTCAACGAAATTCAGCCAATTATGACGGTGAGCAAATCAATGGAGCCGGAATTTTTACTGAGTCTCAAACGATTCATTGATCTTGAGACGCAATCTTTCATAATTAATTATGATCAATTAAATAAATAAATAAGAAACCGTCATCCGTCGCGGTCAGCGTATCTTGGTTTAAAGAATATATCCGCCCTTAATAGATTTCTAAAACACTTGCACGTTTCTTACCATATACACGCCAAAGTGTTTTTTAAATAACATATAAATTCTCTGAAATCCTACGAAAGTTGGTAGCCTCTTTGAATAAACCACTTATAAGTTTAGTTGGTCAAGCTTGGCGAAAGCTTTCGACTTGAACAAATATGTTAGTCTCAGTCTCAATATTTTTTTTAGCTTATAATTGCACTTATTCATAGTCGACTTGGTGAACTGCGTGCATGAACATTAAAACATTGAATATGATAGATCAATATGGTGACTGAAGCCTCTGAAATTGCGGTAGTATTAATTTTTGATAACTGTTCTTGGAACTAAAACGAATTGTAATAAAATTAAGATTCAGGCCGTGCACAACCTATCTCGATTCGTTAGCAGCAATAATTACTTCCCGGTCATTCATATACAATGTAATTTCTTCTCTACCGTGTAGATCACAAATTTTGTTTCTTTAAATATTGTACAGAACCCCATGTCCTAGTATAGATCCTTGAGGGATAGCTTTCGGGAGAGGCAGTCCTCACCATTCTGTTTCGTTCACAGCTACGTCTTGCGGACAGAACCCAAGATAAAACTTTGACCATAATAACTCCATCGACTCCAGTTTCAAATTAAATTGTAGCTTGGCAATAAAGCATGGTGTACCGAATCAAATGCCTTCGTTACATATAAAAAAATAAATAATTCCAGCTTGCGTGCTAGATGATTTTGTAAATTCATATTGTAGTATAGTATAGAAATCTTGTACAGTGACAACCTTAGTCATTTCTAAATTCCTGGGATAAATAGTGTCATTCATTCCCGAATGCCATATGTGGACCACAAGCCGCCATACTGATGGTTGTTCCAGGTGAGTCCGCTATACATAGTTACTCACAGGCTTGAATCATCTCAAGGCATTAGGTATTCAAGATAATGTAGAGAATTATAAAGAAGTTGGTTTGCATTTGCCAGCTTGTCAATATTATTATTATAATATTATTCATTTTGGTAAGACAAAAAATTGCCAAGGTATTGTCAGAAAACCTCTTAGATCGAGGCTTGAAATTCAAAAAAATTTGAATTAATTGAATTCACTATAGAATACTGCGGAAACATTTCAGCGCTTCATTAAGGAAGTACCTTAAATGTTGTATTCGTCTCAATGGACCTGATGGCTCAAACTAAAAGTATGCTTACTAACATGACCATATGTTTACGCATCCTCTGTGCAACATTACATTCAGTATATCCATCGATGAGTCGGTGATTGCCATCGGCATATTATTAGCCTCTTACCACGGTAATCAACTCCCTGAATGATACAAGAGTCTACGACAGTCTCGAAAATTAGAAACACATAAGAGGCAAGCAGAAAGTAGTCGTAGACATTTTGCCACGACGTTGGGTTTTTGTTGATAGTATTCAAAAAAGTTCAAGGCTAAATTTTAATTATTTAGATAAAGTTCAATAATCTGATGAAGAAGTGACAGAACTTCTAGCAAATTCAATGCACCCCACGAGTCCTTAATTTAAACTGTAGCGTAAAATACTGTTCGATCTTAATATAGAGTGTGAAACATCAACAAGGGTGCTTGGACCATTCGGTCCATAGTCACAGATACAATAGTTTTCAATTCACTCTAAATAGTCTGTCTCATTCAAATGCGCGCTGCTTGTGGGTTTCGACTGATGCGAGTTAAATGCACATTCGAAATTGAAAAAGAGTAAGTGCAGTGGTAACGCCCATTCGATCAACTGTGTGGGGATCGTTATGTTTAAACCTTGTTTCCATTTTAGCTAGTGTGTATTATCCACAGGCTTTATTATTTTAAAATTTTGGATAACGAATCTAACTTGCCTTTCCGCACTTGTTTTGGGGCTGAAAGCACTCCCAACTCTTTTCTGGCATGGACAAAAGGTCGGTATTTTTATACACATTGGTGTGGTGTGTACATATATCTCTGCTTGCAGTGTTGAGAATGTATTCAGAGTATTTTCTGCGATCATTCATTGCCGTTTTCTTCACTACTTTAGAGAGGTTATAATTAACAAGTATCTGATAAAATTGAATCTTAGTTCTGGCATTTGATGAACATAAGTTTGTTTGACGCAGAACCTCTAATTTAAGATATTATTTTCATTATTGATCGCGACAGGACGGATGCATTCCAACCCTAATGAAGCATATTGAAGGTTTTTGCATGTTAAACTTCTGCCGTTTACATGTCTGTTATTGCTACAGTATACAAACGAGGTATAGGAATTTCTCAACCTCAACGCCAGTTGCCTATTGTTCGTTTAAATCTCATGATTTGGTTTTACTGATTTTAATTTAGAGACTCACTTTCTTTGCGTGGTCTGACAGCTTCTATACTTTCTGCTGCATGTTGGCATAATAATGTGTAAACATAGGCATATGTCATCTGCCTAGTACAAATCTCCATTAAATAGTGTTTGGAGATATGGTTGGAGAATTTTCTTATGTAACCATATTTCGCAAAGTGACTTCCAGATGGTTGCAGCTTGTTTCATTCTTGGTTGTTGATTTATTTATGAGGATACTCGTTAAGGGATTATCATCGCTAACACTTTTATTGTGCTGTTGAATAGCAAGGTATCTTTGTGATCGTTAAGGTTCCTTTTCCAATTCAGCAGGATTCTCCCGGTATTCCATAGTTTAACTTATAGTGGTGTAAGAATTTTTACAGTGTGCCGACTTATATTATCTGCGTTCCTGTGATTATTATTTTTCGGTTACTGGAAAACAGTTTTAACTTCCTACTCCGTTGGTGGGTGTTGATAAGGTTGATAAGAGCCACCTGGAAGTTTGTAATCTGATTCGCTTGTGCATAGTTGCTTGAAGTCAACTGTACAGAATGGAGCAGCTCAGTTAATAAGTCACCTTTCAACAACTGGTGACAATTCTAGAAACAAGTATTTCAACTCCTTGATGACAAGCTAAATATTAACCCTCTCTTCGAAACTCTAGCAAAAATCCAGATCCTGAATCTACTGTGAAACAAAATAACGTGATTTTTAAACTTTCTGGAAAAGATATTTCAGTCATTAGGTGGTAACACTCCTCCACAGTCAATGTCACTAATAAAACGTGTAACATACCACAACTGTCAATAGCCAATGTCTGGTAAAAGAATGTTAAGTAAACCACCAAACAGGACTGCAGTCAATTCAAGCTGATGCTGATCAACATCCCAAAGCTAGTACATTAACAAATACATGCACATCCACAATGAGCTGCATTGTATGTCAAGGCGACCATCACACTCTTCTGCGTGGTAAGGTAATAACATGGCGTCAGATAAAAAGGGAACAACACCAACCTTTATAACTAATCAACAAGGCCTTGTATTACAACCAACAGCAGAGGTCAGAGTTGATATAAACAATTCACGATTATGAGACTACTCATTGATTCAGGGTCATAGGCACGGATTCTGTAGACACTCTTCTTAGACAATGAGGCCTTAATATTAAATAAGCTTACTCAACAAGAAAATATTCTTTACATTTAGTTAGTTGTTATGTGTTAGAATTTTCCAGTGTCCTATTTTGGTGTAGTGTTTGCATATCCCTGCTTCTTCTGCAATCTTGATAGTATCTTCTTCATTTCTTCTTGTTGTGTTTGGTAAGGGATGCTGGAGATTATTCCATGTTGTTCCCAAGCGGTCACCTAAATATATGCTTAACCAAGAATGACACATTACTTGTCAGATTAATGCATTTATATAGCACAAATTTGGTTTGACACGTTGCGCAATAAAAAGTAAAATTAATCACCTTAGAATTCGATGTGAATAGCAAATCATTACCGGAGTGTTAAATTTCATTAACGAAATTTATGCAAATTAGTCTACCACTCGAATTACATAAATAAATTTTATATAAATCCTAATTCTATTTCAATTCACTTTCCTTCCTTAGACAACGTGCAAGAACTTTTCTAAACCGATAATCAATAAACAAAAAAAAAAAAAAAGTTCGTTAAAATATTCCTCAACGGAAATCGAAAGTCTTTAGAAATCAAACTACATGTATAGTGTATACTTAGTCGAAAAGTAATAATTTTTTATGTTCAGTTTGCAATTTGCATAAAAATAATAGGAAAGGGATGATGATTATTATGATGATGACATATATCGAAAGAAATCAAATGTATAGCAAAGCAACCCTTTTTCGTGTACTCTATACCTCTATCGAGGTATATATCGTGATCTAGGATAGAAAATTATATGCAAAAAAAATCCGTATACCCAAAACCTAATATATCATCCTTTTTATATTCAAATAATAATCGCAAATCGCAATATTCGAATTCTCGACCGAAAAAAATTCCCATACATTAGAGACAGAGCGCACCGTGCTCTAATCGCAACCCCTTTTAGATACACTCGTATACAAATAGCAGAGTTCGATTAATAAAAATTTACGCATAAATTATCGAAAAGTGCAAGTGTTCCTCGTCGTCTCATATATATAAATACACATTTCGTAACCAAAATCAATTGATAGTTTTTAAGGGATGTTACTATAATTTTCCTACCTGTGATAATCATAATAATAAATATAAACTATAATGTTCGAACACCCTTTATTAATTTAATTCATTTTATTATATTTTTAAATAAATTTAAATAAATTTTCATGTGAAAATTTCATTTGCATTTGAATGATCTATCTGCGTGCGTTTGTAACCCCGTCTAAACGTATGTATATAGCAAAGGGGTATGTATACATATATTCGGTTACAATTTAATATATGCGCAAACGCAGGTAGACTTAACAAAAAAAAACTGGGTAACCCTTTTCGAGATAAAAAAAAAAAAAAATTGCATGATCATCCCCGAAGAAAACTATCTTCGATCGCAAAAAGAATACACGACGCAGCAACAACAACAATATGAGATTCACTCATCCCTTTATTTTTTTTTTTTTCGTTTGTGTCTCTCAGAACGGATGATCACGATCGTTTTCCTCCCTTTCATTTTTTTTTTTTGTGATCGAGTTCTTTAGAAAATCATCTTATTATATTACTTTTTCGAATGATCGACACAGAATAGAACATATTGCCGAAGATATATCGAAAGGGGGTCATCATTTTTTGCATATATAATTTAGTCTTATATACCTTTCGATTTATGTATGGTATATAAGAAAAGGGTTGCATACGATTGTAAAAATTATTCAAATTTTTTTCTCACGTTTTCATGTGTCGCCTATAAACAACTCTTTAAGGATCCTCGATGTCTAGTCTCGAAATGATATTTTATTGTCATTATCCTTGCAAATTTTTTTTTTGTAACGATTTGTTTGTGTAAGACATTTGGTGCATGCAACGAAATTTAAATTAAAGGATCGAAACGAAAAGGATTGATATTTAAATTATAATTGATCATCGGGATCGATGCGAATATTTTTGCAACGGTTTATAAACGGGGGATTTAAATGTGCGCAGATGATTTAAAAAACGAGAGCGGGAAATATTTGAGCAAAATGCAACGGTTTTTTAAACGTATCGCGACCAACCTGTGGCCTATATATTTACCTGCGTCTACGCGGTCCTTAACCCCATTCGAGTTGTCTTCTCATAGTTTATGTAAATCTTCCTCGTTTAGAAAAAAAAACTATTTGCATAATTTCACTTTACGCATATTCAAATTTACATAATGGCTGGATGGAACGCAGAACTACTTAAAATTCAATGATATGCAAACAAGGTTGTGCATTTGAAACAGGATATTAGATGTAAACACTTTAAACTTTCGTGCCGCATAATTAGCGATGTTAATGTATGGTAATTCGAAAAGGTTGATGCAGGGCGTGATTTGAAATGTTTTGAAGTTAATGCTGCGATTATTTTTACAGGTTGTGGCCATATCAGTTTTTTAGCCTTGATTCGGAATATATCGTGTTACGGATTGGTTTAATATAGGCAATTGATATCTTCCCTTATTCTCAGGGCATTTCTTGTTTCCAGATTCTTGATATTTACCTGAAAAACAAAGAGGTCATATACATGGTCCTGATAAAATAAAAAGTTTTTTATAGACAGTTGTTTTGGATCCAGGCAGAATTTTCAATTGTGATCGTCAACAATAACGCAGTATACCTTCCGTGCGCATTGTTTGTGTTGGAATGATTGGACCAATTGGTACATGTTCGATTACAGCTATTAAGGCACTTATATAATATCTGCATCAAAAATAACTTTGCCATTGCTGCATTGGAGTTACACTTTTATTGAAATCTGAAAATGAGTCACCCAAAAATTATGGTGCAGTTTCATGGCCATCTACCCACTTGCTCTCCAGTTACTGGATAGAGTTAAGCTTTGTGCCATCATAATAATACGAAATTCCAGACCTATGGAACATCTATTTAGCGTACTGCACCGCAGAGATGTTGCAGAACTCTGCGTGTTATATAATTAATAAATGGTAAATGTTCTGCAAAATTAAAGGAGAAAATACTACCATTTGTAACGCCCGGACGGGTAACACGAGGAAAACGGTCAATGCGCATAGGTTTACGGTAAAGCTGCCGAAACCTCCAACTGAAGATACAAAGTTCGAATTCATTATTCGAACATCTAGGAAGTGGAATTCGTTATCCGGCTTTCAGTATCCGTTGGAGTATAAAATGCACAAGTTTAAGGCAGCTATCAACCTTTACTTGAGGGATCACGCGTTGGGTGCAGGAGCTCTGACAGTTACAAGGAGTTAGGACAGTCTTAAAGTCCGCCCTGCAGCCAATTAAAGCTAAGTATGAAAATAAAAAAAAATATAAATGTTTACAGGTTATGGACTTGTGGCCTTATCAGATTTTTCAGCCGTGAATCGGAAATATATCTTGTTACAGATTAGTTTAACAGGCAATTGCTATAGACAGTTGTCTTAGATACATTATAATTCTTGGCGGTGCCGCGATCATATCATGGTTGGCCACAATTGCGATCGTCAACACGCAGGATGACTTTCCGTACGCGGCAAAACTACACTCAATTAAGTACAACACATATAGTTTATGTTGGAATTACTGAACCAATAGGATGTTCGACTACAGCTATAAAGACCCTTTAGAACATCTGCATCAAAATACCTCTGCATGACTGCATTGAAGATAGAAAATCTTATGAAAATCTGAAACCACTGTAAACCGACCAAAATAATTTTTCACAAACCTCTAAATGTGATATTCCGTGATCGAGAATCATCGTTTGAACGGTAGTATATGGTCTAGTATATTGATAGATCAAATGTTAGCGGTGGAACAGAAATAGGAATCTTTGTATATGGCCTATCCGTATCTTGGTCATTGGTGGTGATCGCCATCGTTTTTTAAGCAAAAATGCATGTGATAAAGCTTTGTGATTTAAACCAATACATTTTTAGTACAAGGATTAATAAAACATCGGATATCCAGACTCAAGACACTCAGGTCCTACATCTACGGGTCACAGTTTGTTTAACCAACTATTTAAACTCAATTAGGATACTGACAACTAGAAATCAGATAACTGTTATTTGAGGCTGATACATGTAACAATTGTCGGAAATGAAGGCGCTAATGGTCTAGCCCGTGCTGGCATTGCAATTTATTGGGCCGAAACAGTTCTGCGAATTCACAAAAGGACATCACAGAGAAGGGGTGGAGTTTCCAAGTCGACCACATTGTGGCGTAACATTTCAGGAATCAAACAATCTAAAAGTTTATGGTCTTTCCCTTGGTGACTAGAATCAAGGAGCCTATGGTACTCAGTGAACCCCAGTTGAGAATATTCCCTACCTTTTTTACGGATCATGTTGCCTTAAGATACCTCCTTAAAAAACCCATTTAGTAATTTATATTGCACTGTAACGTATTGGATGAGTCGAAGTAATCAAATGACTATCCCTAATTTCGTCTAAGTTCTCGTCAGATTTTTCGCCATTGTAGGTCTACTGTCCTTCAGGACGCGATAAGTCCTGTAATATTATTCTTTGCAGTCTTCTTGTTGAAGTGATAATCAGCATACAGAGAATGTACAGTTTTTCATACTGGTACAGACGTTGTATAGGTGTTTTGTTGTAGGATGCTTAATTCGGATGGAGGTGGTCGCTTCGAATGTACCACGGCGTATTAACAATACATCGCAGGGTTTTATTTGAACTGTATATATGATTTCAATATTTGTCTTCTTGGCACAACCCCAGAGTTGGCTGCCATATGTCCATATACATTTCATAATTTGTTTGTATAAAAGCAATTTGTTGCCACTTGGAAGGTCCACTAGGATTGATTTTGCTTCATTTAATTTAATTCGCCATTTCTTTGCCCAGTTGCATATCAGATTATAAAAGATAACGCATATCAGATTATAAGAGATAATTGGGTGACCCATCACTCCTTCCTTATGACTCCTATAGGTTGACATGATAAATCGAACCGTATAGAATCGTATAGATTTGGCTGTAGTGTAAGGTAAAATGTTTAACTGGAGCTGCTAAAAGTTGAACAATCGATGATGTGACAGAAAAGAACTACGAGTATTTTTGGGTAAAACTGATACATCTGGTCAGTCACTATAGACTGTCATAAAACTATGTAAAGTACAAATATTATCCTATAGCCGTACAGTCTCAATTCATTCCGTGCTAAAATTGTTAATTTAGTGCATTGAAAGAGAACTCCACAAAGTCAAAATGGTGTGGAGGTAACATTATCGCGAATAAGAAAATCGGGTATATAACCTCATATTCTCATTTAACTCGTTGGTTGGTATCACGTGGACAAGAAGACATCATATATAGCATCTCAATATCTTATGATGTTGGGCTTAGAACAACACAATTATGAAATGCTTTATTATTTGTCATGATGAGCCTATGAGATGGACCAACTTGAACAATTTCCTTGACGTTGGTTTTCAGCACCACTGCTATATATAACTTTTGAGATAGTTTATGTTGTGTTTACTATAGATATTATCGAGTATCGAGGTGAATTTTGTAATGAGGGTCCTTTGCAATTATTTGGCTTTCACTTACATGAACTCATAACTACTTTAATGTCATTATGATCAGATGGTATTAAACACTCTACAGAATCGTGTTGTTCGTAGCTCCGCTGACAGTTTCTAATGTATTTTATGACTTCTGCAATACTCGTTCAATTTGGGCAATATTTCACAGTTTAAGTTGTACTCTGCATGAATATTTCACGTAACGGTGACTGCAACCACTTAAGTGTCAGCATCATTAGTTTTTGAAAGTTTTGACTAAACTTTCTTTACTTTTCAGTCAATGGATATGATAAAATTGAATATGAACAGCGAAAATTGTGTATGATGCAAAGAAACTCGCTAGTTATTTATTCAGAACGTACTGTTCTACTGGGTCGAACGTTGTAAGCACCCCAGATACAATTTGACATTTAAAATCATTCAAAACCTATAAACATATAATTTAACCCAATTTGTATAGCTCTGTTATACATATTTCTCCATTCAACCCATTCCTTTAGTAGTGCTCCGTCCTTACAAAATGTATTCTTTGGTTTCACCTATACTTGGAAATCCTCTTCCCATATCGAGAGATTTTTCCATTTTTCTACGAATATCTTTACATGAACAAGTCCTCATCCTGTGAGAGTATCGATGAGAAACCAGGAACATCAACACGTCGTTCTCAACAGTTAAACATGACCAGAAGCACCTCATTTCTAACTCTGACCAAAGACTTTTACTTCCACCCGTGCAAAGTTCAATTAACTCACAAGTCACACACAATACCATTTGCAACGCAAAAAATTCTCTAATCTGGTGATGAGAAACCAATTTGTTCTAGAAACATCATTTTAAACTATGAAGCTCACTTTTAATTGAATTATCTGGCACTCGCGGAAATGTGATTGAAACAGGATGGTGCACACAAAAAAATTTTTTGTTACCACAAACATTTTATGCAGCAAACACTAATAATATTTGCAAGAGTATTTGGGGCCAACATCTAATGAATTTAGGACAAAAGATTTTATAACTTATGACAAACATTTAAAATTTCAGGTTAAATTATAAATGTTTTTGAGCAACGAAAAAAGTGTTTGATGCAAATTGAAAAAA
The DNA here is from genome assembly GCA_963932295.1 of Tipula lateralis. Classification (NCBI taxonomy): domain Eukaryota; kingdom Metazoa; phylum Arthropoda; class Insecta; order Diptera; family Tipulidae; genus Tipula; species Tipula lateralis. Next base: position 18,443,343 of record OZ010738.1, on the reverse strand, counting down.
TGTTGTAATATTTAATAAAAACAGTAATTATGTTTAATGCAAATATAAAGTATTTATAATAAATGTAAACATTGTTTATCAAGCATATATATATGGTTTCCAGCAAACATATCCATTGTAAAATAGGCTCTGCTAACTACATAAACGTGTGTGGCTAATAATTAAATTATTTGAAACAAACTATATATATCTAGCTACAAATATTATTATAAGTTGACCTAATCATTAATTATTTTCAGTACCCAATAATAATATCAGTAGCTTCAAACGTTTGTTGTTTCGAATAACAAACAATTATTTTTTCATATGTATGAACCGAAAACGTCGCATAAATAAAATGAAATGCATTAAGTTTTATTTATAAAATGAAATAGATATAGTTTATTCAACAAATTATTGTATCATAATTATTTAAGATTACAAGTTGTTTACAGCTAGTTGATTATTAAATTTTATTAAATTATATATTTTATGAATGTTGAGATTTTCAAATGAAATTGATAAAAAACCATAACCACATTTAACAAAAAATAGTTGTAAATGTGGATCAAATGTTATTGTCTCCAGTGATTGACCACACAGGAAATACTGAGTGCCAATTTTAACAATATACTGAATCTGTACGAAAAAAGGAATTTCATCTTCATAATATTTATTAGACACAAGTATTCCAGCCTTATAAATAATGCTTTTAAATTCTATACTACCAATAAAATGAAATTTATTATCTGGTAGTCTAAACATATCTTGAAACTTGCTATCGGTTTTAAATTTGATTGACCTTTGGCATTTGGTCTGCTACATTTAAAGCTAATATATATAATAGAGAAAGTTTTATTCCACTCCGAGATAATTTTCTCCCACGGTTCTATATTTGAAAATAAGAATTCAATACTAGATTTAATATCAATCTCATCGAGTGGTGGACTTTCTTGCAGGTTCTTCTCATGTGATGCTGGATTATTTTCTTCGATTCGTACAATTTTTCGACGTGTAATTATACCGGCTTGTGAAAGGTTATTTTTTTTGTTGTAGTAAGCATCAAATAATTTACCCTTTGCTGGATTACCAAACTCAGCTGGTGTATAATATACTTCTGCACATTCTGTATTTTTATTAAATACTGATAAAATTATATCAACGAGGACCTTAAAATCATCTCGTTTTAATCTGTAAATGAAAATAAATAAAACGTCAAAATAAAATCAATGATATATACTTCAAATCATCCGAAATATATATTTACTTCAAATTATCCGATTATTAATACTTACACAAGTTCTGGATTTTCATTTAGTAAATAATTAATTATAGTTTTGGAAATTATTATTCTTTCCCGATTTTTTAATGAATGTGGATTCTTTTGGTAATTTGACAAAATTTCCTTGGACGATGTTTGAAGCAACTTATTGATTTTCTGTTGAACAAGATTATTACTGAGTTAAATCTATATATATATATATATATATATATATATATATATATATATATATATATATATATATATATATATATATATATATATATATATATATATATATATATATATATAAATATATATATATATATATAAATATATATATATATTTATATATATATATATATATATATATATATATATATATATATATATATATATATATCTTATTGTAGTTATTAAAATTGGAAAACTCTTCGATTCCTACACACGAATTTGTTCTAATAAGTTTACTCGGAGGGGGTAAAAATTCTTCTTGTTCTTCAGTTGTCACAATTGTTACATTTTCTTGATTTTCGAAAGAACTTGTTTCTTTCGATATACTAGTATCGATGGTATATAAATTATGAACAATTTCTTCGTTCATTGGTGGTTCCAAATCAAGGATCTTACTTTCCATAATACTATATGCAACATTATTTATTTCTTGTACCGACATTTTTAAATTATTTTGATATCGCTTAGCGTATTGGACAAAAAATTCCTTTTTAATTTCTGCTCCACTATGATCGTGGATAAATTTAAAATCTTGATGTATTGAAAAATGAGAAGCCACTATAGAAAAATTTATATTGAATTAACCAAACTTATCAATTAATTACAAATTTTTAAAAATACCGACCCGCCCTATGAAAAATTTCATAACTAAATTCACCCACTCCCATTACTGGTACAATTTCAGTCATATTTTTATACGTTACAGGAAAGGCTTCAAAATATTCACCCATTTTGAACACTTATTTTAATATTCTTAAATTAATCAACTTATTAGTATAGTTATTAAATTGTAACACTAAATATATAAAATATAACGTACCTCAAATAGTTTATTTTTCATAAGAAAACACTGATCACAAGTAGTTTTTTTCACTTTTTTGTTTAATTACTATATTAATAACTATGTTAATAACTATAGTTTTTTAGGAATTTCGTAATACTCTAAACTATGTAAAAATATTTTATATATTTTTATAAACTCACTTTATATAATTTTATAAACTCACTTTTAACTAACGCTTGATTGTTAACGGTTACCACGAGAATGTCCAAGAACGTGTTCTTACGGCTTCTAAAAACTAAATTATTGTTAGCTTTAAACACATTATATTACTAAGAAATATTTGATATAGTTTATATTAGCAACAAACAATTGATGTTTTTTCCAAACAAAAAGTGTTTAAGGCAAACATTTTTCATAATTCTTATTATTAGCAAACGCTATGGTTGTTTGATATAAATAATAAAAATGTTTCTAAAAAACACGTTTCCATAGATCTGTAAATATTACACTAAAACACATTAAAATATTTACTAGAACTTAAATATTATTTGTGGTTAATATGAAATACAAAAAATATTTTAGCTAATCAAATATTGTTTGTAATTAAGAATTACTATTTGTAAATAATATGAAATATTTCGAATCACCTATAAATGCTTATAATAAACACTCGAAAGTTTATCCCAAACGATTCGCAACCAATCATTTTTTTCAGTGTGGCATCATACAGCTAGGAAACCATCGATTTGTTAAGCCAAAGTTTTTCTGGGCATGTAATTTCCAGAAATGGTGGCGTTAATTGGCCGCCCAGAACTGGAACTCAAGTGCCATTTTTACTTTTATAGGGTTTGGTTAAGTCCAAAGAGTCTTCGACAATTTTAATTAGTGTGTTGGGACAAATAATATCTTGGAACTATCCATTACATCGTTAACTTGGAAATGAAGACCAGGTTTACCTGCTGGATGTTAACTTGTTTCGAAACCAGTTGAACAATCACTGTGGACTACACTACATGCAGCTACTTTGGCGGAAGAGGCCGGATTTTCACCAGGTGTGGTCATGTTGTACTTAGTTTTGGTCCAGTTACTGCATTCACCGGATCGACTAAAATTGGAACTATGATTTCACAAAATACAGCGTAGTCGAATTTGAAAACAGTTTCGGTTGAGTTCGACCGAAAGAGTCATGTTAAATGAAGTGATCGATCGTGCCAACGACACAAACTATGATCTTGCGATTTATATCCTAACCAATGGCAAAAGGTGACATGGATTGGAATACCTGTAATGGTCCATTGTGATACCACTTTATGTACGGCTATAGGTCCGATTTTTCGTAGAACCATCTGCGCATTGCATAGCTCCATGACTGCCTATAGTAATGACATGGACGAAGGGATGGCCCATGGATTCTAAACTCGACAGGGGATCACGATGTGTTTATTCACAGCATATATTGCACACCACCCAAACGATCGATGGTTAAAAATCCCATTTAACATCTTGCCCCGGATCGATAATCAAACCCGATATCTCCCGCTCTAACTGTTGCAGATTTCACCACTGCGCCACCTGGGCGGTCAAATATAAGTTAATAAATGCCAAAAATAGATTTTAATGTCTCGAATCTCAAATGGATCATAATTTTTGTGGGATGTGTTAGCTACTGAAAACTCTTTCCCGAGTTCACAATTCTTTCTAATCGACCCTGTAAACTTGTAAAGATTTCACTATCCATACTGCGAAAGGAAATTATGGGGACTGCTCGAAGCAATAATCATAAATACTAAACTTAATAAGTCACTTACAAATTTGTAAATTACCCTATTTTGGTGGAACGGGATGGTCTCTACATACTAACCGATTATGCCAGTAGGCAGTATTAACTCACTACAAACCGACTTGTGGCGCATTTCAGGCTCAACTAATTTTTACTAAATTTTGAAAAACCGAAAACCGGGCTAACAAAATTTAATTTCCAAGAAACTCACAACAGGATAAAGTCGTCCCCACTATTTATGACTCACTTGAAAAACGAAAACCAGGCAAAAAATTAATTTTCCGAGAAGTAAAGAAGAGTCTTGGCCTCACACATTTTTTGAACCTTATCAGCAAATTTTGTTTTACCAGTAAGTTTTGGAAGTGTTGAACAAGGATGTACCAAATAAAAGTCGATCGATGAACTATATTTATTTATAGCTATAGGTGGGACAACCACTTCCTAACCGGTCCCAAGCAGATATCTGTAATCATAGACCTATATACAGATTTCTATAATCAACCTTGAAGTTTTTAAACCTTGACAAAACAGATTGTAGACTAAACGGTATAACCTGGGCTCCATATAGGCACTACATTGAGAAGTGCTCGGATTTATATGAGAGAGTTTAAAATATTTTACCACATGTCTTCAGTTCTTATAAGATCACATACATATAAATTGTACAAACTATTTCCAATAGATGTCACCTGAAAAATCTAAGAGAGAAACATATCGTCGTAAAGATCCACCCCTTTTTATTCCTTCGACAACAATAACTCAACCCTATCTTACGACTGATACACGCACAGTGATTGTCTCTGGAACAATCAAAGCGGCTCAACGAAACAACAAAACAAAAAACAACCCAACAATAGATCCTGTATCCCTTTTCATGTCAGACAAAAAACTAAAATATCAAAATTACAGCCTGCACATCAAAAACGGATTTTATATTAGATCCATAATGTATATACGTACATGTATGACTCGAAAATCTGTATACATATATGTGTGGCGGTATACAGCACCCTTGGTATATATATACACACAACAACCCTATCCTTTATTTTTATTTATCCTTTTCCGCGTGTACACATTTTCCATTTTCGTCGTGTTAAAGAATTTTCCATATTAAACCGTACACATATATAAGATACATAACCATGACTTTGTGATGATATGTGGAAGAAATTTTTTCGATATATAAGAAAAGGACTTTACACGAGAATGAAGGTTTCATATACGTTTATATTATGGAATTTTCCGAAAAAAATTTTCCTGTAATTTTGTTTTGTGTTTCGTTGGTGGTATATTGTCATTTTGATGTGTGTAAAATTGGGTGACATAAAAAGATTATGTGCGTTGGATGTGAACACACACACACATATATACGTCACATCCATATAATAGAACAACAAAAAAAAGTTGTTTTGTTCCTTGCCGATGCTCGTGTATGTAGAGGGTACGGTGGGAGATACATATATAAGACAACAATTTTTCCTTCCGTTGTGTTTTCTTTTTTTGGCTTCGAGATGCGAATGGTGATGGTGTGGATGAAAGGTGTTTGTTACGTGCTTTAATTTTTATTATGTCATATGTGGAATTAGTTGGATGATTGAGTGAATTGTTTGGTTTGTTGTTGCTACTCAATATAAGGAATATGTGTGTATGTGTATCCAACAAACCAAATATTTTATAAATTTTATTGATTTTATATGATCTGGCATGCAGAGAGTGCAAGTAGATCTAGAAGTCTAAAAGAAAGGTTTCAGGAAAATATAAGGGACCATTGAAGGTTATTTGAATAGCCATACATATACTTTATAAGGTCGAAATTTGTTCAAATGGTCAAACTTACTCTGGATAACACAACCCATGAAATGCAATTGGATGTAGTTATATACCCTTTAACTCTAAACCATTGAAGGAACCATGATAATCATTGCGTATAAACTGCGGAAGAACTCGAATGGGATAGTATCGAGGTATACATTCCTTGTGATCATTAAGATAAAGATCAACTACTATGGCAGGGATAGGAGTATTTGCACTTGGTTTGGTCATATCCAAGTTCTTGGAGATAAACGAAACCGTATTTCAGGCAGAAATCTGATGAAACTCTCGACAAGTTGTAACCAAAGGTCTTAGTAATGCAACAATATATTCTATTGGACAGTCAGACAACTTTAAAGTCCTTCAGGTCAAATACCTGGTGGCGTTTTAAACGCGATAAAGCAATTGGTAACCAGAAATAAAATAACTCTTATGGTGGGGTCGGGACATGCTGGAATTGAAGGGCATCACGACTGATGGCTGCCGCGGCAAAGCTACTTATTAGGCGGGATACATTCTGCAGCATCACGAGATAACATTGCAAAGTGATGCAAAATAGACCACATTTTGGTGTAAGGTACCAGATCTATAACATTCTAAAGAAATAATTTCGCCCGTCGAGTTGAGGCTATTCACTCATTAGAATCGTCGTTTTTGGGATTGGAAAGTGGAATCTGTCGAACACGTCATGTGCTATTGTACACCAACGACTGTATACTCAATCAATTGGTTAATGTCAACAACATGGGTTGATTTCTTTGGAATAGCGAATAGGGAAACATATAGCAAAAAGGTATTTGAGGTTGTGAGGCTTTGTGGCTTAATATCCATTTGTCTCATAATAATAATAATTAGGTGATTGTACACCAAGACTATTAACATCTTGCTGAAATGCCTACTCGTCATGATGAGAATTGTAATGGAGGGTAACGTTGTGGAAAGTTATTCGATCAATGATTCGGATTTAAAATGAGCCATGCTCGTGAGACTGTTAAAGCGAGATAGAAAGAGAGAGAGAGGATTTCCGTAAATTAGAAACAAATCCAATATAGCTAGAGTTCAAATGAGTTTTAGAATAACTCTGGTGCTTCACAAGGTTCCGTACCCAGCCCAACTCTTTGTTTAGTACGATGGAGTACTCAAAGTAAAACTTCCAGATTAAGGAGGGAGAAGGATTATAACGAGAAATAATAACTTGCTTATACCCTAACTACAGACCATAAACTGACCTATTACAGTAAACGATTTTAAAAAGAGTATAGCTAGGTCTAACTAAGAGTATTTAGTCAATAAATGGTTCTTTTTGTTCAAGGTTGCCCGAATATTAAGGGATATATCAGCTTTATCGAGTGGTTCCAACAATAATTAATAGTAAAACTACAGGTTATTTTAGTGTTTAACAAGGAGATGCTCTGTCTGCAAAACTTATCAATATCATGTTAGAAAACTTCCTTCGTAAAAGAGAAACACATTAAGACAACGTCTTATTTATTCAATCTTCTTTTGGCATATATAGGACTCTATACTCTTGAAAGATGACGCGGGATGACTTCATGCCTGCACATTCAAGAGAAGAATTAGGCGTGTGATATATAGCGTGTGATATATAAATGTGACGTTGATGACAAACACCAGGATTTTGTCAATCACTAGATCAGGACTACAAATCCTTGATATCGTGCGTGAATTTATAGTTCCCTGACTCGGTCACGTTGTACATGTTAAAAAAAGACCTTCCGGTAAACAAAGATGTCACTATAGATTACGATGGTTCCACTGGGTATGTTGTGATCTGGCTTCGTCACATATAATGAACAGCTGGATCGTAATCGAAACCGATGGAATCAGATTTTTGACATGGTACCGGCTAACAATGGCTTAAGTCATTAAAAAGTAGAAGAGTTTGGTGTCAGTTTGTTAGCAGAGCTATGCTTTTAGATTTCAAGTGAGAGGTAAGCGAGGTACCTATACCTTGTGATCACTAAAGATCTACTAGGGTGCAAACGAATTTCAAACAAGGTTATCAAGATGGATGAAAAAGGATAGAAGTATTGACACATGGTTGAGTCATATCCAAGTCCCTGGGGATAAACGGAACCATATTGCAGGCAGAAATCCGATAGAACTCTGGGTACGGTTCTATCGGACAGTCAGGCAACTTTAAAGGCCTTCAGGTCAAATACCTGGTGGCTGTTTAAACTCAATAAAGCAATTGGTAACCAGAGATAAGATAAGTATATTATGTGGTCGTCAAGACATGCTGGAATTGAAAGAAATCAGTACTGATGGCTGACGCGGCTAATCCAGTTATTAAACCGAATTCGTTCTGCAGAAACGCTAGGGCACAAAATATATCGCATTCACATGGGCAAGGAATATATTTTCTCTTGATCGCGATTTTCTCCAAAAGTACTTCTAGCATTAAGTCAACTCGAGTTGAAACGAAAGTGGAATCTGTCGAACATGTCATGGGCCATTGTTCACCAATAACTGCACACTCTTGGAGGCAGAACAATCAATGGATTGATGTCGACAACATCAACATTTTACTGTCGGTTACATAAAGAGCCAGAACGGTAAGCGTATAGGAAACATATAGCAAAAGATATTTGAGGTTGAAATGCTTTGCGGCTAGACGCCTCTTAGTCTTAACTCATAATAATACTAATAATAATAACAAAAAGCAACCTAGACTATAAACGTCTTGATAAAATGCCTACTTGTCACGATTGGAGGAATGTATTGGAGGTTAATGTTGGTTATGGAAGGTTATTCGGATATCGTATCAGTCATGCTAGTGATACTGTTGAGGAAGAGAGATGGAGAGGCGCTGTATTATCCGGAGTATGTACTGGAATACTATGAGGAAATACAAAAAAGTATTAAAGTAAGGGTGAGTGCTTGGCCAAACTCCTTGGCCAAAGTGAAATTGCCAGATAATGGGAGGACAAAGGTTATAACGAGGTACAAAAAATTGCTAATACTTTAATGACAGCTATTGCAAATTGACCTAAACGTGACCTTTTACAGGTATCGGCTTGCATGTATAGGTTGAATGCATTAATAGGATGCTGTGAATTAAAAGTTTGGACGGCTTTATACAGTTAGTACTGGTTAGTTTTACAATTAGTACTGGTGTTTAACAAGAAGGAACGCTCGCCACGACTAAGAGGTTGCTGTAAACAATGATAGCTGCCAGAGCTGGAACCATTGGAATTCACAATTTAGGGTAACAAAACATTTTCCTTGCTAAAACTTATTTCGTAATGTGCAGCATGGTATTCCTAGATTTGAGAAAATACCTAATCCACCGTAACGATGTTCACCGTGGTAATCATCTCAATAAGGCAGGTTCATGATTAGGCAAACCGACACTGTTGATAACAAAGGCCTTTAAAAGCATAGACCGTCTAGTTGTAAGTAATATATAGTATCGATACACATACATAAAATATTCTTAACATCCGAAATGGACCAAATGTGGAAATTAACAGCATTTCCGTTCACAATAAATTTTATATTAAATGGGAAATCAACAAAATTGTATTTTGTTGGTTTTTGTTAATTTTAAAATGCATATTCGATCGGGAGGGTTGAAATGACGGAAAACCTAATTAAGATATTGCTCTAAAATATATTCAATATATATACACATTGAACAAATCTTGCTCACATATTCGAAATGAAAAAAACAGCGAATTCGTTCCAGTTGCGGTTTTCATTAAGATCAACATCAAATCTAATCCTAAATTACAATCCATAACGCATTCACAATATATATTATTATTTATAAAGGGTTGGTTGGATCCGCACACGATTATTAGTACGTCTATTAATAAAACACAATGCGAGGGTGATCTCTTCCTATTGACTTTTGCATTGTAATGTAACACAAACAAAACTATAACAAGATTTTGATTTGTGCAGTTAATACACTTTTTGTGGTACACTTATATGTGTACATAAAATATATACAACCCCGAAACAAGAGGGATGATTTATCCTATATATTTACTCAAGTTATTAAAATAATTTTTGATTTGAAACTACATATAACGAAATTGTATTTAGTTTGACGACCCCACTGATGAGAAACCCTTTCCTGCGTTAACGAACATATAACTCGGTTTGTGTGGTGTGTGTGTGTGTGGGCAATTCTATGCAGTTTAGTTGCAAATCAATCAAAATATATGTTTGCGATTCAATATTTGACTTTAAATTATACGTCTTACATCTGCCGATATACGAGAGTATATAAACCGACATTGCCAAAAATATCAATAAATTCGACTTAAAGTAATTTAAACAGACATTTGAAATTGTACTTTTTCGAATACCCGATTTTCCATGTCTCGAAGAAACATATATACTTTGTGCACAATGCATATAGTCGTTACGACACACTATATTTATAGTGGTGTTGTGTTTATCTCGAAGGGTTTCAATTTAATATTTAAATTTTTTTCCATTCGACAATCATAAATATTTTAATTTAATTTAATTTAGACAAATTTTTTAATGATCTAAAATTGTAATAAATTTTATTTATTGGGAAAAGGGTGGTTTTCCTCTATATGGTTTAGAATTTAAATATGGGGTGGAAAATTTAATTGAAAATGTCTCAATGTGTATATAGTTGTTTTGTTCAATAGAAATGTCTTTAGGCCTCTCTCGCGATAATCGTTAAAAATATTTTGTCATTGCTTAATATTGTGGAAATGTGTATATTTAAACGATGGATTAAGTCAACAACGACTTAGTTGATTAAATTAAATTATATAATTAAAACCATTGTACAGCGTCAATTGTTGACTTGTTGAGATTTCTTAATGTTAATGGAATGTTCATCCGACAACAATGTTCCATTTAACATTATAATTATAACTACAGATGCTTGATAAGCATACTTCATGATCCTTTGTTCCATGCTTGACCTCTAATATTAGAGGCTCAAGTTCATGAAATTTCGAGTTCAGTCTTGTTTAAGGATCTTTTATCCAATCACATATAAAACAGTTAGCTTAGAGTATCATAAATGTGCAACTAACAGGTGCAGTGGTTAAGCCTGCGGCAATTGAAGTGAAAGAGACTGGGTTCAAATCCCGATAGGGGAAGTATGCAAAAGAGATTTTGCACCATCTGATAACGATTGGTGGTGTGACTGAACACATCTTTGACTCCTTGTTGGAGTGCAGAATTCATGGCCGAACTCATTTTCTATGCCAGTTCTATAGATTGACATAGTGGTTTGCAATGTGCAGATGGATATTCGTTAACCGGACCTATAACCGTACAACCTCGAATTTAACAAATTAAACAATTCAATTATCTCTAGTTACACCAAGTTCTCCACACTCAGTCTACACCTGCACATGATATGGCATCATAATTTATATCAGAGCACTACCCTTACATTAAGCCCATCGAACATGCGCTTGTAGTTCAGGATAAACTTTGCACTTTTTCATGAGGTTTATCTCATGCCTCGACAAGCTCCAGGCTACCACAAATACGTCATGCGTATCACCTAAGGAGAGTAATTCTAACAGAAGGGACACAGGGACACACAAAAAATTTAGCTACACAGTTGACAATCACTGTCACTTCCATTCTCTGTATATACAACCACACATGATCCTATACAGTTGGTAACCACGTCGGCGTTTAACCATAGTTTTGTTACCATTCAATTAATTTTCTTAGATACCATCGTGGAAAATCTATATGTTCTGGTGCACTGAGGGTTCAAAAATTCAAGAGTGTACCTTACTGGGCTCATCGTCATCACTTTGTTTGTGATCGATTATCCAGGATATTTTCTCAAGTATCAAAACTTCCACATCATATCTTACCATTAATTGCACTTGTGCATCGTGATCTCGGATATAACAGTTTTCATGAACTATCGAAGTCTAGGTCAGTCTATAGGGCAAGTTTATCATTTTTGACAACATTTTTTATAATCAAGCCTAATTTTTGTTCAACAAACTAAAGAGCCATTCTCTATGAATTAATAATATTTTGATAACTGAGACAATAGGACCTAACCCGCTTTCAGCAATTTTAATTAGGTTCAGGTCTCCCAAATATGAATTAACGGAAAACGAAAATAAATGCTCCTTCAGCGGGTGATACCCGAATCAAATCCCGATAGGGGCAGGATGCAAAACAGATTTTTCACCATCTGATTACGAGGTATGTAATGTGCAGATGGTTTTACGTAAACCGGACCTACGTTCATCCTCGATTCAGCTTTGAGCTCGAAAACAAATTGGAAAGATAGAAACAGACTAAAAACAAATCTTGTTTCGGTTCGAATTGTACATAGATCCGCTAGACTAAAACCATGAGTATATACAATTTATGATCTGTTGAATTAGTGAAAAATGTTGTTGTAAAGATTTAAGTGGCTTGGACGACACGAACTTCAATTTGAACAACAAACAAGATTTTTTTTTTTTTTTATAATTATTTTTTTATTCTATCTTTTTTGGGGCTCAAGGCTCTCCCAACTCTTTCGCGGTTCGCTTATTTACGTCCTACTTTACGCCTTAACGGCCAAATCGAGGACGTACGGCTATAGGTCCGATTTTCGTAGAACCATCTGCGCATTGCATAAGCTCCATGCCAGCTTATAGTACTGACATGGAAGATGGGGTGGCCCATGAGTTCTGCACTCCAACAGGGGGTCATAGATGTGTTCATTAACACCATCGATCGTAATCAGATGGTAAAAAATCCCTTTTGCATCCTGCCCCTATCGGGATTCGAACCCGGTACCTCCCGCTCCAACTGCCACAGCTTTAACCACTGAGCCACCTGGGCGGTGAACAAACAAGATTCATTTTGAACAAGATTAAAAATCGATTTGAAACTGATGCATGGTAATTATCGCTGGCACTTGTCATATGACATTTGTGTTCAATATTTATTGACATTTCACAATGAATAGACTTACGGGAGAACAACGTTTACAAATTGTGGACATTTATTTCAAAAATTAGGCTTCAGTATAATGGTTTTTGTGTTCAGGTTGACCATTTTATAGTGTTCATATAATCGTCCAACTAGTGCGTTCCACTATTAGCGAAATAATCAATGAATTTGGAACCACATTTTCATTATTGTATATTCATCATCAGACTAGAATGTGTACAAGTCGTTCTAATGTCAATATTTCGGCTGTAGTGTACGTGAGGACCAAATCGTCACCGTCTCAAGCTCTGGGTCTCTCATATGGCACCTGGTGACGTATTTTGAAAAAAGATTTTGGTTACAGAATACAGTTTATTCAAGAATAGAACCCGGTTGGTTCCCTTTACGTCATCGACACAAGAGATTCAAGAGCTTCCAATTCATCCTGAATAATGCACTGTCTAGTATCGAAGGACAGTGTGTAAACACTAAACTTCAATGGTGCAAACAGAGCAATCATCACTAAATTTTTAATGCCAAAAATTCATAATATTAGTGCGTAGTCGACTTTTGGTTTCGACCGAATGATGCAACTGTGTGGCATCAGCAGGCCAAACCATCGATTTATTGTTGAAATTGTTTATTGAGAACATCATATCAAGAGAGGGTTCCGTGAATTGGCCTCTATGTATTTGAAATGACTTGTTTATACCGATGAATCACAATCGATTCCTGCATAACCCAGAAGCGAACATAGAAACTCGTAAAGCGTAATGAGAAACTCAATTGGAAAAAGTACCTCCTATTAGATTATTTTACCTGCTGATGGATAATAAAGTATAATGACAAGTGGAGTCAGCTTGATAATATTTTAAACTGCTTCTAGTAAGTGTTCTTCTGAAGTACCATTCACTCTTATGTTTATGATCTTCCTCATTATTCCGATTATGGTAAATGCTCGTCTCAACAAGATCATCGATGAGATATGACGAGTGATTGTAGCGCTTTAAATTAAGGTTATACGATACACATGTATACACTAACCCGTTGATTATAATTCCAACCAACCATTTCACTATTCGTATACCTCGATTAATAATTGTATTAATCAAGCACGGTGTAAAACGACCACCTGTGCCTTTAATTTAATCAAACCATATATAATTTAATCACAACACCTCGTCTGTATTCTTCGCGCGCACAATAATCAAATTACCAACTGAATTTCTAATTTCGTTACTCTGGTGCGCGACGAGTTCCTGCAAAGAAATTTCATACCTCTACCAACAGTACCGTAAATTAAATTAATCACAAACCTTTTTGGGTTACTCTTCGAGTTGTTGTACTATGTACGTACCATCCCTCCTCTTTTCTTTTTTAATAAAAAAAAAAATGAGAAACATAAATCCCTTTTTTTTCTTCTTAATTCATTGCGAAGTCCTTTCATACAAAAATTTAAAATCAAAACCAAAGGTGTTATTTGTTGATTAATCAGACGAAAAATAAAAAAAAAATTTGCATGTAATTTCCCAAAAGTTGTGTGCCTTCGTTCCATATATAGGAGGGTTCTCTCTAATTATATATGGAAATTAATGGTTCTCGGTTTGTTGCTGTAATTATGAAATTTCTAAAAGGTGAATCCAGGTAAGTTTTTAGGTCAGACCGAATTGTGTACACAGACACACACTCGTATATCGAAGGGAAACACTTTGCTCGTATCTAAGATTTTCAATGGTACGAGCATAAATATGTTTTTAACCAGAATTACATAAGCATATATACATACATACATAATCGTGTCTCTCCTTATATCGATCGAATCGAATTTTTAACGTACCTTTCATGTGCATGCAATGTACTTGCATTTATTTTTTTTTGATGTACGATCGTTTTGTTGCTATATTGGGGAATAAATATACGATCGCGTCTACATCAAAACGCAAAGATTACATATAAAGGTGTGTTTACACATTTATACACATTCCAATTATGTCATTTGAATGTCAAAAAGTTTTCTTTCTAGAACGTATATATAAAATACCGTGACAGTTTTCTTCATCGTCGATCATACATGATCTTTGGATATATAAAATGGAAATGATCATAATCAACATGTGTTTCCATTTTTCATTATTCAATGTCGGTTAGTTTTGTCATGTATGTATGTATGTACATAAAAGTTTTTATAAATTAAATGTGCAAGGTGCGGATTGTTTCTTAAAACTATTAAAAATAAACGGAATTTCATGTGATAATTGATGATGATCGTCAACTGAATTTTATAAATGTCAAACGGCGATAATAAACTATAAAATTATTATTTATTCGGTATTTTAGGTTTTTTTTGCATTACACGAACTGGTAATTAAATTGAATAATTGCACATTTGAAATGGTATTTGATACATGATCGGTGTGCGGAACCGACGATCACCTGTCCTATTGTTGGTTTTATATTTTAATAAAGATCGCACACGATGTATACTCGCGCATGAAAATGACATAATTGGATAATAAGGCGAAACGAAATTGTGTTTACGATTAGAGTGTTTTAGTTTTGAACATTGCCGCTAGGTAGCACTATGAACTCTCAAATCTATTTCGAAAAGTTGGGTGAAAAAGTTTCTACACAACTGGCAGTGGTTGAAAGCTGGAGCAGTTGTTGCGCGAGGTACCAGTAAATAGGGGCCATCTGACCTGAAACCAGAGCCTTCCAATGTGAACAACTTATAACATAGAATCACTCGATGTTTCGAAATGGTTTTATGGGTGCCAGTCCTAATTTCAAAAAGTTATTCAAGAGAGACTTCAAAATGCAATTATAAAATATATATTAGCTACTTCTCCTTATCTCTACCCTGCGATGAACCTGAAATGCTTAGAGTGAGGAACCTAAGGAACAATGATTGGAAACTTTATATAGGCTTCGTCTCAAATATCTTCCGTAATGAAAATGGGAAACTGCGGAGAAATGGAAAGGGCAACTGAAGGGCTTAAAAACACTAATCATATCCTATGAGAAAAGCTGTTCTCAAATAAGCCTTAAAGAACTGGGAGACCATGGTGGAGCAGGGGATTGGGCAAACTGAGTAAGCGAACAAAAAAACTTGTCAACATGTTCTATAATAGAAGATTGAATAGTGTACAAATCTTCACAAGAAGAAAACAAGAACAGTATTCGAAGTGAAAAAATAATGGAAATTATGGAAATCTGGTTACTCTCAAAACTCTAAAGAAACCTGATGGAGCTCATGGGGGTACAAATCATCAATCAATCTTATAAAAACTAATTTTTCCGAAAGTGAGAATTTTAATATGTATAACAGATTGAAACCAATACCCTAACCTACCAAGTTTCAGAAATTGGATCTTGGTGACAGAAGCTGTAGAGTCAGATGACATCAATTTTTTAAATTAAATACACCAGTTCCAGACCGGATATTTACTTGTCTTCTAGAGGATGAAATCATCCTTAATCACCGTGCACATATCTTCAGATCTAGTTACATAGTCTTGGAACATATTCCAGCCCTGGAACACGTTCCAAGATTACGGAGAAAAGCAGGGCAAAAAGTTTTCGACCTATATGCCTGTCATTTTTTCGACTTAAATGGTAAAAGCTATTGGTTAAAGGCACTTTAGCGATACTCCACACAGTCCAGTAATGGAAATATGTTCAAACAGCACTTCATAAAGTCGTTGGACGAATGGAAAAATAGCCTGACAACCAGAAATCTGCTTTGGGCGAGCGTTTCTGGATTTTGAAGGTGCGTTTGATAAGGCTTTATTTAGTGCAATAATCTCTGCAGCTCAAAGACTTGGCATAAAAACCTCACATGTTTCGGGCGCGTTCGATTTCGGTCAAGAAATGGAATCGATGAAATTCTGTTCACAAATTTGAATCCATCTATCAAACACCAGGTTCCAGGCTACTCGTCTTTTAAAATATCGAGTGCTGAAGATGCCACATTAGGGCACAGTCAGGGTTACGATCTTAGAAAAATCGGTGATAATAATATAACCAGCATTAACAGCGACGAGATTTACGTTTTTAATGGAGCTTCTAAGATGGTATCAATAGCTAAACCCTATTTAGAAGAAAAGATAATTGATTTTCAAAAGAGATCAATCTTAAAGCCAGACGCTCTGATATGGGGGAACTGTAAAGACTTCCAACGTCTATTCAAGAACTGCAATCGTTGGTCCGTACCGAGTTAACAATCGACATTTTTCCTTTAAACAGTAAATTCAGTTCGAATCAGAAAGAAGAACGTCGATGTTAATACAGAGGTTTCAATGCTATTCCCGAATTGATCGAAATCTTTAAGCGATTTGCATTCCTTTAAAAAAACTACGCGTATTGCACTCATTGGTAAGTTCTTTGACCTGTAAGGTTTTAGCCTTTCACCATCTATGCTTCTTCTGACTTCAAATTCGTTAAGAGCTCCTGTAGAAAGAACCGCTTTATTTTCCTTCCATCTCAAAAGAATATACAAGACATGAGCACATAAGAATTTGGTCCTCGGAATGTATAGAGGATACTATATATTCCAAAGACCGTTGGAAGAGAAACCAAGATTGGGCTAGAAGAACAGGCCTACTCAAGGCAGAAAATTAATAGGTCAATTGATGTCAACATGATGATAAAGTGAGAAAAAGATGATCGTTCCAGTGTAATAACGTTGGATTCAAAACCAATGAAGACGATTGTGAGAGCCGGTATAGTACGAAGTGGGATTTAATTAATAGGATAGTTTGAAAAATAAACGAAGCTATAACATTAATTATTTTTATTTATATAGGAGCTAGATCAAAAAAGACAATAAAAGTAGCTTGTGACAAATACAATGACACCATCAACAACTCAGACCGGAGTATGCGATCCAGGCGCAGATGACGGAGTGGATTTATTTTCTTTCCGAACCATAAGTGTATGAATCAAGTTTACTATAAGATCGCAAGTTTTCTTTGTTGCACTAATTAGATCTGGTTAAACTCTGGACAAAACGCTGGTCAAATTCGAAATAGTTTTGTAGAAGTTGTTTGGTTTGAGAAGCAACGATAAAAACTAGATGAAATAAAAGTCACTAATAGAGATTATTAATCGATCCAGAGTAAACTATTTTTGAGTTGAGCTGCCACATGAGCTACCACACAATTGTCTACGATTCAATTTCTATCTATATAAATCATATAACCAACATTTTTAACCCCATCTAACGACATCATTCCCAACTATAGCGCGATCATTTAAGTATCTTCAATTTACTATGAGGCCGAAGCACTTACGAGAAATTGCTATAAGTCATGTCATGACCACATTGCACATATCATTATAGTCAGTTTGGCCCTAGGATACGTTATAAGATTATGGAGAATATTCAATTTACTGCTAATTTCAAAGGATGGAAACCATAGATATGTATGACAAGGCAAAAAGCCTGTCCTCTTTTTGGTTTAAATGTTTAGAGGGATTGGTTTATAGATATTTTAGGGAAATGCACTATTAAAAATTCTCATACATTCCAAACAACACGCACACCAGAAAGGTTCTTTTTAAACAGCACTCTATGAAACTGTTGTATGGATTGGAAAATTGCTTGACACGGAACAAAAAATTTCTCTTTGGGAGTGTTTTTGGACAACGAAGGTGCGTTTCGTAACGCTTTCTTTCGTGCAATGATCTCTTGTTTTCGGGCTCGTACTGATTCTACTTCTTCTACAGAATCAACAAAAATCTATATACTTAGACGATTTCGTTCAAGAAATAGACTTCATAAATTTCCTTTTTCAAATTAGAATTCATCTATCAAACACAGGTTATAGGATATTCCTTTCGTAAACTATCGACAACTGAAGAAGAACGGTATAACAGTTTCAAAATATATTGAGCGCTGTCAGGTTACAGCCTTACCATGTAACGAGGTTTGACGTTTTTGATGAAGCTCCTGAGATGGTATCAGTAGCTAGACCCTATAGAATGAAAGATAACTATTATGCATCTTGAAACGAGACACGTCTCTGATGTGCAGGAACTGCCGGGACTTCGGAGCTTGTAAGAACTGCATTCGTTGCAAAAGAAGCAGTCTATTCTTTTATTTCGGTTACGATGAGGATGGAGTCTAGGAATAAAACCTGCTTATATTTGTTAAGTTGTCTCCTAATATCACCACTACAAAATATATAGTTCGCACCTTAAAATATTTTTTTTAAACATTTTTTATCGGCCATGGTTGGTACGTACCGAGTCAACAAGTGAGAACATCGGTTTCGATCACGAGCTAGCATATTGTTGTTGACGATTAGAAGACATCAGATCGCAATCTATGCGGTAGAGCCACTTTCTCTTTAAATAGTGACTGTATCATTCTATTTGAATCAACACGCAGAATGTAACCGATTCAGTGTACACGATGTCCTTTGATTTCATGGATATCAGAAATTCGTATTATTACAGAGGTTTATCTGGTCCCGAATAGTATTCGGTGGTAGACACAAGCTCGAATAACGGTATTGCCAAGTTCAAATAAAATTACTGGTGGTGACATCAACTGATAATGGTAGCAAACTATGGAACAAGTTTCATACAGGGACAACTGTCATTCATCTAGAAACAAAAGATCTCAATGTAATGAATCGTAAAAAGTGGCAGGTTGGGATGTAGCAGAATAATGTTGAAAATGCCACCAATGGCTGGGTTAAAAGAAGTGCAAAACGAAAATCTGATAAAAGATGGTTAGATAATATCTAAGGAGAATGTTCTTAAAACTACATCTTTTAAGTGGTTGCAACTGACTTTATGTTTTGATTCAGAAAATGACTTTCAAGAGAATTAACAGACATCGTTAACGCTGTTTGTGGTTCAAATCAAAATGTCCAACAGTCGACCTATTAAGGTATAAATCAAGTCTTTTAATTGCAGCCACAACTGACCTATGGAACAACTTACACCAGACTATACGCGATCCAAAGGCAGCGGACGCAGCATATTTTTTCTCTTTTCGAATCGAATGTATGATTCGAGAGTACAATATAAGATCTCAAGTTGTCTTTAGTGTACTAATTAGACGATTTCTAGTTTACCTAATGATCAAATAAGTGGTCTTCAACATGGTAGCGATTCTGGTTGGAAAACGCTGGGCAAATCAGAAATAATGTTATAGTTGTTTGGTTGAATACCGAAAAGACTAGAAAAACGGTGAAATAAAACTCACTATAGTGACTATAAATCGAAGATGCAACTCTCTTAATCCAGAGTGAATTGTTTTAAGAGTCGAGCCACCATATTAGTTACCACACAACTGTCTAAAACTCACTTTCTTTTTATACGAATCATAAAACCAGCATTTTCAACCCCATCTAACGACATTATTCCTAACCAAAGCGCTATAATTTTTGTATCTTCAGTTTACTATGAGGCCGAAGCACTTACGAGAAATTGCTATAAGTCATGTCATGAAAGTCAGTACTAAGAGCTGATGAGCTTATTCATAACACCGATCATAATGAAAATTATTTTCACGGGCACGAGATTAAGGATCGATTATTTGTGGGCCTATTTTCTGGACCTTGATCGATTGGTATGGAGAAATGAAGCTTGGCCTCAAGATTGGAAAATGACCGCTTTATGCCCAATTACGAGATTTATCACATTAAAGGTCTCCTTCTGTGTGCATCTGTGAAAAATGACAGTAACGTAGTCATAATGATGAGATGTTTCTATTGATCTTTTCGATTAAGTGGCAACTGAGTGAAAGAGACACTTATTGATCCACTAGAACAATGTTCAGCTTCGAGACCAAGTTTTCGAGATCAAGACGTAATTGATTTCAGTAGTATGGGTAACCACACGTTTCAATGAGTGATGTGATTCAAGTATCTTGGATCAGTACTCACGATAATATTATATGGAAGAGGATATTAAGGTTCGTCTGGTCCAAAAGAAGTTCTGTTTAACCACGAGCTTAGGAGTTTAATGCAATTCTTTATATAGTGGATGAAATTCAAAGTATACAACGAGTACGCTGGATCGGTCAGTTGTGCGTGCTGATCCGACTCGAATGATAAAGCGTTCTTTTAAGGAAGAGCCGTCTTTTGGTAAACGAAGAGATCACTGTTGGCAACGCTTTTTTTAAGACAAAACGTGAAATCAACCACATATCACAATAGAAGATATAAACAAGGCTGCTTCTTTTTTGAAAGATTACACCAGGTTGGAACTATCTCATTGCATGCTGTTCAATCAGTCGCTGAGATTGGGAGAGTTTCCTAAAAAATCGAAGATAACCAGAATAACCGCATTATTTAAAACTGGAGCTAGAAGTGATGTATCATGTTATAGAGGTATAACGTCGATTTCATCTATACCCAAAATATTTGAACTTGTATTATGCAATTCCTTCAAAGAAGTGGTGTCTCGATATGTTTCACAGTACCTACATGGGTTCATGCCTAAGAGATCAACATCTACAACCCACAGTGTGGTGTACACAGACTTTGCCAAGGCGTTTGACTCCATTAGCCATTGTAAAGCACTAGAACGGTTATACTCATTTCGGTACTCAAACAACTATGTGGCTTGGTTTAAATCTGACTTAAGCAACCGCATCCAATACATCGACATTATGGTAACAGCAGGTCCAAGCTATTATAATTTAAGGGTTTTATTAAACGATGGATGGGAGATATTTATGACCTGGAGATAATCAAGATTCGGTATTTCGCATACGTGAGTTCGCAATTGGAATGTGTTGTTACTATTTGGTGTCCATTTTATAATACAAACATCAGTAAACTTGAGGGTATTCAGAAAAGTTTATCCATCACTTAACTTGAAAAAGCGGTTGGGAGTATGATCACGAATTACCATACCATGAAAACCTGCAGCGTTTAGCACCACATATGGATGGCTGCAAAATAACCAAACATAGCATTGTTTGATTCGGACAGTAATACATAGTGTTTCATGCTTCGGTAACAATTCAAACGTATGTTATATGCTCAAAATGGTCCTGAGAATTATTACACCACACTGGATTGTATACAAAACAATCCAATTAATTTTGAAAATATATCCAATTCTACTAATATCCAAACAAATCCTTAGAGTTTATGACAAAATATTATAATTTTTTGGCTTAACATATTCTTATCAATTTAATTCAAACCGAAGACATTGTAATTGGTTTTGTTTGATTAAAATGCTACACAGTACACCTATATAAACAGTGTATCATGTTGTTCCTATATCTTACACAATTTTTTTTTTAATATAGGTACATGCATAATATTCAAAAATATTCTTATATTATGAGGAACAAGGCTTTGGAAACACACACACACACACATACACACATACAAATATCTAGGAGTACAATGTTCCGATGAATGTGGGTAATAGTTCCCATTGGCATTGTTCAAATGAAAATATGTACAACCAAAACCACATGTAATTCCAAAATTATTATAGACATAAGAATGTATAACCGAATCCTTTATGTTACCTTTAAAACGAGATGGGGCTAAATGGGTGAGGGGAGGCCGGGAATACACACACCATACTCGACAGTAATAAAATCATTTCCATCGTAATCATCATCGCACTACCCAGAGTGGCAGATAGTAATATGTATTCAAATACATAATTGTAGCATTTTATTATTATTATGATCCTTATAATATCCTTACATCCTTTTTCCTATATATACGTTTTATTAAAATTTTATCAATCATCTTATCTTCATAAAATATGATGATTGTTGTATTGATAAGAACATAAAAATTAAATAGGAAATTCTGACAAAACAGGAAAACGAAATTGTTATCCTTCCTTATCCTTTTTCAATTCATATTTTTTTAACTTGTTCCATATCCTCGTACACACATACATACACATAATAGTTTTATTTATCCTTTTATTATAATTTAAATAACAGATAGTGTTACTGATAACAATCATCATGATCATCGTATATGTAAATTTTATATTCTTATCATTTTCGAAAAAAGGATGAAGAATATCAAATTTTTTTTTGTTTTTCACTATTTTATTGTTTTATTTTATAATGTGTAAAATTTATTAAGGATATTAATATGGCAAGTAATAAAAGTAATAGTGTTATAAAATACAAAAATGGTATTATTGCTTTTGAGACTTTGTGCTTTATATGTACATAAAGCTACTTGCGTGTGGATTCGGTTGTTTTTTTCGTCTGGGATGCTCGACTGTATATATAACACTTGTGCGATTTGAAAGATAAGGATATATATGTATGTTAAAAGGTGGTTCATTACATTGTTGGTGAGTTCCTTTTACACATACATAACTTTAACCACAAATAGTGTTGTTGTAAACGGAGCTGTCGGGTGAACGGTTCGATCCAACAGTGAATACTGAAAAAATGATTGTGGAGATACTCGTTCAAGTAGGACTTCCATTAAAATTTTATTAATCATTTATTTGAAACTATCGATATTATTTGTCTCTCTCAAGGTTCGTATCCGCATTAAAGGCGAATCGTAACCTTGTCACTCACTATCTTCACTTCACTTTAACATTTCACTATATATTATTTAGTAGGACTACTCACTGATTTTTAGTAGGCATATTAGTTACTCTACCACCGACTTAATTCTGTTCGTTCCCAACAGATATAACAGTGTTCCGTAATTGGTACAGAGTTAACCTTTGATTGGTGAATCCGTTTGTATATAGATTCGATGACTTTCATTGGTGTTATTGGAAGCCTTAACAGCACCACCTTAAGAGTTGTAAATCTCATTAATTTGTCCATCCTGATGTGGTTCACATTGGTGTATTTGCCAATTTACAGCTACTCCTAACTCTAAAAGCAGTAACCTGTAAATCAAACAATACATATGCTGGTGTTTATTTCGTAACACCATCAAGAATGGCGGATGTCGTTAGATTTTTCCTAATGTTGATTATCTTGCACAGTTCAGTGATTTGTTGCTTTTCGATGCTTTCTACTCGATCCGTGAGAAGTTCCAATGACACTATTTATAATGGCTGCCGTTGGCACTTTGTTAAGATCATGATGTCCTTGTTGTTCCTGGTTCTCGAAGTGGCTCTACTATTATAATAGCTAGTTGTTCTATCGATGTGGTTAGTCCTCAGTCCATGAAATGCTCCAAAGAAATTACAGTGCCAATTCTTTTTCTAACTTTGACTTGTGTAATCATGCAGTTCCACCAAAAATTCCGGTACTATGTTTAGCGGCAACTCCAACTGATTCATGTCCGTCTTTTGGTTAGGACTGTCATTTTCTCTTCAGATTTATGAACTTGGAACTTCTGTCTATGTTGGTCTTCCATTTAAAGCCCCTTCCAGCTGCTATCCAGCTCCATTTCAGGATCATTTTGTTGTTTTTCTTCAGTCTTCTTGTTTTTATCGTTCAGGGGTTTCAAATGTAATCCTTCGCTTTCTTCCACCTTGCAGCTCTTGTAAGACATTCGTTGATACATGCCAATATTTAACGTCCTTTATTTTGTCTGAATCCATGCTGATTTTATTCTATGAAACAATGTGGTTCAAGTACTGTAATTCATTCTGAGTTGAAAATTAAGGACATATGCATATGTTAAGAGGTGGTTCATTACATTGTAGGTGAGTTCCTTTTACACATCCATAACTTAAACCAAAATGAGTGTTGTTGTAAACGAATCTGTAAGTTGAACGATTCTACCAACAGCGGATACTGAAGGCACGATTAGGGATAAACTCGTTCAACAAGTTAAACTCTCTCAAGGTTCGTATCCGGATTATAGACGAACTGCAGATGATAAATAGGATAAACTGCTTTATGGTGGATGCCTTGTCATTCCCAATCTTCACTTCACTTTATCACTTCACTTCATTGTTAAGTATGAGACGGATGATAAAATAAAAATTTAAAGTTTAAAAAAATCGAATAAATTAGTAAGGCAAGATCTACCAACCTGTTCTCCGGTTGCTCGGAGATATCTCAGCCCATGTATCCACTTTCATCCTTTCCATTAGCACTAGCCGAACAACGAAGAATGACAATTCAAATCAAAACACTGCAAATCATAAACCAAAATAATAACAAGACAATGGCAAAACTCGGCAAAACACTCACGGAAATACACGAAACACTTTGTGGACACACGGATACGAAACACTTACCTTCTATGAAATACACAAAGTTCTCGTATCCAATGTAATCCTTCCACAACCACATACATACAACATTGAACATGTACGAAGTGCATTGGACGACTGATATGAGACGCGTTTTACGGTCAACACTCACAGAAAACACTTATTACAAAAAAATATAACTCAAATCGTGCTAGATCATAGATGGCGGAAGGCGCGCGAAAAAAGATAACTTGTTCGATGTACAGTGCGATACGGGAAGTTATGAAAGGTGATACCTGAAGCATCAGGAAGCAAACAATTACAGAAAATAACTATGTAAAGTGAGGTAAAGTGAAGGTAAACTTGGGTAAAAGAAACAATTTAAAAAAAAATATGTATAAAAAGAAAATTGGTAAGCCACGGGATCAGACTGGTCTACACAAAAAAAGTGTGGTTCGGGCTAAGTGCCACGTGGACCAAGGTTCCATCGTGAAGTGGTAACGCGAGCAATGCCAGTGCTTGATCGACATCAATAGGTCGAGAAGACAAGCGTGGTAGATGATGATTAGAAGTTGTACGCATGGATAACAGGTTAGTGCCATTTTTTCCAAGACCCCGTGTGTGACAAACTCCAACATCCTTACAGCATAACACCTAATTGTTACACCCAGCACGAAGGTCTCTAGCCATCTGAGAAGAGCTAGCCACATTCAAACGCGCAGGCTGGTGCCCAATAGTAAATCAAATTTGTCTGCAATTTTTGGAAGTGGAAGAAGAGCAAAGGACGACCCAAACCAACTTACCGTTGGTGTCACTTAATTGAATAGTTTCGGAATAAAGCTGCAAGAGGCCTACTTACTGTATTGTTAAGTAGACATATTCGTTCTATTTTTTGGACGGATTTTAAAGGCTATTGTACCCCGAACCATGTCATTAATCTGACTCTATCGGTTTCGATTACGAACCAGCTCGGACCATATTTCTTGTTTGAAAAGAACTTGATATGTGCCTTCTACGTCACGTTTCGTTACTCTACCACCTGCTTAATTCTGTTCGCCCCCAACAGATGCAACAGGTAAAGAGTTAACCTATGATTGGTGTATATAGCTTGTGAATCCGTTTGTTGTTTCGGTGATTTTCATAGGTGTTCTTGGAAGCCTTAAGAGCACCACCTTAAGAGTTGTAAATCGAGTTGTAATTTATTTATCCATCCTCATCTGGTCCGCTTTGGTGAATTGGCCAATTTACAGCTACTCTTAACTCTAAAAGATAGGTGTTAATTTCATGGTATCGTGTATTGCAATACGAAACACCATCAAAAATAGTAGATGTCGTTCGAGTTTTCCTCATGTTGATTATTTTGCGCAGTTCAGTGATTAGTTGCTATTTGAAGCGTTCTACTCGATCCGTAAGTAGTTCGAATGACACTATTAATAATGGCTGCCGTTGGCACTTATAAGTCGTTTGTTATGATCATAACGTCCTTATTGTTCCTGGTTCTCGAAGTGGATCTACTATTCTAATAGCTAGTTGTTCTATCGATGTGGTTAGTCCTTAATCCATAGTATGCTCCAAAGATATTATAGTGCCAACACCATTGCTGAACGATTCAATTACTCTACCAACTTATTCTTTTTCTAACTTTGACTTGTGGAATCATGCAGTTCCACCAATAAATGGGGTACTATGCTTAGCGGCAACACCAACTGATTCATGTCCGTCGTTCGGTTAGGACTGTCATTTCCTCTTCAAATTTATGAACTTGGTACTTCTGTCTATGTTGGTCTTCTATTTATAGCCCCTTCCAGCTAATATCCAGCTCCATTTTAGGATCATCTTGTTGTTTTTCTTAAGTCTTCTTGTTTTTCTCTTTCTTCCACCTTGCAGCTCTTGAAAGACATTATCTTGGATACAGGCCAATATTTAACGTCCTTTATTTTGTCTGAATCCATGCTGATTTTATTCTATGAAACAATGTGGTTCAAGTACTGTAATTCATTCTGATTTGAAAGATACGGATATATATTTTAAGAGGTGGTTCATTACATTGTAGGTGAGTTACTTTTGCATATACATAACTTCAACCAAAATGAGTGTTGTTGTAAACGAAACTGTCGGGTGAATGGTTCCGTCAACATCATATGCTGAAGGCACGATTAGGAATAAACTCATTCAAAAAGTTGGACTCTCTCAATGTTTGTATCCGTATTATAGACGAACTGCAAACGAAGATCAACATAAATAGGATAAACCGCTTTATGGTGGATGTCTTGTCATTCCCAATCTTCACTTCACTTTACCACTTCACTTCATTGTTTTGTATGAAACGGGTGCTAAAATAAAAATGTAAAGTTTAAAAAATCGAATAAATTAGTAAGGCAAGATCTACCAACCTTTTGTCCGTTTCGTCGGAGATACCTCAGCCCATGTATCCACTTTCATCCTTTCCATTGGCACTAGCCGAACAAAGTAGAATGACTCTGCAAATCACAAACTGAAATAAAAACGAGACAATGGAAAAGCTCGTCATAAACACTTACGAACACTTACACGAAACACTTGTGGGCACACGGAAACGAAATACTTACCTTCTATAATATACACAAAATTATCGTATCCGATGTAAGGCTAAAAGGCATCCACAACCACATACATACAACATTGAACATATACGAAGTGAATTGGACGACCGATATGAGACTTAAACGCGGTTAACACTCACAGAAAACACTTATTATATAAACTTATAACACATATCGTGCTAGATGATAGATGGCGGAAGGCGCGCGAAAAAAGATAACTTTCCTGATATACAGTGCGACACGAGAAGCTTATAAAAGGTGATACCTGAGGCTTTTATTGAGTGGTTCGTGCCAAACGCCACTTGGACCAAGGTTCCATCGTGAAGTGGTAACGCGAGCAATGGCGGTGCTTGATCGACATCAATAGGTCGAGAAGACAAGCGTGGTAGATGATGATTGGGAGCTGTACGCATGGATAACAGGTTAGTGCCATTTTTTCCAAGATCCCGTGAGTAACAAACTCCAACCTCCTTACAGCATAACACCTAATTGTTACACCCAGCACGAAGGTCTCCAGCCATCTGAGAAATCGTTAAAGAGTTGTAAATGTTATTAATTTGTTCATCCTCATCTGGTCCACTTTAAAGTATTTGTTGATTTACAGGTATTTACCGGTAAACTGATAGGTTTGTAGTTCGCAGTAACCTGTAAATCAAACGTTACGTTGGCTGGCATTACTCTAGTGGTATCGTGTCACTATCAGGAATAGTGGAAGTCGTTTCAGTTTTTCTAATGTTTATTGTCTTGTACAGTTTAGCGATTAGTTGCGATTCAAAGTTCCATCCATGAAGCGTGAAGAGTTCCATTGGCAATCTTAACATGGCTGCCTTTGGTTTCTGGCCACTTATTGAGTCGTTTATTATGATCATGATGTCTTTGTTGTTTCTGGTTCTCTAAGCGGTCGTAATAGCTAATCGTTCCATCGATGGTCTCATGTAGTATTTCTGCATCGTGTTTAGTCCAACATATGCTCTACAGGTATAATAGTGCCAACACCATTGTTTCATATAGATTCAATAACTCAACCCAAAAAACCTGTTTTTGAGTTTGACATATGTGTAATTATGCAGTTCCAGCACTTCTTGGCTATGTGAGTACCTTTTTCGTAAATCCAGTGAATCATACAATTTATCTTCCAATGAGTAGCTAGCTATGATCTGAACGTCGTGCAGTCTTGAGTAATCCACACAAAACTAAACGATTCATAAAACCATTTCTCTTTTCTAAGAGCTAGAAAATTAAACTCGTAAACAATCGCGCGTACCCGAGAAAGTGTTGAAACTTTGTAGTTAGACTACTTCAACTAGAATAGTTATAGTATAATTAAGAATATTTTATTCCACTATACAGATGTTGGGCTGCTGAAGAAAATCCTTATTTCTCTGAAGAGGATTCTACAAATAGAAGTCTGATTATTAGGTTGGCCGATTTAAATTATTTACCAATATTAGTACATGTGTGAGTCTATCGATTAAACCCACTCCCGCATTATTTCGATATAAATTGATATTTTGTAGTCTCAATTCAGCTGTTTCAAATCAAACTTTACAATTTCATGGGAGACCTTTGCAATTATGCACAAACTAGAATAGTTAGAGTATCAGTTAGAATATTTTATTCCACTTCTTGGTCCGTGTATCGACCCCAAGGCACTCTTTATCTGCTTGCTCATCTGTTTAGCAAGATCTTGGCAATCATTGCTGCTTCTTGGTTCCGTATTACATAAGTTTCTGCTATATCGTAAATTAAGATATTATAAGCACGATGCGCACAAGGTCTC
This sequence comes from Tipula lateralis, assembly GCA_963932295.1. Lineage (NCBI taxonomy): Eukaryota > Metazoa > Arthropoda > Insecta > Diptera > Tipulidae > Tipula > Tipula lateralis. The sequence continues at coordinate 18,414,093 of OZ010738.1, read as the reverse complement.
TCAAGACATCAAGACTGTTCCAGCTTTATCAATAGCTAACCGTTCTATGGACCATGTAATATTACTGCATTTCTTCTCGTGTTTTAGTTTGGTTTCGCATCGATTCAAACCTCAACCAATGAAACCTTTGTAACAGCGTTACCATACAATCCCTCCAATAATTTTGGCACTAACCTTTTCGGGATAACTGTCTGATCCAGCAGAGGAGCGCATTTCCTGTTCAGGATATGGTTATCCTAGTATAACTAGTCTTTACCTCTAAATTTAGCAGTACTACGGAATTTTCTCGTTGTTTCTATGTTATGTAGTCCTCCTCATTTTCATAAATTCCTTTTTCTTCCAACGTGCCATGGGCAATGTGGCTCATTGTTACGATGCTACATTGTAATGTGATAGTTCTGCAACATTTTAATCCACCTTCTTTTATTGACCTTGGATAATCAGGATATTTGGATTCAACCATTTTAGAGCAACGTGATTAGTTCTTATAAGGAATGACTAGTAACATAAATATTTGTAGAAGTATTTTACTGCCTTGATCATTGTTCTTTTGTGATTTCGATAATACTTAGGTGAAGTACGTCACAACTCTCTCATCGTTGTTATCCACGTTGGCATCCAAAATGAATACATTGGATTGCATAACATACTCTTTAGCCGTATAGATGCATTGTTTCACTGGTTGTATTCACTGGTTCACACGAGCATAGCCTCTGTCAGTTTTGCACAATTGCAAGAACTTCATGTGTTATCTCGATCGTCTCTAATAAGCAATGTTCGTCTCTAGAACAACTTGTATGTTTCCGGATTAAGCTCCATATTCACGTTTATAATTGTCTGCCAAACACTCTCCAGGGTGCTCAGATATAATTAAAACATCATGTTGATATTATAATGTGATAGGGGTTAATAAGGAATTACTTTATCATGCAGCGTGCACTCTACAATAAAGACTTTTATTTAGTGGACTTATAACCATCTGGCCCTAGGAAGAAACCACAAGTTCTGTTTGGTTGATGGGTAGCAAACTTTGATCATTACATTGTTTCGAGTAAAACTTGATCGGTCTATTTGTCCTCCTTACTAAGTCCACTGGTTAAAATTTTATTTCGATCTCACCTCGTTACTCATTTACCTCAGCCACAATATGAATCAGAAATGGATACAAATATAACTACGTTAAGACTGATATACCACTAAGGTTGGCCTCCAAAACTAAACCACAAATTCATAGATTATAGAGATAATATGCATGGAGAAAAATTGACGAGCACCGTTAACTATAAAGTTATCCCAAACTTTATGCGTAAGTGAGAAGGGAATGAACATAGCTGATATCTAGAGGACCATCAGAAAATAAATAGTTAGCGGATGACGTGGATCACCAAACAATATCGGGCACGTTAAACAACTAAAAATCAGCTTTGCGCATCTAAAGCTCACACTCGAAACCGGATGCTCTATAGTCTTCATCTCGGTTAAAATGTTAGGATAGCTTTATCCATAGTAAAAACCAGATATCGAACATATTGGACGTAAAACTTTATACAGGATGTATGCTAATATCAAGGTGTTTCCTCTTTGTCGAATTGTTCAATACCTTATAAGCCATACGAAGAAGGTTTCCAGTGGTGTAAGCTGCGGCAGTTGAAGCGGGAATCATGATAGGGGCAGGATTCAAAAGGGATTTTTCACCATGAAATTACGATCTGTGGTTTGAATGAACACAACTATGACCCCCTGTTGGAGTGCAGACCTCATGGGCTGACCCATCTTCCATGCCAGCACTATAGGCTGGTATGGAGCTATGCAATGTGCAGATGGTTAGGAAAATCGGACCTATAGCCATACGTCCTCAATTTGGCTGTAATGGCGTAAAAGTAAGAACGTAAATAAGTAAACCGCGAACAAGTAGGGAGTGCCTTGAGCCCCAAAACAGATTAGAGATTTAAAAAAAAAAAAAAGGTTTCATCAGATCTATATGGTCAATCCTGAGAAAAAAGAACAATTTTCAAGTTTGATCAACCTGTCCTATACGAACAGATCACCTTAAAACCTGATCACAAAGTATAATTTTTATTTTAAAGTATTGATTTAGATAATGGTTGAACGAAGGTTCGATCGATGAGTTCTCCCGATCACCAGAGAGTCAAAGTTCCAGTTAAAAGGGAACAACTTTATCTATTTGGTCGGTTGGATTTGTATGATGGGTCTTCAGATATTATACAACGAGAGAAGTATACAGTAACGTTAGGTTAAGGTGAGTGGCTGGTCCGTTGTGATGTTACAGGATCTTACTTCCATATTACCCTTATAAGTACCAGTTTGAGCTACTTATCAAGCGTGATAAGTCTAGCACCTTGCAGTTTCCGAGATCAGAGAGGCAGTCCATTAAGAATTTACCCAAAAATTCATATCTTTTGTATACCAAAGCCGAACATGAGCAAAGGAGGTTAGCTTCTTGACCTAGCCTCTTCGTATGTTCTCCAAGTAGGCAGTGTCCTGTAAATATCCCCACGATAGTTTTTAGTTCACGTCTTCGTAGGAAAATCGGTTTTTTAGCGTTTCAAGTCCAGCCTAAATGGTCCTCCTCAACTTTGCCCTTTCCGGTAGCAGTTGGAGAATTAAACCATGCCTCGCTAGTTGGTCCGCCTTGCAGTTCCCCATGATATCAGGAGACCCAGACTATCTGAATGTTCAAAATTCTCACTCATCTCAATCAGAGATAAGTGACAACCCAACGCCACTCTAGACGTCAGAGAAACAAGGTCCAGCACTTGATTGTCGACTGACGGCCAACATATATTCAGTCGACGATACCACATTATTTCTCAACCAATTCAGGACCTCTTCAATCTCTATCACCTCTGCCTTGTACACGCTGCAGTCATGGAGACGAATTGATTCCCTTGAGCGGCAGGAAGTTTCAAAACTTCTCACAAAATCGGTGTAACGTAGTCGAAATTTGCCAGTTCCTTCCTTATCGATCTAATTATCGTGGAAAGTCCTGGCTCAAGAGACTTCTACCTCGATATGGCTCATAGTCCGGTGGTCGTAATTGCCACCATCTACTAACCATAAGCCAAGGCACGTGTTTGTGCTGTCCTCAGCGCCCGCTTATCAGCATGCCATCTTTGCACCTTCTCGATCCGATTTGAGAAATCTCTAGTTTTGGCGTCTGTAGCCTAAGACATTTTTAAGTACACACAATAATCGGATTGCTGAAAATCACTGAACTGCATTATGTCCCCATCTTAAAACAAACTATCTCCCCCTCCATGTGCTCATCTCATATTATATATGTGTCTTAAACAATAAATAGAATGACATCATTGAAACTCATTTTATTTCGTTTCATTCACCATCATCCTCATCATCACAACCATATACCGAAATTTGATCACAATCATATACCTTTAACAATATATAGTACTCTCGTATATGTAAGTTATATTTTTGCTTTATTTTAAGTTGAATTAAATTTAAGACATAAACGAAGGAAAATATTTTCGTGTCAACCCCATATACTCGTATATATAGTTTGTCAAACCCCTTTATCGTTGTCGTCTTATATGGATATGTATGTACATGTATGTACCATAAACGAGTGTTCCATTGCATGAATATTGAGTAAAGTAAATGTTAGCAGTTTCATTTTTGGACACTTGTCACCTAATCATCTAATTGTTTTTTCCAGAGGTGGAGATGGTTACCCATACGATATACGTAATATTTATCCGCACAGTTTAATCGACGTCTTTCGTTTTTATAAAACGGAAGAAAAACGAAAAAAAGAAAATCATCCCCAAAATAATAAAAAGGAATCTAATAAGATGACTATATGTAGATATAAAAGGGTGCGACATTTCAAAGTTGTTTTTTTTTCTTCATTTCACAACTCTGATGATAGTTTTTTTTTTTGCTTTTCTCCCAAAGAAAAGATTCTAAAAAACTGATAACAACAAAAAATTGATGTAAAAAAATTCAAACACGAGCATATACATAGATGGTGGAAGGTGAAATCGAAGGATATATGTTTTCGAAGCAAAACCAACAAACATGTACATATATATATAGAATCAAATAGGTGGACATTAAATGGGGCCATATGTATGTATGTACCAAAATAATAGAGTGGATTTCGATTTTTTTTTTCTTACATCCCCAACTATATACGAAACTAAAATAATTTCAATGCGATTGTCGAAAAAGGATAACGAAATTTTCTTGATGTGTATAATAAGAATAATACAAGGATTTTTGTTTTCTTTATTTTCTAATTTTTTCTGATTTGAATTTGTTTAAGAATGATCTGTAGTTTTCTAATCAAAAAAAAATGTTTCTTTTGTTGTTGTTGTTGGTGTCCCATATTATATACATACATATTGAAGGGATGGATATGTTCTTGTTTGACAATAGAAATGAAATTCTATTCAAATTATGTATATTATGTTATGTATGTGTATGTGTAATAAGGAGACAAGTTGGGTTTGGAATTTTCATTGCTAATAATCGAAAATGGGGCTGATTAGAATATTGTGTGTGCGTTACCCTATAAAGAGGTTGCTTCTGTAACTTGTAGCAGTGTACTTTCGAACGAACGATGTGACGTTCTACATCATGCCGAAAATCGGATATGCCACTTCTATCTTGATAGATCGCTGAACCATTCCATCCTGATCAGTGTGTGCCATCAATATCGAGTGTAGGGCCATATATCATACAACTAAATCTTTTCTGGAATGTTAGACTCGTACTCATCTATGACAGGATTCAACTTTAGATGAAATCGTCCTTGCTACTCGCCGGTAATTTTGTCCACCAGATACCGCTATATACCACCACTATTCTGGCATTTAAAATGATCACCGGTTTTGAAGATTCGGCATAACGTGGCCACTTTCCATTTCACTACTTAATTAAAATTCGACTAATTTATTTCGAGATATTTAATTAAAATTCGACTCAATAATGAAAAGGAGCATACCATTTCATCTATATACTGCCCACCGCGATATCAATTGGCTAAATAAAATTAATTCGCGTTATTTAAATCGCTTGGAGTCAACTTCATAATTGGAGGGGACTTTAATGCTAAGAATACGTACTGAGGATCGAGACTGTCAACACGTAAGGGTAAAGATCTGTATGCAGCAGGACAAGAATTAAACTGCGAGTTTTATTCTGGGGGTAAACCAACATACTGGCCTACAGATAAAAACAAAATCCCAGATTTAATAGACTTCTGTTATTATGACAATGAATGCAACCATAATCAAGAAAGTGAATTTGCCTAAACTAACAAACAAGAGAACAAATTGGGATGTTTTCCGGAAGCTAGTAGAAAACAGTACGGTTTTACAAGTACCAATTAAAACTCCGACACAACTCGATGATCAAGTAGAAATATTAAATAATAATATACTTCAAGCAGCGTGGCAGAGTACGCCCATTAGTCAATATAAAGTGCCAAAGAAAAACAACTCTTCATTGGAAGTGAGAGATTTAATTATTTAAGCAACAAATTAAAGCAGTTAATCAAAGAAATTAAAAACAATTCGATAAGTGAATATCTAACTAGTCTTTCCAGCCAAAAAGACACTGACTATTCACTCTGGAAAGCAACGAAAGGACTTAAACGAGCAAATAAGCAGATACCTCCTATCAAAAAGAACGATGGACCTTGGGCAAGAAGTGGTAAGGAGAAGGCTGTCTTGTTTGCAGCCCACCTCAAAAACACCTTTCAGCCCCTTCCAAGGCAATCAGCGGAAGAAAATATAAACCCAGTTAGAAAAGTGGATAACCTAATCATCAAACCAGTAACATTACAAGAGCTAAAATATGAAATTATTAACAACTTGAGTTTCTCTAACTTCTAGAGTGGCGTTGGGTTGCCGCTCGTCTCTTAATGAGATGAGTGAGCATTTCAACATCCAGGTAGTCTGGGTCCCCGGCCACTCAGACGTTATGGGAAGCTGCAGGGCGGACGAACTAGCGAGGCACGGTACAACTCTCCAACTGCTACCGGAAAGAGCGAAGTTGGGGAGACCCATTAACGCACTAAGGACTGTGCTTAAAAAAGAGGCGGAAGCCTCTGCGAACAATAGGTGGACGAACACCCTCTCATGTAGAGTGGCAAGACAAGTCTGGCCAAAGCTGAACTTGAAACGCTCAAAGGCACTTATCTCCCTGCGAAGACGTGAACTTAAAACGGTCGTGGGGATACTCACAGGACACTGCCTTCTTGGAGAACATGCGAGAAGGCTGGGTCTGGAAGTAAATGACTTTTGCAGAAGCTGTAGGGACGAGGAGGAGGAAGAGACGTTAGTCCACCTCCTATGCTCATGCCCGGCTTTGGCACACAAAAGACATGAATATCTGGGTATGTTTTTAATGGACTGCCTTTCCGATCTCGAGAACTGTAATGTGCGAGACTTATTACGCTACGTAAGCAGCTCTAACTGGTTCACATAGGGGTAAAAGGGGAGTAAGATCCTGTGGTATCACAACGGACCGTTTCCGGTCTAAGTGTGCTGTAGCAGCCACTCAACCTAACCTAACCTAACAACTTGAGTTCAAAAAAATGTCCTGGTTATGACCTAATTTCAGGTCAAATAGTAAAAGAACTTCCCGAAAAGGGCTTACGAAAACTGCTTCAACTAATAAACGCAGCATTCAGACTAAAATACGTCCCATACCAATGGAAGGTTGCAGAAGTGATAATGATTCCAAAACCGAATAAACCGCCTAACGTTAAAACCTCGTACAGGTCGATTTCGCTTCTTCCTATAATTTCGAAGTTGTTCGAAAAATTATTGCTGAAAAGGCTTAAACCAGTAATAGAGGAAAGAAAACTTATTCCACCACATCAGTTTGGCTTTATAGAGAGACATTCTACTATAGACCAATTACATAGGGTTAGCGATATAATTAACTATCTTTTTGGATGTTGCACAAGCCTTCGATAAAGTATGGCACCAAGGACTAGAATATAAACTATATCGAGACCTGCCAAAGCAATTTTACCAGATATTAAAATCTTATCTAGCTGATCGATATTTTCGAGTTAAATTTGAAGATGAATACTCTGACCTTAGACAAATATCGGCTGGAGTTCCACAAGGAAGTGTTCTGGGACCAATACTATATTTACTTTATACAAGAGATGTTCCAAATACAAAAGATACAAACATTGCAACGTTTGCAGATGATACAGCAATCCTAGCAGTAGGAGACAGTATAGAAGAGTCAACTAGTAAATTACAAAATGCCACTAATGCAGTAAGTAAATGAACTCGCATCCAATTCCGCATGCGAACACAGCGAAATACTTAGGCATGACTCTTGATGCTAAGCTGAAGTGGAAAGAGCATGTTAAAAAGAAAAAAGAAGAACTAAACATCAAATACAGAAAAATGTACTGGCTCTTAGAGAGAAAATCTGAGCTAACAGTACATAATAAGCTACTATTATATCGACAAATATTGAAACCTATATGGACATATGGTATAGAACTGTGAGGTTGTACCAAGAAGAGCAATGTTAAAATAATTCAAACCTTTCAAAATAAAGTTCTACGTAGCATTGTGAATGCACCATGCGCTCATATGATGTAAATAAGAAACGACAACCTTCATAAGGATCTAAAGATGGAATACATTAGCGAAGAAATCAAGAAACATGCGACGAAACACGCACAACGGCTCGGTCAACATCAAAATTCAGATATGCGTAATATTATGACCAACACAGACCCAGTTAGAAGGCTTCGAAGGACGAAACCTTTAGATTTGGGGCGGTTAATGTAATCTTACTAATTACAAAAACTAACAAATTTACTAAAGATAAGTTACTAGATGAATTATATTCAGTTGTAATAAAATCCATTAATAAAAAAAAAATGAAGTTCGCCAGGATTCAATTCTGGTTCCTTTATTGTTCTTAATATACATCAACAATATTTTTACTCTATCTTTGATTTAATCTGATGTTACCTTTGCAAATGACATGGCACTAAGTAACCCTAGAGTTATCGTTTCTGATATCTCGGAGTCTTTTATACATGATTTGCGCCACTGTTGGGGGTGTAAATTATTACATCGTTTATACGGTTTACATGTAAAATTTGTAATATTAAAATTATGGTAATATTTTTTATTCTGTATGTAAAAAATGAAAAAATGTTTTTTTCGACGCGCCATCTCTTATCAAATCAAATTGTAACGAAAGCACCATCTGTTAAAAAATCTTCTTACTATTTTACGAATAGAATTTGTGATATACTGAATGTCACAATAATTTTTGATTTAGATTAAAATTATTAACATATGATTTACGTTTTATGTAATTTACACTGTTTTTTTTACATAATTTACATACAAAATGTAAAATACGTTTTTTACATGTAAAACCTCAACATGTAAAATTGTTTGCATGTAAAATCTCTTGACGTTCATTTACCTTGTATTCTTAACCACCTCTCCACTTTGCGTACCGAGGTAAATGCGTTCTTGGCTGCATGAGCTTTGAGTAAATCAGTTATTTTAAACATTTGGGGTCAGTTTTACCATTTGTGTGCGGGTACTAGATTGTTATATGACATTTCATTATAAGGCAACGTGGACTTCTTGCTCGCGTGCCGAGAGATAGAGAAAAAGTTTTAAGACATTTTTTTACGATATAAATATTTTACCAATTGAACATTCATTCTTATACTGAGCTCTAAAATTATTTCTTTGGTTATATACTCCTCAGGTGGTTTTTCCTTATAATCTTTGTAATAATAGACGTGCTTTTTGTCTGAAGTTCTCTCGTAATATATTCAGAGACGCTTAGCCATTAGTTTATATAAGTCATTGTTTTGATTAGCAGCTGGAGATTTGTACCATTCCCATTTTCCAGCTTCTTCATATACCGTGTAGCCACCAAAAGCGCCCAAATAACTGGCGCGCCTCTTTTGAGTCCAGTGAAGCTGTTTCTAACGTGTTGGTGCTGATTAGAATATTGTGTGTGCATTACACTATAAAGAAGTTGCTTCTGTATCTTGTAGCAGCGTACTTCATCGAGCAGTGTTAACACGACGATGCAACAAACCTAAACCATGCCAATAATCGAATTACTTTTCGATTCTTACCTAGAGGTTGCTCACTGTAACCAGTATACCATTTCAGCTATGAAAATAGGTTTAAATTTGTAAAGCAAGGAAGATTGATGTACTTACTTGAGTAAGTTCACCTTTCAACGTTATAATGGAAAAAATACCTATTTGGGATCATGGTTAAGGACTACTAAAGGAAAACACATGTTCTGATACGTATATCAATAAGACTGTAGATCTTATAGACAACTTTATTACAAGAGGGATTTCATATCATTGACTAGTTATTATAATACTAACCCAACAATGATTATGAAATTATCCTGAAATTACTGAGCTTCAGAACCAATTGGAATTTATTCCAAATAAAAGTAACCAAAAGAATTAGTCTGCAGAACCCAATGCAGGGACCAGTCCAAATAGCTTAGCACTGTAACTGGGCAAAAAGGTACTGATTATTCAATATGGAAAGCAACTAAGAACCTTAAAAGATCAAAATTTCAGATTCCAATTTTAAATAAAAAAAATTGGGCTCGAAATGCTTAACAAAAAGCAGATTTGCTTGCAAATCACCTTGTAGAAAGATTCCAACCTTATCCGAAACAAAGGGAAGAGGAAAATATTATTTCCATAAATAAACAGGATGAGATAAAATGACTCCTGTAACATTGAAAAAACTTATATGGGGAACTAAGTATAATCTGAGTCCGCAAAGGGTACCAGGGTATGATCTTATAACAGGTCAGATAGAAAAAAAGTGAGTATTTCAACTATGAAAGTTGCAGAAGTAATTATTAAGCTGAACAAACCTCCTATTGATAAATTTTTTATCGACCAATTTGTCTGCTACCAACAATAACGAAACTATTTGTAAACTTTTTTCTTAAAAGATGAAAACCAATTGTCGAAGAGAGGAATCATTTCGTCTCACATCAGTTTGAATTTAGGGAATAACATTCTGCGATAGAAGTACATAAAATAACTGGTGTAATCGAGAAATAACTAGACAGCAAACAAATAGGCTCATATGATGTAGCATAAACATTTAACAGAGAATGGCACCAGGAGCTAGAATTTCAACTTCTTCCGGAGCAATTTTCTGGCAAATATTAAAACTATAAATATCAGAGAGGCACTTCCAAGTAAGATATGAGAATGAGTATTCCGAATTAAAAAAACGCAGGAGTACCACAAGTGAGAGTTCTTGGGCCAATCCCAAATTTTCAACTTTTGCTGATGATGAAACGGGATCTAAAAAAAAAGAAAATATCAAATCAGGCATAAATGGCTAAGACAAAACCTACAAACCGGTTGTCCGGTTGGTCGGTGATACCTCGGTCCTTGAACCCAAACCAGTCCCATCCCTAGGCACGAACCTGTAAAAGATAAACTAGACGGCGAACCACAAGCAAAAACATGACAAGCCACATACATATAACATGTAACATATAGGAAATGCATATTGACAGCATGCAAGGAACATATAGGAAATGCATTGGATGGCGGCCAACACATCCCAGACGTTATTACAATAAACATTCACAGAAACAATTATCAAAATCAATAGACACTTTTTACATAAACCTATCACACAAACTCCTTATAAACAAAAATACAAGTAACAAATCACCACACAACACACTAAATGGCACGAAACTCTAAGACAACAAATGACACTGATATACGTCAGACATATGTCAAATATATTTCGAAGATGGTAACATAGGATTATCAATCGTGGCTGGATCTTGTACCGGACTAAAGATGGCGGGAGGCGTGCGAGAAAGATAACGTTGCCCGATGTACAGTCCGATACAAAAAAAAGGTATTAAAAGGTAATAAAAGGTAAAAAAAGGCGTGTGGCGGGAACGAGGCTTCTTTTTCTTTTCTTGGTGTGAGTTGATGCAAGGTGGATGTGTGATATTGAACGAGTACAATTAAAATAAGAAAGTGAACAAGTAATCTATAACAACTAAAATTAAAGAAAAACAAGATAAAACCAAGTGGAACTAGGGATTAGTGGGACCACGTCCTCAGAGTGGTGGACATAAAGGAAAATAATCAAGGAAGGTGTTCGCGCTAAAGCACGAGGATTGTCTAGTGGAACGCGAGCGATTGCGGTCCTTGTCCAACAGAGAGGCAGACACGTGGAAAACAGCATAGCCCCCCCTAATTGTTATACCCAGCCCGAAGGTCTCTAGCCAACCGAATAGACCTAGCCTAATTCGTGCGCGCAGGCTGGCGCCCAAAATACATATTAAATTGTATGCTAATTGGGGAGGTAGAGAAGAACAAGGGGAGAGGACGACCCAAAATTAACTTACGTGAGTGTTAAAAACATTTTTATAAATAGTAAAAGAAATACAGTGTCAAAACATAAATACTGTTTTTTTTGCAACGCACACGTCACAATGACACGGCATTTCTTGCAACAGCAAAGTACACTAATGACTCCTACAGAGGGCTACTAACCTTTTATGTAACTGCGCAAAGAAATGGCCAACAAAACTTTAAAATCTCAAAGTTAATCATATAGCAGTAGTGGTAAACTCGATAGCAGTACCACATGCACACAATGCTTAATATCTTGGCACGAACTTAGATGTTAAACTTTTTCTATCGGTCTAATAGACGTATTGCTTCAATTTTGTTCAATGGTATTTTGTCCATTTTTTAAGTTATACATATTTTGGTCTACAAAATGGATCAAATGGAAAAATTCATTGGGATTAAATCCAGGGATATGGTGGCTATTGTTGTGAAGACGCTTTACAAGAAGGGGCTTTTTCTTGTAAACAATTTTGGGTCCAAAGAAAGCATCGTTTAAAATCTTTTTACGGTAGATTTCTCTCTACGCTCTCATCAATGAAAATGAATGGTGAGCGTAGTTTGGTAGTAATCCCGGCCCAAACAATCTCTTTTTGAACCATATTATCAAACTAGCAAGGGTTTTAACACCTTTGCTCTTGCTGTGAAAACTGCCTTTTGTGCAAGTATTAACGAATTGGTTTGGAAAATGGTTACTAAAAAGTAGGTGGCCTACTTCCTTTTTGGTGGAAAGAAGCTTGCCATTAGGCAGTAAAATGAATAAAGTCTACAAGTATTATTCCTGCTGAGTTAAGTCCAACTACAGCAGGTAAGCTATTAATTTCTTCACAGAAGATTACCCAAGAGGATCTCTGTGATGTTCTTAATTTTTTTTTCTACACTTTTTGTGCAGCTTATTTATCCCAATCAAACTGAAGATTCTCTGGCCTTATTCTTCAGCTTTCTTAATTTTTCCTTAACTTTTTTAGAGCAGAGCACTAGAAAGCTTTGTTTCGAGTTACTACAGACGAACGAATCTTCTAAGGTGATTCGAGCAAGGGAACAAGCTCGAGAGAGAATGTTTCTCAGTTGGTAAGCTTCCTATAGCGGTAAGGTTTAAGCGGTGTTCTATTAAGATTAAGATTAAAGGAAATTCACCTGTGATCGGAGGTGAAAATGTCATTCGTCACTCTCGAGTTTAATCTAAATGAAATCAGCTGAACATCTGTTGTTAACAATACTACTCCCCCATAGTTAGTGATGTGCGTTAGCATACAACCCACTATCAGAAGAAACATTCTAACTTTACACCAACTTACTAGCTATGTAAAATCCTCAGAAGGAGGTGGAGTAATAAGGAAAATTTACTGAGGTAATCACCACTTCAGTTTGAGCGTTAAGAGTAATTCTAGCAGCTGTAATGTCAGCCGAACTACACTCCCCAATAAACGATGTATTCGTATTCTTCGAGAAACAAATGTGCACTCTGGTTCTTGCGGTAGAAATTTTGCACGGAACTCTGCCACCGAAAGGTTTAGTCCAGAAACCGAACCATTGAGAAGCTAGGGTTCATGCCCTAATTTTTTTATGATATTCTCTACTCGTTAATTTGAAATAATTGATACTCACCTCAGGTGGTAAAGTAACTTTTCGTGAAATGTCATTAAACGATATGACTCGTTTTCAAACAAACCAAAACTTGCCCACATCCAACCAATTTTGAAATTGTTAGAAGTTTTGACAGGTGCCGTTCGAAAGTTTGCTTTAAACGACCAACTTATTCGATTCAGTAGTAGTGTCGTTATAACGGTTAATAACTTCATGTTTCATTCTGAGGGTGATACTTAATCTGCACAAGGCTACACAAGCACTGTTAAAATTGAAAAGATGTCTATAAATACGATGATTTTTCAAGATGATGCTTACATACAGTTGACTACTTGAAAAGTCAACACAATCCATGTCGAGGTAAGATTCGCAAAGACGGCCGATTACAATTATGGCAACTATTCTAAAACTTACAATGTAAATGCAGTTGGAAGAACAACATTAAATCTATTTTATTTTAAGCAGCTTTTCCTCTCTTCAAAGATATTTGGAAGTTGAATCACCTCTGTAAATTACTGTTTAACTATCGAAATGGATCATATAGTATTAATATCGAGGACTCTTTGCCTGGGCTGTTATTTAGTATCTTTAAGTCTAGCCCTTGAGATCCAATCCTGTTTATTGAGATCAACCCTATGAGATTACCAAATGCCACGCAGATACTTAAAACAATCGATCGCCAGGGTTTAATATGTTGTTTAGTTGTGCATGATATGCAGTTCTACCATTTTATTGATAAGCATTGATCATGTAACCATTTACAAAGCTACCCTACCTCAAAACACTAATCATGGTAATCATTCTAAATGGCAATTCGAAGTTATTTCAAACAACCACAATGAAGAAAACCCAAAAACAAAACACACAAGTCATGATTTCGTCTAGATCTTACGTAACGAAGACGAAGACACGTTAAGACTACATTAAGAGATAATGAAATGATTGAAATATATTTATAAAGACTAAATTAACCCGGCGTATAACAGGTGGTTTAAATTAATTTGCCGCGCTTTTGTTCTCCTCATATATAATATATACTCATACCATTCAAACTGTCAGTAGCCAGACTAATGAGCGTATACAATAATGTGTATATATCTAACAATGATATTGTATAATTTGGATCCATTGATCATCGCATGTTGATCTCTCTATTATTACATATAACGCTGATCAATTTGTCGATCGAATTGTGTGTCAATTTCACGTTTCATTAAATATTCATGCATGCAATCAATTATTTGACTTTACATAATTACATGTCTCGCGATCGTTTATTATGATTGACAGGTGTGATCATTTTATACATCATAATGTGTGTAACCGATCGGCACTGTTAAATTTTGGCTGCTCTTAGGGTAACTGATAAATTATATGTATTCAATTGTTTCAGAAACCTCAGCAATAAATGTTGTCGTTTGTCGTATTGTGTAAAGATACGCGATCCTGATCTTATATCTGTATATTATGTCTTATTGTCTTACATACGTACATACGCGTACACATTTTGTTTTTATTACATCCATATTGTTCAAACAGAGGGAAAAATGTATGTATATACACAACATGATCTTTATATATCGAGATGATGATCGCACGGCTACTAGCGCAGCAAAACACGGATACGCAACCAAAAACAAAAGAAGACGATTTTCATGAAAATCCCATTGTACGCAGATGAACGTTTTATGCTTCGGTACGATCGCGTGGAATCAACAAAAAAAAACACAAAAAAATTTTTTTTGTTTAATTCTTGCGATTTTGATCTTAAATTTTTTTTTTCTTAGAACTTTACGATCGTTTAATATACTGAATGAATGAAGATAAAGTTTTTTTTTGTTGTGTGTGCTTACGAAACGTATATTATGAAAATTAGTAATGTTTCATGTGATAAGTGATCATCATGATGATCATCATAATATAATACTTGAACTAATAATACGTGATCGATACTGTGTGTATATATCGTATAAGAAAGTTTGTGTGTGTGTATATATACGAGGTTTTTTTCTGCTAAGATTGTGATAAGATTATGCGATCGTATTTGTTGTTTTTTATATATATAGCTTTGTTTCGCGTTTGAAGGATATTTTTATGATCGTGATTTTGTTTAAAGTCGTTTTTCTTAAATGTAGGAAAGATCAAGCGATAAATATGTCAGGGAACGAAATTATTTTGCGGCATTTTATATGATCTATATAGAAATTTTTATGGTTTTTTTTTGGATGATGAAAGATGATTGTTAGGTTAGATTATTGCTGCAGAGATAGATGGTTGAGATGGATGGATGAGTAGCATGATGCTGAAAGATAACGACAAGGTTTTGTTTGTATATATATGTACAAGAAGAGCAGTATGGGATTGTTGCACCATAAAATCGCACCTGTGAAACCTAATCTGCACAAAATGGAGTTTGTTGCTTTTGTTGGTCAACCATCGGACTCTTTCATAGTGTCGATGACGAGCCAGCTCTTCATATTAATGTAAACAGTAAACACTGAGGAGATGTCCGGTCACTCACTATATGCTGTGAGGCCATCGTCGTCGTCAACAACCTCTTAGTCACGATCACGTTCTGTGTGGTGATCCAAAGTGAATGGCACAGTGATTTTTCCATAAAAAATCACTGAACCATTCACTTTGGATCACCACACAGAACGTAATCGTGATTCATACAAGCTGTACTTTGGCTTCATACGATATTAGAAATTCACATTAAATTCCTGATCTCGTGATTGCTTTGAGCGATAGTATCAAACACTTAATCCGCACATGGTCTCAATTTTAAGGCCATCAAGAGCCCCATTGAGCTTCTGCCGATGTTTTTTCATGCATGTGATAAGATTGAAAAACGTGCCAGGTTTTGTATGTGATGGCAAATTCCATGTACCGATTTTGTATCTCGTGTAAGGGTAGCATACTTTATTTGAGCCACCAAATGTCAGTTCTATTTTACTAGAGCTGGAGTGGGACTTGTGCCAGTACATTGTTTGAGCCCAACATTTCAAGAAGTTATTTGATTTTCAACAGGTAACGTTTTAAGTTTCCAACCACATCGAATTGGAATAATCAAGTTAATCAAGCTAACCGTCTTGAAATTGAAGATGGGTCAACCACTTAGTTTTTCTTCCAACACAAATCGTTTAAAATTATATCGCTGGTTACAATCTAGTTACGATTTACCTCTTTCACATCGGACTCCTACTACCAATTTAGCGTAAATTTGAAATTAGCTGAAATCTTAACCGTTCACATGGCTTGGTAATTATTGAAAGTTTTGCTGTATTACAAGATAAGGATGAAGATAGTGTTAAGTACTATAAGGATGGGGCGTGAAGCTATACCTAGGTGGTTAATCTATATAGTCAAATTGAGTCCGAAAGGTTGCTTTATTTTCTGTATGGTACAGAATCATGTATGTGGATATTTTTTCGCTGCCTAAGTGTTCTCGCAAGTACTGGAGAGTACATCTTATTTTTTACCAAATATTGTATTTGTGATGAAATGTTTCTCTCCATGATACGTTGTTATATACAGTTATGACTAACCTCAACTATGACCACTTTTAGTAATTCATAATTTAAAACCAGAACCATCCTCAATATCAAAATTATAGACTAAAATATGCATGACTGAGACCTAGACCCAGCAAGATTTTTGCGATACATTATTTTTTGAGACATACCTCACGAAAGCATAAAAGCGATATGCTGTTCGCAATGCGGTTTATAAATTACCTCGTTGCGGCAAATTTTAAGAAAATGTACTCAATGCGATTGATATTTATCGCTTTGCGAAATAAAGAAATGATGATAAAAGCAAAACTGCTGTGGAAGCCTTTTTGCGGTTTGTCTAGCGAAAGCCTAAATGGGAAATGCTTTCCACAATGAGTTTTAAAATTTAACGCACCGCGGAATGATTTCATTAGTTGTACTGAGTGCGATTAAAATGGATCGCTTTGCGATAATCAAGATGAATATAAACCGGAAAAGAAAATGCAATAAAAGCGGAATTTTTGATGGTTATGATGTGAAGGATAAAAATTATTGGAACAGTAATTCAGTGCAGTTTGATATTTTGTGTAGTTTACATTAGAAGTGAATTTAAGTGGTTTGGATTCGTTTATTTTTTTTTTAATTTGAAATAAATCTTATTTTTTATCATTATGATATTTCCGAAGAAAAACCAGCTTTAAGAAAATTTTGGCAAGAAATCGTTAGTGACATCACAGTTTTTCTCAACCGTGGAAGAGTACAATGGATAAAACTAGTTTTGTTAAGTTAACAGATTTAAACAACATATTTAATCAAAAACGATTAAAAAACATTTTTAAATTATTCATCGGTCATTTTTGAAAGTTCTGATAAGGTTTGCATTCGAGATGTACAAGAGCGAAGCAATCGCCGTCGAGAAAAAGACAAATCAATCGTTTATTAAGAGAACATTTATGTAACAAAAAAAAATTGAATCAAACTCATGAATTGAAACTGAACTAAATTAAACGTTTTTTATTTCAAATTGCAAAAATAATTCATATATATATATATATATATATATATATATATATATATATATATATATATATATATATATACATATATATATATATATATATATATATATATATATATATATATATATATATATATATATATATATATATATATATATATAGACATATATATATATATATATATATATATATATATATATATATATATATATATATATATATTTATATATATATATATATATATATATATATATATATATATATATATATATATATATATATATGTAATCCTAAAAGTTCCCTATTGATGTCGCACGAATAACTTTGACTAAACGCATGGTATATCGCATATGGCTCTGAAGTGTTGTCGCCAGAACTAATACGCGATTATGTACAGATCATCGTCTATACTACGAAAGTGTAGTTTGAGTTATTCTTACGACACATTTTGAGAATTATATGCGTTATACTGATGAGTAATCCGTGTTTATTTTTACAACATTCCGGGCGATATTCAAGAGTTTATCCTAAATGCGGCGTTTAGAAAACTTTTAACATCGTTCAGGACATCCGCTAATTACTCTATCGTTTAACTTATTGCACAATAACGACTTTTCTACCGATGATATTTCGCTTACCTCGGACTTATTTACTAAAGTTACGCGAAAGGTGAAGTAAAGATAATTTTCATTGTTTTTCGTGCGTGGAGTCAAAGTTATTCGTGCGACAATATATGCGTATTATAGAATGTATTGCGATTAGTCGCACGACGAGTAAGCGACCGATATTCCTGCGATAATCTACGATCTTGCTGGGAGACATACATACTTTACCAATCCTAGAACCTAACGTCCTGCATGTAACTACAAATGGTGAACGAGAACTGTAAAAGGTAGATTAAGATAGAAACAGACCAATAAACGTGCATCTATATTGTTTGCTGGTAGTGTAGTTATACAAGGATGCCAATCACAACAATCTGTGCTCTTAAAACACATGAGGCCACTGATGGTCTGGTTCATGGTAGTGCGGCTCATGAATTCATGGCAAAGAAATTTATTGGAACAGAACCATTCAGAGGGCCACAAATGAATATCGCAGAGCGGTGGCGGATTAATGAATGGCTGCCAAATATACCATATATTGCGCAACGTTCCAGGTCTCTTCTTCACGTGCAGCATTGCCCTAAAAGATGCCACCCTTAAAAGTGAGACTTATTGAATCTGTGGAACATATCATGTGCAGTTATAGTCCATCTAGCATTTTAATATTTTGGAGGGTAAAACAGCATACTTGTACAAATACAATACCAAGTTAAGGGTCAAAAGCACAAGCAACCCTCTCGCAGTTAATTGCTTTTAACGAAATAGGTTCGATTGACATGGACTCATTGTACAATGCACTTCTCTATATACTAGCCTATATAGTATACCAATATGAAAAATGAATAGCTAATCTATAACTATTTGCAAACTACGCTCTGAAGCTACAAAGTCTTCCTTATTCCAACAAGTCGCCTTTTTGTTGTAAATGACTAGGCCGATCTCTTTTAAATCAATTTTTGATCATATTTCGGTTTCGCGATCTATTTTTCATACGAAGTAACTCCTTCTGTATGGGCTTGTTCTTAATGGTGTTGATTTGAAGCTTCAAAATCCTATTCTGAAATGGCCATTTTGACTTGAGGAATTACATATCATACACACGGAATATGAACCGATTTAATTGGTAAATTATTCCTTAAAGTCACGTTTAAAACAAAAGACTGATAAATTTCATGAATTAGCTAACAGTCAATGCCACTTTGGTCTGAGTAAAGATATGATCTTTCACAGTTATTTACCATTGCCAAAAACCATAACAATTAGATCCGGTCCGAAAAAATGCTATTTAAACGGAGTGCCAGGGCATGAAGTCTGCATTTTTTCCTTGTCCACTTCATTAGGTCAAGTGAAATGATCAAGTTGGATAACTTGTCGGAATTGTCACAGACTAAATTCAGTTCAGACATTTACCAACGACAATCGACAGTAAGAAATGCCACATAAATATTGCAGACATCATTAATGAAGTTAGTTGATATTAAGACATCGTCGTGTTGAGATAACCAGTCTTTAATTCTTTGGCCATCAGACAACACCGCATTGCATTCTACACCCTCACCAAACGGAATTTAAGCTTATTAATTTCACAGCTCCGACATAGACAGTCCAATTTTACAAGGTATCACTTTATACGAATTCACATAACTCAAGGGGTGAATGTGAAGTTTTCAAAACCAAATATCTGTGATGTTTGAGAGTATAACATGCAATATAGTTAAGTTATGGTAAAGCCAAAAATTTGATTGGTGTAACGTGCCTCAAATGATATGATGGTTTCGGTGGATAAAATTTAAAAAATAACACAAATTGAGTGCCAGTTTTCCGACACATATTTTCCTATACAAAAGCTCGTGGATCAAATTTTGAGAAGACAATGCAACGCAGCGAATGAAGAGATGGCCCCTAAAGGAATTAGAAAGATGGTGTTGAGAAGGGAACGACTCACTTTTAACATATTTGAGCTCCTCGATGTTTTCTCTTTCTGTTGCACGTTTGGTCCGTTATCACGATTCACATGTGATCATCAGTATATCTCTGTTGCATCGACCGTTCCTATATATTCCTGAAAAAAAATACAAATTTCATTTGGCATGATCTATGGCACAATCTTCACACCATTCTCCTATTTTTCCTATTTATTTATATTCCTGAAAAAAAATACAAATTTCATTTGGCATGATCTATGGCACAATCTTCACACCATTCTCCTATTTTTCCACAATTATTTCGTTATATGGCTTTGTTTTCTCTGGATGTTGAGGTCCCCACTTAAACTGTCCATCATCTCACCACTTGTCTTGTTTTGTTTTTTTTTATAAAAAAAGTAAACAACCTCTATCTCTTCAAAACAAAACTCCCCCGAAGTGATAACTTTACATCTGTGATGAGTCCTTGCGCTGCAAATTATTTCTCGTTTAGCATAGAAACAAACAAGCATTTTTTTTTGTTATATTGTGAAGACCTCTTGGTTGGTAATACCAGGAAGTGAGTTTTGGATGCGAGAAATTATCTCGTGGGGCATGAAAAACTAGTTCTTGGGTGGGTTTAGAACCGGGATAACACACAAAGATAGTTTACCAGGGATCCTCATTAATTTAAAATGTAGTTTTGCAACCGACCATACCAAACTTGCTGAAAAACAAGGGTCTGGGATCTCACTAATGAAAAGCTGAAATTGTACAGGGTGTTGATCATATCCATTGTCATGTAATATGAGAGCAGGAGCTTGACGGTTGTGTATGCGAGATCATGTGTGATACTCAAAAGAAGATATTGTTAGCACATACCAAAGGTTGAGATCGAAGACGATAACTTTAACGAAGTAGAAACCAACCTGCGCTCTTCTGATGGTAGACAACTGTAGAATGGAGTCTCTTTGGTGATGCAGTACACGCCAGTAATTGACTTTAATCCAATATCTCAACAGATATTTACCAGAAAAAATTCATTAAAAGTCAATTTCCTGCAAACAATATAAAATTATCCCCTTTCGACAAGAACTCCGACTACCACGAATCACCGGAATAGGCGGTTAACCACTCGGACGAAAGATATCCTTATACTCGTATACAGTCGTTATAAGACAAACCCATACCGTAAAATAGCCATACCAGAATCAATAGTCGGTATTTTATTGTGTGTGCTATAGTGGGTGGTCAAAGAGGGTGTGGGTGGTGTACATAATAATAATTTTGGTAATAATTTCTGTATGAATCAACAAAAAAAAGGAAAAAAGTTATGATTGAGATAACAACCGAAATAAATAAACAAACGTCGAATGAAGACGATGAATATCAGTAGATTTTCTCGAGATATTTTCCGAATGATAGTAATGAAAATAAAAATAAAAGATAAAAAAATTATATATATTAGAAAACTATTATCTCGATCATCTGTATATAGAAGAGTTATCTACGAAAATTATCTTAATTTTTTGCTATCTCCTCGTACAGTTTTGTTCATGTACCAAAATGAAAATTGTTCATGAAATCATGAGTTAAATAAATAATAAATGGAATTGGATTGGATTTTGATTTAGCAACGATTAGGGAGTTTTTGCCAATTTGCCAATTCGACAGTAAATAATCCAAAAGTGCTTTTTGATTTTTGACAAAGGCCCTAACACAATTTCACATCTAATCGAAAAGGTTGTTCTCTTCGGTAATTTCATATTTTTTTTATAATTTTTCCTCTTCATGACTTTTCAATGTTGCTTGCATATTTGTTGTAATTTTGCTTTTTATGTTTCATTTATGAATTATTGTATTATATGCCGGCATAAAACTATATATTCCAATGTTCAATATCTCGAAGAAACAAGACCACAACAACAACGAATTATGGTATAGGTAACTATATGTACATATATACGAAACAGTAGCTACAGGAGCCCAAAATGTTTCGTAATTTTATTTTTATTTATTTTTTTTTCTTAAGTTCAAAACCATAAGAAATTGAACAAACATTGATAGCGAAATGTATAAATTATAAGAAAACGAAATGCTGTTTGTTGGTGTATACACCGAAGAAATAAAATCCAGAAACACGATCAAGGTATATATATGTACATATATACTCGTAAAGACATGAAGTACTCTCTGTGTGTACCAATGGCAATAAAAACAACAACAACAGCACACATCCCAACAACTCTTACATATATCGTCTTATTTATTCATCATATATATTGAAATTAAAACAATTCACAAAATAATACCAAAACGAAGAAAACTCTCCACCTCTTCTTAATATGGTAAGATCATGATCGCACTCAAAATTCAATTTTATTATATTCACAACATTTCTCTGTTATACTGCTGGGTACTGTGCTACGAATTCGGAGATGATAACGAAAAAAAAACAAAAAAAAAATTCTTCAAAACCACCAACAAGAAAAAAAAACAAAAAGCAAAGTATTCTTGTTTCGCGGTATTATAAGTCGGTCATGATGATATTAAATCGCGAGATGACAAATGCGAAAAACGCGAAAAATAACAATCGAAATGTATCTGTATACACAAGCACAATAGCATAACAAATGTATGGCCAAAAAGACAAACGAAATAGTTATCGAGAACAATAGAGGATGAAAAGGAAATAACAGAATAAACGTGAGGTACTGCAACAAAATAATAAAAAAGAGATCTGCTATTTGTATGCTGGTTAAATGCCACAATTGCGAACTGTCTTGATTTGTTTACTTGGCCTTCGAGGCGTTAGACTAGACAAAAAGACGATCGTGGCATCAATTCGAAATTAATAGTAGTCAATTGGCGCTAAGAGTGTACGATCGCGGCAAAATGATCTATCGTACATTACGATCAGCCTTTTTGCTGTGAATTGCCTTGCTTCGTTCACTTGGCATTCACGGTTAAAAAAAAGAAAAATAACGATCACTGCATCAATCGAAATGAATAGTAGTCAATTGGCGTAAAAAGCGCAGGTCGCTATTCAAGGCTGTTTCTAGTATATTACGACATGGAAATTGTCATGATTAATTTACCTTTACAACCTTCACAGCGTTAGACTACACAAAAAGACGATCGCTGGATCGTTCGAAATAAATAGGTGTCAATTGGCGCGAAGAGTGCATGTTCGCTGCAAGACGATCTGTCGTACATTACGATCAGCCATTCTGTTTAAATGACACATGCGAGCTGTCTTTAATTATTGACTTGGCCTTCACGGCATTAGACGAGACAAAAAGACGATCACTGCATCATTCAATTCATTCGAAATGAATAGTAGTCAATTGACTCTAAAAGTGCACGTTGGCTGGAAGACGTTCTATAATTTATCATGACATATGAATTATCTTGGTTTGTTCACTTGGCCTTCGTGGCGTTAGACTAGACAAATAGACGATCATTCCATCAATGGAAATGAATAGTAGTCAATTGGCGCTAAAAGTGCACGTTCGCTATACAAGACGATCTCTCGTATTTTACGACATGGGAATTGTCTTGATTTGTTTACCTTCACAACCTTGTTTCACAGCGTTAGACTAGACAAAAAGACGATCGTGATCATAGTCAATTGGCGCTAAGATTGCACGTTCGCTGCAGGACATTTAAATTATCTTGGTTCTTTTTCTTGGCCTCTCTGACGGTATAGTCTAGAAAAAAAGACACTAGTTATCTGCATTCGAAATGAATAGTAGTCAGTTGGCGATAAGAATCGATCGCGGAAAAATGATCTCTCGTACATTACGATCAGTCTTTTTGCTGTGTAATGCCTGGCTACGTTCTACGTCGACTACGTTCTCTTGGCATTCACGGTAAAAATAAGAAAAATAACGATCACTGCGTCAATTGAAATGAGTAGTAGTCAATTGGAACTAAAAGCGCACGTTCGCTATACAAGACAATCTCTCGTATATAACGACATGGGAATTGTCTTGATCAATTTACCTTCACAACCTTCACAACGTTAGACTAGACATAAAGACAATCGCTGCATCGTTCGTAATAAATAGTAGTCAATTGGCGCTTAGAGCACACGTTCGCTGCTAGACGATCTCTCGTACATTACGATCAACCATTCTGCATAAATGCCACATTTGAGTTGTTTTTAATTGTCACTTGGCGTTCACGACATTAGACTGGACAAAAAGACGATCGCTGTATCATTTAAATCATTTAAAATGAATAGTAGTCAATTGACGCTAAAAGTGCACGTTCGTTTCAAGCTGATCTCTCGTATATTACGACATGTGAATTGTATAGAATCGTTCACTTGGCCTTCACGGTGTTAGACTACAGAAATAGACGATTGCAGCAACATTCGAAATGAATAGCAGTCAATTGGCACTAAGAACACACGTTCGATACAAGACGATCTCTTGTATATATAACGACATGTGAACTGTTTGGATTCGTTTACTTGGCCTTCAGAGCATTAGAATAGATAATTTGACAAGACTTACCTGTGCCCTTCTATATATGTTCAAATCATTCGAATTGAATAGCAGTTAATTGGCGCGAGGAGTACAAGTTCGCTGCAAGACGATCTATCGTATACATTATGATCAGCGATTCTGCTTAAATATCACATACGAACTGTCTTGATTCATTCACTTAGCCTACAAAAAGATGATCACTGCATGAATCGAAATGAATAGAAGTAGTCAATTGGCGATAAAGTAGAAAATTGGCGCTAAAGTAGTCAATTGGTGCTAAAGTAGTCAATTAGCGCTTGTGAATTGCGTTGCTTCGTTCAATTGGCCTTCGCAATAGAGAAAGTTACCTGTGAATTTCTATATATGTTCACAGAATTTAAAATTAGTAACAGTTGATTAGCGAGAGAACACGCTCGTTGCAAGTCGATCTTTGGTTCGCATCATGGAAATCGAGTGGCACCCAACTCGTTTTATTTTGATTCACCAGATAGTGTCACGATTTTTCTTGAGTGCTTTTTTTTAACGAGTGAAGGATATAGTCTACAAGTCGGATCAGAAGTAAACGGCTACATGATTTTATAAATCAACTCTTTAATTCTGACTGGACTTGGTTTTTTTCAACAATTGGTGCCAGTAGTGTTAAAAATTATCAAAATGATTAAGGTTAGCCAGGTTTGCTTGAGGAAGTAACTGGATCGACTAAACATGATGTATAGATTTCTCAATGCCGTGGAGTTAGGGAAGTATCTCTGGAAGGTCATATACATCATTTTTGCTTTCTAAAGAAAACCTGTACTGGAACCTCTCGAATGAATCAGACGCCAATGAGATAACACCAGGACACTACAACAAAACAAGAGCAACTCTCTATAACAAGAGCAATGGACCTTCTTAAAACTTATTAAGGTTAAAGAAGGTTGTTAGTTCGACTCTTGGTCTTCCAATTTGCCCTTAGCATGTTTATGAGTGAAAAGATTTTGCTTCAACTCCAAAATTGTATTTCAATATTTCCCTAAGAGGAAAATTGTTACATCATCTCTGGTGGCGACCAATATGAACTATATGGTTCGGGATGATGTCGTAGCACACCTTCTTGTAGTGTTCCAATTGCCTCCCATATTATTAATATTAAAACCACTCTCAATGTAGATAAATACAACCATGCAATTTTCATGCAAGCTGGTTGATTTTTCAATCGTACGAACCTGGTAGTTTTCCTTGCTTATTTCAAGGTCAATCCCGAGTTTTACTAAACTTCAACTCATGATCATATCCTGCCTGGGTATAGTCTGATGTTAACCAAAGAATGCATTATCAGTCAATCTATCGATGACTTCTGGAAACTTTCCAGAAAGTAATTTTAAACGAAAAGTTCCAGGGAAGCTGTTCAAGATTCAGTAAGTTTATCCGAGTGTTGGTCGTATCTTTTTTTTCCTTAACAAATGTTTCAATGATCCTCCAGTTTTGAGGACTATGTATTTGCTTAAGCTTGCCTCTTATCCTTTAATAGAGCCTACTTTAAGGGAGACTCAATTACCTTTATCTGTACACCGTATTAAAAAGTCATCAAGCTCTGTTGATAAATCATTTTTCCAGTGTTTTCATCATATAACGTGAATGAGGGGACTCTTAGTCAGAAATTTTATTTCACTACTTTGACGAAATGGTTGACGCAGAATAGTTGTCCGAACATTGGCTATTTTATTACCGGTCAATTCCATCTTAGCCTGGGTCCAGTCTAGACTATTTGCAGCTACTTCACAATTCGAGTACTTAATCCATTTTATTCTCACAGGAACCGAAAAGGAGGTAGATCTATACAGGATAATACTTAAGACTTGATCTTAATACCAAGAAGAGTCTTTGGTATTAACTTCTTAAAACGAATTGGTTATTTTTCACAAATATACAATGATCCTCTCGCCACACTAGAACATAATAAATCCTAGCTATTTAGAGTAAAACATTTATAATTCGCTAAAGAACTGATCAGAAATCAACTTAAGTCCAGTAGCATATGATTGCTGGTCAGGTGTGAAGCTGTTTTAGGAACAAAGTATAGCTGCGTGTCCTATAACTTCCAAGAATATATAAAGTCTAAAAACTATAGTTGTCAGAAAATGAGTCCGGATTCCAGGCGCCTCCTCACTACGTAGCCTTATCTGAGTATTGAATATCTGCATTACGGATAACCTTTTCTACACTTCTTGTGGGATAATGAATTAAATATGTATCTAGAAATAGATAATTTAACAGGAAAACCTTTAACAGGGAGCGATGGGCCACCAGTAATTGGCGTTGAACTGACTCCAATCTACAATTACATCGAGACGTAAATACATATAAAAACATAATCAGAAGATTTTGGAGGTGTCAAAGATGAAGCAGGGCCGTACTAATTAGAAGAAGAAATATGTAGGAGGTGGCCATGGTCTCTTCAGAAATATAGAGAAAAAGACCGATGTTAAGTTCTGGACTAAAGTCATAGTTTAAATTAGATTTCAGATTTCGTGCATTGACTTTTTTCGATTAAAATGGTTCGCAGACTTAGATTAGAGTTTTGTATCCAATCTAGAAACACTTTGTTCAAACTCTTTTTTACTCTGAGTAAGATTCCAATTAATGTAGACCTAGCAGAATTTAAGAATATGTTAATCGTTATCCATCATTCCTATAGATTGCAACAATAAATGTTTATTATTAGAGGTTTAACTCCGCCGCTGCTGTCCTTTGAAATCTGTACTTTATAATACCGCATAATTTCAGTGCACATGAAATAGCACATGATTTCAGTGCTGGCTTTACATCTCTTTTATAACGGGCCCAATTCAAGAAACTTCTGGCACTCTAGGGGCTAGCGAAACAAAATTAGTAACTAATAACTGACAAATATACCGTTTTTTGGGTAAAAGAGGGATCCGAAAGACTACTTCCGAAAAGACTATTCTATAAAAGACTACTATACTTAGATTTAAACCCTTATCTGAATAAAATTACCAACTCAAACAAAATTTCAGAGGAAAGACGGAGAATTAGATGACCACTCTCTTCGTTCATTGGAACAATAATTAGTTAATATTAAAGGACCAACTAATGGCGTGGAAGATACTGGATATATTAGTTTTGGTGCAGAGAGCTATCATCAGTTTATATAACCGCATGTAGAGTGCAAATGATATGAGTTCTGGCTTTTCATCCACTTTGTAATGCTTTCCATTTCAGGAATCTTTTGAATTAGAAGGCATTCTGAAGGAACTTCGAAAACAAAACTCGTTTTGTGGTCAAAAGGGAAATCCAAAAAGACTACTTCCGTTAATTTAACCATGATAACCTTTTTTAAATCAACCTAAAGACGCTTTGGTTTAAACCGATTTTGGCTTTTGCGTTAACAATCAAACATCTTATAACTCGCTAAAGAACTGTTCACAACTCAACTTAAGTCCAGTAGCATATGATTCCTGGTTAGGTGTGAATCAGTCTTAGGAACAAAGTGTAGCTCCATGTCATGCGGCTCCCTTAAATATCCAATCTAAGAACTATAACTGTCTCAAATGATATGTCGGGATACCAAGCGCCGTAAGACTATGTGTTCATTAATCTGTGTATTGTAGATTTTTTCAACACTACCTATGGGATATATTATAAATTAATACAGAAATAACCAACCTAAAAAGTGTCACAGTCAGTTCACAAAACGGTGCAACCTTTAATCGGGAACGATGCATCACTACATCGAGTGTGCGAGGTGTAAATACTAATATTGAAAACAAAAACAGAAGTTTTCAGGGGCGTCGGAGATTAAGCAGTGACGCACAAAATAGAAGAAGAAATATGCCGGAGTTGGCCATGACCTCTTCAGAAAATAGACAAATATACCGAAGGTAAAAGTTTTAGATGAAAATCATAGTTTCAGGTTACGAGCATTGAGTGCATGTCTTCATATTTGAATACTTAGATTACATTTTTGTATCAAACCTACAAATACTTTACGCAAAGTCGTTTTTGTTCTGCGCAAGATTCCAATTAATGTAGACCTAACAGAATTTAAGAGGCTATTTTATCGATATCCACATCCCTATAGATTGCAACAATAATTGGTAAATATTAGATGGTCAAGCTATGGCCTGAGCTATGCAGAGAGCAAGGGCTACTATATTTTGAAGGGGCTAGAGAAACCATACCAGTGACTAATGCCTGACAAATAAACCTTTCGTGTTCAAAAGAGAAATCTAAAAAGACTACTTCTGTTTCTTGGCCAGAATTCGATTCTTGTTACTAACCTAGAAATACTTGGATTTAAGTCCAAGTCCTTGTTCGCTTATAGTAAAGTTACAATTATTAGATGGCAACAATAATTGCAGAGATGCAGAGAGCAACCATCTTCTTACTGTTAAAAGCTATAGTTTTTTAACTACACTGAAAAAAAATAGTTGTTCAAACTGACCAAAATCCAAATTTTGTTTTTAAGGTCAGTTGGGGACTAGGTATTTTGTGTTTATTTCTAAGACTACCTTCTATGGATATAATTTTCATTTTTATTGTAGGTTTCTTACCGGAGTACCGGAGTCGATTTGTTGGATGACGTGATATTAAATAGCGATTGACGTGCAATATATATATACTTTCAGTCGAGTACGTTCAGTGCTAGCGAATTACAATAATGTACGCAAAATATCGGCCATTTTCGCAAATTTCTATTTTCTTATCGATCTAGTTTGATGTTCACTTTGATAGCAAACTGTTCAGTTAGACCATTTAAAAAAACTGATAAATTTATCATATAGAATACATTTTTATCATAGTGATAAAATATTGTTAAGAATAATGTTCATTAAGAATAATAAAGGTATAACTGTAATATTCTAATTCGAAATGAAAATAAATTATCGGAATGAAATAATTTGTTCAAATTAACAATAAAAATACTGAGAAATATTTATCAATATTTTTTTCACTAAAATTTGTTATATTGAGAGGTACATTTGGTTCAGTGTAGATGTTGGAGGAACCTCGAAAGCAAAATTTGTGATAAATGGACAATAAATAGACCATTTGTGGCCAAAAGAGGAAAAGACTACTCCAATACTTTGACCTTTATAAGCTTTTTGTAACCAAGCTAGAAACACTTGCGAACGTAGTTGGATCCTATAATAGTATCAATTCATGGTCTTGAAGACACTGATTTTATTGTTTGCCATGCAGAGTGCAAGGGCTTAAATATTCTATGCCCCTGAGGATAGTTGGATATCTGTAATTTATACGAGTCTAATTCAAGAACCTTCTGATATTCAAAAGGTATTAGAAAAACAAAACCCGCGACTAATAACTGACACTTACATCCATCATCCCTGAAATGCAATAATAATAGATGAACCTTCCGATATTATTATATAAATACCCATATAGGCTAGAGCCACTAGACCAACCATTCATACGACTATATATTATGATTTCAAAGTAAAGGTTTAATAATTTCTGGGTTTGGTTCACCACATACCTCAGACCTATATTAAGACATCAGCTATATAGTAAAGAAACGTTAGATGTATAATTATCAAAATCATAAAAGGGATTAGATCCTTACGAGTACATGTACGACTATATATACGAGTTTATGATGAGACACATTCAAAACGAACAAAGCAAATTAATTACTCTCTGGGTGATATAACACCCAAAAATATTTTATTTCAGAACTATTATCATCATCATACCAACCCTCACGTAAACTATTTAACAATGTGTAAAAATTTATAGCCCTCTCACACACATACACACACACACACGCACCAAAATAACTAATAATAAAAAATAAATTCTAATTTTATTTTAATTTACAATTAAATTAGAGGCACGCACATTACATACGAGTATATAGTGAAAACGACTTGTTATTAGAAACTATTCGTATATACTGTGTGGTGTAGTCTGGAATATATAGTTAAATTAGTTCATTAAAATTTATTATCATTATTAATTTAGTTAAAGTTTTGAGTATTCCAAAAACTTAAATTATTACAAAATAATTTATAATATTTTTTCTAATCATGTAAAAATAGTAGTGTTAGTAATAAGAATATCATTATTATTAATTTAAATGACACGTTTATAGGTTGTCTAACTGCCATTGTCACACTCTAAATTAATCGTTGAGTTGTTGTTGTTTTCTAACTTTGTTACAAAATTAAGATTTGTGTAGGAGAGGATTGAAAAAAAAAATTTTTTTCTTTAATAAATAATAAATAGATAATAATAATTATTTAATTAAATTTTCTATTATTTATTATATTACAAAACTAACAATTATTTATTATGTACTCGTTTATATGTAATATAGTTATAAGACGTTCGAAGTATGTTCAGTCAACTCATTCGAGATGATGGATTGAGTTTAGTGAATAAATACTCGTTCAATATATCGATATGGTCTAGTATTCGGCATAGTTGACATTGTAATTAGAAACATTAGGAGTAATTGGCAAAATGAGAAACATCAGTCATGAAAGGGTTAACAGAATTTAGTTGGCAATAAGACGATTTATTATTGAATTTATAAATAGCAAAAAAAATCTTAATAAATAAATTTAGGTGTGGCATTGTTGTTGTCGTTATTATTTAATCAATATATACATGTGTGAGTGTGTTGGTAATGATTCAGATTCCTTGAAATCTTGGATGGAAGAATTGAGTGGTTTATGTTACACGTTTAGATGTGATATAGATGTGTTGATATACTCTATCAAAAGCATATAGTGAATCTGCTCATCTTGTAGTTCTGGACCAGTTGCGCCTGTAAGATTCGGTGATTTATATTCGAATTATTAAAAACAAACGAACAAAGCGATCACCTGCAGGTAACTATATAGTGAATTCCAAATTAAGCCAGCAGCTGTAAACCGCCGACAGACAACTAGGATGAAATTTAATATACAAGCAGATTGAAATATATGGAACCAAAAACATCTTCAATAAACACAATCGCCAAAGAACCAAACTAGAAACAAGGATTATTAAACTTTGATTATTAATAATACATGATACAAGATTGTACAAAATACGATAGAGGTGAAACGAAGAT
Source organism: Tipula lateralis (assembly GCA_963932295.1). NCBI lineage: Eukaryota > Metazoa > Arthropoda > Insecta > Diptera > Tipulidae > Tipula > Tipula lateralis. The sequence goes on along the minus strand of OZ010738.1, from coordinate 18,382,488 downwards.
ACGAAGGAACAGTACATCTAGTGAAGAAAATGGCAAGTAATAGTCGAAAGAGATAGCAGAAAGGATTCTCACGACTGTTGGAAGGCAGGATAAGGGATGATATTGGTCAAGTTTTAACAACGAAAGAATAAGTTATCAATAGGACTGAAAATCTCTGGTCACAAATTGACACTAATATTAACGTAGCTAGCAAAATCCATCCACCAACGAAGCGCTCAAGTTAAAAGTGCCATTGAAACGCTGAAGAACGATAAGACTGCTAATAATATAAATGTCGAAATATTCAAAGCAGAATCATCTACGGCTGCAAGAACACTAAGACCAATAATTCAAGAAGTGTAGAATTTTGGGGGCAGAACACCACAATCTTGCCAGAAACTCACCTACGATTAATACAAAATTAAGAAAAGGACAAGCTGGTTTTAAACAAGGAAGAAGTTTCACTGATTACAATTAGTCAATCCGGGTCAACACTGAACAGTTGTTCTTTGTCGATTTGAAACGCGCATATATAGGAACGCAATATGGCAAAAACTGTGAAGTTGGCATCCTAAATACATTGATTTCACTCATACAAGAAATATATTGGGATGCGTGAAACCTTGTTCACTATATCGGCAAACAAAGTAAATTAAACATTTGAGAAGTGAGGCAAGGGTGCGTATTCCCACCAATGCTATTCCTGATCGTATTGGAAAATGTAGTGCGGACATTGCGTTTCATATTTTCCATTGGGATACAATGGTGAATAACAAGTGACTGACTACCTATGTTCAAAATGAGGATGTAAATTACTCCCGCCTGTTTTCGCTATTTTGCAGTCAAAGTACTGAGACTTAAACAAATGCATAAAGAAAGTAGAAGAAAAAAAACGGTGCAAGGTCACCATGTGACATGGCTAGAATGCTAGCTGAAGCGAAACAATTTAGTAAATCACGGTAAGAGATAAAAGCTGTAGCCTCCAACAGAGTAATATGGATGAAGAAGAAGCTCCTTTATATACTGCTAAAAAAATAGAGATACAGGAAAAAAAACTTAAAAAGTCATTATGAGAATTTATTATAAATGCCTGGAATGGCAAATCGAGTCGAAATCGCTAGTTGAACCATCGTTCGGGAAACTTTAAAATTGTGGAAAGGATCATTTTGAATTAATTTTAAATACGTGCACGACTATATTACCGACACTACATTACCGATACTGTAAATCCGACCGTTACATTAAATATAGTCCAGCAAACACTGCTGAAATTGTGATTGTACCGGACCAAATTGATGTCGGTAATATAGTATTGGCAATGCAGTGTCGGTATAACAGTCGCGATAACATAGTGTCAGTAATATATTATCGGTGCATAGCGTTGCTAATATAGTGTCCGTAAAAGGAAATCGATTTTGTTAATATTTTTTTGAAAACTCCTATTTTCTAGATTCAGTAGCCTGGACATTATATAACGAATGAGCTTAAAGCTCAAAACAGAATATTCAGTTTACAAACATTATGTATAGTGGAGTTTTTAGCTGGATTTTTTCATAAGAAACGAAAAGAAAGATCGAGATCGACAAAATAATTTTCAACCTTGTTAAGGGCTCGCAACCCATCCATAGTAAATTTATATGTAATAACATAAATAGAAAGAAGGTGTCGTTACCGCAAAATCTGTCCCTACTGGATAATTAAAAAGTTATAGGAACGCATGACGATAGGTCGAAAGCTCAAGCAACGGAAAATCTATGAAGCAATTGAAGTCTCTCAGAACATTAACTCCAAAATAAAATCAATAGTCCGAGCCAGGAGGCAGGCTATACTATTCAGTCAGAAAGAGTAGAAGCACTATCCAATAATATTCAACATGTAAATCAAACTGATCAGTAACCAAAACGATGGATGCAGTTAGTCGTCAAAAGTCAAAATGATTTATGTATAACTATAAGATCATCTGCCTTATCTTATAGTTATTTTTAAGCAATTTTTATCGAGGGTAACATTTATATTGCACATTTAACCAAAGAGAACTATACTTGAAGCGTAATGGGCATTTAGTTTATGACATCAATCATCCCGACAACAAAGTACATATGGTGGGACACTTTAACTACAAACTGGGGTTTTGAAACTTGGCAATATCGGTTGTGTATTGCTACAATATACATGCAATAAAAAAGCTGTCTGTTCCTGGATTATTTCAGTCAGCTGGGATAAATTCCTGAGGGTAGTGATTACAACTCCAAACCATGTAAAAGAAAAGATTCAAAAACTTCTTCATAGTATCAAGGAACTAACCTATAGGTATTTAACAGTACTTAGTGATGAGAATGATTGCAATTTAAAGCTCGTAAAATATAATCTGGGATGGAGCAATGCAATGTGCTGATAATATTACCAAAACATCAATTTTGGACCCGAATTGCCCAGAGAAATATTAGAGCATTTACTCCTTATCTCTTAAACTTGTCTTGTCGATACACTTTATAATAGTCATATTTCGGCATATTTCTGACATATGTAGATAACATTTTGGTACCATTTGGTTCAAGACATCCAATATAAGCTCATGTTTAATCCAAGGTTAGAAATTTATCTGTGAATGATGTTACTAAAGTTATCATTAGGGGAGGTAAGTAGCAGAGATAATTAAGACAGTAATATCGACGGCTAATCAGATGGAAGAATAGCGGTCAAATAAATGCAAATTATTTGATATTCTCTGGCAGAGACGACTCACGTTAACAAGTCGTGGGCATAGAATAACAACATTTTAAGAGAAGAAAGCATTAAATAGTGGCAATTCAATTGAAAAGTAAGAAACACCTATCATTCAGTGCTATATCTCAACCGAAGGACCAGATGGAAAAAAAATTACAAGCCATGATATGAAACGGGACCTGAAATAGAAAAGATAAGATCAGATTCGAACATAAATAGGCTGAAGAAAATTTACATACCTGGGTCCGGTTGGTCGGGGATATCTCGGTCCATGTATCCAATCCTGTCCTTTCCTTAGGTGCTAACCTGTAAAATATGAATAAGACATGACAAGCCACATATATCGAACATGGAACAAATATAAGAAACATTTACAATAAACAACCACAGAAAACAATAATCACAAGCAACGAACACTGATTACATGGATAAATTACATAAACACAAATTCACGGTAGACAAAAACACAAATGACAATCACCACACAACACCACAAGTAGAACACAACTTTCCCCATGACAGTGACACTGACACGTCAGACAAGATGTCAAATAAGTTGGTTGCATCTCGACATCAACCGTACTCAACCTTGATGCTACAAGATAGATGGCGTAAGGGGAACGAAGAAAAAGGTGTATTGCCCGATGTACCGTGAGAGGTCGAAAACTTAAAGAGTATGCGGATTAGCGAAGTTTTTTTTGGATTGATGGTGGCTTGGTGATAAGATCGAGGAACGAGATTTGGGTTTTTTTTTGGAAGATAACTCGAGGAAGCAACAAAGGTTGTAGAAAAAGAAATAAAACTGCATAAGTGAATGTGGAAAGTAGAGTGGAGGAAAATAAAATAAGAGAGAAAGAGAAGGTGGTGAATCGCGCTGTCGGAGAAAGGTGAAGGTGGGTCGTGCCAAGAGCCACGTGGAATGGCAAGAGAGCTCGGGAACGAGCCATAGAAAGAGGCGAACAGGCGACGCGGTGATATACAGGTTAGTGCCACGTTCATATTTTCACTTACAAGCTTCTAGTGTAACAATTTTCCATTTCAATAGTACAAACCTTCCCCCCAATTGTTATACCCAGCCCGAGTGTCTCTAGCCAACCGGAGAGAGCTAGCCACATTCGTGCGGGCAGGCTGGCTGCAAAATTACTGATTTAAATTTTCTGCAAAATTGGGAGGTGGAGGAAGATCAAGGAGAGAGGACGGGCCAAATCAATATACCAGTCGTGATTGTAAAAAAAAAATTGAAATATAGTGTCAAAAAAAAACACACTTTGTGAAATGGGCATCCCAAGAAATTTATTAAACTCAAACAAGAAATGTATCGGGATGCTGAAAAATGAGTTCAATATACTGAAACAAATTGAAAAATATTATAACATTTGAATAGTATACAGATCCGTATTTTCATCAGTGCTGTTACTTATCTTATTACGGCATATAATAAGGATTAAATACATAATCTATCAGATCTAGCTAACGAAGTTGGCCTCAAGACAAAGTTCAGAAAAACCAAGATGATGAAACTTCACACAAATATAATCACACCCATGCACATTAACAATGAACAGATTGAAAATGTAAATGAATTTGTATACTTTGACTGCACAATAGCGAAAACAGACGGGACAGAAGCTTATCCAATTGCATAAATAAAAGGAAAGTAGCAAGGTTAGCGGTAACATGGCTACAATGCTAGCTAAAGCAAAACAATTGCCAAGTTGTTCATCACGACAAGAGATAAAGGTTGTAGTTTAGTATATGTTCCAGCCTAGTATCCAATTTCATTTTGATTCCAGGTATTGATAATAAATTGTCATAATGTCACATGACATTATGAGAATTTATTATCAATACCTGGAATGGTAAGTCGATGGTTAAAATGGTTAAAATCGTGGAAATGACTTGTTACTGACACCATATTACCGACACTTTATTACCGACATTGTTTATCCGACCTTTAGTGTACTTTAACTTTATTTCAACTAACACGGCTGGAATTCGATTGAACTGAGACAAAATTACTGTCGATAATATAGTATCACTAATACAGTGTCGGTAAATAGTAATAAAATAGTGTCAGTAGTGACATGGCATCGATAATGTAGTGTCCGTTCTCGATTATAACATGGTATCGGTATTAGAACATGGTATACATGGTATCAGTAACATAATGTCGAACGTATAGTGTCGGTAACATAGTATTGGTAATATGATATCGGAAGCATATGGTCGATTTTGTAGATATTTGTTTGAAAAATTCTATTTTCTTTTACTCCCAATTTCCTAGAATCAATAACTTGGACATTATATATAAAGAATGAGCTTTAAGCTCAAAACAGAATATTCAGCTTACAAACATGTATAGTGGATCTAATAACCCTTGTATCATAAAGAAAATCCTGAAACGAAAAGAAATATCGACAAGATTTTTAAGATTGATCAAAATCCTTGAAGAATCGGAACCACACATACTGGTCTACAATTCCCAGTAACAGTAGAGCTTCAGTATAAAATCAATCTAAACCAGTGTACCCGATGCTCTTAATGAACTCATCTGAGACCCTGTTAAGTTTAGAATCCTTGTGCCATCCCATTTTCCATGTCAGTACTATAGGCTGGCATATAGCCGGAAGGTCAAGTAAAAAGTGGGTTGTCACAAAAGACCGATTGAGTCTGATCGACAATTAACACAAAAAAGCCAGTATACAAGCGATGTTTAAATTACAGTCAGAAAGAGAAGTCAAACTGATTTAAAATTAACTATAATGATCAGTAAATGAATGGCGATGATGGGAAAAACGATGGATGGAGGTAGTCGTCAAAATTTAAAATTATCTATATCGATAACACAAAGCAGATGGCTAAGCAATTTTCATCGAGGGTAACATTTATTGGCACGTTGTACCAAGGAGAACTATTTGAAGCGCAGTGGATATTCAGGTTATGACGACAAGCTTCGTGGCAACAAAGTACATCGTGGGACACTTTAACTATAAACTGTAGTTTTGAATCTTTTCTAAATCGGTAGTATATTGCTTCCATTTATATGCATAGATTATTTGAGGCAGTTGGGATAAATTCCCTTGGGTAGTGATTCTAACTGTAGCGTTCCACACGGTGGTGGTACACAGTACTGCAGATGCATTCAGTCGGCAGGTGGGAATGAGGCTACCACTGGAATGGATTAACATAGGCGACGAGTGTTGAGTTAAACACTCAATATTATTATTCCATCCATTTAGTTTACATTCCTACTCCACCTTAATTGTTAACCGTCCCAGTAAGACTCACTGTTGTTCTGTAGTTTTCTATGTTGTCAAGATCGCAAACTTAATGTTATTTATTTTGTTGCATGAACTCACCGGCAATGAAAAAAAAACTATTTGGCCCGAGATGGAGTCACATTGGAAAAATAAAGTCAAACACAGATGGCAGCACTGTAAGGGAATTCCACCGGGAGGATGGGAAATTTTGATGACGTGGAGGTTGCAAAAAGAAGATGCGGTCATTCAAGGTGAGGACGGAAACGAAAAGAGACTAGAAAGCTAAACGAAAAGCGTGATTAACTCTGGCCTGACTTTTCAATGAAATCAAAATAATTGGAAATGTTTGTATTTATATTTTATTAAAATTGAATATTTGAAATCAAAAAAATATATTGTGCATTGTTACGATTTTTTGGTTTGATTTTCTGTTTCTCATTTATTGTCTCAATGAGTCATGCTATGAGGTGTTTTGATTAAAAAAAAAATTGATTGATGAAAACAAAAAAAACAGTGATAAATTGCGGTGCAAAAACAATACATATATAAATTTGGTAAAGAAACGAAACGAAAGTAAGGCCAAACATAAGCAAGTGGTTCCGGGCACATGTCAGTGCAAACCAAGGCGAAGGCGTGCGCAAAATAACGAGAAGGATCGGTACTAGGTTGCTGTGTGGACACGTGGAGCACAACAGAGAACCGAAGAAAACGGTGAGTCATCCTTTCTTTTTCTTTCCCTCGCTTATTTTTTTTACATCTTAGTTTTTTCATTTGCTTCCCCCTCGTAAATTGGCATCTCAGCCTCGTTACATTGTATTGGTCGTCCTAGTGGTAGCTTTTATTTCCCGTGGCACGTTACATAACTCCAAACCATGTCTCACAAAAGGTTCAAAAACTTCTTCATATAGAATCAAGGAACTAACTTAGGTGTTTATCAGTTCTTAGCGATGAGTAGAAACTGAATACAAGAGATCATTTTCGACACATTAACAACTACATACCTGAGCAAACTATAAATGATTTCAATTAAAAGCCCACGAAGCATCACAGTACTGTGTAGTTTAACGGTGCAATGCAATCCAAAACATCAATTTGGGTTTCGGATTGCCTAGACAAATATTAAAGCTGCCAAGACATACAGATGACTGCAATAAGCGGATCCACTTTAATTGTAAAATGTTTCTTAGACGATGAGGCTATTGGCATCAGTTGCTGAACGTTCCAGAACGAAATCAAAATCAACTCTCAGTTCATTTTTCTCAAGCTTTATGCCGTATTACGTCATATCAACGATATTACGTTGCAGAATATAGTTTTGCCACTACCAGACTATATTTGGTACTGAGATGTATGATAAATCGACCAATGAGCTTTTCACCCTTACAAGGATATATAGATGATTGACTTGGTATTGATGCGTCATTCGTTGACCCCAACTGCACTTTGAGAAACATTTATTGGTGTGACAACTATGGTGTGACGACTATGCAATCTGTTTTGGGGGCCGAGGCACTCCGAACTCTTTCGCGGTTCGTTTATTTACGTCCTTTACTTACGTTTTGCAGCCAAATCGAAGACGTACGGCTATAGGTCGGATTAACCTTATACCATCTGCATATTCTGCACTCCAACAGAGAGTCATACTTGTGTATTCACACCATCGATCATAACCAAGTGGTGAAAAATCCATTTTTCAACCTGTCCCTATCGGGATTCGAGCCTGGTACCTCTCGCTCCAACTGCCGCAGCTTTAACCACTGCGCCACCTGGGCGGTTTAGTTACTCTTGATATTCTTGCACTACTAACGTTTTGCAGTAGAATAAGTGTGAACCCACCGCGATGATTATCAATTTACTTATTTTCATGAAAAAAACTACACCTTACATAAGTTCCTTAAACTTGAGTATCCATCCCATTCAAGTCAATTATAACATTTGAAATTCCGTTGATATTAAAATACTACAGATAACACAGTTCATTCATTAAAATTGTTGTGCATACTTACGTACATCTTAAAGAAGACGTTCGAACACGATATGATATAAGACAACAAAAAACATTTCTTAAGAAAATGAATGATTTCATTTCGCGTTCTGCTTTCTGTTTTTAATCAAAAAACAAACGGAATTATAATTAAAAAAAAATCCATTCATCTCAAAAGAATTGTTCGTTCCCCTGTACGTTCGTATGCAAACCCTACGTTGACGGTTGGTATACGCGAAGTGCTCAAGGAATCAATTTTCTTAAAATCCTCGCTTTCATTCAAGATTTGAATTATATTTTTTTTCTTATTTTTGACCATCATCATCTCACATTGTCTTGAATGTTATAAGACCAGCATCATCTTATAAACGCTGTTATAATAGTTATTACACACCACTCAAAGTAGTTTTCATTTTATAATTTAATTTTTTGTTTTCGTTTCGTTTCGTTGCTGTTGTCTGAGATTGTTACAAATTTATGGTCGATGCGACTGGATATCGACAATCAAGTGCTACCGGGCATTACGTGAAGATGTACAAAAGATATATTATGATATAGGTGGATGTGAATGTGTATATCTGATTTATGAACAGTGGCGTCCATAATGTACGATGTTGTTCAATGATAGCAGAAAAGAATCCAAAAACTATGACGACTCATCAGACTACTATCTCCAACTTAAGAGAAAGGGTTTTGTTATTAATCAATTGTTTTGGAAATTAAACGTTGTATATGATGATACAATGAAATCTCAAGACAATCAACTACACATCAAATTGGATAAACGGTTTAATTTCGATCGAGTTTCCACTGCAGAGTAGGTAATTAAGATCTATATTCAGACCACCCATGTTGCGCAGTGATTAAAACGCTGTGGCTTGGACCGGAAGAAATTGTGTTCGAAACCCGATAGGAGCAGGATGCGAAAAGGGATTTTCGCCATCGATCGTTTGAGCCGATCGGTGGTGCGAATGAACTCATCTGAGACCCTGCTGAGTTTAGAACCCGCATTCTGTCCCATCTTCCATTTCAGTACTATAGGCTGGCATATGGAGCTATACAATGTGCAGGTGGTTGTGCTCGGAACGTCAAGTAAAAAAAGTGGGATGTCCCAATGGGCCAATTGAGTGATGGATAACACTAAATATATATATATATATATATATATATATATATATATATATATATATATATATATATATATATATATATATATATATATATATATATATATATATATATATATATATATATATATATATATATATATATATATATATATATATATATATATATATATATATATATATATATATATATATATATATATATATATATATATATATATATTATTTGACGAGACCTTCTTCTGGTACCCAACTGTCCATTTGAAGGAAGTTCGGTTTTGATTTTGCGAGGATGTTAGGTCCTCGCAATCTAAAGGGGCAGGAGTATAGAAAACCTGCTGCGTTTGACGACTTTATCATTTGCATCAAGGGAATTTGCTGAGAACTATTGAAAACCTCGGTTGTCGATGTCACCCAACAATCATTATTGAAAAACCTTTAACGACCACTTTTGCACTATAGAAAGTTTTCCATGAGAGGTGACCAGATGCGATCGACGTACCTTAACAGAAGAACTACTTAGATTTAATCAAGATTCTATGAATAAATAACCTGGTGCCTTTTCCAACGAACTTATGTATTTTGCGTAAAAACGGATTTATTGGTGTGCAAACCTTGGAAATGTTGAAAAAGTGTTTCGGCAACGATTCTCTAAAGAAAACGGTCGTTTACCAGTGGCGCGAGCAGTTCAAAAGTGGTCGTGAGTCAATCGAAGATAATGTACGCAGTAGCAGACCATCGAAAACCGACGAAAACATTTGTAAGTAAATAAATGTTGGTCAATAACCGTAAATTAACCATTAGAGAGATATCGGAGGACTTGAACATTACCTATGGGTCCATTGAATACAATTTGGTTAATGATTTGGGGTTCTCGTGTGCCAAAAGACCTCAATTTCATGCAAAAAAGAAACCGTGTTGACATGAGAGGAAGCTGAGAGGAAATAATGGAGAAATCGCAGGAATCACTGATGGACATATTGAAAACCGAATATACATTTTTTTCCAAGGATTGGATCAAGAGCTGGCATAAGTGTGTTGTGGTCGATAGGGATTACTTTGAAGGGCGCAGTATGGATTAAGATTAATTAACTTCCTGGAACTTTTTGATGGAAGTATCGTAGATCTTCCATTAATCATGATTAAAGTGTAGTAACTGCTAATTTGAAAATATCTTGGCCTCTTTTTATGGTGCCTTGTTCATTCGAATCTACTTTATTTGCTCTGTGTTAGATATGGAGCGATGGTATACAAAGGTAATTTAGATTATTTTTAGAACGATCTAAGTTTTCCGAAGATCCGATATACACTCGACGAGTGTCAACGTATCATAACAACAAAACACTCGAATTATAACCTCAAACAGATATATAATTTAACCAATAGCTCGAAGCATACAATTAACACTCACTCTAATTGAAACCGCTACACAAACATCATCATATAATCATGTCGATTTTCCGAGGTTGTGTCTCTCTTTCACTCGTTCCTTCGAACGATTCAAAACACTATATATGTATAGAGGAACAACTTTTCATAATTTTCTAATAATTTTCCGCACTCAAAACCATATACACGATAAGGAAAAAGGGTTGTATGCTATGCCTATGTGTGTGTGTGTATGTGATGATAAAACAAAACCGCCTTAAGACAAAATTATCCCATTTTTCGGTTTTGTTTCATATACAGCTATTTGTATTAGATATATGAGGATCTAATGAATAAAATCAACAATAAAAATGGAAACAGCATCAAAAAAAACAAAAAGAGGAAAATTAGGATTTTCATCATCATATTTTTCTAATTATTTCATTTTTTTTGTTTTTCTTGGCTGTTAATGTGGCGTGAAATTTATTAACCATTGCTACATATATAACGGGATCATCATTCCCTCATCGTGATGTACGAGTATATATACACGCATGGTAGTTTTGTTAGTTTTGTTGTTGGTGTATTAAGGGTTGAAATTTTTCCGTTTAAATTAAAAGGGGTTGCCGCACACTGATGATGGTTGATGATGAAACATTCTTTCACTTTTCGATAAATTTTAATTCCAAAACACAAGAAAATATGATTAATTAAGTTGTTTTTTCACTCTGTCGTCTCTTGCCACCCCCCTCCATCCTCTTTCTCATCCCGTTTCGAATGTAGGTGGATGGGTTTGTATATTTGTGTTCATTCATTCATTCACAAAAACTTTTTTTAAATTGAGTTCATTTCTCGATTGTAAATGAATACGGAATTAACTTCGGTTGGATGGCATGGTATGATAATAAAGGGTTAATTCTAATTAAATTCATAATTGAGTGACGATGGATGATGATGTTTCAATCCTTTTTCGTTTTGATTGATTTTGTACCGGGAACATGTCAAAACCGCGTACGTTTTTATTGAGATGAAATTTAAGTCAAAAAAAATACAGGGTGATCAAAACCAGATTGGTCCAAATGTTTTGTAAGCGTAAGACGTAATCCTGTTCCATGAACTTGGATTGCATACTCTACAGTCCAATGTAGAAAAACCGGCCATCAAACAAATTTTATTCAAGTACTCGTTTTACTCGGTTGGGCTATTACTAGAAATCAAATGACGTCACAATAAAAGAAGATTGCATTAGAATTAGTACCAATCACATTAGAAAGTTTAGTCCTGACCTTTAGTTTCAAAAAATATTTGGACCTGCACTCTTTCGTCATCTCGAACATTGACGGTTTTAATTATATTGTTTCGAATACACCCGGAAGCAATTGTGATTGTTTTAGTACGTAATTATTTCATTCACTAGTAATGGGTGTCCCAAAATTTATGCGAGGTTTGAATCATAAAGTACTCGTACATATGATCGGTTTTTTTGTGGAAAAACACATCGGGCAAATCGTTTCTGCATAATTGTGAGTCATTTTCGTTGTGGACTTGTTGACCAAAGTACATTGAGTTCAAGTACATTCAGGGCGCTAATTCTGATCATCGAAACGAGAGAGTATATACGACCAGAAAATGCCTCATGTAGCAATAGAAATATTTCACTGGCTGTATAGCATGTCTTGTTGCAACCACGTGTTCGCCACATCAAAAGCATCCAATTTCGGCACCGCAGCAACAGTTCGTTTTTCAAAATAGTATGATCGAATGAAAACCAAGATCCGAAACAAACGGGTACACGTTGTTAGTAGATTTGTTGCTCTCCAAACTCCAAATTGGCATGTTTGATGATGTTCAATAATCCATAGTTCAATTATGCCCACTAAACCGAATTGTTGTTCCCGGGGTTTCACCAAGTATAAGGCAAGTCCTAGAGCAAATGGTATTTAAGCTACATTCTGCTGAACAAGATTTGGCCTATATGGAAGAGGAGGTAGGGGTTAGTGTTCTAGATTTAAGTGGAAGTTCTTTGTGGTGCCAAACCTTATCAAATTCACGTTTTCCGACCTCTTTAATGTTTTGTTAGCTTCTGCAATGAATATTTTCTTTCGTATCTGTTGCAAAGAGCTTACTTAAATATAATTCTGAATATATCGGTTGTATTCATCCCTGGCTCAACATAAAATATAGCTTTGGATGGCGAGAAAAGGCTTTGGCTGTTACATAAAGGGCGTTTAGTGGGAAATGTGAAAGAGATGGGAGTGCTTCGGGGCTAATATTAATTCCTGAACATTCACATATACTAATGGATATGACACTGATTCTGTAAGCTTCGATTTCTATGATTCAATCTGATTTCTTTCGTATTATTATCACCTGTGATGTCTTTAAAAAAGGATTTTCTCAAGCGAGCACTACAAAATTCTATATATCTACAAAACTCTATATAATAATCTTGAATATATATTCACTCTGGTATTTTGTCAGCAGATTCATCTGGCACATACGAAGTTCCATTATTCATTAATCGCCAAGCATATGCTTTTAATTATATACAGCCTAATTCAGACCGTATAGTATGAATGGAGTCCAATTTGATCATGCCTGAATCATCTCTATAGTGCAAGCATTCTCAACTCACATGAATTTTTTAAAAACCCATACCCGCTTATTCTATATGAAATTACCATATGGCAGTCCATTTTCCATATCCTTCTTAAACTTCAATCGTCTATCCAACCATTTTCCCAAACACTTATGACTATCAACTAACGCAGCCATTGATAAAATGGGATCTACCTGGAAGCTATTTTGGTTCATTTTTGGTGAGCAGATGATTTATGTTTCAGTTTAAGAGTTAATCAGGACGGTAGTAGGCTTTATACAGCCATACTCACCAGCATTTAGTTTTACATCATTATAGGGTCGAGCTAAATTGAGGCAACGAATAGGCAAAAGGGCAAAAAACCAGAATCAGAGCGTTTTTTGCGATATTATTCCAATTATTCGACTATTGCCAGTGCTGTCTCATTATATTAATTCCAACTACCCTCTTATTGTTCGTTTACTATTGAAACAATAATTTTCTTCACGATAGTATTCGATTTAAAAGTAGTAAGCTCTCCAAAAACAGTGGTTAAAGCTACCTAGACCTCCATAAACTCCTATTAGAGTTGTAAGGCAAACATCTCCAAGAAGAGTATTCAATGTGAGTAATAATAATTTGAAATAAATCGATTGGAACACTTTCCCGATTGCGTATATTTTCAAAGCCACTCATTTTTATGTCAGCATCTTCACACATAATACAATTTCCTCTTAACGTATTACAACTGATACAACACTAAGTGGCAAACCATCATTCTCTGTTCATTTTTTTTATTAAACGTCTTACACCAAAATTGAATTAAATTCGTTCGTTTCAATTTAAATCCTATTAAACTATAATCCATACCACAAATACATATATATGTCACGTGTAATATTTCATAACTGTCAAATTTGATAAAAAAAAAAAGTAAAAAAATTAAATAGAAAATTACTATCCGACCTTAAGGCGATTCAAAAATTTGTTCTACTCCCATTTCGTCTCCGCATATAGCATTCTTCAACCGCACATAAATATATTCCGTTTACGAACGGGAGATTCGTTTAAAGGATAATCAATACACGAGATACAACAAAATGTTTTTTTATGTTGTTGTAAATTATCCACCCCACACAAGTTGGGTATGTGTGTGGAAAATGAAAAATTTTCCATTGTGTATATTCTCAATTTTTTTATATTCGTTTTAAAATGAGATGTCACACGTGTATTATGATTGAATGCACGTGTGTTTTGGTTCTACTGGATGAAAATTTTTGAAAAGCTATTTTATTAATTTATTTCCCGCTTTTGACTTTTATTCAGTCAATTCCATGAGGGGTGCACACTCGATAAAACAACAGGAGGCTATTAAACAATACCGTCTTGATGGTGTTGTTTCTGGACTAGGTACCTAAGGTAATGGAAGAATGCTGTAAAAACTCTATATCATAACTCCGTAAAAAACTACAAATGTTAAAAATGTATACAAGTCAAAAAATATCGGATACCGCCAAAATAATACTGACCCTCTGCTTAAGTACCCGGAAACGAGAATGGGGATCAGCACGTGGAACGTGCAGTCATTTCAAAAACCTGGTGCGTTGGACGGCCTTGTCACATGTATGAAAGAGTATTGGCTGGAACTCGTAGCGCTCCAGGAAACTCGATGGCCTAAAAGTGGAGATCATGTGTCCCAAGGCTAACCGATGCTACACAGTGGAGATGACCCCGGAAATCTTGAAGTTGGCTTTCTCATTGGGCTGCAAGTAATAAAGGCTGTACTTGAATGTGTAAGCTTCGCTTGCATATGAGATAAGCCAACCTGTCTATTGTGTGTATACATGCGCCCTATGATGTAAGCCAACCCCAAGATAAAGACTGATTTTCAATAATTTGGATAATCTGATGGGCTCTATATACCCGAGTACGATGTCAGATTGGTGATTCGTGAATTTAATGCTAGAGCTGGCAGAAATCAGACCGACTTATGCGATAATATAGGTCCGTGCTCCCGACACCAAAATGCGACCGGAAATGGGGAAAGAATGAAGTACTTTACGATCGCCCTCGATCTCAAAGTGGTAAGTACATTCTTTCCTCATAAAACCATCTTTTTGGAAACATGGACACATCCACGTAAAACCTCTCGAAGCCAAATTGACCATGTGTTGATTTTCAAAGGGTGGGCTCGGGTTGTCCAAGACGTGGGATCTTATAAAATTCGTAGGTAGTGACCATTTTATGGATGCTTCAAAGCTACAATTGAAATTTTTGTACAATTGAGGGAGGACAGGGGAATATACAATGCGATTCTCCTGTGAAGGTCTGTTAAATGAAGAAACGCAACGAAAATATCAAGATCTTGTCAGCAATAGCATTTTGCGATCCAATTACCAATCTGAAGTGGTGAACAGTGTCTGGAAAGTATTTTAAACCTCGGTTGTAAATGCTGCCCAGCATACTCTCGGTATAGGGAAAACTAAGCCCAAAAATGATTGGTTTGACGAAGAGTGTCGTCTTGCTGTTGAGCAACGAAATAAAGCCCACAACAAAGCAGTTCTTGCTAGGAGGACTGCTAAATGCACTTGTAGACAGAAGAAGCGCGAAAGGTGGAAGGCTAAGGTCTTTAGTGTACAACAACTCCGTAATGAGCTCAATTCACGTGGTTTCTTTAAAGAAATCACCGAATTACACCATACCTTAAGATTTCGGTCAACCGCCATTCGGGACCAGGATGGAAGCCTCTGGGTCAACGTTGATGCGGTACTCGATACATGGCATGAACATTTTTTTGATGTTCATTGAAGATCCATCCTATGAGGAATTCACAATGGCCATGCAGAGATTAAAGAAAAATCGTTCACCAGGGGTTGATTGCATTAATTCAGAGCTCTTGATATTCGGAGGGCTAACTTTGTGGAACTGTCTTTTCGACCTTGTTCGATTGGTATGGCGAAATGAAGTTATGCGTGACGAATAGAAAATGGTCGCGTTATGCCCAATATTCAAGAAGGGTCTGAAGTGCGAGAATTATCGAGGTAAAGCTCTCCTTGGCTTAGCATACAAGTTACTGGCATACATTATCTTGGGAAGAATTACTCCTCTGGCGGAGGAAATTGTCGGTGACTACCAAGGTGAATTCCGTCCAAATCAGTCAGTCACTGATCAAGTTTTTTTGCTACGGTTGGTTTTTCCAAGTACTACAAAACATCTCGCGAAGTACACCAGGTATTCGTAGATTTAAAGCAAGCCTATGACTCGATCAACCGAGAGAGATTAAATGGCAACGGAGTGAAAGAGATACTTGATCCAATGGATGTTTCTGTTGGTCTCAAATTCAATAAGTTTAATATAAAATATATGATTTTTTTTCGAGACCAAGACGCAACTGATTTTAGTAGTGGAACCCACACGTTTGAAGGAGTAATGAGATTCAAGTATATTGGATCTCTCATTACTCACGATAATAGTGTGGGAGAGGATATCAAGTTTCGGCTTGCCGCTGACAATCGGACTTTATATCCTCTACGTCCACTGCTGAAATCAAAAATGACCCTTTGTCATGTATGGATGTGAAAGTTGAACATTGACGGATGAGTACAAAAGATGGCTTCTTACATTCGCGCATGTTTCTGCTATAACAATATGCTGATCGTGATTTTATAGATCTGCCGTATGACATCCCTCAAAGATGTTTACTTATCCAGTTATGTGGAGTCAGTGGAAATAAGTTTCTCTGTGATGCTCACGTTCCTTCGGGTGATTATCATTCCTTCACCAGAGATTTTTCATCATCAGATAATGATCGGTGGTGTAAAAGAACGCACCTATAAATCTTTGTTGGAGGCTACATGGCTAACCCATGTTCTATATGTACGCCTTATAAGCTGGCATGATGCAATGTGCAGATGGTTCTTCATGGATCGGACCTATAGCCGTACAACTTAGATTTGGCTTTAATGGCGTAGAATAGAACATACCTTGTCCTTTAACGAAGTAAACCTCGATGCATGTTTGGTTCTAACAATATTATATGCTGACTCATGATTGTATATTTGGGCTTATCCTTGTTTCCACGCTATAGAATTAACCGGGGTTTTGTATAAGTTTTTGTTAAATCAACGGAAATACGTTGTCATCCAAATGTGTTTCTTATCAACATTCTATATCGGTTAGTGCAGTGAGGCTTCTCTGTTTCGTTACATAATAACTCTTCTCAGTTGGTATTCTATTAGAATGGAAGTGATTGAAATTAGTGTGTGTTGTATGCGCCTATCATTGAAATAGTTTTTAATCGGAAGGTGACTTTTGTCTTTTTACTTTTGATCATAGATATAAGACTTTGAATGTAAGTCTAAGAGTGGCCACGATTTTTGGTATCTTAACAAGAAGAGCGGACTGATTTGGGATTTCAGAATCAGGCTCGAGAGAAGCGTGTAGTGTAGCTCTGATTACACAGGGTTGTTGCTTTTGTTAGGTTATATTTCAACTAGGCCAGTTTGATCTGATGATGTCGTTGAATGACTGTGTGATCGAAAAGATCACATCATCTTATCAGGCATATGCTACCGGACTTATTCAAAATATCGATTTTATTAACAGATTGTGGCGTGAGAAGTTACATAGGCTACAGTATCAAACCTTCATGTTGAGTAGAATAGTTACCTATACCTCAACAAGTTTGAGAACCACTAATTTTATGTGAGAAGTACCTTTAGATAAACACAATGAAGATACAGATTTGCTTCTCTTGGTTCATTTTCCTGGCTGTGGCATTATCTGTGGTTATGATCTTGTAAACAAGTTTTTGTGCTATATTCTCCTATTCGTAACCCATCTAGTCTATGTTCAGGCTTTTAATGAAAATAACAGTGATTAAACTATTCAGCACACTTTGATATGCTCTTGCAGAACGGTTATATGGTGCAACAAATCAAAATGAACACAATCATTAGTGGCCTAATTTCACTTATTTCCACCATGTTCGGCATTCACAAAAGAGTAAACAGTCTCAAACATACTTGGACATTCAGATGTTTGATCTGAATATATTTCTAAGTTGCCTGGCTGTCCAATATAATATAAATCCTTGCACTTTGGTTAGAGTAATATTTACAGAGAAAGCTCTAGATCGCATACATTTTTGATTGCAAAATCTGCAAAATCGTGCCGTTCACTCCCCAGAAACTTAATTATGTCCAAAAACTGATACAAGATGTAGTCCTGATAAAATATGTAGTCATTTACTTCATTTTTTTCAAACTTTCATCTGGATTAACAGTATTTCACAATGACGGAGCAGAAGCAGGATTGTCACTAGTTTGATTAAGCTCGTCTGAGTTTCTAGATTCAAGGAGGGTTTATTTATACTTTTCCACTGTCTCCGATTTTAGGAATATTTGGGGCGAAGTTCTTCTCATGGTTTGCCAAGTTGTTTCGCCTCAGTTAGTACCGTTTTTCTCCAGGTCATTGCTGACGTTCCCACTTTTCTCTTGTCTTGCGCGTTCAACTGGGCCTTTTACTTAGTGTGTGTAGTATCTATCTCCATGTTCTGTCTCAGAACACTTCATTTGAGATAGTGTTCGGCAAGAAGCATTTGATTAGCCGTATCAGGCATTTATTTACAAATACCAGAACTTTTCTGGTTATCTTCTGCGCATGTTATCATTTTACGCAAGCATTGAACATTCGTAGCTTTGTGTTTCGTGACAGGGCGGACATATCTTATGTATTGTTTGTATATATTTATTGCTTTGTTGATGTGTTGGTTGATGTCCTCTTCGGTTCCGTCTGTTTTTGCTACAGTGCAACCAAGGTTTACAAACCTATGAACATCCTCGATGGTAAAAGGTTGTTGGTAATGTTTTTGTTCAGTCTCATAACATTTGTCTCAACGATTTTATTTTTGAGACTAACTTCTAGTACCAGATCTGTTTACTTCTGGGCTTTTTGCTGCATGTCTGAGTATTTATGCAAAAAGTTACTGCCGTATTCTGACAATGTAGATGAGCTTTTGAAAATCCTGTGATTAAGCTTTTATGTGGTATAATCTGAATATTGCTTGCAGAGATTACTACTACGACTCCACTGATCTTACAACTGTCTGGGTTTTGACAAAATTTGTTGTTCAGTATTGCACAACTACCACTAGAGTGCGCTTTTGCTACTCCCATGGTTTAAACTAGTCTAGTTTGCGAATTCCGCCCTCGGTTAGTATCATGTTCGAACCATATCTAACATTCCTGGAATGTCCGTCCAAGTGTTAAATTATAATGATCGCATCTACTGTTCTGTTATCAGCGATCGCGATCGATTACAAAAATAAAATTGTATCTTATCAGTTTACAACTGTTTCGTATAAATATAAATCGAAATCCAGTTTCTGTGCACATAATATAATTTATCCCCGCACAAATCTTATCTTGTCGCGTTAAAATCTGCACACAGATTACAATAACAAAAATGAAAAATTTATTGAAAAAACATCGATCGTCCATTTGAAGAAGGCGTGAATTAATTTAACTTGATCAATGGAAACAACAACAAATTTATTTTTATACCATACAGTAGCTGTGTCATGTACATATATATAAGACGAAGGTAACGACTATACGGTGTATAAGATAAGAATTACGAAGACGACATATAACAGACTAATTTAATTTAACTTTTTTGTTATTTTGAGTTGAGATACATGACTATACGCTATACATTGTATATTATATATATAGTGTTATGATCAATTGATCTGAATTATTATATATGATGCATCATTTTGTACATGTACAAGACTATGCGGAATGTTAATGTCCTCAAACTATTTAAAAAGATCGGTTGTATGCACGCATGATTGACATTGAATATAATAATTGTTTATATATGATCGATGATCGTCAATGATCTTGTCACCTCGCAGCGCGCCTGTATATTCGATCGACAGAGGTAGACGCATAATAAAATTGTAATCGATTTAACAGATCAAAATATTTCGGCTGACAATTAAGATGGACCGTTAATGATGTTAAACGAGCGTCTTTATGTCTCAATCGAAATTCAATAAACCCAAAAATCTTTGATCGTTTTAACTGTTAATGCATAATGACGTTATTCAATTAAAGACAAAATGATTAATGATAATATACTTAGAGTGATAACGTGAATACAAAAGACTCCGTCAAGTCAATATTAATCAACACACAGCATTTGTAAACAAATTTTAAGAAAGATCGATTTAATTTTTCTTATTTATGTTATCTTTTCTTAATTATTCAAATCTTTATATATACATAACCAACTTCTTCTTAATTAATGTACGATGTCTTTAATATATTTAAGATACATTTTTCGCGCGCATTTTGTTCTTGTATTTCATTGCTTATAAGACAAATCAACACCATGTATCTTTAATATATGAACTGATTAATCATATATAATCATTTGGATTATCTTGCCAGATGGTGGCAGTACGAGGTTAAACGGTAGTTCAAAATTAATGTCGTTTTAATTTTCATAACTGGTGATGATTAATCAGAGATATATGCAGATGACAATATACATAAATTAAAATGATTTTGTGGTATGAGTTGTATTGGTGATAATCTGTAAGACAAGAAAGAGGTTAGTCTGGAATTCGTCAGTTCTCGATAGAAGACTATTTAACGACTATTATGTAGGAGCTTAAGGCTAGGAGGAGGTGGGGGCTAGTGACAGAAACAATTAAGACGATAACACTACAATGAAACAAAATCTCCCCTAAACTGGTCTGTATGACTTACGCAGCAACCCTGAAAACACAAGCCAGCATGGACCAGGCGTGGATATAATAACAACAAACAAAACGAAGATGCAGATTCGAGAATCATTCGCAGGAATGCACAATAGGTAACGACGTGAATATCGTATACGAGAAATTCGCGAAACAACTTGAAAGATAATGGGAAGAGATAAAAACTCTAACCCCCAATAAACTGAGTTGGTTCAGCATAGTAGACGCCCTATTAAAATTGGAGATGAGGATGTGGAGAAGGAGAAGACGGCTAATAATTTTATCTGCTCCTGTATGACTATTTGGCTCTTTATCAGAAGCTCCAAATTATTCCCTGATGCATAAAAATGAGAATGATTTTTGGTATTACACCGAACTGTGTGTAGTCAACTACTCAAATCTTATCGAACCTACATGTTAGGGTAGGTTACCTCTCTTTCTGAAATCGCTTAATTCTGATTCGCACCCTTGGTAGACCTCGTTAAAGAGTAAACTACATATTAACTCTGTAACAAGGTCTATAGAACAAGAATACGAATCAGAATCTTATCATTATGCATGAACATAGTCAAATTTGGGAGGGAAATGTTTCTGGTTCTAAATTGGTTCCATCTTGAGAATATATATCCTTTCGACAAGTCCACACGTATTGATGATCATATAGCATAAATTACTGCGATTCAAAAGTGAGAACCATTCCTTTGGCACCTGCAAAAAGGTCTAGTTCTTTAGGTTAGTCGTCTGTTTTTTCAATAGTGGAATGTATTTTTGATTACATGTCGACGTTTTAGCTTTCATTTCGGAATTTACGTTGAAGCACAACTTAAAGGATAATTGGTCTTGTCATATGACTATGTTTGTGTCGTTGATGCTTTTTACCTAAAGCACTGCAAGATGTGCACTTGTCATCTTTGTAATGGTCAATACATTCATACATCTATATAACACGTTAGTATTTTTGTGTCAAATTTTGGTGACTTCGTTCCACGAAACTGAGAAATCGTTAACCAGAACTCAATCGTATTGTATCGCCACCGTGCTCTGTATTTTGGCGTCAGTATGATTTGTATCTGTAAAAACTGCAATTAAAAGTAAGAATATGGCCAACGTTCACGCCGGTTGACAATACGGTCAAATAGTCGCTCAAATAGAGACGTAAATAAGCAAAATTTCCGGATTTGCGGCACGGAAATTCCGGATTTGGCCATCATATGACCAAAAGTGACTCTTTGGGACGGTGTTTGCGCCAAAGCATCATATTTTCAGAGAAAACGAAACAGTCGTTGGAGATCGATTTCGGTGGAGGTTGAATCTAAAGTTTTGACGGTTTCAATAAGAGGATATACAATGCCACACTGCAAGAATATTGAACATAAACGTATTTTGAGTTTTTAGAACCATTTGGCTTCTTGAAGCTGACTATTGATACATTAGAATCATTTAACTAAGCTTTGACTAAACGATCCAAATCTTTCCTGTTTAGTAAAGTACAACTTCAGCTGTAATGGTTGGACTTGTTAAACCTTATGTTGACACTACCTTGCAGTACTATACAGTGGTTGATATAGTGTTTTCTATACGATACTCTCCCTTACTCTACTCTGGTTAAATATTATCTAAATAATACACTAATAGGATGTATCCTGATAAAGACGACTCATGTACCTCAAGAAACTAGTTATGGATGAGAACTCGTCGAAGGAAAACAGCATAAACTTACTCAAAAGCTTCACCAAATGATACATCACCGAGGGACATATCATCATCGGCACTACAGAAAAAACCTCAGTATTATTGTTTCAAAACACACGACAAACAATGTCATGTTCTTGTCTAATTGTATTCCAACTACCAATCTCATTTAAATTGAAGCAACTAGTTCTAAGTAGTAGTAATGTCTAAATAATATTTCTCAGCCACTCAAGATTTTTGAAGGAATTTTACAAACAAAGCACAAGATATCTATAGATCTTTAAGGTCACTAGTTTACCTTCAAACGTAAACCACGATCCGGATCAATTCAGTGTATATGACAAATTTGAATGACAAGAAGTGCTCAATGGTTTGATTTGTTTGAATTTTTATTCGGAGAATGTAACAAACTCAAAGATCAGAGAATATCACATAAGATCTTCAAAATACATCTATAATAGTTCGAAATGAACTACTGTATTTTTTTAAAATAGATTTTGGATGAGCGACTAGATATTAGACGGCCTCACTTTTTTGTTGCACAACATTACAATGACTTCCTTTGATAGGGCTTCCTTTGATACCATGTGACTGGGCATTCAGTTGCTGAATTCATTCTGAGTTCTGACTGTCAAGTCACTTCAAGATAATAACTTCCTCTCAAGCAAGTGCCAAAAAAACAGCAGTGGTGTTAATGGCCCTTTAAGCAGCTTGACCATCCTACAAGATGCAGATACGAAAATTTCTAGAGATTTTCATGCCATAAGATACTGCTCTCAAAATTGCAGTAATTTCCACCGGAAGATATTATCCCATCCATAAATGTTACTAAATCTTTCTAAAAGAGGTGGGATCCGTTATTGTGGTCCTATATTATCTTTCTGTGGTAATAACACCAAATAAGAGGTATTAAGATTCAACAGTGTCCGAGTGCATATGGGCCAGTTGTTAGACCTCCAAATTTAGCACTGTCTATCAAAGCTAGAAGAATTTTAAATGTCGGCTGCAAGTGCCGTACATCTTCTGGCTTAAATGTCTTTTGGAATGTATCCCAGAACCGGACTTGCTCTATCGAGATGTTATTTTGAAGAATTTAGAAGAATTTTTAATTTTTTTTAATTTTATTCATTAAGTGGTACCCAATGCGCTTTTGGTAGCGTGCCGAATGATTATTACTGATCAATTTTTATAGTATACTTGTGAATGAAGATTATTGACTCTCATTGCTATAAGTTGAACATACCGCCAGGGTTGACTCGTTAGAGACATAACTTGGGAGAAGGGTGATTTTGGCGATCGGTCGTTTCAGAAACTTGCCGTTTGAAAGTTTGATGGTCACCACTCTAACTAGCTTATCGGTTCCCGGATGTAACCCAAAAACTTTGGCTATAGTGACATTTTGATGGTGGCAGATTTTGTTTCCGGAGAAGGACTAAGCTTCCCACCTTGATTTGTTGATAAGATGTACGCCATTTATGGAATTGAGTGAGGTGTGATATTCTAATGTCCAGCGCTTCCAAAATCCTTGTAACATCGATTGCAGCAATTGCCATCGGCTTAGGTGTTTGAATTTGATATAATGCAGGCTAGGTTCAGGTAGCATTCTAATTGGTTGGCCTATTATAAAATATCTAGGTGTAAGAGGATTACATTCATCGTCATCAATATCTCCATGAGGCTGGGAATTTAAGAGAGCCTCTATCTGTTTGAGTAGGATCAGGAACTTTTCGTACGTTAGTATTGTGTCTCAAAATACGCGATGCAAGTGTTATTTACTGAATTTCACCGTTGATTCCCATAATCCACCAAATGTTGGGGCTGCCGGAGGGATGAAGTGCCAGTTAGTAAAATGAGCGGTGCACCAATCAATATACCATCAATATCTGATTACTTTGCTTGGGAAAGGTATTGTTCGTAAAATTCTCGAAGTTGCTCACAATATATATTTTATGGGACACATCTAGTGGCACAGAATCGCTGAAGAGCTCACAGGAAGTTGTCAGCACTCATATCAGATACGAAATCTAAGGTAAATGTTTTAACTAAAGGGTTTTGATGGGTTTTGATTGCAAATGGACTATAGCTACCCTGCTCTGATTGGGGGATTAACGCGAAAAGATTGCAATTGGCCCATCAATTGTTGTTGGGTTACATCGTTGTATCGGCAGCAAAACATACACTGGCGGATGATTCAACGTATAAGGTTCCGTGCTCTTGGAATCACGATTCGCTGCCTTAACGTGCTGAGTAGTAGTTTTGATTAAACCCATTATTATTGACAGTTTTCGGTAATTTGATAAACGTTTAGCTAATTCATCAACAATAGAGTGTTGCCTCGAGACCGCAGATAAATGAAATTCAGCACATGTTTTATGGTCTCAACAATCCGATTCAGGCTCCGACTCTTGACTCGGAAGGCTAGAGTGGTTTAGATAGCCAATCTAAGGTGATTAAGGAATCGGTGTACAAAAACACTTTCGGACCAGATGGCAAACATAAAGACCTTTTGCCTAGTTAAATGTACGGGCAATGTGGCCGCATTTAGCTCTAATCGTGGAATAGATACGTTTTAATCGGAGCTATCTTTGTTTTAGGTTCCTTCCACTGCAAGTGCGTATATTACGACAGCGTATGCATCATTCGATGCATCAGTAAGCCCATGATTACCTTCGTTAACTCATTTAAATGATTTCTAACTAATGATTTCTAGTCGCCTATCTTGCAAGAGGAAAATTCTCATTTTTCAGCCGGGATGGGTTCCAACAATCCTGGGCGGTTCGCTGACCATTTTCGTAGATTAAACCCACCTTATTCGAGCAAGCATATGTGTTCCTTTAGAATCAAACATATGTGTTCCTTCTATAGTGTTTCTTCCCCTGACATCAGGTTATTCATGTAGAAATCGCGTTTTAGGATTTCGGAACCAATTGGGAATTTATCAAAAAACCTGTTTGGAAGATAATGGAGCGATTGTGTGGCTAAAAAGAGTGCTGTACCGTATTTGATGGTGCTTAATCGGAAATGACTGAGAAATGGATGAGAATTTGCCTAAACATCAATCTGGATGTCGGCAGAAATTAAAAATTTGTGTTATCGGAATCGGATTAAAATATTTATTAAATTCTGTTAAACCATTGGACCCACCACGGACCTTAGTTGTCGTACTAAAGCTTTTAACAACTGGGTGATGAGGCATGTAGTAAGTTTTATTTGGAAGTGTATGAATCTCTAGTTCGGGTACTTGTTCCATATGCCCTAGCAATAAGTTTTGTTGTAGAAAACTATCGTAGGCTTCTATGTAAAGCATCTAAATCAAGTCTTTTTTCTAGAGACAAATATCGTCGTACTGCTTTTTGGTACCTATTTTCAGATAAATGAGTTTTCGTATAGCTACTTGAGTATAAGAACTCTCTTTATAACACCAACGGTTACCTTGAGACTGTCCAGTTCCTCAGGGAGATTATTTTTCCGATGTCTTTTCCCTATACGAATATATTTCTTGTACTCTCGAGAATCGGTTCAAGCTCGATCTCAAAAATTAAAATGTCTAACTCGGCCTCTGAACGACGACCCAGTTTCTATTACCCATCATACCAATGTAATTATACATAATCAACACACCAATACAATATTCCAATCGCGCATACCTCAACTATAACAATTAAAGATGTCGAACAAATTACGATAAATTCGCAACATATCACACGAACATTGTACATATGGAATTAATAAAATGACCTTTTCAGTCAATCAATCAAACAACCGCAGTCAATATTTCAATTACATCGATCAATCAAACCAATAGTTGAAAATGTGTTGCGACAAACAAGCGAGCAAAAAAAAATTTTCTTCGGATTAATTAAATGTTCAACGTGACTGTATCACACTTCACGATATATACACACGAGGTCGGTCGACAAAGGTACGCGCGATATACATATATATTATGTATCGGTGCGGTATTGATTTTCTCGCTTCGATTTGCGGAAGTATAACTGGCCCCTTAATAAATTGGAAATTATATGTATAGTGTTTTGTTGTTGTTGTACACATTTTTCACCCTTCCAACTGTTTAATTTTCATCTATTTTCCGTTTCAATTTTTTTCTTTCTTTCGTCTTCAGAATTTCCATTCAGTTTCACTCTCTTATATACCAGTATGTATGGATGTGTGTTAGATGGAAGAAATAAGTAGACGCGATATGCATACGAAATGTGATATTTTCTTCGATACGTAATGTTATGACGTCGATTTTGTTGTTGTTTAGGAATTTTGTGCTACTGCTTGCTATACACTGCTGTGTGCTGTATATAGCTATATGGACGAAGAAAAATTGGAAAAATATGTGGAAAACTAACTAGACTATTTTACGTTACTTTTTTTTTTTGGTTATTTATTAATGTTGGATTTTCTTTATGTCTATAAAATATCGATTTCGTTGGGTTATTCGTTTTGTTCATTCTTGTAAGCTGTTCGTTCGTCGAATGATATGGTTTTTCATCTTCTCGAGTGAGAGATTATATACAAGGAAACGATATGAGTGATTGTAAAATAAATTCTTAATGTACTGTATACATCATGTATGGACCAAAATCACATACTGCATACTATATACGTCTCGTGTGGTACGAGCATGCGACTGCAAGTCGATCCTACTGTATATACAATTTTATTCCCCAACCGTCTCAGATGTATTTGATTTAGCACGCATCAAATATAAATCATTCAACCTTTATTACCACAACTTATCTAAAATATAAAAATAATAAAACCACGGCAACTTTAAATTTTCCAAAGTATCGGAGTAAAAAAAAATCGGAAAAACGTTCAATCAATAAAAAATAAATTTTAAACATCAATATTAACCCCTCGTATATGGTAAAGTCAAAATTGCATTTCGTACATATATCGACTTCGTGTACCACTTGGATCTCTATATAGACGAAGAGAAAGGAAATTTCCCTAAATACAAGAAAACGCATAAACTTTATGTTGAAGAGATGGAAAAAGGTAACAGCTTGCAGTTTTTTATTTTATTTTCCTTCATCCCTAATCAGAGCGACTCAATTTTCCATCCACCTTATTCTGTAAATCCAATAAATATAAATATACAATAATAATAAAAATTTCATATTTTCAACCCCAAAACTACTCGTACTAATAGAAATTAGGATTTTCCGGCTTTTCCAAACAACAAAATATAATTTTTTTTTTTTTTTTTTTCGGTTTGGTTTGTATTCGATGAAGGAGTATCGATGATGATGATGATGATCATTATTAGTGTATATATAGAGTGTTTTTGGTTTACCACAAAATCGATTTTTCATTTTTCGCAGGGAAAATTTTTAACCGACAAAAAAGTAAAACAAAAGTTGAAAAATTATAATTTTACCGTCTGTAATTAATTGTTGTTTTTTTTTACTCTATCTCTCGCCTCTCGATGTGTGTTTTCGGTATGTGGTGTATATATGTAGTTGATTTAGATTGGAAGGTGGAACGTATTCGAACAACACAACCAAAATACTATACGAAGCCATGAATATTTCAAATCGCGTGTGTTTTATTAGTGTTGGAATTAATGGCTTTTCTGGCATATGTAGTTAATTAGATGTACTTTTAATTACTTTCTAGAATAAATAGATATAAATGGATTCCGTTTAGATATGTAGATGTTTGCAGTTAGAGATGTGCTATATGTTCTATAGCACAGATATTAGATATTAGGTTTTGTTTATCTTTACTGAACAAAATGCGCTAGTTGAGGTATTCACCAACTCCAACTGTACTACTGTAGAACTGCAAGTTTGTCTCAAGTCCTCATTTATCGTTTCTATAACCCTATCTTGGACCGTTTGACAGCCTAGATTCATATTGTACAGTGTTTCAGGCAAAATTTAAATTTCTAATTGTTTATCTTTTATTGGTTCACAACGAATCTAGTCAACGCTATTCTATTGAGCTATTGCACTGTTTTGTATGTACAAAGAATTCTGTAAATACTTATGAAGCTATAAACAATCACACTCTGTAGCTATAACTAAGTTTAATTAAAGGGCAACATCTCCAGAGCATCAGTATGCTTCTGTTCCCTTCCCAAACAGTCCATGAGGTTTACCAAAGAGCGCCAGTGTACGACATAGGATTCCAGTCGCTCTATAGTTTTATGGGTTTCTTTAATCTCTCTTAGTGTACTAGGTTTCTAGTATAGTACATTTACAGACAATAATAATTTGGGTTAAAGGTTATTGGATTTAACCCAAATCTTTGGAGTATGGAAGAGTTCGAGATAGGACACTTCAAAGCCAAATGTTAGTAACTGGATTGGTTTTTCGTCGATTAATCGTATTTTAAGTTACAGCTGTTGTAAATCTGTAGGTAAAATCCACTCAGTGTCCGAATTTTCTTTAACATATATGTTCCATCGTATCGCTTATATTATAAAACAACAATCACACAAGTCAAGCTAATTTTCAGAGCATGTTCATGTTAACACTACGGCACCATCAGGGTTCTCTTAACACATTTTTCTAGGAAAGCTCAATTTTTCTTGGTAAGTTCATCGATTTATGTATGGAAACTGAAATAATCACCACACGGCTGGATTTACAGTCGTCGAACCGATGGTCAATTTTTTTGATCTTGAATGAGTCAACTGTCAACGTACACTTTGCTTTTCAAAAATCTCGAAAAAAAGTAATCTATAATGGGGTTCATTCTTCGATATTTTATTAATTCGTAGATAGTCATGGTTCCAATGTTCTTGTGTAATCCGCAACAAACGGTTGCTTGAAATGTCAAATTTAAATGATCAACGCGTTGTAGAATACTAACGATATTATCTGGTGTGCGCATATTTTTTGGTCTATCATCAGATATTTACCACATAACCCATAGCTTCGAATTTGTGCACCAAACGACAAATGGTTGTTTCTTCATACGACAGAAAACAAACATGTCTTTACAAAAATATTTCCCTGTGCCTAATTTCGACAGCGTTACCAGTTATACCTTGAATAGTTAATAATTAGTTAGCGTTCCCCAAGGTGTCCCAAGGTCAGCTCAGTGCGGACAGAAACCACACATTGAGCAAAAGGGTATATGCTGGCTTGATCTTGATGTTCAGTACACATAGAGACTGCTAAAGCATGGCCTATCGATCCTTTTGGCATTAAAGAGTTTTTAGTAAGAGGTGTCAGAAAAGTTACCACAGGGATAACTGGCTTGTGGCGTTTATAGCGAAGTCGCTTTTTGATCCTTCGATGTCGGCTCTTCCTATCATTGTGAAGCAAAATTCACCAAGCGTTGGATTGTTCACCCATGCAAGGGAACGTGAGCTGGGTTTAGACCGTCGTGAGACAGGTTAGTTTTACCCTACTGATGAGTCGTTGTTGCGATAGCATTCCTGCGTAGTACGAAAGGAACCGCAAGTACGGACCCATGGTTCAATACTTGTTCGAGAGAACAGTGGTATGATGCAACGTCCGTTGGATTATGCCTGAACGCCTCTAAGGTCGTATCCAAGCTAGTCTGCAACAATAGAAATGGGGCATTAATTACATTGTTAGGCTTAAAACGTTTTGCTGACCAAAACTAGTCGTCAAAATAGCACGACAAGAGTTATTTGGATAAATAGCAAACAAGGCATTTAGCTGATTGCCTGTCCAGACGATTATATACCTTTAGTTTGTTGATAAAATACTGAGATTAAACGTCTTAGTATTCTTTAACCATATAGATTTAACCATAGGCAAGTTTTGTTTCTTATTATATAAAGTTACTTCTTGATCCAAAAATCTCCGCTCCGAAGATAAATTTTGAAAGCATTAAAATGTATAGCCTTTTTGTAAATAGTTTTACTGCAATCTCGTTCAAACGCATTATAAAAATTTCACAAACTATTAAGATATGAAAAATCACCTAAAAAATCACATCCCTATTTTTGACCGCATCAACATATTCAATTTGTAAGCTGGCCAGTTCAGAGCTGGTAAGACACTTATTACAAGTTTTATTTGAAATTTCAAATCGTTAGTTATTTTGTCTTACACCTTATTAGTTTCAGGTGCCAAATCCGCTACAAACCTATTTTTCCGTACCAAGATTAAGTTTAAGAAGTGTACTGTAACTGACGAGGAAAAGGTTGTCCTAAACATAATCTTGAGAAACCACACACTGACCAAGTCCAATATAAATGTCGATCGGTTATTAATATGATTAGATACAACAAGCAAGAATTCGTGAATTTATATTGCAGAATTATTTAGGAGTAAACGTCTGTTTATAATTCGTGTAGTAGGCACCAAAGTATACAATATATATATATATATATATATATATATATATATATATATATATATATATATATATATATATATATATATATATATATATATATATATATATATATATATATATATATATATATATATAATTTTTTTTTATGTCGAGAGGAGAAACCCTCATGGGCGCTGTGCCGGACTCTTACAGACTCAAACCCCACCCTCAACTCCTCCACACGATCGTCATCGCAAAATTTGCATAACTTCAGGCGTTGGATGTTCATATTCTTATCAATTTATGTTGTTAGCTTCATGTTGTGTCATTTTTTGACGTAGTATCATCATTATCATGGTATTAATGGTGTTCCAATTTCGCTCCTCCGACAGCATCTTAGAGATAATATTTTCCGTTGTCAGCTGACCTACTTAAATCAGTACTCTTACGACGCTCCCGCTCCCACCGTTCACAGTGAAAAATAGTGTGTTCTTGTTGTATCTTCATCATCACAGTAGAAACAACAGGGCCTCTCTTTAATATGCATTTTAAAGAAATAGCTGCTAAAACAACCATGGCCAGATAGGAATTGCGTTAAGTCAAAGTTGATTTCACCATGCTTACGCTCCACCCACCCTTTAATTTTAGGAATCAGATGTCTGATCCATGACGCAGTGTCTGCGCTTTCTCATCGTTTCTACCATTATTCCAGCGTTTCCCGTTTGGCGTCTTCCTTAGGAGTCCCATTGAGTACTGTGACTCGATGTTTGGCCATTAACGTCATAGGTGGCATGCTTGATAGTACGAAGGCTGCCTCTTTCGAAATTGTCCTATAAGCAATATTTACCCGGAGTGCAATAGTTCGTTGAACTCGTTCCAGTTGATCACGGGCCTTTGCAGTGTCCAATGCTCGGATCCATGTAGGTACCCCATACAATATAACTGATGTGACTACCGAGGAGAGCAATTTCCTCTTACATGCCCTCGGTCCGCCAGTGCTGGCCATTAATCGAATAGGTCCAGTTGTTCTATTCGTCTTTACCACCGTTTGTCTAATGTGCTCTTGGAAGCTTGTCGATGGTCCAACCATACCCCCAGGTACTTAATATTTCCTGTTGGTACTATTCTTATTCCTCCTATGTTGAATTCCATAGGCGAAAGCATCCGCCTACCTGCCATTACAACTGCCTCGGTATTTTCCGGCGCCAACAGCAACCGATGAGTGCAGAGCCACTTGGAGATGGCTTCAACGCGGCTTCTACTCGCTCCACAAGTTGTTGTTCATATCTCGCCGAATTCTGAGAATATCGTCATATATAATATTCCAGAGTAGTGGTCCTAAAACGGAACCTTGTGGCACACCACTCGTAACCTCCATCAAAGTAGCTACGCCCGCTGATTCGACAATGATTTCTCGTTCACTCAGATAGCTCTGAAGAACCTTTCTAAGACAGGCTTACTTGACATTCCTCAAGGCTTTTCTGGATTAACTCCCAAGCTGCGCTTTTGAATGCATTCCCTACTTCCTGGGTAATTACTACTGGGAAACGCCGGGTGTGTTTGGATCCATCAGCTGCTTTATCGACAATCCTCATGACTTCCGCTATAGCATCTACTGTAGCACAACCCGATCGAAAACCGAACTGGTTCTCTGCAATTTCGCCAGTTCTGTTGACTTTGTCTATTAATCTGTGACGCAGTAGGTGCTCATATAGTTTCCCGAAGGTGTCCAACATGCAGAGTGGTCTTTATGGCGCAGGCACCCCATCCGCATTTGCAGTGCATTTGTAGTCGGCACGAAACCCATCCAATTCGAATGCGCTTCCTGTCCACTAACTATCTGGCCCATTCCTTGGGAAGTTTTACCGTGGCTTTCTTCGTGTCAGAGTAAGCCGGTGTTATTGATGTTATACTTATCTCGTCGCCATTCTCCTTTCCAAGAGCTGTTTGGACGGCCTGTTTTATATCACAGTCACTGGTTCCTTCTCCTAGATCCTTAATGTGTACCACTAATAACTCTATTTGGTGCACTGCCACTATTTGATTTCGTTTTTCTAATGCCGACTATCTCTATACTCCCACCTCTTGATATCGACACCTTTTTTTACTTTTCTTAGCAAATCGGCAAAGGATTGCCCCTTCGCCTTAACTATGACCATCTCGTTTCGGGTTCTCCTCCTTCCTTTATGTCTATTACCCTCAATATTTTCTAGATTATTGGAACATCGGAATTGAGGTAATCATCACTTTTTTCCCCGTCCAGAGTCTTTATGGACTGACGATCTTCTATACAGCAGATAACATTTGTCCCGCTGTCGATAAAACAGCACTCTAATATTTTCCTCAGTTTTGGCATCTTATGAGAGATTAAGACAACGCTGATATCCTTTACACCTCGGGTGGACTCTAGAATAGTGCCATTACTCTGTTGATTCACGTGTCCCACGAGTAAGATTCGGACTGCCGAATGCATCCTGCTATGTATTTTGAATGTATGTAGTCTCAATTTCGTTCGGTTGTAGTGTATATGTGGTTGATCCCTTTACCTCGAGTTCAGTAATGATATCTGTTTGTGTAAAGACATTATATTTCCGCACCACTATTGTGCTCTGAGCCGTCTTTTGTTTTTTTTCAATTCTACTGACCTCGTTGCTCATCATCGTTACCTGCTGCTTGTAGTTGGTAAATTTGTAAACTACAATCCATAATCTTGATACTGAGGCTTTGATTTGATTTTTGGTCGTATATATATAAATATATATATATATATATATATATATATATATATATATATATATATATATATATATACATATATATATATATATATATATATATATATATATATATATATATATATATATATATATATATATATAATATATATATATATATATATATGTATATATATATATATATATATATATATATATATATATACATATATATATATAATATATATATATATATATATTATATATACATATATCGGCGGTTGTAGCTTAATGGTCAAGAGAGTTTTTCATCACGCCGCGGTCTCGAGTTCGATTCCTGCCGTTGACCAAAAAATTAACATGCAACTGGATGACATAAAAATGCGGTTGT
Source organism: Tipula lateralis (assembly GCA_963932295.1). NCBI lineage: Eukaryota > Metazoa > Arthropoda > Insecta > Diptera > Tipulidae > Tipula > Tipula lateralis. The sequence goes on along the minus strand of OZ010738.1, from coordinate 18,348,626 downwards.
GTGTAAAAACATTCGTTGGGCTGACCACCAACAATGTGCACCACCTACAATGTAAAGACGCTGTAAGGGCCGTTTGTGGTCTCAACCATAGATTATTATTTATTATATATATATATATATATATATATATATATATATATATATATATATATATATATATATATATATATATATATATATATGTATATATATATATATATATATATATATATATATATATATATATATATCTGATTTGCAACCTTTCCTCATTTTGCAGGAATTATTCTCGTTTCACAAATTTGTTTGAAACCGCCCAGATGGCGCAGAGGTTAAAGCTGCGGCAGTTGGAGCTAGAGGTACCGGGTTTGAATCGCGATACTCAGCATCTGGATGCTCAGTTGGGTTTAGAAGCCATTGGTCGCTAATCGTCCTTGTCAGTACTATAGGCTGACATGGAGCTATGCAATACGTAGATGGTTTAACGTAGATCGGACCTTTAACGGTACATAAAGATGTATCACAACGGACAGTCGCCGGTGTAAATATGAGATAGCAGCCACCCTACAAAAAAACAAATTTGTTTTCGGGTCCTTTTCAGCGGTTTTTGAACAATAATGTCATTTAATTCAATTCAATATTTGTTGTGGCAAGTATAATTGAATTCCTTGCAAGCTGCTTCTATGTTTGGAAATTCACTTAAAATCTACAATACTTACAAATACAAAAGTGAGAATGGAATCTAGGATGTGATTACATGATTCAAGCCAAAACTACTCAACGAGTAAATTTCGCCATAACAATTAAAACCGGATAGTGAGATCATTTGAACAAGCGTCCGGATAAATATTTCAAATTATATTAACACTTTCAGGTCGTCATCGATTTAGGCCTATGAAATTCATTTAATTTAATCTGCTGAATTCCTATTTAGGTGTTAACCAGAACTACAGAATCTGTTATCGAATATTGCCGAAATATTATATAAGTTTACCTGCAGTTTCGACCGAAATCCTAACAGTAGCACATAAAATGAAAGCAAAGTGGAAACCTTAACAAACTGCATCACTATGGGAAGACAGAACCAATCTTTGGCCAGATTCTGGACGTTATATAATCCAAGACATTTGAAATTTCCATCCACTTCAAACTCATTTAATCAGGCCTAAAAAAAACGTGTTAACAAAATCTATAGAATAAATGAAGAACCCTCATGAAATATGAGTGATTGAGTGAAATCCAAAGAAGATTAAAAATATTTTTGATATACCAAAGGACTCAAAACAGAGCCCCAAGGAGCGCGAGGTATCTCCTGTCCCTGTAAGTTTTATTAAGAAAGATCGAAACTAATGATGAGGAGTGCCCCTGTAATCAAGAGTTTATAGTATACTAAATGGTTGATCGAATAATGGTTGCTATGCCATAATCCTTATCAAGGTCATGAACTATATATAGTATTCTCGTTAGTGGGACTATAGCTCAAAAATCATACTGCAAACTATTACATGATATTTATTAAAGATAGTTTGCGGCATGGTTTAACATGGGTTAACGATACCTTATCTTAAAAATATGAAACCCACTGTAGATATGAGAAACTCAAGAATGATATCGGATGTAAAAAAAAATTTATAGAACTGATCATAGGCGAAATGAGATCTAAATTATACCTAAGCATGTTAGGACTGATACCGAGTATATTAACATTGTTACGCATAGAGCTTGGATAATTAATAATATAAAATTATAACTGTCTGGAGACATATAGCGTTTGGAGTTAGTCGAGCTTAATCCAGAAGAAAAATTCCGAATTACCCCTCAAATCCCAAAGCCTATTCATAAAAAAAATTTCAAACTCAGAATGTGTATATAATTTGATCGATTGGAGGAACATTTCTCGAAGACAGGATCATATTCACCAAAGACAGAACCACAGCCACTGAATGGCCATTCAATGGCCGTGATTCTGACGCAGGAAAAATATCGAGTTACAAATGTGTGCAGAAAAACTCGATGATTTATTTTGTTTGATAACTGAGAAATCTATCTTCTAAAGGTCTTATTATTGTTCAGTTACCGAACCTTCCTTCTTTTGTTGTGTATTAGACCAACCAAATAATCTTACACCCAGTCTATAATTGTTATCTAATGCTTAATAATCACATTTAATTGAGGAACAACCAATGACAAAAATTAACAATGAATGAAGAGATGAGAGATGGGACGGTTTGTCAGACCTGAACCGAGCAAAGTAGTGATCAATACAAGAACCACAGCTGCTTTAGTGATTACATGAGATGTTCACATCTGTATCATATAACACAACAAGATTACTACAATGCTATTAGGATAGTTCGACATTCAGTTTCAAATTCACTAGAGTAGTCTGACTCCATCCCCAGACGATAAAAAACCAGAACCTCCATGGCAGTTGAAGAAAGAACCTGACCCTGACAGTTCCAGATTTCTACAAATGCGGTAACTATACAGATGATAAGTATGCCACAAGCCTATATAAATATAAAATTCTGATAGTATTTGTATCACCAATCGTAAACATTCAACAAGGTTTCGTACACACAACTCATTTTCTAAATCAATCAATAAATAGATTCAATTCAACTATACAACACAACACATGGATAAAATTCAATAAAAAATTTTTCATAATACAAGATACGATGGAGACTGATACGACTGTGTATCGAGAGCAAAATCATTTTTTTTTTATTTGGCAAAAAGGGAAAAACTATAAACATAATTTTTCTTGTGGTACACATCTTTGAGTATAGTTTAGAGATATCATCTTAAGATTTTATATACATATATCTGTAAATACGGTTTTTTATGCGATTATTTTCCAAACAAACATATAACATAAATCATAATAAGAACATAAATAATATTATCGAAATAAAATTGACATAAAAAATATTTTGCTCGCCTCATCCGACCCGTATGCGAATGACTGTATGTACTCGTATGTATATAGTGTTGGGTGGGAACATCTCTAAACCTCTTAAATTATGTTCGGTGACTCAATTTTCTTTCTATTTGGTTGTCACATATACAATTTTTTGTTGTTGGTAACATTTGATGTTAAATAAAACTGCCAATACGAGAAAAGGAAAATTGAAAGAAAAACCATTTCGAATTTTCTTTTTTTACTTTGTTCATAAATGAAAATATTTTATGTTTTTCTTATATCTGATGATCGTTATTATGATTATGATGGTATGTGTTACACTGCCATATAAAATGATTTGGACTGATATTATTGTTGAGCGATTCAATTTAATTTGAGTAGCCAGGTAAAAAACTATATAGAGTATTTGGGAAGTGGCCGACTTTAGGTTGGTAATTTGATCGTGCTTCACCTTCCGTTGTTGTTTTACTTCTGGAAGGACTTATAGCTTGTATGTTTGCCACTCAATGTGTATACTTTGGCCACCTGCATTCCGGCACTCATTGCCAAAACTGAACACACGGTCAAGACCAAGTGACAGATGCAAGTATATCACAGTTTCCAGATGACGAATTAAATATATGTAACCGAGTTCGATCAAAAGACGAATATTTGACAATATAGTGTATGTATAATCTTCATTCGGATTAAGACCATTATGACATAATATCTCGCGGGCTAGGTCCAGTTGTTAAAGATGATCCAAACAATCTGAGAAAACTTGGTTGAACTAATATTTGGTTCGCAACAAAAACTATTTTTTTGGCAGAAATGAGAGTTAGTACGATGAATAGTTGATGATATGAATAGTGAGATGAATTTAATTCACAATCGATGCATTTTTACCCTCATCCGGCATTATTTGCTATTGTATAAAAAGTATTATTTGGGTAACCATCGATTTAAAATCATTTCATGGACAGTAGACTCCAAACCTCGTTCTAACTTTAGTTCAACAGTAATTTCAAAAGACAGCAATCGATTTGGCTAGATATTGCTTAACAACCATAAATCTTTGCTAGTATTTAAACAACCCAAAATAATTTTTTTTACTGCCAAAAAGTGAATGAAGTTGATGGAATCACTGGTGATTAAGTCAGTCTTAGAATAGTGCACATGTATAGACATGAATGAAGCATTCTGAATAAGTTCGGACAAAATGTTCAAGTATTTTCGAGAAACTGGCCAGTTTGACAGGTGTGACACTTTTAGCTGTCTAGAATCACTTTAAAAATTGCCTACGTTGTGGTAATCTCCTACATTATCAAGCAAGGCATTGCTTATAAAGGCTTTTAGTAGATTATACGGTCGTTTGGGCAATTTGCATGTCATAAAAAAGAAACATATTGTGTATTAGCATTTAGTGATTACACTTTTAGTGATTTGTCCTGTATTCAAATATCCTCGTACATTGCCGACTTTTAAATGCTACAATTGTTGTAAGCCATTCAATTATTATATTGTAAACCTTTTCCAGAAGATTTAAGCTCTCTATTTCATCTGCTTACCATCAATATCCACGGGGAGAAGGTGAAACATGACTTCCAAGCCACTTGCCAAACCACTTGGTCTTGTTCTCAGCGCTCCGCATATAACCATGCAGGCCGTTCTTGCATCTTCTCGATCCCTTTTCTGTACCGTTCTTTATTAAGAGCTGGCCACCATATGATTACCTATATGTATGCCAATGTAATGTTAATACTGTCGCCGGTTGTATAGCTTAATCGTTAAAGGAGTTTCTTATCGCGCCGCGGTCTTGTTCGATTCTCGCCTTTGACCAAAAAGTAACATGCACCGAATAACATAAAAAAAATTGTGTGTAAATGCATTTATTGGACTGACCACCTACAATGCGTATTAATGGTTCGTAACAGGGTTGTCGTTTACACAAAGTCAAAGGTAGCACATATCGTATAACAACGGGAGCTTTTCAAAAAGTATAGGAGTACTAAAAATAAAAATATATAATTTTATTATGCTTTATTAAAAACGAAACTAAAAAATGAATAATTAATTATATAATTAATTAAATTTAATTCAGAAAATTAAAAATTATAAACAATTACATGAAAATATATGATTTTGGGAATGACGGATTTGTTCCAACCAATAACTCTCGGGTCACAAGATCGGCATTTACTATTGAGATTAACAATAAATTACGCATCTTATCCTTAACCCTCAGTCACTCTGCGCATAGATCACTAAGACTTTGTATGTGCGCAGGGATCAATCTGACCACACATACGTTTTGATGGTTTTTGTATAGAAAAAAATTAGATATAGTTAATTTTATTTGAAATGCTATTTTGCTAATACTATCCCTTTATTTAAAATGGTATTGCAAAACTAAATATAATTCAAACAAACTATTCATAATTCAATCAATATATCACATTTATATAAATTAAAAATCAAAATAATAATTAAAATCACAGCTTAATTCGTTAAACATATCTATAAATCTGGTTTATTGTTATAGTTTGGCCTTTGTTCAAGAATGGTGCCGATATCCGAAAAACTAAATTAAGTGCATAATCAATTAAACGAGACTCATTTGGTTGTTTCCCACGTTAACTTCGGCCTTCAAAGGATAAGAATTTTGAACATTGCATATCTTATTCCGTATGTCCCTGGTTTAGATGGGATGTACTGTCTGAATCTACCACGAGTTAACATTAGCAGCTCGTCGATTGTTAGGTTTGCTGATGGCTTATAAGGTGCTCGTACATTCGCTAAAAACATGTTCCAGACATAACGGAATGACGCTAGCTTATCAGTTTTTAATATCTGGTTGGATAGTCTGGTTTGATAGTTATTAAACCGTAAAAATCTCAATATTTGCTGAACTCTCTGTAACGACATAACCGTTCAATAAAAAGGGCGGTTATTTAAGCGATAAAGTCCATCTAATCACATGTCCCAATTTTTATGAACCGCAGCATATATTAAAATTCCGAAAAGAGTGTAAATCTCTACAGAACTATAGTATCATACCACACCCGATGTCCTTTTGCTGTCCATTATATTAAACTGTCGTGCTTTTTTGTTGGTTTCTGCCACTATAACGTTAACCAATGTGTCTTGTATACATTGATGAAATGCAGTGTGTGCAGTTAGACCTTCTCTTCCTCTTAGTGTCAGAAAATCACGAGTCCTGGTCACATCAGGTGGATTTGGACTCCATTTAAGAGAACATTTGTTACTTTGAACATAAAACCATACGTCACCGTTTGCCCGTTCAACACTTCGCCCTTCTACATTTTCTTTTTCGTCTGCATTTAAATATTCATCTTCGGAATCATATAGATTAACATTGTCATCGCAATCGGAAAAATCCATATCAAAATTATCGTCGGCTATCTCATCTCATCAGAAAGTTTTGGGGTTGAAACACTATCAAATAGTTCCCTGAGTTCTTGGCTAATTTGTCTTTTTCGTGCCATTATTGTATCAATATTTACAAAAGTTAAAATAGATTCTACAAAATTACGATGTTGTGGATACATTCTTTCGTTTGCAGCATTTTTCAAATCAAATATAGAAGTCCAAATTTCTTCAAAGTGTTTTTGTAAAAATTCAAAGACAACCCAATAAGTGAAGGTAGACTAATTGCTTTTTGTTTGGGGTCCAAGTACTGTATAGCTACCAACACGTCCTCTTCGAAATTAATTCGAGTGATGATTTGGTTATACAACTGTTTGTAAACAGCACAACATGATCTCCTTTCATAAACGGTTGGCATTATCTTCTGAAACTGTTCCCCCTTTAATAGTTATTTCAGCTTTTGTGCCAATTTAAATTCTAACAATTCCTAAAATATAATTAATATTAAAAAAAAAAATCATTTTTATCCAGTACATTATCCAAACCCATCTCTGATTTAACAAAATTTGATAACATTGTGAAATCTTGTAGAGGGAAGCAACAACTGAAATCAAGGAGTTACTGATTGGAACTTGAACCATGTCGACATTTTGTTCTAAATGATATGATACAAAAAATGTTTAAGTGCATTACTCTACGATTTGTGATATTACTGCTGCTTCCATTGAAAGCCATCTTCTTAATGATAATTTAAGTATATGTTCTGTGTTTCGATATTAAAATATTCTTAAAAAGTTTTGAATTCAGTTTTGATTTAAGGATTTGATGACCAAACATACATTTTGGTTTCCATTTCCAATTATTTTCTCTACTACATTAATTGAATTTCATTAAACTTTTATTATATTGTTTCGTAAAAAGTATGTAATAGTGAAATATATTTCTCTCACCTAAGTAAAACAAAATTTACCCCAAAAACTGCATGAAAGTATGCTGTATAAGATAGCAGAAAATTTTTAGCAGAAAAAATGATTTTTATACTCACCACCAGGGGCACTACTACCGCTAAAGAGAATTTCTTCTGCTGTCATTTTTATGTAGCCAACAGAATTTTTCTGTAAATTTTTTAATTTTCACCAATATTTTAACTACAAAATTATTCCAGATTTCAAATAAAATATGTATATTATTTCCATAAGATTACAATATACTGTATAAAACATATTAATTTCATCTACAGTTTAACTACTTACTGTAAGCTATGAATGAAGCCCCTGTTATATATATCTCAGTTTCAGATGTATTGTCACCTAAGCTATTGGAAAATCAAAATATCATATTGGTTACAGCGGGGTCCATCCATAGCTCACAGTGAAAAAACTGATTTTTATGTATGGGCCAAAACTTTGGAAAATTCTGGAGACCCTCAAACTCGGTCGATTATCCTCAAACTTCATCGTTGTATGTTTGGAGACAAGATGATTCAGCTTCTGGAAAGTCAAACTGAAATATTTATTACAGAGGCTTCATTCATAGCTTACAGTAAGTAGTTAAACTGTAGATGAAAGTTAATATGTTTTATACAGTATATTGTAATCTTATGGAAATAATATACATATTTTATTTGAAATCTGGAATAATTTTGTAGTTAAAATATTGAAGAAAATTAAAAAATTTACAGAAAAATTTTGTTGGCTATACAAAAATGACAGCAGAAGAAATTCTCTTTAGCGGTAGTAATGCGCCTGGTGGTGAGTATAAAAATCATTTTTCTGCTGAAAATTTTCTGCTATCTTATACAACATCATGAAAGTGCAATTGCGTGAAGTTTCATTTTTTCAGGGGAATATAGATTTAATTTGCGGAGCATAGTAGTACATCGTTGTTGAAAGTAGTACATTTACTCTTATAGTAGTACTTTCGACAACACTGGTTCGTTAGGTCTCATTTGAGATGCGGGTTACGTATAAATTTTAAACACATTAGAAGATTGATAGGCCGTAGGATAAGAAGGTTGATTTACAACCATATATGTATAAAGTTTTCGGTATAATACCATCACTACACTTCACAGAGCCATCTGTTTACATATTGCTGAATTATTTTCACGTTTCACCAAAACTACCAAGTTTTCAAAGGCCTACACCACCATGAAAGTGTGATAACATCTTATACGTGACACACTTCTTTCACGAACTGGTTTTTGTGCAATTGTTAAATATTGAACTTTTTGTATTTTGTAGCGCTACAATATTAGTTCATTTTTTAGTATGCGCCCAATGCTAACAGCAACCACATGAGCTATTCTTCAAATGAACTGCGCTTGGTTATGAATTACGTTAAATTTTGCCCTTCCCTTTCGAACTATTTCTGGTATTATGTCAGTTTTTGAATATCGACCTCCATGGTATTTTTTGATGGTACGAGTTTCATTATAACATATAATGATCCAAAACACAAACCTTTTGTTCATATGTAAATGTCCTAGCTCATTACCAATGGTTGGTTGTAATTTTACAGTCAAATAGAAAGCAATAACACTGTTAGGTTTCAAATTCCATTTCAATAACTTTTTTTAACTGTTAGGTAAAACGATGTACGTAAACCGTGGCCATCCAAGCAACGTTTGTCAATAAATGATGATACTATCATGCGTTGGTAGTGCTACAGCTGTGTGAAGTTGGCAACAATTCGATCTGAAATAGTTTGTTTGTTTGTGGAAGATACCATAGTCTGTAAGAACCGTTCTTGCAGAAATTTTAGTAAAGAACTATAGCTTAATTCTTAGTTCAATTTAGTGATATTTCAAATCACTGGTCTATGAGTATTCAATGCTTTGTAAAAAGGAATTTGGCTAAAAGGCGTGAACCACATACGTATACTTCGTTGCATTGTATATTTAAATATGCGGTTAATTAATCGCAACTGGCAACCTCATGAAAAAGTGAAATTTATAATTCAACTTAGAAGAAAGAAGTACTCTGCGAAGGTATAAGCTTTGACTTTGCAGATAGAGGCTGGAAAAAGCGTTTGGGTCGGACAGAGTGAGAAAAGTGGAAACCATTGATGACTCCGCGGAACCCTCTTAGATAGATGGCAGTAGCAATGTGGAAACTCAAGAAGACTAGTAAAAGGAGCTCACGAAAAATTGCTCAATGATTGAGACCGGGTTTCAAAGGGAGATGTCTGAAACCTTTTATAATTGTAACGTAAAACGATGTGCTTTCGTTAGCCTACAAATAACAAAACAGACTTACGTTTGTCAAAAAAGATGATACTATAATGCGTTGCTAGATAATACAGCTGTGTGAAGTTGGCAACATTTCGAGTTCACACAGCTGTAACAACCAAAATCTTATATATACCGGATGTTTCTTTTAAACTGAGACGATCAAATATCTCGAAAAATAGCCACTCTACGGAAAAAAATATATATATATATATATATATATATATATATATATATATATATATATATATATATATATATATATATAATATATATATATATATATATATATATATATATATATATATATATATATATAGATAAATATATATATATACATAAATATATATATATATATATATATATATATATATATATATATATATATATATATAAATATATATATATATATATATATATATATATATATATATATATATATATATATATATATATATATATATATATATGTATATATATATATATATATATATATATATATTATATATATGTATATATATATATATATATATATATATATATATATATATATATATATATATATATATATATATATATATATATATATATATGTATATAATTTAAACTATTGACCTAAAAATTAACTTTAAAATAATAATGATGGATTTGTTATTTGAAATGGCATTTATTTTTTATTTAAAATAAAAACAAAATTAAAAAATATTCATTATTTCATTAAAAACAAAAACAAAACTAAATCACAAAATTATTTGTGCATCCCAAGGAAAAATTCTCTCGTAACGCGAATCCCAATTTTTTTTCATGTTTTGACGAAATAGTTACAGGTTTTCCTTTTAGTTATTATTTTTCAAAATATTGTAGTCGATATTTCTTAAAATGGTTAAAACTAAGGAATCATCTTTGGAAGTCAGATCTGCGATTGTAGGGGGCTATTCTGCCGGGATGCCTATAAAAGAATTGGCACGGATGTACAACTGCCATCGAAATTCGGTTGCTTATCAAATAAAAAAAGGTGCAAGGGAGAGGGCGAAAACGAGCTACAAACGCAAAAGAAGACAAAAGAATAGTTAATCTTCTAAAACGGAACCCTCAAGAAAAAATCCAAAATTTTCAATATGATATAAATATCTCTCGAGAAGTCAAAATCTCTCACATCGTTCGAAGACGACTACACGAGGCAAATGTCAAAGCCTATACCATTCAAAAGAAGCCATTCATAAACCAAATAAATAAGAGGAAGCGACTCAAATTTGCGTACACCTACCAGTCGAAGCCTGTGGAGTTTTGGCGTAATATTTTGTGGACAGACGAAACATGTTTTAGTTTGGATGGGACATATGGGAAAAAATATTTTTATTCGACTCCTGAACAAAAAAAAAATCGCTCTGTTGCTATGCCAACTCGCCATAGTGGTGGAGGTAAAGTTATGGTATGGGGATGTTTCTGCTATAATGGGGTTGGTAAACTTATTATGTTACCTCAAAAGGTAACTTCAAGTACATACTTGGAATTGTTGAACGAGCACGCAATAGTTTCTAGATGTGAACTAATCGGCCAGCATTTTATACTGCAGCAAGACAACGCACCAATTCACAAAAGCAAAATGATTACGACGTTTCTAAAAGATTTGGACCAACAAACGCTTGAATTGGCCACCGCAAAGTCCGGATTTAAACCCAATTGAGAACATTTGGAATTATTTGAAACAAAAATTGGCGGTAGAAATTGGAAAGCAGCCAAATGAAACTTTTGCTGCAGTAAAAAATGTCTGGGATCAAATTCCAACACAAATGGTAGAAAATCTCATGAATTCCATTCCACAGCGTCTTCATGAAGTTATTGAAAACAATGGTGGGAATACTTCATATTAACTTAATTTGAAAATTTATTTTTATTCCTAGCTATTTAGTCAATTTTATAGATTATTTGTACTATGTACAAATAATTTTGTGATTTAGTTTTGTTTTTAATGAAATAATGAATATTTTTTAATTTTTTTAAATTAAATATAGAATAAATACCATTTCAAATACCAAATCCATCATTATTATTTTAAAGTTAATTTTTAGGTCAACAGTTTAAATTTTCTCGAGTGAATTGTAAAATTTTTGCGCTGCACAAATAATTTTGTTAAGGACTGGATATATATATTTATATATATATATATATATATATATATATATATATATATATATATATATATATATATATATATATATATATAAATATATATATATATATATATATATATATATATATATATATATATATATATATATATATATATATATATATATATATATATATATATATATATACATGTTACGGTTAAAGCCCGAAATGCGGCGAATGTCCGAATTTACCAGTAAATGTCCGAATTTACAAAAATGTATGTTCAATCTACGTTTACCTACAAATTTAGACTATATTCACATTAACTCTTTAATTATTTCTATTAAATAATGATTTCGTAGCAGACCCTAGAATGATTTCGTAGTAGACCCTAGAATGATTTCCTAGAATTGTAAAGGCTAACGGCTTCGCTAGCTCTCACGGGCACGCGGGAGGTCGCTGCGCTCCTCTCCGCTTATCCCTCCGAGGGGCTTTAGATTTCAACTTCAGGGGACGTAGGAGCCGGGATAAGCAAACATGTCGCACTGGGTGCCGCATGTAGGAACGGATTATATAGAATCTATTAATGGATTTCGGTACACTTCGGTTCACATTTTTTGTAAATTCGGACATTTACCGGTAAATTCGGACATTCGCCGATTTCGGGCTTTATATATATATATATATATATATATATATATATATATATATATATATATATATATATATATATACATATATATACATATATATATATAAATATATATATATATATACATATATATATGTATATATATATATATATATATATATATATATATATATATATATATATATATATATATATATATTTATTTATATATATATATATATATATATATATATATATATATTTATATATATATAAATATATATATATATATATATATATATATATATATATATATATATATATATATATATATATATATTTATATATATATATATATATCTAAATAATCTATGGCTTAGAGGCCGTAAACGGCCCTTACCGCGTCTCAACTGAAACCTTACGAACCAATTTGAATGATTGGTGCACATTGTAGGTGATCAGCCCAACGAATGTATTTACACACAAACGCGTTTTTTATGTTATCCGGTTGCATGTTAATTTTTGGTCAAGGGCGGGAATCGAACTCGAAACCGCGGTATGTTGAGAAACTCTCTTAACCATTAAGCTACAACCGGCGACATATATATATATATATATATATATATATATATATATATATATATATATATATATATATATATATATATATATCCATTCGACAATCTCGAAATGTGGGTATTTTCCACAAAATTCCTATCATTCCAATCCAATCACTAAAACTCTTCATCATCATCATTAGTTTCGTATGTCGCTTATATACGATTCGAGTATGTGCATATACAAATATTGGTTGGACTGTGGGTGGGCAATATCAGTAAACTAACCAAAGAAAACTTACAAGAAAAATTCAAGAGAAAACATAAAGATCAAACTTGAAAACAAATAGTAATAATAACAATAATAATAATAACAGTAATAATAATCCACAAATGCTTCTTGTATTTACTTACATTACTTTTGTTTGTTATTATAAGACAATATATACGGAACGTATGCGAGTAGCACACAGAAAAACCAACAACAACATAAACCACCTTCTCGGTTTCCCTACATAAGATTTTTTATTTTTTGAGACGAATTGATAACAGCACAACTTAAATTCATGGTAACACTTTAACATTGTTGCTTTTGTAATTTCAAGAAACCAAAATCAATATCAATTTAAATTGATCAGTTGATTGAAAAATTGAAAGGATTGGTTTCGTTTCTACTCATATGTGTATATGTATAGAAGGTTTGGTCCGTTAATATAAATGGGTGGCTGGTAAGTATCTGAATCATTATAACCAGAATGTATAAAGTGATCACCCGTTGTCGAGTGGAATACGTAGTGCATTGTAGCATTTCGTATTTCGTTTCATTTTGATTTGTGATTTGAAAACATAAATAAGACTCCTTAAGATGTGTACAATACTTGAAACTATATATTTCAGAAACTCATCATCTCATCATTATTGTCATCTTGTGCAATATAACAAAAACTTAAGAATAAAAATAAAATAAAATTAAAATTGCATACATTAATTCTATGTATATATGTATAATGGTATAGAGGACAAGAGTTTTGGAAGAACAGAGCTTTATATAAAGCAGGAACACTATGTATAAAACAAAGACGAAAACGAAGAAGAAAACGAAGAAGTATCTTCAACATCCATCTCCTCATCGTCATCATTATTGCTATCATCAATATATTAACCTTGTCGTGTATTTTATATTGCTGCAGAGCTTCTTTGGTCTTACATACATACTCGTATATAAAGAGCGTAAATGCATGCACATAAGAAGAGTTACCGAGTTACAAAGAGAAACACAAGTACTTTTGTTGTTGGCTAAACAATATATAAAATATCCTCTGTGTGTTCACTTTACACTATGTATCTTGACTTATTGATCTTCTATACAGCAACCATACGTACACGAGTATATATATATAGCATATGTAGGGGATAGGGTAATTATGGTCGTCGTGTTTCAAAAGGTTTTGTTCTTGTGGTTGGATTTTTAATTGATTTATTTTTTTTTTGGCTTAACGATTTCAAAGAATGATGTGAAGTATATAAGGAAGTTTCGTTTTTAATACTTTCAAAATAATTATTTCAAAAAAGGTGAAAAATTGTGAAGATAAGACATGAGAACATGTTGGTGAATTTAATTCGAGATTTCAAGATTATTGATGGCAACAATAACTCATTTGAAATAGTTTGATGAAATCAGTCACTGCTACTTTATTTGTTTGATGCCCTCGATGAGAAAGTATAACGAAGTGAAGGTGTTTGTTTAAACCCAGCAGTATTCAGCACAAACATCTTGAGTAGATGGCAGTACTGTAAAGGTTCGAAAAGAACAGGGAGTGGAGCTCACGAAACATTTCTCAAAGGATGAGACCTAGTTCCAAATGGTGAGAAATGTGGGAAACTAAGACATCTTTAACAAAATTATAAACCATCCTCAAGTGATAAAAAGTGATACTCAGATCAGAAAAAGTAAAGACAGTGCAACGAGCCAATCAACACTATGAGAATATGGCATGTAATAGAAGCCTCTACAACAGTGATGCTATGGAGACATCGCTAAAGATACTACACCCACATTTATACACATTGACTGTTTTGAGTAGAAGAGAAAGATTGACAATCTTACTGATTTCTATATATAAGCAGTGCTAACCGAATCTGACAAGTTTTATTGTAACGAGTGAAGTGTGTTAAATGTTTAAGTAGTGAAGTGAAGACTAGTGTCATAGTCCCCATCGGCAAATCTTTCACAATTTAATGTGTGAAATAAAAAAGTGATAAATTTGACTAAGCTCTACTCATCTGAACCATCAATAATCCGGATACCAACCGTGAGAGTCATAACAATGATGGAACATTGAAAATTGAGGAATGATCTTAAATCGTAGTATTTTCTAGGCCAGTTCTGATCTGATGAGTAACTTCATTGGATATTTGTTTGTTCGAAAAGATAAGGCACATGTTGCTCGACATAATGTTTGAATTGTGAGGTTTAGGTTTTTTGTGTGGCGAAAGAGACTCGAAGTGGATACGATCACCACACACAAATGTTTTGAACTTTATTTTCGTGCAATCTTTCGGCAAACCGTTCAAACGGTTTTAATATGCCAGTAACCAGTGATAAAAATAGAAAACGTTGACGTTAAAAATTTAGTAGAGCTTCTGATTCACCGTTTCTACCATCTGGACCAGTTTTTGTTAACACTATTTTTAGATACTCGTGAACAGAGCCATTTATATTAAATGATCTTGCTGCTTCGTTTAGATTATCGAGTGACTTGCTGCTTTTCATCTGATATCACACAAATACTGAAAGCCATTTTTGCTTATATCTAATTGATTTATCATGCTGACGGTTAAACTATTCGGTGATCATAGATTTGAGTATCACACTTGATGGTACACCCGATTAATGTCCAATCGTCATCAATTTCATACCACGCCCTTCTATTAAGCTATAAGAAAAAATGTTTCTTCCATACTTAAGTCAATTTTACTGTTTGTGGCTTAAGTAGAAAAGTGGCATCTTAACACAAAGTTAAGGTGACAGTCTACCACCACGATCCAACTTTTCTTTATATTATCACATAAAATCACTAAACATCCCGGAAATATCATTGAAGACATTTTACATAGCAATTGATTGGTCATTTGTCCTTGCTGAACAAAGAAAACCAGTTTCACTTCTAATCAGCTTCACATCGAAAGCAATCTATTGTTTGGTCCACAAGATCAGAACAATAGCTATGCAATAACACAACTATGCGATTGTATTATGCTTCATCATGCAGTCAAAGCAGCATCTTTAATTTGCAGATCGGGTAAAGACAACCAAAACAAGGCCCTTTATAGGTGCAGTCGGGTATGTTTGCATTGATCAAAGCTAGGTAGTTGCACTTGCAGTTCTTGGGTAAAATTACCGATGAGGTATAGGTGACTAGTACATCATCTTTGGGTTTAATCCCCAATTTCCTTTTTGAAATTGGTTAATTTCATTTGAAAGATTTTTTAAGAAGCAACTAGCTCTTTGAAGCCAACCTGTAATGAGCGACATCTCTGATTGAATAGAATAACTAAATGTTTGTAATTGGATATCAGCATGAATTGCAATATACAGGTGAAATACTAAACATACGGACAATTCTAGTATGAGCGAGAAGCGGGCAAAATGAGTATAAATACGCGAACAGAAAGCGTAGTTTCAGTTTGAATTGGGATTGGTTTGAATCCCTACTAGGGAAAAACGTAACAATATTATTCAAATGATTAGAGACAAGATTTAAATTCTCGAGCTAACGACATAGAGCCTTATATAGGTCTCTGATTTTCGGTATTTTAGGGTCTTCAGATCAGATCTTATATTTATGTAATGGAATAGCGGTGCCTTAGCAAATACAATCAGTGTGTCCACAGGGAAACAATCTAACGCTTACAAGGGAATAAAATCCAAAACATCTTTTCTGATGCTTTTTATAAAGGTTGGTATGGTCACCTGTTAAACCTGAAAAAGTGTGAATATATTCACCGAATCGTAAAATTTAAACCATTTGACATCCACTGCTCTTTGGAAGAGACAATTTATGCCTTCATGTTTTCATCTTTATCCTTGGAATCTTCGCCACTACAACTAATCACGGTGATAAAGTTTGGAATAGAGATATAGTAAATCGAGCTTACAGTATATAAACTCTTAGGCTATTATTAGCGTTATTGTTAAGTTTCCTTCAACTTTCGTTAGATCTCGAATCTGCATGGGGTTCCCGCATATAGTAAATAATGGACTTGATGTTTTCTTTATAACATTTGGTTGGTCTATCTACCAAAAATTTAGCCTCCTTAGCCTTATTCATGCTAGTATATGTAGTTAAGAATATATCCTGCCCCACCATATCGATTGCTCATATAAACTTTCTCTAACCTGGGCTCCCAGTCATCACCCGAGATCTCATCAGTTTATCTTCAGAATTTATAGGCCGACCCATAAATCAGTAATTTTGACAAGCGTGAATCATAATGCAATGTGCAGATAAACTATATGAGTGTACGTCCACGACTTGGTGTTGTCGTAAGGTGGGACGTTAAAGGGAACTGAGGAGTTTTAGGTGCTTCTACTCTAAAACAGACGGTACAGAGACAAAAACAAAGCATTTAACTGTGAATTCGAAATTTATATGCAACATAGACAATATCGAGTAGAGTTCTTACTTCTATAATAATGCATGTTTGAGCATCAGGTTCATATTCTTAATTTAATGAATGACAGTTTTCATTTCGAGTCGATGGTGAACCGAACCGCTTACCTAATGTGTTTTCAACTTCTTAGATTTGATTTTCACACTTGATGTATAAACTCACAATTAATATTGTATACTGACACATATCCCATGTTGCCATAAATAAGATAAAACGGTTCTTCCTATAACATTTAGTCTACAATTTTTGTATCTTCTGTAGAAATGTTTTGTTATACAAAGGATAAGTGTCAATATTTCAGCACGATCCAACTAGGGATGTGCAATATCACAGCAACCGTGTTCTACATGTTCAATTCAGTCACAGCATCGTCCGTAATTTGCAGATCCAGTAAAGTCATGCCAAACGTTGTCTAAATAACTAAAGAGTCCGAAAAGAAAATCTAATAGTCTAATAGTTTTCGCCAGGATCACAGTAAAGCTGCTAATTTCCTACAGCATCCCTGTAATGAGCACTTAATCGACTCTCTCACTAAAGTTTCTTTATTCGTAGCTATCTTTAATTATCTTAATTCGAGATAATATTCAGTTAGACTATCCTTTTAATGATCCTACTCTCTTTTTTTTACCAGACAACAGTAATACTTAAAAATTGGGTAGATAATATTGTGCAATCATTGAAGGCAAACTATTAGTTGTCGAGTGACTCAGTGTTTTCTATATAACTTCAATAAATACAGGCCTCAGTTCAAAGATTTCAGAGCTCTGATATGTTCTAGATGTATTTTTGTAGTCTCTAGATCATATCTGATGTACAGGTTGTGAGACAGGTATGCCTCGGCAGATTCATGCCAGTTACTAAACAGCGTGTCCACATGGGAACAACCTCTAACAACTTTTTTCAGATGTCACCTGTTGGAAACCTAAAAAAACTTAATACTTTATCCTTATATTGGATTTGTATCTATTTGAGATCTACTGGGACACTTTATCCTGGTCTCCTTTTAAGAGATCAGAAACAAGTTATTGTTTTGTCTCACGCTTGCCAGTTTTCACCTAATTAGGTATGACACATGGTGATAAAGTTTGGAAGACACTCTCTGACCACTTCTTTTATTTTAACCAATTAAATTTCAGACACATTTTGGCAGCCATTCTCCTGATCGTGACTCCTATATAGCGCATAATATTTATTCACCTATATGCACCCTATCAAGTTCTTTCTTATCATAGATAGTAAATTTTGCCCAACCAACTGAATTGCTCGGATTTACCTTCCTCTTTCTCAATAATGGCTAGGACTCTCATCGCTATACAGATCTCCTCAGATGAGAGAGAGGGGACAGAAGTCTTTACAATGTTGATTTCTTTACAAAGATCCACCAACCGTGGTTCTCTTTTTGAAACCTTTTATGTCTAGAAACAAGAACGACATACTTGTACTCCATCATCACAGTTGCGCTTATACATAAAACGTGAGAAGCGTCACCATCTTTTATTTATATGATCTCCCCTTACTTCCAGTATAACTACCACAAAGTAATAAATAAGATGAGTAAAATCATATAGGGAATGAACAAGGGTTCTAGAGAAAGAGAGTAAAAGTGTTGAAAGGATCGACAAGCGGTTACGGACTGCTTTATACGATTGAGCACCATGGTGTCTGCCCTCTACTCGTTCTGCAGATCAATCAGCTGCTAATACCAAGAAATATACAAAATCTGGTTCCTCTAATCTTTTCCTGCATCTATGATCAACAAACACGTATAATACAGGTATAGTGAGTATTAAGACATAAAACAGAGTGTCATCTGTCTATATCTGTTATATAGTCGTATGTAGGTATGTTACTAATTCCGAGTAACGTATAATTGTTTATCCCTTGAATGTTTTCAATCTGAACAGTATATTGTTAAATAACATTTAAGTAAATATTTATTTATTTATTTATTTAAATCAAAAATAAACAAATCACGAATTATAATAGAAGTTAAGAATTAACTCTGACACATCGATATTACAATGTAATTTACATATGTCAATCATCTCTAGTTCGTCTGTAATATGACGAGTGGATTGATACTCCCGATAACACAATAAAGCAGCATACAGGGTGTAGCTTAGCCGTACTCGGGATAGTGGCGAAATCACATCGAACAGTTTTATTCCAGCTTTATGAGCTCATACAAACAGACGACATAATATTATATACGATTCACGAGTCAATATTTAAACATGGGGGCCGCTCTAAACAGTATCCTATTATGATTATTTCCCTTCAACAATAGGACGATACCAACAAAACTTAACTAAATAATGATAAAAAAAGGGTTTCACAACACATATATACGAGTATGTGCTCTCTGGTTCTGTCGAATATGGCAATCTTGTATTAGCTTAACAACAGATATGGTAACCTAAACAAATATGGATTCGGTTTGGTGAAAATTTATTTTTGTGTGATTGATGGAATCAAAAAACACAATACAAAAGAGAGTTTAACGATGGAAAAAAAAGACGAAAGAAAAACAAAGGAAATATACTCGTACAATAAAGGATGCTGATGGTGATCATGTTTTGAGAAATCCTTTTTTTTGTGTGTGTGTTGGATTTAATTCTGTTGATTCTGTGCTTGGTGCTTTTTTTTCTCTTAGAATTTCTTCTGGTCACCAGATATAATTTTTTTTTTCGGTTTGTGGAAAATTTATGTTATTTGATTTTCTTGAATTTTCCTCATCCAAAAAATAAAAATAAAAATTATGAAAGGGAATAATGGCTCTGGCTCTTATAGTTAGTATATGGATGTAATAAAATCTTGATGATTCTGGATAATTTTCCGCACATACACACACACACAGCAAAAATTATTATACTTTACGATTATCATAGTTTTGGAATCAGCATTATCATCGGTTTCATTATCGTAGGGAATTTTTTATTACTAATTTTTTGGCAAAACTGTATCTCGAATAATTTAAGATTATTTATGTAGACTATAACATTCGTCCTTTGGTAAGGGCATGTATGTCTCAAATAAATTTAACATGATTGTCACACAATTTCAACACGATAACCAACGGTTGTCGAAAGAGGTATGATTATACTGGTTTGCATCTTTGATCTCAAAACAAAATCGCACACCTCTTTACCAAGGGGAAGTAATACATTTCAATGCATTTCTTAAGCCAATAGATCCACTTTCAAGCATGTTCAGCATTAATCTCATCAATTATCTACGCGTTACTGTAATACCTTTCCCATCAAATTTGATTTAATTTTAGGAAAATGCTGGTTCTTTCGGTTTTCCATCAAATTTTTGAAAAAAATTTTAAGCAGTCTTAGTTATACCATTTTACAGTAACCTTCTGACTATTTTCCAGGAGAATAGCAGCTACAATTTTTGATCGGGAGAAGTAAACTGACATCATTACTTTTGTTGCTTACCCTTTACGGGTGGGTGGGTTCGCTCCTGTTGTGCTCGTCTCCAGTAACGGATTTACTGAACTTGCGAATTTATTTAGGAAAAATTATCTAATATTCAAATCCAATTCATCAGCAATAATTTCTTGCGTCAATCGTAATTCTTCGTCCACCTTAGACTTTCTAAGAGAGGAGATTTCATCAGAGAAAGATTTTGGTCAAACTTTTTAAGATTCGTCCCCTACAGACAAATGTCCCGTCTAGAATCTTCAAAACTACTTGGAAGTAGTCTGTAGAATATTTGAATATTTGAGTGGCTTTAGTTTACGGGGAAAACCGAAGAAAATCACATAGCAAATTTCTGTTTGCGTGGTTAGTGACACTTCGTCTGATACGTCCTCAGCTATTTTGCGTTTTCAAGTCTCCATTTTAACCGATCATTCTGAATTTTTTTGAGAAGACTTATAAAACAATTGCAAACGATTCGGTATTATTTTTGTTTTAAATATTTAAGTGTTACATACTACGCAAACTTTTGCCACTCCTGGCAAAAGCTCGTATAAGTTTCACTTGAACCCTGTAATTAATAGCGGTAGAATTCCATTCAATAATCATCCAAGGAGTCGAAGAAAACTTATAGTTGGAATACTGATGCTTACTGATTACTCGAATATGCTCGCCGATTAGTTAAAGCTGGCAGGTAAAAAGGCAGATACCATATCTTCTGATCACACCATAACTGCAAGGGAGTAACGTTTTTCCTCACAATGGAAAACAGGTACACATCTACAATAATCTAATGGAAGTCAAAGCGATTACGTGATCATTAAGGAGTAATCATTCAAAGATCTAAATATTGGTTCAAAAAACTGTAGCAGAACATATAAAACGATTCTCCTGTGTAAAAAATGGCCATTTAGAAAATAGCAACGGGATTTTGAGCAATTCATTTGGGTAGTGCTCGTTGACTGAGCAGTAAGCTATATGTTACCCCTTGAAACGTGACACGTTTGAGTTAGTGTTAAAGTTGCATATAGATCTTCCTAAGCGATATATTTTTGTTCACTTTCTTCTCTCACTATTTTGAGCTCATGTACCTATAAAACTAAAATGGGATGTGAATGATGTCCAGTTAATTGTCTTAGGATCTATATTTGCGATAAATGCAAGGCAGCTACTTGCACTCCATATTAATGGTTTTTGCTTGACCCAGTAATTTTCCCATTACTTTTCCATGGATACACTGTGGTGCTTCTAACTTCATTCATTAAGCACATTAGCCAGAGTAATTAGCCAGACAATTTTTTTAAAGATGTAGGACTACTGGTTGATATTGAAAGAGTTGCCGACTCATTGACTCGTAAGCTCTCGGCATCCAACCGGTGTTTTACTGTTTAATCAAATAATTTCGTTGTAGTTTGTGGGTCATCATTTAGGGAAGTATACTATAGATAAAATGTAAAAGCTCCGGATAAAATACGTTTCGCAGCATTTAATGGCAAATGACTCGCTCAGTTAAAATCCTTCTATATAAATAAAATAAAAGTCCCAGAACTACACCCAATTCTGCATGTGCAGAGTTTTCGTATACCACCTGGAGGACTGTTGTATATTTCAACCTTAATAGATTTGGTCCAGACAAATCACCAAATTCTTGAGCTACGCTTTTGGCACATTATTCTGCTTAAGTTCCGTTGATGGTTATAATTGATTTTGTATACTTGTTGGATGATCATAAAACTCCTCATCAATCCTACATGTCATAGGTATATGAATAATGTTGTACCAGACACTCTGTCACAAAACATTAGATCTTAAACGAAGAGTTGCAATGTACAGCAAATCGAATCAATCCTAAAAGCTCAAGAGAGAGAGCGTTTAAGTTTATTCACAGCCTGTCACATCCGGGTATTAAAGAATCAATAACCTGTCAACCGAAATATTAGAATCATGGCATATAGTTGTTTAGAGTGTCAAAAGTCGAAAATTAAAATTAATGATTATAATTAGCTTTACCGAGGAAAGATTCCACTACTTTTAAATTTTAAGGGCAAGGCAACTTATTTATGGCTTCTAGTCCTTCGTGTGAAGATTGTATTCCACCTTGTGATATGATATGACCCAGGTAGTCACATTTGTTTTAACTACATTTTAGTCCAACAGCATCTAACCGTTTAAATAATAATTCCAAATACTTCAAGTGATCCTGGTACATATATTTCTGCTGAATTCTTTACACAAATTTCTGGAAAAAATACTGTGTGCTAGCGATACCGAAACACATAAACCTGCTGATGTTAGATACATCAATTATCGACATCAATTCATGTATGTGAAGTTAAGCCCAGAATTCATCCCAGAAAAAGCGATGGCAACACTAATCTCAACTATCATGACACTTTTTACTCTCAGCCCCGAAAAAATCAACTATCATGATAGTTTTGATATACTCAGAAAAATTTACTATCATGATAGCTTAGATAACCTCAGCCGAAAATATGACTGTCACGATAAGTAAACAACTTTGATTAATTGCTATAGTGACTGTATAAAAACATATAATACCAGGTTTGTGTATACAACAAAATTTATATAAACATTATTCATATTGCAATTAACAAGTTACATATTTTTGTATGTATGGATACTTATTTGGAAACAGTCAAAATTCTAGTATTTAATTCATATTATTGCTATGATGGGTTCTTGCGATATAGTCCCTCAAACATAGAAACCATTCGTGGAGTTGTAGACATTAAATGACATCACATGGGCCGGTTTAAGGTGTTACGTGACCCGTGCCAACAAACTACCAGGCCGGAGGTACATTTAACAAAGCCCAATCGCAAACGGAGCCCTTTGAATACCTTGAGACCTCCAGTTGTAAGTAGCTTCACCTGCGTAAACGGATCTCTGCGCAGGTGGACCATATATATCTTCGAGACTCTCCAAAGGCCGGAAATAAAAAGAGAAAGCTCAAACGGTTAAGATGGGGCTCCCTCAAAAATACCAGGGGAGGTGACTTCATGGCATCTAAGCCGGGGATGAGTGGAACTCTAGAAAAATTAAGCGCTGCTGAAGGAGGTTTGACTTACGTCCGCCAGTCGAAGCAGCGCTACAGGAATAGACGGTCGATGTTCTGGATTTTGAACAGATGGGTTAAAAACTCCTGAGGGGCAGCTCACGGCTGAGCAAAAGAAATCCGTGGCATGGACCAAGAAAACGGTCGGCTACAACTATAAGAGAGGGACCATGTGTCGAAAAGACAGCGGTCCCAGGATGAGCTAGAGCCCATCGACACAAAACGGGTCAAACTGCAAGCGAAAAAAAAGAAACAGTAGTCATGAAGAAGGGAGCACTACCATGGGAAAATGAAGTTTGGTGAACAATGCACTAAACTCCGTTTTCCTAAAAATCCTGAGAGAAATTTCCAGGACCCGCTCCATCCTGCAGATATGCGGGCTAGTATCAAGGGAGCGTTAAACTTATAGCGTGCTCTGATGCCAGATCAGTGGAGGTTTATAAGAAGGCTGTAGCGGAGGTAGGAGAGGTGTGCGAAGGTGCGAAACTAGGGGCTGTAAGCAGGGATGAAATTTCTAGCAGGCCAAGAGCACGCGTCTGGTTACCAACCGACCAGCAAGCCCAGAGAATATCCTAGAGATTATAAGAACTAGCAACCTCAATCTTCCGACAGGAAACTGGAAGATCATGAGGCAAGAGGATGCCAAGGGGGACTCCAGATTATCTACTACGGTAATCAATACAAAGTCGCTAACTTTGTGGACTTTGCCATACAAATCGAATAAGGTCTTTTCGACCTTATTCGATTGGTATGGAGAAATGAAGTGATGCCTTAATTCAAATGGAAAGTGGCCGCGTTATGCCCAATATTCAAACAGGGAGATCGCATGAAATGCGAGAACTATCGCGGTATAGCTCTCCTTTGCACAGCATACAAGTTACTGTCATACATTATCTTGGGAAGAATTACTCCTCTAGCGGAGGAAATTTTCGGTGACTACCAAGGAGGATTCCGTCCAAATCGGTCAGTCACTGATCAAGTGTTTTCGCTACGGATGATTTTTTCCAAGTACTTTGAAACATCTCGCGATGTACACCAGGTATTCCTAGTTTTCAAGCAAGCCTATGACTCGATCAATCGAGAGAGGCTATGGTATGCGCTTGAATATTTAGGAATACGAAAAAATATGTACATCTGTGTAAAATGACAGTAACGCAGTCACAATGCTGTGTCAAAGTTGAGAACAGGCTATCGAGAATTTTTGCAATTACTTCTGGTGTTCGACAAGGAGATGCGCTGTCCCCGATACTTTTTAATCTCATGTTGGAATACATCCTTCGTAAAAGTGAAACACCTCAGGACAATATCTTATTCCGACAATCCAATCAACTTCTTGCATATGCAGATGATATCTGTGTGATTGGAATAAATGGCAACGGAGTGAAAGAGATACTTGATCCAGTGGAACAGTTTTCAGCTTCCGTTGGTCTCAAAATCAACGAGTCCAAAACCAAATATCTGATCTCTGGTTTTCGAGACCAAGACGCAAGTGATTTTAGTAGTGGAAACCAAACGTTTGACGGAGTAATGAGATTCAAGTATCTTAGATCTCTCATTACTCACGATAATAGTGTGGGAGAGCATATCAAGGTTCGTCTTGTCGCTGGCAATCGGGCTTTGTATCCTCTACGTCCACTTCTGAAATCAAAATATCTTGCAAATACGGATAAGCTGAAGCTGTACAGAGTGTTGATCAGACCCGTTGTCATGTATGGATGTGAGAGTTGGACCTTGACGAATGAGTACGAAAGATGGCATCTAACATTCGACAGAAGAATCATGCGTGTGATATATGGCCCAAAACGTGACGTTGATGGAACATACCGAGTTCTATTCAATCACGAGATCAGGAATTTAATGCAAATTCCTGATATCGTGCATGAAATCAAAGGACAGCGAATACGCTGGCCTGGTCACATTGAAGACAGCGATCTTTGAAGGGAGAACCTCCTTTCGGTAGGCGAAGAGGTCGCTGTCGGCTGCGATGGCTCCACGGCGTAGAGTGCGATCTGGCATCTTCCAACTGCTTACAACAGTATGAAGAGATGGCTCGTGATCGAAACTGTTGGAGCCAGATTGTTGACACGATACGGGCCAACAATGGCCTGTAAAAACCGAAAAAAAAATTTTTTTATATTTCACATATATTTTGTATAATATAATAGATTGGTTATTGATATTGTTCAGTTACATTTTTTTATTTTGTTTGTTTATCTAACATTTTTAAAAATATGTATAATCGATTTGTAATGTCGTTAGATGTTTAGATCAGCCACGATTCGAGCTCCTCTCTAACTGTATTGCATTGACTCCAACACCTCTAACTCGACTTACCGCTCGATTTTGTCTTTTACTGTCGTCATTTGTGAATATCGAACTTGACGTATTTTAAAGATTTTTGGAACTTCGTTCTTCTTAAGGAATAAATGAGCTTTAAAAATGTTTCATCGAGTTCTTCTTTAAAAATTTGACTGACACATACCTTGAACGAGATCATTTAAATACTTTTCTTTCACATTGTTTGCCATGATGTTATCCATTACTTACGTTGAGTCTTTCTACACTAAAATCGGTTTAATGAACTTTACTTGAAGTGATTGTATGATTCATCCCTTACTTTTTCGGGCTGTTGACATAATTTGAAACGAACGGCGTGTTTATCCCGAGTAGAGATTCATACGGATTGGATTCATTGGCAGACGTGGCATTCCTCGTGAATAGAACGGTAATTTTATCTGAGATATAGGGAAATGGTTCCATTACGAAATGTACGACGTGATATATTGGAGTAGTTCTGGACAACAGATTGACCTACTGGGACCATAACCGCGGTACATGTGATAGAGTAACTATACTAGTGCAGGCTCAATCAGGCTGATGAACGGCACGAAGAGGTTCGCGCAGTCAAGTGAGTCGGTGAATCATTGTTGCATGGGGTGAAAATATGGACTGATACGATGTGGAAAAAAAGTACCGGAAAACAGTGGTAACAACACGGCGATGAGGCGCACAGACACTTTTCAACGGAACAGTGTCTGAAAACACTGCTCTTGTTGTTGCAAGAGTTCGATCTAGAACTCTTGAAGAATGGCAACGGAATTGGGATGAAAGAACGATATCTCGCCGAGTTGATTAAACCGATGACATAGTGTAATTGACGGCTTCTCAGTGTCTGTACTGCCTTGGAGCGCGAGCATGCCAGTCCTTTGTGTTTTAGTTTGTAATAGTTCCCTGATGAAAGAAAATTACTCTATAAAGCAGTGAGAGAGGGTTTAAACATTCGTATGGTATGTAATACAACGATACGTTGAAGAGGTACTTAGATGTAAGAAAGATGAAGGGTGCCTACGGTGG
This sequence comes from Tipula lateralis, assembly GCA_963932295.1. Classification (NCBI taxonomy): domain Eukaryota; kingdom Metazoa; phylum Arthropoda; class Insecta; order Diptera; family Tipulidae; genus Tipula; species Tipula lateralis. The sequence continues at coordinate 18,321,294 of OZ010738.1, read as the reverse complement.
ACTACAGATGGACTATAACTTTTTCATCGATATTTATCAATACGTGTTCTGGTAATCATTGGTCTCTAGGTTTTCTAAACTGTATAGTCATATATAGATGACTTCTCTGTATAAACTAAGTATGTAGTCATGATAACCCACGATGATTTCGGAAATAAACTTGATGATCTGTTTTAGTCTGTCGTTCAATATTAAAGCCTAGTAAGTTACACTTTCAGGTAACAAAAGCATGTAGATTGTATTTTAACACTACATGTCGCTTTAAAATAGGAGGTTGGTATTGTTGCCAGTTGATCCAAAATTTTCGGTTTTCCAAACCCAAATCTTGGATTTCACGTGGCAGTTTATTAAGGTTTTCATGAGTATGATGGTAGATTGAAGTTTTACTTCTGCCCTCTCCAAACCAAATTTTTGCTTCTCATCAATATCATCAGGTCATAGTAGCTAAGCGAAATATTAGGGGAACATCGAGTCTACATTACCATAACCGGTGATAAATCAGTCGAGTGTGTCAGATCGACCACCCAGGAAAATGCCTATGTTAATGTCAAATCTGAATTCATCCAGAAATTGCCCTTGAAGTAGTTAGTCTTCTAGAACTGTATGGTAAAATTTTGAAAAAACCGTTAGAAATTCGTCTAAGCAGGAATACAATAGAATTAGATGTGTGGTCCATATTTCGATCTTGTAACGTTTCATTTTTCTTGTACCATACTCACCAAATTTCTGTTCGGGTTGTGACCTGCCAATTTACAACAAATCGGACAGGCTGCACCAGTTATAATCAAAATATACACGACAACCGGTTGCAGTACTGAAATTATAATGTAAGTGCTTCAGCCAAATCGGTTAAAAGAACCAAATCAATCGATCACACAAAAAGTGGGGTGCATTTCATGCCGGAGGTGTGACAATTATTTAATATTGTGAAAACATTATCTCCATGTAACGGTGTTCGCTAACATATTATGTTGGAAGACTACTTTAGGTCAGTATTGAATGTATATGAAATCAGTAATATGTTCTAACGAGATGGTGCCACATTTATAAATCAATAGATTTTTTTATGGGGTTACGTTAGGTCGTGTATTATTCCAACAAACGTGCTCGCGCGGTGGTTATATAAAAGACATCAAATTCCATCTACCTGGAAACCTGTTTGTGTCAAGAGCACGAGAAGTGTGCTAAATTCTGTTCTAAAGATGTGAAGTCTTGAATCTATCACTTTCGGGAATTTGATTCGGATATTCCTTCTGTTCCCATTGACGTAGCATCATAGACAGTGCCATTGATGATACCACTTTATCCATTATAGGTCTGATCACAGACTTTTCGATATCGCTAACTGATTCGGCTTCAGCACAAGCACTGTGTTATTATAAGCACTGCGGTTCTTGAATATGAGCTTCGACAGATCCGTTCATCAAATTATCATCAATCTATCGCACTTTCCATTTTCCTGTTAAACACAACTGACAGTCTAAATTGCCTCACCAATTCTCCAAATATTGACTTAAGGCTAATCATTATTATCGCACCTCTGATTCAAACTTGACCCCTTATTTCATTACACAATCATATATCAATAAAATCAATTAAAAATAATCACATTACATACATACACATATATACAGATGGACTTGCACCCTTGTACATATCCATAAAATCACCCCTCGCTAGTGATTGCAACACCGGTTTTCCGGTATCCGAAAAACCGGTTATTTTTGTTATTTTACATCACCGAAAACCCGGTTTTTATTACATTTTAAAACCGGTTTCATATGTAACAAAAAAATGGCCTTATTTTACATTTGCATAATAATAGCTAATGAAATTTGGTACTTGTCTTGCAAGTGGCATTATTTGCATAAGAACAGATAATTATGAGAAAAATTGAAAGACTAATTAAAGATCGATTAGTTTTCCGATTGTAGCTTAATGGTTAAGAGAGTTTCTCATCACGCCGCAGTCTCAACAGTGTTTCACAACATAATTTATTGGCTATTTTGAATGTGTTATATTGTAAAGATAAATCTTCTATAGCTCGAATACTTTGAATGCATTTAAACAGACAGAAAATGATGGTATGTTTGATATGTATGATGATTCCGAGTCAGACGGTGATGATGATAACTTTCTGAACAATGCAGTAAATCCTGATCAACATAACTTTACCGTTTCATAAAGTACGAAAAATTATAAAACTTCTTAGAAATACACCAGTGAAAAACGACGACAATCTTCAAAAATATGTTGTATTAGAATTCGGAAAAGAAAAATTTAGTCTTGGATTCGAAAACGCGACAGTTTCCTTTTCATGTGGGAGCGATTTTATAAATTACAAACATGCGTTCAGTATCCTTAAGTTGATCTGAAATCATCGTATCTTTTCCTGATGATGAATTTAAAATTCTAACAAACCCTATTGCTTTTTTTACCAATAAAATTGGGAGTCGAGTCACTTTGTCGGCAATATGCAATTCTTCTGACTGCCGATGCGACCTTTTAAATTTATTTAATAAAATTTTATGAATATTATGTGGTCACATTTGGACAAACATAGTGGCCAACTGGTAATTGACATGAAAATGGAGCCGAATTAAATAAATGCCGAAATAAAGAAAGACGAACTGATTTATCTTGCTTACTGTTAATATTTTCTGGAATCGTGCTAAATCATTGTTTAACTGATTGTTTAAAGATTGAAAGAATGTCTGGCACAATAAAAAATGTAAAAATGTTGTCAGGCGATGACGATAAGATCGAAGTAGAAGAAAACAATCCCAATCTATTAAACCAATACAGAAATAAAAACCTCCAACAGTGGTTGTGATGAAAGATTATTCATATAGGTCTAAACACTAACGTTCATCTTAATGGGATCAGAGAACTGGAACTCAAGATAGTGTACAATTTTCTACTGTTGATTCTACCGACCAGCGTGGAACCAGAAAGAGCATTTTCGGCGTCAGGAAGTATGCATGAAATTCGATCACGTCTAGTGGATAACACAATAAACATGTTGTGTTTAGTGAGATCACACTTTTTAAAACCAAAAAATTATTAAATTATTATTTTGTATTATTATTTTTTTGGCTAAATTGTTTATTATTTGCATTTGAAAAAAACTATTTCAAATACAAATATAATATAATAGATTTTTTTAAACTATTGTTTTTTTAAATTCTGGTAACCATTTTGTAGAAATTAAAAATATATTTTGTTAAAAAAACCGGTTTAAAACCGGAAACCGGTTTTGTTTTGTAAATAAAACCGAAAAACCGGTTTTATAATATCACCCCAAATTTGCAATCACTACCCCTCGCCTCCCCAAAAAAAAACAACACAATTCCAATATCATCCATTACATTAATCTTAAACAACAATAATCATTTTCTTTTGAATTGACATTATTATCGGATACAAATGAATAAGAAAAATCATAAATTTTCCCGGCGAGGAGCCAAAAATTCCCAAGTGTGGTGTGAAAAACAAAAATAGAAAAATTTTCTTTAATCATCATCATCACCATCGTAATCATCGGCATCCCTTTTCACTTGTAGAACTTGTAAATTAACCCTCCTTAAAAAAGGGAAAAAATTGACCATCGATATTACACCGTAAGACGCATATAAGACACATACACACATACTCGATAGACGAGAAAACAATCGTTTCGGATATCACATTATCATTGATGACCTCTAACTTTAGTTGTTAGTTTTTCATCTTCTGTTGTTATATGATATCTTCATAATCTTCTTATATGTACTCTGTCTGTGTATATTCCACTTTTACTTCACCTTTTTTATTATCACCATATCGTTGTTGTCTTTGTATCTATGTACGAAATGCTTTTTGCGTTGTTATTTTTTATGTTCTTATATGTACGGGCATGACTTCTTATATTGGATTGCAATTACGATATATCGATTCTACTGTTCAGTGTACGTTACTAACTATATACGAAGTAGTTACGTTTATTACATTTCTAGTTTTATTGTTATATACTCGTATGTGGGGGAGGCTCAAATGCAACAAATTTAGATTTAATTTGTAATAAATTTGATTTAATTGTGATTTATTGATCACTCATGTGTCTATATAGAAGGAGAACAAACGTAACGTTTCTATATATGTTGTAATAATAACACATCTCGTTTTGTGTGGGCAATTGCAGTTCGGCTACAACGGGAGCCTTTCCAAATGTAGCCGTAATCGTTCCAAAGAAACAGAATATGCTTGGAGATCGTATCCCTCCAAGGAGTAAATTTTTTTCAAAAACTAGCACCAAAAACGAGTAAATGCTCACATAGCTACCCAAAGGACTTAAGACCCATAACTCTATCATTCTTTTTTTGAAAAGCTGATGGATATCTATAAACGTTAAAAAATGAAGCCTAGTGACTGGGCCAAATCTCAGAATGTTTACTGTAAGGGGAAATCTGTGGACACGGCGATGCACGCTCTGGTAAGACAATTGAGCAATCAATAGTCTCGCTAGAGTTTTGTATGGTGGCGCTCCTTGATATTGAGGGCGCCTTCAACCATGTAAGGATGGAGGAAATTCTGGATTGTTATCTTTCCTTAGGGTACATTACCCTATATTAGGGTTAATCAATTACATGCTTGGATGCAAGGTGGTTAACTCTTAACTCTGAGCTTATCAATGGATTGCTGTAAGAGCTCTAGAGAGAGGGGATCAGCGTGATAGCTTATGCAGATGACGAAAGTTGCCTCTGGTAAATATTTATGCACGGTGAAGGAGATAATTCAAAATGAGGTAGGCCATCAGATGTCGACTGGCAATTAGCTCCTCTTAAACTGAACTGGTTTTATTTACTAGGAAATATAAAATCCCGGTAGTAGATCCACCTCTGTTAAATGCAAAGAAACTAGCTTTTACTGACAAGTCAAGATAACTAGGCAAGGAAAAGGGATAGAGAAAGTGCAAAGAACGGCCTGCATGATTATAAAAAGGACACTGAAGACAACATCTACACGTGTCTTGGAGGTCGTGTTTGACCTTCTCCTCGTCGATTTTTATGGTAAGCAGATGGCGGCGATTACGGACACCCGACTATCAGTCACATCTCTGTGAAAATGTCTTCAGAAAGGAAAATCGACAGTAATTAGATCGCTAAGAAAGGAACTAGCGCATTTAAACTACGTTACATCGACTTTGTGCTTTGATAAAAGGTTCCGAGCTTCCTGTCCTTTAAGGAAATGTTGGCGAAGTGGGTCGACCGATTTTTGTTTTTTTTTATCTCTAATCTGTTTTGGGACTCAAGGCACTACCTACTTATTCGCGGTTCGCTTATTTACCGTCCTAAGGGCTATAGCTCCGATTTTCCTAACCATTTGCACATTGCATAGCTCTATGCCAGGCTATAGTGCTGACATGGAAGATCGGTCGGCCCATGAGTTCTGCACTCCACATGGGGTCATACTTGTGTTTATTCACACCACAGATCGTAATCTCATGGTGAAAAATACCTTTTGCATCGTGCCTCTATCGGGATTCGAACCCGGAACCTCCGGCTCTAACTGCCACAGCTTTAACCACTGCGCCACCTTGGAAGCTACACAAAGTATGAGCTGGAGTCTTCTGTAATAAATTGGAAATTTTATTTAAGTAAATTTATCAGTTCGTCTTTCTGTTCACTGCAGCGTGTACTATAGACAGAGCTTAGAGCGATTGAGGAGGTCCTGAATTGGTTGAGATATAATCTGGTATCCTCGACTAATATCGCTATTTATGTGGACAGTCAGGTGACAATCAAGTCGCTGGACGCCGTGTCTCTAACGTCTAGAGTAGCGTTGGGATGCCACTTGTCTCTTAATGAGATGAGTGACCATTTCAACATTCAGTTAGTGTATGTGTCTCCGGCCACTCGGACGTCATGGGAAACTGCAGGGTGGTGGACTAGCGAGGTAAAACTCTCAAAGTGCTACCGGAAAAGGCTAAGTTGGGGAGGCCCATTAACGCACTCAAGACTGTGTTAAACAAGGAGGCAGTAGCCTCAGCGAATGAAAGGTGAAATAACTCATGCAGGGTAGTAAACCAAAGCTGGCCTAAGCTAGAATTGAAACGCTAAAGGACACTTATCTCCCTACGAAGGCGTGATCTGAAAACGATCGTGGGGATACTCACAGGACACTGCCTACTTGGAGAAGATGTGAGGATGCTTGGACTAGAAGCACATTTTTTTTGCCGACATTGTATGGACGAGGAGGAGGAAGGACCGGTAGTCAACCTCCTATGCTCATACGCGGCTTTGGCACACAAAAGACATGCATATTTGGGTAAATTCCTTATGGGCTGCCTCTCTGATCTCGAAAATTGTAAGGTGCGAGACTTATCACGCTACATAAGTAGCTCAAACTGGGTCGCATAAGGGTAATAGGGAAGTAAGATCACAATACGGACCGTTGCCGGTCTAAGTCTGCTGTAGCAGCCACTCAACCTAACGTCATCTAACCCTAGTAGAATGCTGACTACACAATCATGAAATCATGAAAACTCAGTCAGTAGTCTACTCTGGATGACTTTTCAGACCCTTCTTAATCAATACAAATTATTTTTAATGTTTGAAGGGTAAACATATACAGAATCTGTAACGCGAAGCACCGTACATCCCTTGCATTTTGACCTCATAAAGTTTAAGCTAGCCACTACACGAATAACATAAATTTCAAAAACAAGTACTGGAGTTTGGAAACATTGTGCACTTCTTGTTACAATTAATTTGGTGGGGCTAGATTTTGGTTCTATTACGATTGTTGCAAAAAAGTGAACTGTCCGGTTTTTGTCAGTAAATTATTTGAAAATAAAAATTGTTAGTATGTATGGAGACAGTATGATTGATGATGAAAAAACGGTCCTAGTTTTGACCTTCAGTCGGTACCGCCTTATTCACTGACTCTTTTTTTTTACTGCCTATGGCTTTTATATTCAATGTGTTTTTTCCACATGACTGTGAGTCTTCTATCTAATGAGGTCCAAGATATTGAACGCTTTGGTGTTGTGGGAAAGTGATGTTTTTTAGACGGACAGGTGCACAGGTGAGTTTACGGAGTGTGAATGTAATGTGCGCCGATTTACGCTCGTTGGCCTTTATTCTCCATTTTATTAGCCATTTTTCGATTTTGTCTAACTGTTCTTGTAGAATTCTTGTTGCTATCGTAAGATTTTGATTTACGACCAGGGTTGCAGTATCAACCGCGAAAGTAGAAATGTTCACGTAATTTAATGTTGGTAAGTCTGCTGTATAGATCAAGTACAACACTGGCCCCAGTACACTGCCTTGAGGTACTCCTGCATAAATATAATATAAATCTGTGGATGCGGTATTATATTTCACCAAAAACTTTCGATTGAGCAAATAATTTTCTCATGTGCTCTCATTTTATGAATAGAAGTCCTTTATGCCATACCTTATCGAAAGCTTGGGCTATATCTAGGAAAGCTGCAGAGCAGTTTTTTTTGTTTAAGGGAATTCCTGATTTCAGATACGACCCTGTGAACTTGTTCCACAGTTACGTGATCTTCTCTAAATCCAAATTGATGATCCAATATGATTTTTTTCTTGTGGAAATTGGCTTAAGTTTTTGCAAGAGCTTTTTTTCGAAAAGCTTTGAGAGAGTTGTCAATAAGCTAATTGGGCGATATGAGTTAACTTTTGTTTCATCTTTGCCAGGTTTTGGAATCATTATATAATAACTGAAGTTTTCCAGATTTCTGGATAATGACTTGTTTCCATTATAGCGTTGAATATATAAGTTATTAGTTTGACACATTTATCCGGTAGATTTGACATTATTTTACCACTCACATCAGATGTTGTCCTTGATCGTTTGTTTGACATTGCGCCACTTGTATTTGATTGGCTTACTTTCAGAAGTATCTGCAAAATTGATTAGATTTTCTTGATGTCTAACTTGCTCGTAAGTTGTAAACACTTAGCTAAGGTGTTTTGTGTGAATGTGTGCGAAAATTGCGTACGGATTTTGGGAGAAGAGAAGCACCGTCAGCTACGTATGTTCGTTATCTTGTGAAAAAAGTAAAAGAAACTGGCATCCTCATCGATTAACCAAAGCATTAAAAGCCAAAAACAGTGCGTACACCCGAGAATATTGATACTGTGGCAGAAAGTGTGCGTGATGCGCCATCAACATCAATTCACCGTCGTTCTCAACAATTGAACATTTCGGAGACATCATTGAGACGAGTTTTGCATAAAGACCTTGGTATGACGCCATACAAAGTCCAATTGGTTCAGGAATTGAGGCCAACTGACCATCCAATGAGTTTTCAGTTCGCTGAGTTGGCCTGCGATCGACTTACAGAAGATGCCGATTTTGCCAAAAAAAATCATCTTTTCGGATGAAGCTCATTTTGATCTTGGCGGGTATGTAAACAAGGAAAATTGTCGCATTTGGGGCACGGAAAACCCGCACGCATACATTGAAAAGCCGGTACACCCAAAACGAGTCACTGTTTGGTTCTTAGATGGTATGGTGCGCAATTTTATTTCAATTGTCGACATTGTCTACGGTTTGTCGACATTGTCGACACAACTTTTTTAATTGTCAACATACATTGTCGACACGTGTAGACAATGAATTGTCTACATCATTTAGACAATACGGCACAACACTGAGCAAGTATCGCTACCCAGATTGGAGTTATGTGGTGCAGTACTTTTATCAAAAGTTATCCAATCAAAAAAACAAGAAACCAGCCTGAAAATCAGTAACATAGTTACATGGACCGATTCAAAAATTGTCCTCGACTGGTTTACTAGCGAACCTCGAAGATGGACCACCTTCATAGCCAATAGAACGTCAGCCATTATAGATATCACACCTCGCAAATATTGGAGACATGTACCATCATCACAAAACCCGGCAGACTGTGCCAGTCGAGGTATGATTGTTCCAGAGCTAAGTAAACATAATTTATGGTGATATGGACCAGACTGGTTGAGTTATAGTAAAATTTACTGGTCAAAACAAACGGATCAATACGGATGCCACAAAGAGGAACGACCTCGTTTGGGGGATTTATCATTAACGAGTTATTTGAAACAATGTTAGCCAAGTATTCGTCATTTTTCAAACTACAACGAGTCATCTCATATATTATTAGATTCGTCCACAACGTGAAAACCACAAGAGCTACACTTTGCTTTCCAAAAGATCTGCGAATACGAACAAAGCAAGGCATAGCATGATGAAATAACAGTCCTCAAGCAGAATACTCCCGCATAAGCAAATCAAGCCGATTAATATCGTTAAATCCTTTCATTGGCAAAGGAAATTTACTTCGAGCTGGCAGCAGGCTTGAAAACAGTACAGCTCCTTATAGTACGAAGCATCCAGTGATATTGATTTCTGTTACAAAATATGTATGACTCGAAACGTGAAATTCTTCCACCAACACCTATCGATGCGTGGATTCATATTCATAACGTCTTACATATACAGTTCTCATAATTAATTACAATAATTCGAAGGTGGATACAAACGACGACTACACAGTAAAATTCTTTCGACATTACTCAATACCCTATATACTCAACGCGCGCGCTCGTGCACTCAACCACATATCGCGAACGCGAAAAAGTGTGGCCAATTAAATCTCTCTATAAACACATCACTACTACATGAGATGAAGATGTTCAATATGAAGATTAATTTTACGGTATGTACCAGTCAAAATGATTTTGAAGAATTCGAAAAAAAAAAATTGCAAAAAAAAAGAAAAATTTTCACGATTTTTCTTCTTATTTTTTATACAATCAAAATCATAAAATCAAAAGTCATCGCGGTAACAACAAAATATGCTAATGGCTAATTTCAATTGTGCACGCTTTTGAATTACAAAAAAAACAATAACAAAATCGAATAAATGAAATCTTTAAGGAAATTCACCGTTCGTCTCTATGTACTCTGTGTGTTATTTGAAGATCACAATCGCCGTGGGATCATAATATATACTTACATACATAAATACAGTAAGCGCAAGAACACAGCAAAATGAAAAATTAAATTCGCATCGTGATACGCGATAATCGGTTAGTTTTGTTGTAAAAATATATTTTGTTGGGTTTATGATCATGCGGTCGTTAATCTTATAACACAGGTAAATAGTATATAGATCTTAGATATACGGTTCAAAAATATAAATTGACGAGTCCTTTTGTATTAGTTTGGGATTTCCTTCGATTCGGGTACCAAAACATGTGTGTCCGCGGTGTTTCGATAATATTTGGGATTTTCCGAAATGATAAATAAGGATATACCAGACTGTTTGACGCCCCCGATTGAAAGGAGATGCAATTTTTGGAATTTCCGATAATTTGCAAGAGAGGTAAAAGTGACACGTGTTTGTAAATTATTATAAAACAGGTCGGTAAGGTGGTGTTGACCCAGGTAAAAGGGATAGATTTTCGACGTTAATTCTTATCGATAACATCGAAGCCCATTATCGATACTTGAATGATTAGCAAAAAACGGTTTGACCCACTTTGATAAACATACATACGTGCCTGAACCTGATGCTTTATATTCTGCTGGGTTGAAATTGCCAGCTCATTAAATACTATCAATATTTAGACTTGTATCATTGTACAAATGTTCTTGAAACAGTTCTGCGTGATCATAATAATCGAACGTGTGTGTATAAATGAGTTAGTAATGGCAGTCAACTAGCTAATGGTGGTCATTTCTGAATGTTGGAAGCTGTCACGATAATGGCTGACTCCTTTAAAGTGATTTCTTATCTCTCACTCTACAAGCTGCTTAAAAGAACACGCTGTTATACCATATCGGATTTCGCTGGTACCATGTTATGTGTAGCATACCATAAGCTGTTTTTCTTGGTGATATTAATCCTATTCCGTAGATGAAGTTGTTGATCCTCAAATTGGTGGTATGCCTTTTCTTAAAAGTAAGCTTTTCATTGTTGTTGTTACATGAATTTTGTGTCGAGATATCAAAAATATTTTTTCAACGTCCATTTTTTAGGCCTATCACTCCATCATGTCAACTAAACTTCCAACGTAGCAAGAGTAACAGGTTACAATCGAAGAATAACCCATACCACCGTACTAAGACCAGCTTCTTTCTTCCTAATTGGACTGTGACCTTCCTCTTTCTGACATCATTCGAACGTTTATATATTTTCTAAGGCATAGTCAGTCAAATCACCCTCATGGGATAAATCGTAATTTTTACTGCAAACCAACCAACGACATTTTTCTTGTTATGAACCAGTTTTAAGCATAAAAAAACTTTAGGAGCATAGTGTGCTTTTGGTTGGATTATCACCTTCAACTTGGCAAGTGGTTCTGATATCGTTCGGCTTCACGTTACAACTGAGATTGTTTAATGTCATTATGTGATTTCCTCAGCATATTACCAATCCATCTTAGAATATTACTGTCGAGTGTGTCAACGATGTTATTGGATATTCAAGGTTTTTGTGTTAATAGGGCTACCATTGATCAATATTAATAAGTTTGGTGGCAAAGGAAGACAATTTAAGAATATCAGCTAATGTCATTAGTTCATTGTGTCATATCATACCAAGTCACATGAATCAAAGTGTGTTTTGTGATTCAGTTATTAAATTGATATTGATTGTAGTACCAAATTCGAAAATTAAATTTGAGCGAGGATTGTATTAAAGTACTAAGGGTTTTAATGCAGATTATTCATATATATTTGACGGTATTTCAATGTCATCCGTGCACTGGAAACACAATAAAAGTGTTACCCTAATATCGACCTATTACGAATATTCATTGTGCTGAGATGGGACAATATTCAATGCCCGAAAATACTTAAATTGTATAACTGGCATGTGGAGAGTGTCGCTTTTGAATGATAGATTTATCTCCTTGACTCGAGCGAATCAAAATGAATGCCAAATAGGCCAAAAAAATATGTAATCTGCAAAAGTTAAAATGAGAATCATAGACACTGCTAGGCAGTTAGATCGAAATTAACCGGACTAACCAATTTTAACTGGCCTATATTTAGTATGTCCACTTCCTTCCGTTTATAACGGTTTGCATGTGCAGTTCCCAATTAATATTATTAAGATGCTTCCAATGATTTGGGAGAAATCATCCCACTCTTCATCCAACGCAAATTTTAGTCACTGATCTTAGATGATACCGGATTTCTGATTCGCCCTTCCGTTTTAGTTCGTTCCATAATAATAAATGCTCAATTGGATTCAAGACTAGACCGAGGGCGGTCATTGTTATGCAACAATATGAAATGTTGCCTTAAATATTCTGCGTATGACAGAACATGATCCAACAGAATATCCTCGATTGTTCAGAGGTCACACTTTCTCTGCGTCCACAAAAGCAAGATCAATTTTTCCCTCAAGCGATATGCCAGTTTACACCACGCACGAATCGCCACCGTACACGATTGTTTCAGTAAAAATAGCTCTTTCTGACGCCGGTAATAACGGCCTCTCCTATATCACTAGTAGACATATTCTGCACTCGTCATTGAATAGAACGGAACTCAATTGCTCAATGATCCAATTGATGTGTTTGCAAATAATTTCCAGTCGCTCTTTGCAAAAGCCTGCTGTCAATTTTAGAGCTATTCTTGCTTTCTTAAGGTCCATAACAGCTATACAATTTAAATCGTCCTTCTCAGATGTACACCAATACTGGCCAGTGAAACCTTTCGGATATTCTTCAGACATCAGATTGACTTATCTTAAGTTGAAGAAGCGACTTTTCGTTGAGTGTCCAACATTCCTGTACCTATGATTGTGAGGGAACGACGTATGAAACTGGTAGTGACTTGTTCTTGTCAATGTCTGAGAAGTGACTGTTGGCCAATATCAACGTCGTATTATATTTAATTCAATTGTTTTCACCAAAAACATCTCATTTTGCTACGGGTTGATTTATAGTCATTAAGACCGTTGTGTGATCGAAAGAAAGGCCGTCAATGCATTCGACTTCAATGTCATTTGAGGCTATTTCTTTCGAGTTATAAGGTTGGTTAACGTGATGAGTGACCTTTACAACCTGCCATTTGTATTGCACTTATGAATGATTTTCCTTTTCCCTGGTGTTATGAGTCGTATGTTTGACGTTGTAGTCACGTCGTATAATAAACCTTGGGCCAAGCATATTAAAAAATGTTGAGATATTGATTTCTTAAAATACTATGTATTGGTGGGCAGTAGATCGTACCTAAATTTAGTTCCACACCACCATGAATAATGGTTATTACGATACCTTGCATAAACGGCTCTGTAATTTCTTCTGGTTGAAAATGTAGGATATGTAGTTTGATTAAGATTGCTGTCCCTCATCGAGCGTGACCCCTGCGATGTAATTTTGTTAAAGTTTTTCTCTGTAAAGTGTGTCTCTGATATTACCTCTATGTTGTCGGGTCTTAGAAATACATATAGTCCCATAAGCTGGCTAAAATTTGGTGAACATTTTCACTGTATTACTAATGGTTGGCTTTGTTCACCAAAGGTTTCTGTTTACTTTCTTGACTTAGATTTTTATTTGAGGTTTTGGTCACCTGTAGCCTGGGTGTAGGCTACCCCTTCATTAATATTGTTGGTTTGGCTTTTGCTGTGAGCGCCTTACGACTGTTGTTTTATTCAGTAGTTAAGCTAGCCGGGGGACCTTTTTCTCCACACAGTGTTAAGTTGGTATAACATTTCGTGACTTTTGAGATTGTTGTACGATGCTGCTTTAAACTGAGAAAGTTTCTTTTTCACTAGGCAATAGCTACTTTAGCTCTGATTATATTTAAAGCTCAAACATTGCTCACATTGGCTAGTGGTGGGAAGGGTTCCTTTTCGTTTGCAGTTTGAGTCTCTCTTCTCTTTATTTTCATTTACTTTACTTTGCCTGGGTTGGGCTTTCTTTTCAAGTTTCCCTTCATTCGCAAAGTATTCACTGCCGAGATTTTATAGACTCTGACTTTTACCATTAGTAGACATAGAAAACTTCGTTTGCCTCTATATAGTGTTTCAATCCAGTCTGTTAGTTTGTTTCTATCTGTTTTGAAGCTCAAGCCTCTCCCATCAGCAACTTTTTTGCGGTTTCCTTATTTACGTCCTACTTTACGTAAGCCATTATAGTCAAATCGAGGACGCACGGCTAGATTCTGCACTCTTACAGATGGTGAAAATACTCTTTTGCATTCTACCCCTATCGGGATTCGAATCCGGTACCTCTCACTCCAATTGTCGCAGCTTTTTATCCACTGGGCTGTTTTTCGGTACTATGTTGGTATTTATTAGATTGTAACTCATGATGCTGGCATTTTATCGTTAGTTCACTATTTTGACGCTCAAACCATGCTAATACGACTCCCTATATATTAGAAGTCATAAAGGCTGACGTTGTTTTTGGCCTAATCTTGAAGAGTTTATGAGTTCTAATAGAGAAAAGGGGAATATATTTCTATCTGCTGTACTAGCTAAGCTTTTCACCACTAAAGCATATAAAAATCTGTTAACTAATGAGTTTGGATAAAAATCTATTAGGTTTTGGGTTCTGCTAAGAAAAATACTAAATTATTTCCCGGTACCTATAATAGTTGATTTCGATCACTTGTATATTAGTTGGGAAAGATTCCGTTTAAATTGCACATCAATTAAAATCGACATAAGGTGATTGACATATGAGCTATTCAATACAAATTTATTACCTAATTTGAACCGAAAGAAAAAAATCGTCATCGTCATCAAAACTTAAATGTTGTTACATAAGTTCACCCCAAAATTCCCATATCAAACATAATATAATCTCATATATAAGACGTTATACAACACAAACAACCTGTTAAACGGTCACCCCAAACGAACACACAGTAAAATTGTCATCAAATTGTCGCAATACAACTATTTAAGTTTTCATTTCGATTAATTTATAGATTGTTTGTTCAATTCTTAATGTCAAATCAATTGTTGTAATTTTCTTAATACCTATCCCTCTCCCGTATATACGATACGTTATATCCGACTTACATGATTATGTCATTTCGTAGAAGCAGCAGCAACAACAACAAAATCTTTTAAGATTTTATCAAAAAAACTTTACATCCTCAAAAGACAATCATTTCTATACTAGCTGCCCATTTAATATAAATGGCATATACCTTTTTGTGTATATACAAGCGGACTGTAAATACATAAATGGTCAAACAAGAGAATCGAAATGATTAGGGATTAAAAGTCGTCCATATATAGGAGGGAGTGGGGGTGTAGGAGTCAAAAATTCGGTTTGATAATTGAGATTGATTGCAAAATAGGCCGGCCGAATAATATACGCGCGTGGTGAGATCAGACAACGCAAAAGCACGCACCAATCCTTTTGCCTTGACTCCTTTTCATCCGTACACATGAATGTGTGTGTGTGTATACACAGCCAACCGTATCAATAGTAATTTATTTTGCAAAACAACAAACCTTAATCATTTTCACGGAGATAAAAACTTTTTTTGGTAATTAATTAAACAATTTTTCCCCGTTATCATTTTCTCGTCTAAACGGGTATAGGAAAATAGTCGGGAAAATAATTTTTTGTTTTATGATAAGACAGGAGAAAAATTAATTTTCGTGATATCACTTTTATGTTTGGAAGGTGCGTGAAATATTTGTTTAGATATGTGTAGAGAGTTGATGATGTGTTCGTACCCACACACATTGTCATATTACATAAGAGAGTCTGACTAGCTGTTCTACATGAGATATAGCTATTATGAACGGGTAAATTGTACTATGTGTGTGTGGATGGAAAATTATTTTGGTTTGATAAGAAAATTATAATTAAAAATATATATTTATGGAGGGGAGAGATAAGTTTTATGTGGATCGTATAATAGTTTTGAAATGTATATAAATTCCCAAATGAGATAAGAAATTGAGTGAGTGAGTTGGAGTGGTTGGTATATAAAATATACTTTGACGTTGTAATACATCATTGTTGAGTCACGTTGAAGGTGTTCGTTTGATAAGAAAAATAAAATTCGAATTCAACATTAACCCTAATATTTCAAGAATTATACTTTGTGTTATAAATAATGACACCATGTGCTTGTGATTTCCACAGTTCCATTTGCTTCCCGTGTTTGTTGTTCGAATCAAAAGACTGTCAAACCACCAGTTCTTAAAATTTTACCTGGAGTCACACTGCGCTCAATGGTAGGACACAAAACAAATTTGGTGGAGAGCTTTAATCGAAACACCCTTATGGAGGTATACTATGCACTCATCAGTGAATAGAACGGATCTAAATGGCTCAATGATCAAATTAATGTGGTTGTAGGCAAGTCCAGTAACAAACAGCTACATTTTGAACTTATACTAGCTCCTGTTGCACATCGATGCCAGTTAGGACGATGAATCAATCGTATTTCAGAGATGTTGACCAAACCGGCTAGTTTGTGGTCTCCAAATGAAGTAGTCGTTTTCTGAACTTTCCGGGTATATTATTCTGATAACAGAGTGGCTCATGATTCCCCAAGAATCGACTATCACTTCGGTGATCAGGATGAGTGGCTCATCCAGATCACCGAAGTGATAGTCAATTCTTCGTTTAAGAGATAATAACGTCACTCCTAGAGTGGGCTCAGGTCCCACAAAAGATGAAGCCGCAATCAAACGGGTCAATTTATCAGCCAATATATTTCCTATGATACCCATGTGACTTGCTATCCATTGAAGCCTAACTTTATTCAGACTGCCTAGTCAATTCAAGACAATTATCGTTTCCAAAGTATGTTTCGATGAAACAGTATTGGAGAGAATCACCTTTAGAGCAGCCTGGATGTCAGAAAGTATGCAGATACGACGATTTCTGCAATGAAAGACAGTAGCGTACCTCCTAAAGTGGATATATAATTCAACCACAGGATTTGTATGCGTAACCCGGCACCATCTAGATAACAGCATACTGATCCGTCAGTAAAGTCCTCATGTTGAAGGGGTGTAACTGACTTTTAAAGTCCCATATGTGTTTTCCGATAATACATATCCAAAATTATTACAGTTGTGTGCCGCCCCACCTTTGTCCATATGTTACAGTGCCCACAATGGCTAGAAAGATTGTCTTTGCCCCGTAGACGAGCTGCTGTTTGCGCTGCACAAATGGTGTGCAGTGCTGCTACAATAACCCAGACAAACAAGTGTTTCAAGGCGTTTTAGGGGTCTCCTTGCGCCCCACTCATTGGTCTAGGCCACAATATAATATGAGTCTGATCACTGACACGTTTAGCTATAGTACACGCGTCTGGGTTTCAGACTCCATGATTTACCAAATGACTGCATTTCCGTTCTATATGTTTTTATAGAAAGTAATCTTCCGAACTTACCAGATCCTCAGATATTTGACTCCTTAAGAGAGCGGGATTATCATTCACAAATGTACACCAATACCTGCTGGTTTATGATCCCTGATTGAAGTAGATAGCAGTTTTTTGAACCTTTTCAATATTCTTGAGACAGCAGAGTGGCTCAAGTTTTGTTGACAAGGCGACTTCAATAAAGCGCAATAAAGTACCAAACTGTGCGGGTTTATCCGGACTTTCCAAAAAAGACTTGATACGTTTTTTGTTTTAAATAAATCGTAAACTATTTGAGATATCTCGAAAGTTTAAGTATTGGCTTGAAGTACAATCAAAACATTTATGTATGGAATCGTCCAAACAATCACACCACAAATTTTAACAGAAATGGTTACTACCTTTCGTTCAATATTGGATATGAGCTTCCATTACGACCCCGGTTTGTAGGCATATATCAATGATCTAACGTAGCCCCATAAAAAATCTAGAAGTGTAAACAGAAACAATCTATAGGCGGCCAGTCGACAGACCCATTTCTGGATATAACATGTTCATCAAATTTATATTTCAATAAATTGTTAGATCCGCTGATGCCACAGAGCGCCTTGGTGAAACCACATATCATTAGTGTCTAGCTCCTCGCAATTGACTATAATGTTACAATCATTTTAAACAACGAAAAAAAGGGTCTAATGACACTACATGAAATTCACATGGTCTTCCATACAGATAAAATTGGTCATCTTCTTCCAAAATGTCTACAGCCCAATCCGAGAACGTACGTCGCTTCAAATGATCGAGTGGCATTAGTTGTTGTGTTAACTGGATCTTATAACAGTGCAAGCCAAGATCCTTTCGTAAAATTCACCTCGGTCTGAGCGAGGCCTGATTGTTGAGAACACCGTGAAACCGATCGTAATGGTTAACGGCAATATTCTTGTCATTTCGATCAACCCGTTGTCTCATCAACATCCTGCAGCGAATATTTAGACTCATATTTTTTGCTCCAAGTGAAGTCAAACCGCAAAGCTGTCACAAAGTAGAACTTCAGCGTACCAACAAAACGGACAGTAGCGGTTGCTGACATAAGTTATAACAAGAAACAATGAAATGGAAATTGGTTGGAAGTAGCACTGTGACGTATGAAGGTCAAGTGCGCTACTGAATTCAGTGTAGGACTCATTATTCGTAGATAGCAGGAAATAATACTAAATCAAGGTCAATCCATCCATTATCAGGAAAGTGGGAGTTCTAAATTTTTGTCAACCCTCGTACCAAGGAATGTTAAGACCAAATTTGATAAAACAAATCAATTTCATAATGGTCAACGAGTTTAGTAGTTTTTGACAGCAGTCAATCCTGATTGTATAACTGATTTTTAACCAATTAAAGGAAAACTGTTCCTTTCTTAAGTTGATATGTTCACTATATTAGTTACTGGTATATCTGGTCATTGGACCTCCATGTGTGTATTTATGACATGTTTTCGAGTGTTATGACATGTTGTTGAGTAAGGATACAGATTGAAATTCCGAAGATATCGCCCTCTTTGACGAATCGGGTAAGTCAATCAATGGAAGCAGGGACATTTTTGTGATGGGTCGCTCATATATGTTCCTAGATGTTTTGACCTTGACCACACCATCTCTACCAGATATCAACATATGTAATGCGTCCCAATGCCTATTGTCCTGTAATTTTATATTTTCATCTTTTTAAATGACTTATCGGCGATTAAGTTGATGTTGTTGTGTGATATCAGGCTCCGGTGGTAAGGTGATTGGCTGCCCGAAGATGCAATACGCAGGTGCTAGCGCTAGAATATTTTCCTCTAACGACTCGCATAAAGGCTGTGAATTGAGCAAACCCTAGAATTATAATTCGAGTGTTATAGTGTAACTCAATAGCACATTGAGCTCTTCGCAACGCAATACTGTTTGACCGAGTACACGTCGTAGAATTTAACGGATTTAACGGCCGCTTCACAAAGCCCGTTGGACTGAGGTAATGCCTTTGGTACAAAATGCCATTTTGTATTGTTGGATATGGTCCAGTTGGTTCTTTGGTTTTTCTTCTTTAGACATCATCTCACAGAAAAGTTTTAAAACATCTGCAGCGCCTACTGAATTCGGTGCAAATTCCACGGCGTTTTTGGTATCGCTTGAGAAAATATATTATGCATCTGTAATTAATCAAGAAGGAGGGATTGATTACAACCTTTATTTGCTCTTCCAGCCGAAAAGAAAAATGGGGAAGAAATTAAGATGGTCCATCTATATCCTTTGCATTTAAGAGGAACAACATTTTTTCTCAGAGTTTCTGTCATAAGAAATTCTATACAGATCCATTAAGTATGGAACACTATTTCATTTAGATAACATCCACAGAAGACTGGAGTACTTCATTCTGTAAACCCAATTTTTGATAACATTTTCGATTGTATGAGGCTTCTACATCATCAATGACTACGATCAACAACTACGATTTATTATTTCAAAGCCTCTGGATCTGACCTGCGCTTTCGTGTTGAAACCAAATTTCCTCTTGAAATCTGAGTTACTAAAACACGTTTAACATACGACTCGGTAACGGTTCCCTTTGACTGTATGAGCGGATTGTTGCTGATTTTCGAAAAAATTAATCAACGATGCTGTCCATCAAAATCCAAAATCCACACCAAACAGTCACTCGTTGTTGATGCATCGATAGATTTTCTGAGCCAAAAATTTTGCTTGTTGGCATAGTTCGATGGTAAAAATGAGCTTCGTCGCAAAAACATGATTTTTCGGGTGGTGATTTTGCTTAAGATCATTGAACTTTTTACGCTTCAGACCGAGATGTTCAATTCTTGACCATACGATGGCGAGTTGATGTTGATTTATTTTCAGACACATTTTGAGCAACAGCTGCAACTTTCTCGGCTGTCCGCGTTGTAAATGCACGTGTATTGGTTGCACTCCTGGATAGTCAGCAATAGCCTGTACTTTGTCTGGATCCATGCGTATGATTACGCTAATTACATGACCAAGGTATTTTGTCTCTTTCAGTACAAAGTTGCTCTTTTCCAAGTTAATCGTAAGGTTAGCCACCTTTAAAAGTCGAGCAACCTCAGACAATAAGGTAAAATGTTCCTCAAGATCAGCGGAAACTACGAGCAAGTCGTCCAAATAAACAAATACCCGGTCATGCAAATGGTATGGAATCACCTTGTGCATCAGTCTACACAATGTCTGGGGAGCATTGCATAGAAGGGGCGGCCCGGAACGGTGAACGCAGTTTTATCGCGCGATGCCACGTCAAGCGGAATTTGCCAAAAGGCATCCTTTAAGTCGATCGATGATATAAACTTGGTCTGATCTAATCGACTTAGTAATCCCCCAATCAGTGGCAATGGATACGCGTCTTTAATTGTCACCTCATTAACCGGGCGTCGAGACATAGCCTCACCCTACCACTGCCTTTGTTACGAGCAACAGCAAGCGGTGAGGACCATGAACTCAAACTTTCCTCTATCCCAACTTCAACATTCTATCCAATTCCTCACACATTTCAGCTGGAGATACTTGGATAGCTGGAGATACTTGATAATAGCGCTGTTTAACAGGTTTTGCACTACCAACGTCAATCACATGCGTAATTAAACTTGTACGACCTAGGCCCATTTTAGTCGAGCAAGGAAAAGTGTTTATTATTTGGGTTAGTCGAAATTCATCTTCTGGAGACAACTGATGTTGTTTACTAACCGCTTGATCGGGCATATCCATATCTATAAAATCTACCACAGCTGGTGCCAACCCAAACAGATTCCAGAAATCTATTCCCAGGTAGAGTGGTTGCATCAATCCTGGCGCAATATGGAGACGCAGACGCTTAGTTTTACCCATGTATGATACTGGTAGCACGGTATGTCCGATTATTCTTTGCTTTTCACCACTTGCAGTATTTAAAAAGGAAGGAAGATAATGAACTTTAATACCAGTCCGTTCCAAAAACATCTCCGAACCGGCACCAAGTACACTTATATTTGCACCACTGTCCAATAAACCTATATATGGGGTACCAGAAATTAGAACATTAGCGTATGGCCGTTCGTCATTGACAGTGTTTTGCAAAATCGATTCACAAATCATTTTCTTTAGGGTTCGACGTAGCGTCCAATACTTAAAATTTCTATTTTGTAATTTTGAAACTGGCATTATTGGAATGGTTTGTGTTGACTTACAAATTAAAGTGGATATTGAATTACTATCTAAATTTTGTGTAGCATTATTTGTAATTGTATTCGATATAGTTGAAGAATCTAACGACCTATGACGAACAAAGCGATTATTAATATCTTGTTGATAATGTTTATAATTAATAGGTAAGTTATGTGTCTGTTGCATTTGTGTGTATGCAGGAATTGAATTCACTGCTGAGTCGATTAACAATTTCTTCTGGCCAACTCCGGGCATGTGTTCGAAGATGCTTCCTCGGTTAGTGTCCTGGTTGCTTCTGGTTTCTGGGAAGGATGAGCACCAAGGGTTCTCATTTCCCGATTGTAGTTTCCCGTCATCGAATCGTTACAGATCTGACAGTTTGGTTTAATCACATTAGGTGAACCACATCCGAAACAATATTTAGATATATTTGGATTTCTCCAATTAGTATTATTTCTAGGAGGAATAACGGTAGGAGAACGAAGAATCGAATAAGAAGAGTTGTTATTAGTTTGTTGATTACCTGTTCCCATGGCACTAACTTCATTATAGTATTTACTTTTATTGTGGTCAAGAAAAGAATTTCCGGAGGCATTTTAATTTTCTGGCATTATAGGATATTGGTATTGCTCAATTGGTGGATAAAATGAAGATCTAGGGTTTGAATATTCAATAGGTGTGGAGTCAGGCTTGTGAACATCAGATCCTTTATAGGCTTTATCATAGTTGACTAACTCATGAACATGTCGAAAAGCCGCCTGTCTATCAGATTTATCTGCGTTTAATCGTTTCCATGTGTCTTCTATATCGACACATTGATGAACCAACTCTGACACCGAAACAATCTTTCGCCCAGCAATTTTATACTGCAACTATGCATGTTCCGTCGTAGTATAAAATACAGATCATCATCCAATAGAGGTGTACTAAGAGGCAAAGTAGAATCTATCACCCTTGTATAGAATTCCATAAAATGTTCATTTGGTTTCTGTTTAATAGAATAAATCAATTGTTTAATCTCGGCGTCAGTTCTGCGATCTTTGAACCTCTCTAACATCCCACGTTTTAAGTCTTCCCATTGAATATTTCCAGTTCTCTCAAGAAAAGACCAATACCATTCAAGTGCACTTTTTCTTAACAATAAATACAAATCGTTAACAAGTCTTTCGAAAGAAATTCTATTTGCGCTTGACAAACGTTCAACCCTATACAAAAATCGTTCAATCGCTTGCTCACTAGGTGATCCGTCGAAAGTTATGTTCCACTTATGAATTCCAATCATTGGTGGATGCATTCTATTAAAACTATTAGACTCTTCAGGAACACTGGCTGTTACATTCTTAGATATAGGAACTCCATCTAGTTTAGACTCTCGTGTTTGAGATGGAACATCTTTAAATGTAGCATGTATTTGTGGCGTACTTGTGTTAATACGTTCACCAGTGCTTCCATTATTCTCCTTTCCAGCGAGTACCCAAGAGTTAGTGATTGTTAATTTTTTCACTAATTCCATTAAGTTCTCGTATTCAGCAATCGATAACTTTTTCTCGATAGGCAATGCATGGACTTTTGATTTAACAAATTAATCTGATGGTATATTTCCCGGTTGGACAGTATTATCTACAAATTCTTCACTTTCTGAAGTATCGGAATTTTCTATCAAAGAGTCATCCTGAGTAATACCAGAGGGATAAGCATCAGGTATAGCATCAGAGACAGATTTCTCGAATTCAGTTAAAGAAACTTTGGATTCAAGTAGTGATTGTATTACTTCTAGAACCGTATTACATGTAATTAAAATGGTATGTGCAACATTTTTGCAAGTGGGAGATGAATTAATAATACGTTGAAGTCGTGCACTTACATGTAGAATGCGAGTACTTAGGATAGCAAGTTTCTTACTTCTCTCGTCGAGATTAAGTTCTCCAATTTCCTGTACTTGAGGTTTGAGTTTCCTCAATTTATCTGAACAAATAACTAATTCTCTTTGAGGAGATTTTCGAGCTGCCGAATGCGTTTTCTCTGGTGGAAGCGCTGTTCCATCATTTTCTAGTTTAAACGCGGTCGTTAATAAATCTAGTTGTTCAATTACCGTAATTCCGGAAATATTTCGTACCAAACATTCAATTTCGTCGACGCTTAAATATTTAGGATCCATAATCATCCTATTGCTATACTATTTACTATTAGTATCGTTAATATTATACAAACACATGTATATTAATGTATACACAATTAATTCAAAACGCTAAATTAATAAGATTAATATCCAAACCCAAGAACCACTATTAAGTATATTATTAAAGAAAAATTAAATAATTATGATACCAAAAAAATATAGATTCAAAAATAATTTGATTTAACAAAAATAATTCATAAAAAAAATTTCCACTGGTGAAGTAGTCCTTCTGAGCATTTACAGTAAGCACCTGAAATAAAAAATGCAGCAAATTCAAGCTCTTCCTTGGTTCACATAATATCCCACCCCAGCCACTGAAAGCTAGCCGGCTGAAAAATGCTGCGTGAGTCAACTAAGGAGAGTCTATAACAGATTTTATTTTCATCCAGTCATACGGTGGGAATGAAAACTGTTACAAAATTAATTCACAAACTGCCTTGTGGGCATTACATTTCTATACCCACGTAAATTACTTACAGTTTAGGAAGATAAAGCCCTTTAGACCTTTATCCAATTGTAATAAAACCGCTACTTCCAACAAATTATATTAAGAGCACCATCATGGTAATCGTTCAATAACTCATTTATTGTACAAATAACGAGTTGTCCACTCAAAGTGTGAGCTACCGCGGAACACGATCTGCATGCTTTCAGACAATGGACAATATCCGAGGATATACTATGTGCCTCACTACAAAAGCATGGATCGTTACATGATGGTCTCCACGACTGCGATGAAGATACCAATTGGAGGATCATCCATCTAGCGTTTGCAATTTCAACTACTGACAGTTAAAATGGTCGTTTAATATGAGGTGAGTGGCTTTAATGCTCTTGTAGTAGAATTAGGACCCGTTCTCTAGACGCTATACAACCAACTACGATTTGGTCGTGTATTCCAACTAATTTGTCGATCACGTTCTCGAACGCAAATTAAATTTCCTCGAATCATGTCTCCCTTTGTTCAGTTCAAAAAAAGTGGACCTTGCGGATGATACAATTTTCAAATCGAATTTTCATCTCAAGTGAGAGGAAAAAAAAATTTTTTTTTTGTATTCATTCTTATTTCCATTTTGTTAAATTATTTTGGTTTTTCATTCAATCATTTTCCTCACCAAACCAATCTGAAACTCAACCGATTTGTTTTTTTGTATTTTTCGTTCGACCAAATTTAAAGTAGATTTGATGCCTGGTTTGGATTTTCATTTTTTTTTAAATTAATCACGTTCATTTTTTATATTCGTTTTATTTTCGACAACAACAACAACAACAAAAATGTGGAAAATGAGTTTTCCAGTATAAAGTCCTGATTGTGCGTAACAATCAGAATGTATAAAAGAATCCTTTCATGGCTAATTTCACAATCGCGAAATCCTTTTTTTTTGTTGGGGTGTGTGTGTGTGTATTTGGTTGGTGTACATTAGAACACAACAACTGTAATGAAAACTGTTGTAACAAACAAGACTGCTAACGAGAAAATTAGAAAATTCCGAATACCAATTTTGCCAGCAATTATTACAAATTACGATTTAACCCTTTTTTGTCGAATTTTTATAACTCGATGCGACGAAGGCTAAGGTTTAATGCGTGTGTGTGTGTTTGTGTAAGTTTGTTGATTATCGTGGTCCTTATACATTATATACAGGAGAACGATTATTTTCTTTCGTATTTCAGAAATCACGATTTTGGTTTATGATGCAAAACCCCTTTTTAATTTGTTTGGCAACCGAATTGGATTGGATTTTTTATTTTATTTAAGGGAATTGGAATTTATTCGACGTGAGCTTTGTTAAATTCTCGTACTCGACACTCGTTATGTTTTGTGATAAAGTTATTAAGTACCGAGAACATAATTAACATGGACGACTGTACCCTCGACATTTTCGATACACAACTGTACGTACTTAGTATACGGTGACCCCTAAACGTTTTTATGAGGCCGTTCTACCGCCATCTAGGATTAAATCTATATACATATACAAACATGCAGACAAACAATCTGCTCCATTTTATTTCATGGATCATTTATCTAACTTGTCACATCTCTTAAATACAACAACAAGAACAACACTTAACTCGAGAAATTAATCTGACAACAACAACAAATAAATTTTGATAAATGATAATCTTAAAGATAAAAAAAACACTCGAGTCTTACAATTCTTCATGATTCATTCATAATTTTAATTTCTTCGTTGTTTCTTGTCTTGTGTCTTGGAAGTTTTTTTTTTTATTAAATTCATTCATAAAACGGAATTATACAGCGCAACAACAACACGGCACAAAAAACAAACGAAATTAAAATTAATTTATTAAAATTACAAGACACAACGAACAACAAGCAAAGTGTTTCGGAGTTGCAGATTTGAAAAACTAAGAAAACATTTTTTTGTTTAGTGAATATTTATAGTTTCTTAAGTAGTTTGTTTCGATTTGTAACCTTGACAATTCGAAACGTTAGATGGTGCTTCTGGTTATATCAAGATATTCGTATGCTCGCATCATTTAATTGGGCAAATCTTGTACTGATCCGAATCTTGTCCACAATTTGGCACCAATGGTTTTGATAACGAATAAGCCCTGTAAGCGGTGAAGAGATATCATGCCCACAGGTAAAATCTTCAACAGGTAATTTCACAAGCTTGCGTGTCAATATTTTGTTTCCAATGAATATCCCATCGGCCCTTCGAAATTTTTTATGTACACGACCCAGTGACCATTTGAAAGGTGGCGGGGTACTTATTCTGCCATCGATTCGAGAAATGCTGGAATATTTGTTATTACCACTTGCATCGAGATTTAATTGATGGAGTACTAGTTGTTTCTAGTATGAAGTATTTAAGATACAACTTAATATAAATTCATGTCGACTTGATGTATGACTAGAAAATGTTAAGTCGTATAAAATATAGTCAAAACGTGAATGAATTAATTATTTGGCTAGCGGTACGCTTGGCAAACCATTAGAATCTGCTTAAAGTATATATTAGCTAGTTGCTAGATGGGTCGACCAGGCTTTAGAGTGACATGTCGTCAATTGTCAAAGAGTTCAATCACGGAGATTGCTCTATAAACCTTTACTAGTATTGAAGGAGGAAATGGCTACGGTCCCTGAGGCTACCATTAACGCCGTAAATGAAATGATAAAGCTGCTTCTTAGGATAGCAATCGAATTTGCTAAAGAAGTGAAATATCTTGGAGTAGTCGTAGATCAAAATCTGGCTTGGAATCAATACATTTACAAGTTATAAATAAAGATGGTGTTCATTTGGTAATGTGGCGAAGGAGTGAAGAAATCCTTGGTAGTTCTACATACACTACACCCATATATAAAAAAATAAGTTATCTTGACCAAGCATGCAATCTGAGCGAAAACCATCTAAAAATCAAGTGAACGTTCTTTGCTTCTATATTATATAATAGTATGCGAGTGGATTTAAGATGCATGGAGGAATAGAGATAGGAGTCATTTTTATGATTCAAAAGTTCCATCTTAATGGAAAAACAGTCCATCAGAATTGATCGATATTGACACTTTGGCAGATTAAGGTAGACTTTACTAGAACAATTATTATGTATAATTTTGATGGCATCAAAGAGCAAACTCTATATCCGCATCCCATCAAAAATTTACTTTCGACATCCACCTGGTGATTTGGTAACCTAAAGCGAGAGACAATATTTCTCAAACCAGATTATCAAATAAAATAATATTGAATCATTTCATGACTTAACATATAGTAATAAAGTTGTTTGGAAACTCTAGAAAGGTCTCACACTTTATGACACACTGAGTATTATAGTCTAATAATATGCGCTTAAATATAAGGCAGGAGTTGAATATGCTTACTGTAAGAGCACTATATAGTTAAAAAACTAAAATCGAGCAATTCGACAACCTCGAGATTAAACTCAGATTAGGTTCAATATCGAAGTACATTATTTACTCTATATTCAATGCCATTAAATGATTATATATGTAGATGTTTGACAATCCAGAACTGGTGATATGCTGCCTAAAAAATAAGGTGCAGAGAGAACACCAATATTTCTTAGCACAATAAGGATCAGTAGACTGGTGAAAGACAGATAAATGTGGAAACCGTTGGTAAGACACCACGTTTCCATAGTTAAACTATTTAACAAGATATTTAAATGACAAGACGTGATATTTACCTCAGAGCAACAAAGTCATGTAGCTTAAAATGAACAACCAACTAACCAGAAACCAAAGTCATAGGAGAGGTGAAAGAACACGGCCCTGAGCAGGCAACCCTTGGGCATTTTAATAGAAATCTAAACACCTTCAGCTCGCCCTAGGTAATACGAGACATAAGCATCGATTAAATCTATGAGATGGTTTGGTCAATTTCAAGCCTCAGTGGACGTATAAAACGAAGTACTTCGAAATCAGCTATAATAACCATGACTCCATCAGGACCACCTGCTTTATTCGATACAAAGGAGAGTGTAAACTCCAAAGCAGTAGTTATTGATTAAAATTAGAGTTGATAATATGGCAACCGGGAAAGTGAACCGAAATCAGCAACACACCAATATTTACATTAGAACAGGACACTCTGCTATCGAAAAAACGAAGTATATGAAGTATCCAATGCAGAGTCATTACATAAATCCATGGTGAAGCTTCTATACTCATCCTTAATTGCTCTGGCACGAGTAGGCGTAAAAACTTATAGAATTTGGTTCTGATTTAAATATTTTTTTAAAGGTGTATTGGACATGTTATCCGAAGATTATCAATGGTAACTTCAACCGCCGCCCTAGTTACTTGCTATTAAATGACCAAAGTTTTGAAGTTTATTATTTTCTATTCTGGATAAAATAAACAGTTCCACCTTGTGAATGTCTAGTGCCATAAACACTTGCATCTGGAAGTGGGCCATAGCAGCAGGAATTTTAATCACAATGTTGCGAATGAGAATATTTTAGGTTATTTAATACCAATTACCATTTATCGGATAAACCACTTAGTAGTAAGGAGCTTATAAGGCCAAAGCCGAGCTTGAGCTTATAAGGTGGACTACCGTCTCTTCCTCCTCCTCATCCATACAGCTTCTGCAAAAATCGTTAACTTCTAGACCTTGGTTCCTTTCATGATCTCTAAGAAGGCATAATCCTGTTAGTATCCCCACGATCGTTTTCAGTTCTCGTCTTCGTAGGTAGATAAGTGTTTTTGAGCGTTTCAAATCTTTGGCCACAAATGCCTTGCAATTCACATGAGAGGGTGTTCGTCCACCTAACGTTTGCTGAGGCATCCGCCTCTTTAGCACAGTCTTGAGTGCGTTAATATAGGTTTCCTCAACTTTGCCCTTTCCGGTAGCAGTTGGAGAGTTGTACCATGCCTCTCTAGTTCGTCTGCCCTTCAGTTTCCCATGAGATCTGAGTGGCTGGGGATCCAGAAACCTGAGTGTTGAAAAGTTCACTCATCTCATTTATCTGCAGTGATCAGGGAGAAGAACTGTTATATCTAGCTCTAATTTATCACAGATGACTCCAGCTCCTACCGTGTAGCCATCCGTAATGAGCTGCAATGCTTCCGTGAAGAAAATGTGTCAGTGTAAAATATCTAGTTTATCGTTGCTGGCTATATACAATGGTGTGGGCTTCGGCTCGATTTGCGTAAGGTATACAATTTATCGACAGTTATTACTGTAGCAACATGAAGACCTTTTGCTACTGGAGTTCTGGTACTCCATTGCGTCCGACCTATTGCACACAAAAATTTTAAAAATTGGTCGAAACTACTTTGTTCGGATCACAAAGCCGTGGTTATAATATATATAATACACAAGGCCGAATGCGCGTAACCCTCTGACGATTTCAACTGAAGTGTGCAACATTCTTCTGATGTTGAATTTGTGGTTTGAAGTGACATTATAGGTTGATCCTGAAACGATTCCGAAACGATACGTCATAACGATACCGTAACTTTTTAAAGGTCTCGTTATGATTTGACTCTGCGGTTAAGGTACTTACACTTTCGTAAGTAACGAAAATTTTTCAAACTTTTCTTATCTGACCGGAGTATATTCCATATTGTAACTCACGCCCAAACTGAATCTCCAAACTGTATTATTGTATCGACAAAAATCCGGCTCGAAAGACTATAAAATGAAACAAAGACAGGTTGATTCCACTTTGATAGAGTGACTGCTTTGTCTACCAATGTTTTTGTTGATTTTTCGAGTTCTCTCAACAACTCTTGGTCACCACGGGGCAATTATAAATATTTTGGTTTGTTGGATTTTCATAATCTTTGGCTATTTGATGTGTATGCTATAACTTCAGATTCACCTTTTATAATTCCTCGATATGATCGAAGACTCCAAGAATTTCGGTTGGGCAGATAAATGTGAAGTTAAGATGATAAACAATGAAAACCATTTATTTGCCTATTAATTCGAATAGCCGGAGCTGGATGAATTATACATCAGCAGCTTCAAAATGTGTTGGTGGTTTCGAGATAACCGCTTTAGTTTACTGTAGCTTATGTTCAGATCGCTCACTGATGAATGGATATGCAGAACCCCCAGCATATCAATGACATGATTGATCATCGATTGCGTTTGTGAAATGAACGCAGAATATCGTGCCAATCAATCAGTTGTGAAATGAGAAAAACTTAGTTATTACTTTTTTTTGAGTAACTTGTTGAAGATCGAATATTGCTTCCCGATATTACTTATATTTCTTCCAAATCAGTATGGATATACCTACGGTTTCACCACCATGAATTTACTTTTGGTTACTAGTGGTATCTCATATGTCTTAGAAAGGAGAGAGATGTCTTAGCAAGGAGAGTCAAAAACATTACTCTTTGTGTTTTAGTTTGCCAGCATAGTTCAATTGGGTATAGTTCTGCAAGGTCCAAACATTTTTTAGATTGTTCGAATTAAATATGTTTAAAAAGTAGATGTGGCAAAGTGGAAGTTTAGGTCAGTGATAGAGCGGTAAAGAATGGCAGCAACATTGTATGCTATAGGTATATTGTTTAGGTTCTGCTAAGCAAAACATATACTTGAGTTAATAACTCCAATGATACTGTTCGCTAGCGGCATATCAGATGGGTAATGGTCTGTTGACTATGGCTAGACTCAAGGTTGCTTCGGTCACGACAACGTCCACTACTATGTGGCTGCAGTCATAGATCAATCGTAACAAGATTTTTAATAGAGTTCCACGATTCATGTTAATATATCTTTGTTCGTTTCCTGTTTCAATAACTAATCAAAGTTACTTTCCATTTAATATTGAGCTTCTCTTCCACAGCAGTTTTGCGTCAATAACCCGCATCTCAGTCTTGGTAAAGTTGCTTTTCAAATATGTTACTTTGGTACATGTTGCTGTGGTTTCTGCTTAGCTGTGAGCTTAGCAAATAGCAGTGATATTTTAAAAAGACCAAGCTGAATAAATCGACATGTTTAAGGTCCTCTTAAATTGTTTTCTCGTTATGACTGATGGCGGTGCTTCCATTTGTAAGCAATCAATGGAATAAAACGCGTTTCTTTGGGGTGTCAGAAATATTTGATCTGACACTATTTTCACTTATGGTCACTTTTATAGTGACCAGTCTCAGTTCACGTGATGAAATTTTGTGTGTTGTATTATTTCGCTATGACGGACAGCTGTTGATCAAAAGATAAAACCCATTAGTAAACGCCACATTACCTACCCCCCTAAAAATAAAAAGTAAATGCTTCCATCTAATATAATTATAGGCTGCCTATTTTCATCCGCTTAGTGATATAGCTTGTTGTGGAATGAAACGATCATAAATACCATGCTGTGTGAACATCCTATGAGTACTTGCATATAAGTCGTTTGACAACGTTGCAGCATAAGCCGAGCTACTTAAAAATATCTGGCCCTTTAGAGGATAACCTCACCATCATTGATAAAAGGCAGACAGTTATGATTAGGTAGGAAGTGGTATTTGGAAGGTTTTGGCAGAAGATATTAACGTGCAATGCTCTAAATAGAGCCGTAGGGGTCACTAATGTAAAACGAGAAGCTTTAAGCTTTAACTTTATGAACATTTAAAATGGGTTTTCAAATACGATTTGGGTTCTTTCGCAGACTTAGAAACTACAATTCATCATCAACATATACGCAGACTTAGTAGAATCCTATACATGAAGAAGATTGGGGTGCTCCTTGGATGTGATGTAAATGCGCACCACGCAATCTGGGGAAGCACTGATATCAACGAGAGAGGTGAGTTACTTTTTGATTACATTTTAAACAACAACCTCATGGTGTGTAATATTGGGCAAGAACCCACTTTTATTACTAAAAATCGGCAGGAGGTTCTGGACGTAACCTTTGCCTCAAAAAACCTGTACCCTTTGGTCAGGGAATGGAGAGTGGCGAAGGAACACTCCTTCTCTGACCATCGTTACATAACATTTAGTCTTAACGTTTCCCCTGCCACCCGGAAACCTTTCAGGAATCCCAGAAAGACAAACTGGAGCAAGTACGGGAAAACCCTTAAAGGACTTCTACTACCAGAGACCCCTGAACCACTAGCGACAGTGAAGGAACTGAACAGCATAGTGGAAACTTTCACAATTGCCTGCAATTGGTCCTTCAACGCTGCTTGCCCAATAGTTAAACCCAGGGGCAAGCAAAAACCGGCATAGTGGTCCAAGGAACTGGGGACCTACCGGAAAACGTGTAGGAAAGCATTTAATAGAGCCAAAAGTACGAGAGAGGCTCAGGACTGGGACTCCTACAAGGAGGACCTCAAGATATACAAAAAAGAATTAAGGAAGGCACAGAGGAAATCATGGAGACTCTTCTGTGACAAAATAGAAGAAGTCTCCAAGACCTCTCGTCTAAGGAAGATTTTGTCTACCAATCCTACCAGTCCCAGTTATTTAATTAAACCAGATGGATCCTGGACTGCTTCTAGTAAGGAATCCTTGGAACTTCTCATCGAAACCCACTTTTCAGGAAGCTTCGATGACTCGACAGGGACTGGTACTCATCAAGAAGCAAACGTACTGCGCATAGAAGATATCGTAACCAAAGAACGGATCCTATGGGCAATTGAAGGGTTCAAACCCTATAAATCGGCGGGCCCTGACCGTATTATTCCCGCGGAGCTTCAGAACAACTCGAGGATTATGCTCCCCTGGTTGGAAGTAATCTTCAAATGGTGTTTAAAACTAGTCTGTATTCCGCGGGGGTGGACGGAGGTCAGAGTGATTTTTATTCCGAAAGCGGGTAAATGCTCGCAGGGCTACCCAAAAGAATTAAGACCAATAACTCTATCATCCTTTCTATTGAAAACCTTGGAGAGGCTGATAGATATCAACATACGCTCAAAAATTAGACCTAGTGACTGGGCTCAGACTCAGGAGGTAATCCAAAATGCTCTCCTAATTATAACGAGGTGGGCCACCAAATGTGGACTGGCAATTAGCGCGTCTAAAACTGAATTGGTACTATTTACGAGGAAATATAAAATCCCTGTAGTAGATCCACCTCTCCTAAATGGTAACAGACTAGATTTTACGGACAAGTCAAGATTCCTAGGCGTAATCTTGGACAGTAAGCTAAGCTGGAAGCCCAACATTCTGGAAAGAGTAAACAAGGCCAATATAGCTTTGTACTCGTGTAGGAACGCCATCGGTAAGAGATGGGGCCTCACGCCGGAGCTGGTACACTGGCTATACACTTCCGTAGTAAGACCTGTATTTATGTATGGGGTGAGCGTGTGGTGGCCAGCTCTTGATAAAATAACACACAGGAAAAGGATTGAGAAGGTGCAAAGAACGGCCTGCATGCTTATAAGCGGGGCACTGAGGACAACACCTACAAGTCCCTTAGAGGTCTTGTTTCACCTTCTCCCCGTGGACATTTATGGTAAGCAGATGGCGGTGATTACGGCCACTCGACTATCAGCCATATCTCAGTGGAAATGTCTTCAAATAGGACACTCGACGATAGTCAGATCGCTGAGGAAAGAACTGGCGAATTTTGACTATGTTACACCGACTCTGTGCTTCGAGAAAAGGTTCGGAACCACCTGCCCTTCAAAGAACTCCTGGAGGAGCGGGTTGGCAGCTGAAACGGGAGCATTGCAGTTCTTTACGGATGGCTCCAAGCTAGACGGTAAAGTAGGAGCTAGAGTCTTCTGTGATAAACTAGAGGTAGATATAGCAGTTCGCCTCCCTGATCACTGCAGTGTGTACCAGGCAGAAGTGATAGCGATTGAAGAGGTCCTGAACTGGTTGAAACATAATGTGGTATCCTCGACTGATATCACAATTTATGTGGACAGTCAGGCGGCAATCAAGTCGCTGGGTTCTGTTTCTCTAACGTCTAGAGTGGCGTTGGGTTGCCCTTCGTCTCTAAATGAGATGAGTGAGCATTTCAACATCCAGGTAGTCTGGATTTCTGGCCACTCAGACATCATGGGAAACTGCAGGGCGGACGAACTAGCGAGGCACGGTACAACTCTCCAACTGCTACCGGAAAGGGCGAAGTTGGGAAGACCCATTAAAGCACTAAGGACTGTGCTTAAAAAAGAGGCGGAAGCCTCTGCGAACAATAGGTGGACGAACACCCTCTCATGTAGAGTGGCAAGACAAGTCTGGCCAAAGCTGAACTTGAAACGCTCAAAGGCATTTATCTCCCTGCGAAGACGTGAACTTAAAACGATCGTGGGGATACTCACAGGACACTGCTTTCTTGGAGAACATGCGGGAAGGCTGGGTCTGGAAGTTAATGACTTTGGCTGAAGCTGTAGGGACGAGGAGGAGGAAGAGACGGTAGTCCACCTCCTATGCTCATGCCCGGCTTTGGCACACAAAAGACATGCATATTTGGGTAGGTTGTTAATGGACTGCCTCTCTGATCTCGACAACTGAAATGTGCGAGACTTATTACGCTACGTAAGCAGCTCTAACTGGTTCTCATAGGGGTAAAAGGGGAGTAAGATCCTATGGTATCACAACGGACCGTTGCCGGTCTAAGTGTGCTGTAGCAGCCACTCAACCTAACCTAACCTAACCTAGTAGAATCCTATTACTTCTTCAAGCCAAGGGGTGTAGTGATTACAATCTTTCTTAGCAAACGGTATTAGATAGGACGGACCAGGTTAATTTTCGAAAATATAGAACAACGAGTTAAATTTATCTATCAATTCGTAATAGTTAGAAACTGTTACAGCATCAAATTTGAAAGTGCTGGCAAAGTCTTCAATTGTCTTCTTTCTTTCGAACTAAAGGCAAAAGGACTAGATACGGAGAAGACGTTGGTTTTCAAATTCCTTAATCTAAGACGTCTTTATGGCGTTTTGAATTTAATCGGCGTGGCCGATCAAATGGAAGTTTATTAACAATGTAATGAACAATGTTATGCTTAACGCATTTGGTTGTTCTGTATAAGTATTGAAAATTGATCTAGCAGAGCGCAATACCCATATTGTTGATTGTGGAAAGAAAATAAGTCGACGTATTGACTCGAGTCATTCAATCTTTGATAGAAAGTTGCGTAGCCAACTCTTTACATCCACAAGAAGGCTAAGGAGCCCTTTTCGCCAGATAATTCAAAAATGGCATCGAAAACCAATGTTCATTTTAAGCAGTTTAGAACCATATGTTTTGATAGTGGGATCATTCACAGAAGAAAGTGTAAATTCAAAATTATTAGTAAACGATTATTGAACATTTTAACCAAATCAACGATTGTACTTACAACGCTTTAAAGCATGCCTTCATTCAAAAATAAGTCTTGCATACTTTAATCTCTAACAAAGTAGGACGTATAAAGGTTTGAGTGCTAGACCCCAACTACACACAAATAGTCATGCATATGCAATAAAGACTATTGACCTATAAATTGGCGCCAATCTTAAAACTGCAATTCGTATGCAAATTTGGCATAAAACACTTAACCAACTAAAATATTCAATGAATTTCTGAATAACTGAAGAAACGATCATTTGCTTGCTATATCGATACACCAAAAAACCACCGAGCATATATACAAAAAACTTCTTGTCTTTCACATTTTAATTTTAAAATTCATTTCAGATTTTTATTTTTATTAGAAAATGACAACAACAAAATCGTTATATTTATAAGAAATAACAATAATAATATACTTAAAAAACAATTTGAAAGAATATTATTTGTTGATATTTTGTATACATATGTAGCTACTTGATACAACAACATCATGCACACCGATGAAACACAATCACTTATGGAATACAAATTACACGATAATTTGTATTAACGCATAACGTTTTCAATTTACTGACTCTCTCGTATATATGTGTACTTGATTATGATGATGATGATGATGATGGTGATGGCTTTACACACATATACGAGTGTGGCAAACACTATGTGCCAAAGCTGTTAAATTTGATTATCTCGACTCTGCACACAATTTGTGTGCTCGCTGGGAAAATTAAATTAAAGTCTTGCAAATAAATCAAAATACGGTTTTCTCGAATTACAAATTATTGTACAATAGTATATCCAGGGTGCCCCAATAAGAGGCTTCATTTAGAATGGTCCGATTTTTGAACACCTATCAATTTTGAAATGGTGAAAAATTAACAGTCAATAATGAACACTCTAATGAAGAGTTGACACCGTGTTTCTCACTCTAGAATAACTAAGAATATTGCTGCTGTAACCATTTGTGTAAAAGAAAGCCGGGTTTGTCGATTCCTCTACAGTTGGGCGTGTAAATTACACGATGTAATTTACACTGTTTTTCACATGTAAAAATCATATAATTTACATAAGGTTACTTTTTACATTCTGTATGTAAAAAATGATTTCATGTAAAAAACCAACGCGCCATCTCTTATCAAATCTATTTATACCTAAAGCACCATCTGACAAAAAATATTTTTACTATTTTATAAATAGTATTTGTAGAATAATTAACTGTCTAAAATTTTTTCGACTTTTTACTGAATGTCACAATAATTTGTAACGTCGGAAGATTTCTGACATTTTCTAACAGATGGCACTGCGAATGGGTTTTTACATGTAATTTACCTTTAAGGTTTTTTACATAAAAAATTAAAAAAAAACTTTTTTTACATGTTAAATCCCAGAGAGTACGTTATAGGGAGAGTGTTCAGCACTCTCATCACTATTTATAAAGATGTTTTGAGCGAGAAGCACTGTGTATAAAGTCCATTGAGTCGCATGACTTGAGACGTACAGCTCTAAAAATCAGACGGTGAAGATTATTCCAGAATTCCCTTAGACTGCCGTGTGGCCTTTTTAATCGTGATCTATTATAACTAGGTATCTTTAATAGTTTTCTCTCCTGGTTTCTTCAGAGCCTTACGTTTTGCAGGAGGCACTTTTTCAGTAAAACATAGTTCACCATCTGTATGGCGTGAATTGAGTTGAGAAACTTTTTGATTTCTGGATTTAAAAGTAATGAGATCCCAAACTTTCATGTGGAATCCGTCAACTTCAAAGCATCCGTCAGTTTATATATGTCTGTTCGGCCGTTGTAGGGTCCGTAAAACTATGACGGATTGTCAGATCTGATTCTGTGAATCGAATCGATTTATTTTATACTTCAACACAAAATACTCTTGGCTGAAATATCTCCTGAAGCTTAACCTAGCTGTTTCTTTAGTTCACAAGACTTCTATTGTTCCGGATGGTTTTCATTCGTTTTGATCTGTCACCATGTCCCTTGACTTATAGTTGTTGCTGTTCTGTCGAGGCGCTACTTGGTTCGTGCTCTTGTATGGGAAGAATGTCAATTTCGTTTTCTCACAACATCAAAACATCACAGTCACTGTGAGTGGAGGAGTTCAATCGGGTTCCAAAACTCGACAAAAATGAAATCGAACATAAATGGTGACGATCAATATGGAATGAGTGAGATCAATTGTGTATCAAATAAGAGGATAAATTATTCTAAATAGGTTTTTGTAATTGTTTATGACTTTGTGGCCTCTCTTAGATTTACTTCAGGAATGAAGGGAAATGATCTTTAGTGAGCCTGTTATGGGTGTGGCCTAAAAGGCGAAAGAATCTTTTTAAAAGTATGGCAATAAGGTTTAACACAACGTGCCTCGATCCACCACTCATAGGTAAACGGCTAAAGCGATCCGTCAACCCACCGATGAATGCATTCATAACAGGTACAGAACTATTTTATAAAACATTTGAAAATCCGAACTACACTCCTAAGTCCAAATGTCATTCAAAAAACTCAAAGAAATCGAAGGGTTTTAAGGTGGCTCTTTTTCGAATGTCTAATGGAACCACTTCAGTCTGATTATATGATCGTTCTAAATGTAATGTAATAAATATGCGGTTACCAGAAAGTTGATATGTAAAGCCCTCATGTGATGCTAGATATCGATCTGGAATGGTTACACGTATTTAATGCCCAGCAACTTCCTTGAATATAAAAACATTTTTTACATGTAAAATCCAAACATAATATTAGGCATAGAGCCTTAGGTCTTAAGGCTTCTTAAGCGTCGTATCTGCGCTGATTGGGTCCTTCACTGTCTGAAATTGATCCGGATTTTCTTTTGAAAAATCAGCTTTAGTGATTAGGCCTATTTTCACTCCGGATGCGACGTTAATAAGCAGAATTGTCACATTTGAGGCTCAAAAAATCCAAGAATGATTGTTGAAAAGCTTCTCTATCTTCAACGTATCACTATTTTGTGCGGTTTTTGGGCTAGAAGTATAAATGGATCTTACTTTTTCGGAAATGAGGCTGGTGCAACTGTTACAGTAAATGGATTGCGCTACCGACATACGATTATTGAATTTTTATGGCCGGAATTGGAAGATATTGACAACGTTTATTTTCAGCAACACAAGCAACGAAAATATCGCAATTTGGCAAGGAAAGTTTCTTGACCGTGTTAGTTCTCGAAGAGATGATCACAATTGGGATTTAGCACCCTTAAACTTTTTTCTCTATTAATAGAGATAAGCTCTATATCAATGCTCCACAATCGATTCAAGACCAAAGATGGGATTCGCGAAGGTATCGGGGACATACAGTCGCAAATGTACGAAAATGGTCATGTATCCTTTTAATGAAAAGGATTTGGTGCCGCATGCATAACGGTGGCGGCCATTTGGCTGATATCGTTTGCAAATATTGATGGCACACCTTCCTCTTTATACAATGAAATAAACATTCATTGATTTCTCTTAAAAAATACTCTGGTCAAAACGAAACCTCTTATTGGAAAACCGTTTAGTATAGTAAACTGTTTGATATTTTCAAAACAATTTTGGGTGTCTCTAAAATTATATGAGAATTTCGTACAACTTTAAGGTCGCCATTATAATTTAGAGATTTGATCTCGGTTAGCACAGCGGTGATAAACGCACGCGAGCCATATCGTTCTCCGAACCCGACCTAGAGTCGATACACAAATCTTAGTTTTAACCACACATAATTATCATAAAATTACAAACCAATTCATTAGCATTAATCATCAATTCATCAAAACTTTTAATAAATAGCAGCCACGTCAAAATAGTTTTTAATTAAAACAAACAAACTGAAAAATTAACATTTCACTATACGAAACGTTTTTATTCGCTTCCTCCATCTCATAAAAATAATGAATAATTAATTAATTCCAATAGAAATAAAATAAGTTAATTAAATTTAAATTTATTCATCGATAATTTTGTAATTTTTTTTGTTGTTGTTGGTATGTAGTTTTTTTTTTGAAACACAAACCGATATCGTAACCGAAACAGATATTTTCCAAAAACTCCATTGTAAATTGTTCGCGGATGATGTGTGCGGTTACCGTTTTCGGTTTTGGCGGAATTTGTCTATGTATTAATGGACGGTTGGTTAATCTGTCAAAATTGGATTAATAGATGTTAATTATTTTGTTATTCATACGTTAAACGACGATGGACTAATTGGGATATAATTGAAGGTGTTATACAAATATGATTAGGTGTTAATCGTTTTACCAGTGCTGCCCAACCTAAACACGATCGAGGCCCTTTACATTTTGTAGGATCTTGCTAGATTAATACCGAACCTCGGTTGAAGGCGTATAAAGGCTAATTGTTTAACAAATTGAAGGTGGTTCCGATTCTCATTTCGATTTAGGAACGCTGAATGGACCAATTATTAGTTGGAAGAAGATGAGCATTTTAACCAAAAAACCTTATTTTACGATGAAGAACGGTTGTAAACAAAAAGAAGATTTGAAGAAAGCGATCGGTACACTGTATACCAAAGGAAGGCTCCCTCATTAAAGATCGCTGTATGATTGGATTAGCTCGCAGAACGTGATCGAGCCAGCATACTCGCGGCCTTTAATTTCATACACGATATCAGGAATTAACATACTCGGTGTGTGCCACCAACTCTCACATCCATATATGACAACGTGTCTGATCAATAGTCTGTACAATTTGCAATGTCCACACGTTGAAGGAGTAATGAGATACAAGATACTTGTATCTCATTACTCCTGTGTGGACATCGCATCTCCATGTCGCATACCGGAATTAACTGAAACAGTTATCGATAGCCTGTTCTCAACTTTGACAAAACAGTTTACACAGATGTTCGTATTTGTTTGGTATTCTTCCCAAGATAATGTATGACGGTAACTTGTATGCTGTACAAAGGAGAGCTATACCGCGATAATTCTCGCACTTCAAGCAATCACCCTTCTTGAATATTGGGCGTAAGATGGTTAGTTTCCATTCTTCAGACATATCTTCATTTCACCATACCAATCAAATTAATCTCTGCATGGCCATGGTGAATTCCTCATAGGATAGACCCTCAATGAACATGTCCGCGGTCTGAATCTGAAGGTATTCAAATACAGCTTGTGACCGCAAATACTAGACGTGGTAATTATGCGTTGCCATAATACCTAAAACGAGTGGCTTTTTGGCTTTTTGGCAAAACATTACTTTTTATTCCCTAGACGTTGAAGACGATGACTTGGCCGATATTTGGAATAGCATCGACATTAAAATCTACTGGGTCCGTCCTATCTACCGAAAATTGCACCACCATTTGACTAGACGAGTATCATTCAAAAAAGTATTATCCAAAATAAAATTCTTTCTAATGGTGTAGCCTCGGAACAACTTGATCCCATTGGAATCGAAATTGTTTCAAAAAAGGATTCACTTGATTAACCAGGAATTTCAACACTTAATTAACGTTTGAGAACTAGTTCTCTCACAGTTCTCTTCAGAAACTTAAAAACGTTGAGACTTCTCATTCCTATGATGATATCTCTCGACACATCAATTAAGTTCAAAAAAGTACGTTGTTCCAATTGATTTCGATGGGTTAGATATGGTATTCTTTTTTTTTTGGAAAGCGCTCTTAAAAGAGAGAGGTCATATTTTAACCTATCGATAACAATTTCAACAAGGATCGATAATTTCAACAAAGATCGATCGGATTCAAATGTGGGCGCTTTCCCATGAATTCATGAATTCAAGTAAAAACAGATAAATCTCAATATTATCCAGATTGGTTGTTTGTTTCTATATTTAAGTAAAACAACATGGCTTTTTATAAGTACCAGAACCGCCATTTGGGATCCACGTCTATTTTAACACTGCTACTCAGGTCGTTGTTTTTGTGACCGACGTTTCGAAACGAACGCATTCAGTCTTGAAATCGATTTATTTTGTATAAAGGCCGATATGTTTGGGATCCTAAAATAAGAACCTCGATCTCTTCCGCTATATTCGAAAGCATGTGAAGTTAGCCCATTTTTTCATCCCACAAAAAATATAAATTTTCATCGGACAACACTATTCTATCCCATCCCAGAATAATAATATTATATATAGATAAAACCAAAATAAAAAACCTTACAAATTATTTCATATACGATTCACAATATCCCATCCCAGTTTTATTTTAATATTAGAATTTTTTCCATTTTCTTACATTTCAATATTCAAAAGTTATTATAATATACTCATTATATAAAAACTTCAAAGTGGATTATCTCCAAAGAACTTCGAGGGTCGGAAAATTTGAAAAGTGTTTCAAATAGAACACTATCATAGGCAATAAGAACCCTTCTTAGAAGTGCAGGGTGTCCGCCGGGAAGGTATATAACTTTTTTTGCCGCCATTTTGGCAAACGGTTTTTCTTGGCAGTCGTGAATTCGACGCCGTGCTCAGGAGCTTGGTCTTCAAAGAACAAATTTGGCCACAAGGATTTGCATTTGTTTCCATTTAAGATTCAGTTGACACAAGAGCTCTTTTCACAAGACCATTTACGTGGCCGTACATATACCAATAGTATGTTAAGCTCGCCTATGACAACCTCGATTTCCATGAAAAAAAAAGGAGTGACGAGGCACATTTTCATTTGAATGGATATGTGAATAAACAAAATATTCGGTTTTGGGCAGAGAAAACCCTCAAATTATTCATCAGTCACCTTTACAACCATTAAAAGTGACAGTCTGGTGTGCAATTTGGTCAGGAGGAATCA
Source organism: Tipula lateralis (assembly GCA_963932295.1). Taxonomy (NCBI): domain Eukaryota; kingdom Metazoa; phylum Arthropoda; class Insecta; order Diptera; family Tipulidae; genus Tipula; species Tipula lateralis. Next base: position 18,279,063 of record OZ010738.1, on the reverse strand, counting down.
TTGGACTTTACTTCTTTGAAAATGAAAACGACGTAACGGTAACTGTGAATGGGGAGCGATATCGTGATACGATTGAACACTTTTTAATGCCACAACTGCATGCTTTGGGCTTGATTAACATGTGATATCAACAAGACGGTGCCACATCGCAAACAGCCAGGATTACAATGGAATTACCACGAGACCTCTTTCCACAACAAGTTATTTCAAAAAATGGTGATGTTGATTGGTTTCCACGGTCGCCTGATTTGACTGCTCCAGTTTTCTTTTTGTGGGCATATCTGAAAAGCAAGTCTTATGCAAACAAACCAGAAACGCTTGAGCAACTCAAACAAAATATTCGTGATGAAATTAATGAAATACTGCCTGAAATGTGTGAGAATGTAATGAAAAATGTGCTCAAAAGGGCTTGCATTTGTGAGGCTAACAGAGGCGGACATTTATCTGATATTGTATTCCAAACATAATTGCCCACATTAAATAAAACATTTATCAATATAAGATACATTCTCTTGCATTAAATCAAAAATTATAAACAAACAAAGAAGGTTACCTAGTAAGTTCTTTGGAGATAATCCACTTTGAAATTTTTCATATATTATTACAATGGGCCTATAGTCAATTATGGCCAATTGTAGAAAACTGAACCATAGACTTGTATTTATAAGATGGTTTCTAATTGCCTATGATAGTGTTCTATTTGAAACACTTTTCAAATTTTTCGACCCTCGAAGTTCTTTCGAGATAATCTACTTTGAAGTTTTTATATAATGAGTATATTATAATAACTTTTGAATATTGAAATGTAAGAAAATGGAAAAAATTCTAATATTAAAATAAAACTGGGATGGGATATTGTGAATCGTATATGAAATAATTTGTAAGGTTTTTTATTTTGGTTTTATCTGTTTATTATTATTAAATTCTGGAATGGGATAGAATAGTGTTGTCCGATGAAAATTTATATTTGCAAAATTTATATTTTCAAAAATGGGCTAACTTCACATGCTTTATATTCGAGGAATAGTGTCCTGGCAAAATAACTAGCAAGATCTTCAAAGTACGTCAATGAATGAATGGATGGGAGTTATTGTGTAAACTTTGACTATTGTTAGCTATAGGCCAGTTTTGATCTGGTGAGTGATTTCATTGAATGACCATCTATCAAATTTACGCGACTAGATTTCGTACATAACAGTTCTAACAATATACAAATATTTTATTAAATTTCTATTACCACATGACCTCTTGAAAGTCCTCTCCTTTTGATGCATGGCGTTGTTGATTGTGGATGCTCGGGTTCCACCTTACAGAAGGTCTATTACGGTATGCGTTGTTATTCATGAAAATCAGAGACCCAACAAAAAAAAACGATGTTTGAACATTGTATTGTGAATGAGGTTAGGACATTCCATTATATGGCCGTGCTAGGCGAGAAAGGTGGTACTGGAATTGGTTTTTAGAGGCTTAGAGGTCCATATTCTGAACAGGTCACTGTCAACTTATCACTTCAGAATCCTTGTATCATTTGCTAAATCGATTGCTTTGGATTAAGATTGAACATTTTTATTTGAATGTAGACATGCATTCTGTTCAGGTACCATCGTTTTAGATACAGTAGAGTCAGTTAAGTAAGTTAGACCGTTGAAATTGTTAAGGCAAAAGATTTTTAGTAAAAAAAAGTTCTCATATACAACCCTCCATGTTCTAGCATACCATATATTATATATCCAATTGTTTAACAAATTAGAGTGCTTATAGCAGACCAGTACTGCCTAAATATAACCTGCAAGGAATAATGCAATAAGACTTCTGTTTTATTTTCAATAGGTTGTTAGATCAAGATGTAGTGATTAATATAGAAGCTATTTCGAAGGCGCTCAGATACCGCTCTAGTTTTAACCATAAACGTTTAGTTAGATACCGCCAGGGTTATGGTGTGAAACTTGGCAAACTTTTTTGTCTCTTTCACCCATGTTTCTAATGGGATGTGGTTCTAATACGTAAAAACAGTTTTGTAAGTGGTGTTTCATACTTGGTGGGTTTTCTTCATAAGGCACTTGTTTCCTAAATATAGACAAATTGTATCTAGTTTGAGCAATAAATGGTACAGACCTCTAGCAATCGTCTTTAACACCATTATCTTTACTTTATTAACCCGGTCTTTTAGTCTAGGAGGACACGTTGATCTACCTTCATTGAAGCGCACATGCAGCCCAGGACATCTAAAGGCATGACAGGATGCTTTTAGATGTCCTGGGCTAATAGGGTAAAGGAGATCCGTGTTATTGTACCAGTGCCATATTGTTGAAATGGGCAATTTTGGTGGGACCGAACAGGTCTAATGGCGTTGAAGCACGAACACAAACACAATGAAACTACATTATATTTGCATCTAATCTTGACTCACCTAAAATTCTATCATCAACACCGAAAGCATCACACTGCTGTATAGATGCATGTTTCCCTTTCATATGAACTCTCAACATGCATACATATACATCCAATAAAATATATGATTTAATGTACAGTTTTATCCATTCTTGTCACAAAATCCAATTTTTTTTTTCGTGCTACCACTTTTCCTTGTTTTCATTTTACCCAATTTTCTTCCACACCGGCACTCTGTAGCTCATTCAAATTCAAGCTGAAACTTTCTCTCGTTTTGTACCGAATACAAATACTGTTCTCGTCATATACACCAAACCGAAATAGAATAAATGGAAATTTTTGTTATTTTCAATTTTCATTTTTGCATAATTGCAACCACTTGTTGATCTCAACATTTTTATGTGCTAAACTACTGTCGTACACTACTACTATATACTCGTGTAGTATTTTACAGGTTTTTGGTTTGTTTTGAGGTCATAAAATATTATTATGCTAAGACGGGAAAATCGATTATTTTGGGAGGGTGGGGGATGTCCCCGCGAACGGGAAAAGCTGTTCGAAATAAATCATATATATGTACGTTATGTAAGTGTACGAGATAAAACTAAATTCAATGTCATTAGAAATAGATAAAAAATATTCACTGTGACAGCGAGACTTAACATATATTCAAGATAAATCAATTTTATCTTAGAATTTATATCCTGATTTACATGACATTTAATATATCGTTACACAAACACACACACACACATACAAAAAGTTTCCAGTTTCTGGATAAATATATTTCTATCTTCGCAGTTTCAACCAAGGATTTTCCACACATTGTATACGCGACAACCAGCCGCACTGTACACAGGTATAAAGAAAAATTGAAAATATGAAAACAACTTTCGAAAAACGATAAAATTTATGTCTGTTGTATATTTATTCTAACAACAATCTAACACAAAAAAAAAAACAAAAGTTATAATTGAGTGGCAATGTCTCGAGTAATAGGTGAAGGTTAGCAGATTGTTCGATCTTTTGTAAAAGCAGAAAAATTTAATTGATTGACGGTTAACAACGAAATGCAATTGAATCGTACATATAGATGAATGTCGCTTGGTCGAACATAGTTTTCTAATGCTGTGTACACACAAAGGCGTCTGTATGTCGATAATAATTCTAGATAAATCTTTATATAATTAATAGTTTCGATTAATTGCTTCAAGGTTCCCGACTCACCTTATTTGCACCTCAATGCATCGTACGATGTTTTATGGGAAAAAGCTCAGGTGTATAAAAATGCATTTGTGCTTTCAACCGTGTAGGAGCTTCAGATGCATTTGTACTTCAATGTAGCAAGGGTTGAAACAATTCGGCAAGACTGTTAGCATAAAATACCGTAATGGAGGTAGACGATCAGCCAATATCGGTTGTGAAGCTCGACAATTAAATAGCAATTATATTGGCCGTAAGCGTGGAACTGTGTTTTTCAAAATGTTTAATCGATTATGGAGATGAACTTAATGCGTTGAATAATTTCTTAACAAACAAAATGATCGTTTTTGAACAAAGAGTCGTTGGGTTGATAATTTAGTGCAGTTGAGAGTCGGACGAAAACTCGGTGTAGCACATAATTCTGAATTGTGGTTTAAAGCTAATTTTTCTGGCACGAGACAACAAAACCAATGGCAATGTTTATCAAGGATGCTTATAGTGTTTACAAGAAAGGGCTTTCCTATAACACACAACTTTTAACGAATTGAAAATATTGGACTGTCACTATCGTACATGAATAGTTTGAAAATCGATTAAAACTATAGTGGTTTATATCTCAATGAAAAGTGTACATGAGTTACGTAGACCAAACTTCTACCCGTACGTACTCAATATGGCTGGCGATACTATTATGAAGCCGATATGCAGTGATTATTGGCCCTTAAACACATTGTGATTTGTCTGGATATCGGGTTAGTCTAACGAACAAATTCACCTCGTTATGATAGCGAATTTCACCACTTGATTCATCTACTCAACAAAACTTATTTCTTGCTTACATATCATTAGTCTGTTGTTGGTTCATATACTCATACCGGACCAGGTTTTCACTGTACGCAATACCATGACAGTGCTTGGATTTTGGAAGTTGCATGAGCTTTTCCTAATATCACTTATAGTATTACTTTAATTAAAAGTCAAATATTGCTATGTCTTAATTTTAGTGTTCGACCAAAGTACTTGAAACCAAAGCACTTCTTGTTTACACTGAAGCTGTAAGGTCCATCCGAAAGACATACAATTTTTTCCGTCATAAAGGTGAATATTGACAATTCGTACTTGACAGTCGTGAGTACTCACGATTAATCAACACATTTTAATACTGAAAACCGTTTGAACTGGAACAATATGGTCCGGACGGTTTATTCGAAAAATCACTTCTTCATACTGATCCTACCACATTCTTTCCGCGCCTCTTTTAAAGAGTGTTAACTTGACAAGGCAATTCAACTTGGTACTAGCTTGAACACCAAACTAAGCTGACAACCTTAAATAATAGAGGAGTAAAGAAGACTATACTATTGATCTCTGCTTATATAAGAACGCGCTAATGGTAAAAGCTGGAGGCTTGTCTACTCAGAAAACGTTCTCTTTATGAATAAATGGTGCACTTAGGAGTACAAATACTTAAACTCTAAAGATTATTGTTCATCTCATCTCTCTCTCTCTCTCTCTCTCCTCAAAATATTGTTGGCAAACAAATGGCCATAATACTCATTGCTATGCAACAGGAGTATCTCAATTAACATTATCCTGTGATGAAGTTTCTGACTCATAGGAATAGTCTTGTGTTCCACTATAAAGCTTCAATGTCTCCATTTGAAAGACGTACAATTTTATGTGGCACTTAGGCAAAAATTAATATTGATAGCTCATATTTGCTAGTCGTAAAGAAATTAAACAACGTGTTTTAATAGTGAAAACCACTTGGTGTGCAGTTTGGGCCGGTATAAGATCATTGGGCCACAGTTTTACGAGAATCCGAATGGTTCAGCGGTTACAATCACTATGGTAATTGCTATCGTGATATCGTGTTAGACGCACACATAATATTGTTTAGTGAACTAGTCGTTTCAACAGGCATCATGCAAATTGCTAGAGAAATCCTGGAATGTACTGTAAATATAATATTTTATCTGTAAAATTGCTCAATAGTCGAGGAGCACGATGGAGCTAGTCTCTTTCATTTATGTAATTTGGTTATTAGTGATATGTTGACTTGGATGAGTAATGCTCTCCGTATACATGTTTCTTTAGTACATTAAGTGAACCAACTCCTTTCTCTCCCTTATTTAAAGATTGTAAACTTGACCTCAAGACAAAGCAATTCAAATTAATTCTTAAAAATAATAGAGGAGTAAAGAAGACTACTTCTGCCCATACTCATATAAGAATGCGCCATTTACCATTGGCGCATTTTGTCTTGTCAAAAAACGGCCTCTTTATGAATAAATGGTGCACTTAAGAGTATACATACTTAAGCTCTAGAGGTAATTGTTAACCTCTCACTCTTCCCCTCTTTTTCTCTTTCTGTCTCTCTCTCTCTCTTCCTCTCCAAAATATTGGTATGCACTAGCTCTAGAGGTAATAGTTCAGGTAACTGTAAAAAGTTCTCTCTTCTTCTCTCTTTCTCTCTCTCTTCCTCTCCAAAATATTGAAGGCAAACAAATGGCCATAAGGCTCATTCCTGTGCAACAGGATTGTCTTAATTAACATTTTCTTGTAAAGAATTTTCTGACTCATAGCAATAGTCTTAGGTTCTACTAAAGCTTCATCTGAAAGACGTGCAATTTTATCCGCCACTTACGCAAATGTTAACATTGACAGTTCATACTTGATAGTTGTGAAGTATTTAAACAACGCATTTAAATAGTGAAAAACGTTTGATGTGCAATTTGGGTCGGAGGGTCATTGTCCACATTTGTACGAGGATCCAAGCTGTTAAAACCACTGCCAAACGTGTTCGTGATAACGTGTCAAGAGGTAAGAGTCGTTTAAACAGGATGGTCATTTCAACAGGGAATCATGCATATTACAATAGAATCCATGTAATGTACAATAAATGCAATATTCCGATTTGAACAAGTGCCAGGAGTCAATGATTTCGATGGAATTAGTCCTTCTTGTTTGGAATTTGGTTATGACTGGCCTGTTACTAGACTTGGATGGGTAATGCTTTAAAAAGTTTGTTTGGATGATTTTGCAATATTCGGTACATTGAGCTAACTCCCAACTCCTATCTCTACCTCTTTTAAAGAATATAAACTTGATTTAAGGACAAAGCAATTCAACTTGGTCTTATCTTTTATAACAAACGTAGCTGGCAATCAAACATAATAGAGGAATAAAGACGATCTCCACTCATATAATGATCACCAATGGTAGAATGCCAGAGAACGGCCTCTTTTGGCATGAAAAGTGCACACATACTCAAGCTCCAGAGATCAATATTCCTCTTTCTCTGTTTCTCTCTTTCTCACTCTCTCTCTCTGTGTCTTTCTATTTTTTTCTCCCTCTCTTTCTCTCTATTTTTTCTCTTGCCAAAATATTGTAGACAAACCAATATAAGGCTCATAGCTATTCTACCCAACAGGAGTGTTTAGATCTACATTTACTATAACATCTTCTTACCACCTCTTGTGGTATAGTTCCTGTTGGAACTACTCCCCAGAGACAAATAGTGAAGTCATGCTGAATATGAACGTAATGGATCGGAGCTTTTTTACGGATGGTCAAAGTAGTTATATAAGTTTTCTACGAGGTATTAAATTCCAAGCTTCTCTTTTCGTTTCCCGACAATTGCAGTGCTTTTCAGATCGAACAAATCATGATAAGTTTGGATATTAGAAGTAGTTTGGATATAACGTAATACCAAATTGGACGGAGATAAAAGATCTGTTTAATAATCGGTAAGCGATTCAGAACATTTGGATGTAGTGGTCACAATATTCTGTTGCTTCCTGCAGACAGATCAAACCTTGAAATGCCATCAAAGAGCTAAAACTGGATTGGTCCAGCTGCGACGATTTATAGGAAGAAGAATCAATTCTCCACTTACTTTCCATAAGTTCACGTGTTGCGCGATACAGAATAGAATTTCTGGGAGAATCTTCCCAGAAGAGAGTTTTAAATCACTCTCCTCGAGTATTAGTTTCAATTCAAGAATTGATTGAAGTCTGCGCAAAACAAGGCTTCCCTGTAACTTATGATTCCGACACATATATAATTCAATCATTACGCGCCAAACTAAATTACTGTTTGCACAAATTTGATAATAAATAATTATTAACTATTTAACTAATTTAATTTGTTTTTATGATTATTTAATTGATAATTAAAAAAAAATAATGCTTAAATTGAGCGAATAAATATAAATAAGAAAAATAAAAGAAAAACGATTTCTTATTACATTTTTATATCTTGGCATTGAATTTGTTTTTGTATTCGTATCTTACGAATTGCAATTATGTAAAGTGCAAGTGGTAATTCTTGCTTATTTAATCGTAATCTGTTTTTATTATATATTTACCGATATTCCATTTCGATGTGTACATACGAGCACTTTTTATATATTTGTATGGTAATACCGATTAGTTTTCTTTCTTTCTTAATCTTGACGTTGTAATTTCTGCAATCGCGATACATTGTATGAAATAATTGTATATGACCATGTTTGGAATCAGCCGAGTTGTAAGGTTTGTAGGTTTCTGGGATAAATAAAATTGGTCGCGACATGCGGTGACAGTTTGCAGACTGTTGTTAAAAGTGAAATTTTTACTTGATTGTGTTTATATATGTGACTGTGAGAAATTAATGTGCGGATTGATGGCTAGGGTTGATCACTCCAGTCACTCTTATTAAGAAGAGAGCTTCAGCCAAAATTCGAATACTGTTTAGATAAGATCGAATAAAAATGCTTGCAAGCAAAACTGCCAAATTGAACTGTATCAAGGTCAAACCATAATTGCTAATACTGGCCAGAACAAGAAGTATTACTTAAACTTAGCATAAGTAAGGAGTTCGATTTGAGTTTGCAATCAAATCAACTGGTAGACAGTAAAATTGGATTTGATTTCCAGGATCATGACAATGTTTAAGTATGCTAATTATATTTTCGGAGGCCAATTGTAACAGGCCAATTATTTTCATTTGAGCTGCCCAATTCCTTTGTTATAGTTTATTGCTTATTGCTTATACTTTATCAATCAATCTGGTATAATGTACTCTCTTATACAAGACTTGTAGATCGGAGTTAAAAATTCCTCAATTGAAAATTTCATGTAATGTTTTCCTTCTAGTGGTTATAAGCACCCCAGAATACTGTGAAACACCAACCATTAAGTATTCAATACTAGTACCTATTAGTATTCATTTGAGAAATTATGATAGACACACTTTAAGGATCTTGCTGTTGCATTGCAAATTCGGAACTTCGCTAACTGCGACAGTGTGGGGGAAGAGAAGCAGTACCTGTTGAGCACATCTTGTTCTCCTGTTCTTTATACTCTTCCCATGTACCGCACTGCTTTGTATCACAATTCCTATTTAAGGATCAACTGACGACATTGAGGATACCAGATGACTCGGACACAATAAGAAGAACACACAGATTTCGTGACTGAGAGTGTACGTCTGGGAAGGGCGTAACAATGAGCCATTTGAGCCTGAGTGACTAGAAAAAAAATTCATGAGAGATAATCTTCGGATTATCTTGCTTGCTTATCCAACTGAGCAGAGGTTGGTAATGCCAGTTAGACTTATCCATGATGTCATTGATGATGAAAATTTGGCAAACCGGATTATACCGACCCCAAATCGAGACACAAAGGTTTATGTGGCTGTCAACAACCAACAATTAGCTATCGCTCAGGGAGATGTGCTTTCATCCCTGATGTGACTTCTAGTTATTGAGGAAACTATTGCTTTTTTCATGAGCCAGGTTTTATTACTTAACAGTACGCGTACAGTCTGGACAGTATCAGACAAGCATCTGAATGGCTTATCAGATTTAACCCAACAAAACAATGGTGTCTGGATAAGGGATAAACCAACTTGATATTTACAAGGCATACAAATTCTGTACCAGTTCTGTACCATATCGTTTCGGATGGAAGATCAATAGCTCGGCCTATACGTCAAACACTTTGGTATTTTCTGAATAATAAGCTTTCTAGGAAGTATCATCTGGATTTCAAACTACAAAAAGGCCATTGCGAATTTTGGGCAATGTCGTAGAGCTTTTGGCAATTTCTGGGGATAATCGTCCAAATTCTTTATTTTATCTTCAATTTTATCTGTTCTACCAATGCTAACTAATGCATCTCTTGTTTGGTGATCAGTGATTAAAGTAAAATTTTCAATTTGCAATTTATCTTTTGTCGGGCTGTAACTGGATTCAACTCCGCTCCTAGCAATAGAGCTCAAACTCTCCCTTCTTCAATTTCAATCCTTCATTTTCGCTCGGTATACAGCTTGTTCGGATCCCTTTCACTTGCGGAGTGGTCGGGCGTGGAACGCTTTTGGCACTTCATCAGGCCATAGATCACCAGATTTGCTCAATCAGATATCCGAGTCGCTTGCATTCTTTTCATGTGGCTCGCTTTGGTAACTGCTGTCTATCGCATGATCTGAGAATTTCTGGCAGGATAGGGACACACATGCATCAAGCGCAATAAATTGCGCTTACTGACTGTGTGATTTCTACTTTTTATCTCGTTGCCAACGACAAATAGATTATATTTTGTATCGATAGTGAACTATTCTTTACGGCTTAGACATTCCATTAACCAGCTCTAAATTGGTAGGGTATAAAAAATGTGGGTTATGTGGGTTCCTACCCACTGTGACACGGAGCGGAACAGAATTGCAGACTGTTTGGCTAAAACTGGTTTTTGCTTAAATTATATAGGTACTGAACCTGCTAAAGCTGACGTGGCTAGCCACCCCTATTTGTCGTAAGACGAAATACTTTGTCAGATGGGTTTCCTCGAAGCTGACCAATTACGATCTTTCATCGAAAAAGGACAATTTGAAAATATTGCATGGGACTTGCCAGTGATTTCAAATGCGACGAATTTCAAGAGAATGCTGACAAAAGCTTATACTGCATGAGCAGTTGTCCGACTTTCAATCTCATGGAATCACTTGGTGTTCAAATCCAGCAATATTTCTGTTCATCTACCACTCTAGTTCAAACTGATCCAGTCTGCTTAGGTTACAGAGTGCGTCAGTGCAAGTCCAAAGAAGATTAAGAATTCAATAAATGGAAGTTCTCCTGAAAGCTTTCGGTCGCCTTATTAAGACCTGTTTTATAGTTCTATTCTGCGTAATTTGACGGTCCGATCTAGAGTTCAGGAGTGTCTTGAAAACCATTTACACTGTTTACTTGATTTATAAAGATCCGGAATCAAGTCAATTACCATATCGACAAAAATGATTCATTCACATCAAATACATAGCACCCACACACACTATATAAGCATAAATGAGACACCAAGTAATAAGTCAGTGGTACCTCGTTACATCACTAACAAAGATAAAGTTTATCATCAAGCATGTAATACATAAATTACCAAGTACAAAGCACCCAGGTAACCAAAAGTCTAATTTTTTCTAGTTCGATTGTTGCCATATGTACACTTAAACATATACAGACACATAATCAATTTAAAACAGATCATCAATCAATCATAAGGCACAAACCAAAAATCAATTATTCATTAAACAGTTCAAACATGCAACAACAATAAAATAATTCATTCATAAAACATAAAATAAACATAAAGAAAAACATAAAGCCACCCACACACTTTCGGTTTTGTTATTCTTATTTTTGGTACGAACCAACGATCAACATATGATCAAGCAAAAAAAAAACAACAATCTTAAATACAACGTCTTAGAGCTGATATACAAATTATTTTATAATCCTCGAAAAATCTAAAAATACTTTTCTGTTTCGTAACCTTTAACATTCTTCTTCCTGTTTGTGGCTGGGTACATAATCTATATACATAGCGAGAGCGCGTATATATATCTCTCGCGCGTCTTATGTCTGCGTGTATATATACTCGCGTATTGTACATACATTTTTCTTATTTTTCGGTTCATTCATAAAATGTATAATCTTCAATCTTGATTCACACCTTCTTTTCGTCTTACTCGCGCATTTTTATGATTATAACGATTTTGTCGTCTCACACAATTTGGGTCCTTTGAACGCTCGCTCCTCTAAATAATGTGACGTTTAATGAAATCTCGAACAACTTTTTAGTCTAAACCTATAGACTCAACGTAGTGTTGTTGTAATTCTTGATGGATTGGATCGATGGATGTGTGTTTCTTACATATGAGGTATCGGAACAATGAAATGAACACAAAACAACCAGAATGATTTAGTCATTGTTCGATTATGCTGATTAGGAGTGGCAGTAATGATGATTCTGTAATTTGTTTATTGTAATTTTAATATGTATGTGTGTCTGTCTTATTTAATTGTCATGACACCTTCAATCATCTTTTGTTGTGTATCGAAACATTCATTCATCATCGTGTCATTCGACATCATCTATTTCAAAATATTCATTTAAGCATAAAATTTTATTGAACAAATTGCACTGTGACATGCTTTGTTGCAGAATGTGGGCACGAACCGTATGTATATGCAACATCATCAACGAAAACGTAAAATTAACTTATATTAAGGTGATTGAATTTCGTCCAGTCCATTCGATGTTGTCAATCGAGGACATACCGCTGTTTGCTTGATCTATGTTACACTTCAACAAGTGGTCAAAGATGTCTCTATCCAGACCGCAGATCGTATGTTAATTGTTGATCGGAAATGTTTTTTTCTTTCCGTCCCAATAAATGTTCGAATCGCATAGTGGAGAATCATGCAGCTACCACCGAGTGAGTTTGGATCAAGACACTTTACAAATAGGTACATTTCTAGATCATCATATATCTACTAGGCTAAAAAAATTTTCGCTACTCAACTTAGCACATTTAAATGCTATAGACATTAATTAAAACGCTCATTGTTAGTTCGTACATTGCTCTTCCCTTCGAATTCCACTACAACTTCGTGCTTGGCCCCTTTTCCTGTAGAGTGTGTATTATAGTCATTTTCGATGAATATAATTTGGAACTCAATCTCGCTTATTTGTGGTGATGCTCAGCTAGAAGCATTTTATGACGAATACATACGAGTCTTGCACTATAATGTATATATTCGAAAAGATCTTAACACATCCCGGTCTACCAAATTTACAATTTTATGTTGAGCTTTTCCCTTTTATGATGAGAGCAGCCTTTTGGATTAATCTGCACTATGTGGTTTTGATTGCTTAAAATCAAAGTATGGAAGTGACTGGAAGTGATAATTCTCAATTTGTATTTCATCATTTAGGTTTATCATTAAAAAGGAAAGGAAATTTAGCGTAGGTAAGATAGAGAGAGAGAGAGAGAGAGAGAGAGAGAGAGAGAGAGAGAGAGAGAGAGAGAGAGAGAGAGAGAGAGAGAGAGAGAAAGAGAGAGAGTGAGAGAGAGAGAAAGAGAGAAAGAGAAAGAGAGAGTGAGAGAGAAAGATGGAGAGAGAGTGAGAGAGAGACTTAGAGACTTATACGTTATCTAAGGCCTTCCAGTTTTAAAATTTCTGGTGTATTTTAAAAGCTCCTAGTTACTTTGTATGTATATGGTGCCAAGCATTGATGTTCCTGAATTGGGGTCATTTAGTCCATATTTAATATATATTTGATTTGTTGACAAGTATTGGTTTTGGCCATCTTCAAATTCAAGGAAATGTTTAACGATAATCGGAGGTTAAGTATGATCCCAATTATGACCACCTGAAGGTGTGAAACTCTCGATTAAACATTAACAGTTCTTTAAATAATTTGCTTCCTTAACGCTTTCCTCTCTTCAGTACAAGCTTTTGTTACTTGTAGTAAGCTATACTTTCGCTGGTCTTAATTGTAATAAAAGAAATTAACATTAAGTTAGAGCTTAATTGAATAAATTTTTTTTATTTGCTTCTGGTGATCGAGAACCCTATAACAAACTGCTCATACAGCCCAAATTTTCTCCGGATTGAGGTTATTTTTTGAATTATTGGGCTTAGCTAGTTTTCCAAAAGCATTTACCGCCATAAATTTAGTGTACTTTGGTGAATTGAAGGCCCAAATTGTTCCAATACACAATACTCCGGTTGGGACGTTCCTGAACATAAAAGCTCTGCTTCATCACCATTCACCATTCACCTCTTGGAATAATTATACTAGAATAGTCAACTTACCCTTATATTTACTTTACTGAATAGATTGTAAAGTAATTTAATTTGTTTAAAGTCCTGCAGTATTGTTGATTCGAGTTCGATAACCATCAGAGGTTTTCTTATACTATGTATGGACTCAATGTTTCATTTAACAAAAATTTATAATCAATTAAAAAATCCCTATAACATTCATAATTTCTATTCTGAATAATGATATTGGATTATGATAGTTTGTTTGGATGAGGCTACTGTTGACTGCGTAAGAATATGATTCCGCGATATACAGGAAAAGTTCGCTAATAAATTTCGATTCTAATTCTCATATTTTATTATAAGGACTTGTATCGCTGTGTGTGTTGGAGCTGGCCAGTAATATTTACTTTTATACCAGTATCATGACTATTTAAAAGAATACAGCAGTTCGCCAAAAAATCTTAGTCTTCGATAGATCAACTAAAACAACCAAGGAATAATCAACTGTTAGTTGGGCCAGTAGTTCAATCCAGTTTGGTGGAAATTATTTTAGATTTAGTATCTACGGAATTATCTTCCTAGACGTAACATACTAGGATGTTTAACATACAGTTACGAATTTTAAATAAAATGAGAGGATTTCTTTTGCGTAAATGGTCGTCCAGTAGCGAACAACTGTTGAGTATTATACCAGAAGCCGACTGGGAAATATCATCTAAAGAATTTAATAGTGGCCAACATATACAAATGATTTCGATACCTGGTGTGAGATTTGTGCCCAAACATGATGTGTTCCAGTTCAGTTACAGTAAAGGTTAAAATTCAGTTCCAAAAATGCTATGTGTGCAAAACCATCAGAAATGGTATGCATAAATTAAAATATATACACAGATATCAGAAAAGAATTGGATTTTTGTGAATTTTGGCTGTGTTCTAAATTAGCATACTCGGCAGTACCCTATATAGCAGAGCTTAAACTGTTGATGGCTAGAAAATAAATGGTGACTTCAAAGACAAAGTTTGCTTCCATCAAGGCAGATCCAACCATAGTCTTTAATTGATTTTCGTTTTGTCTAACTGACCTATATCCACAATAATTCTAAATTAATAATTTTTTTCCATTTGTAGACAAATTGGGTCTGTTGCGGGTTCATGGCAGATTGAGTAAAGTGTATTGATCATCAGAAAATAACACTTTAATCAATTACATGCTGGACCAACGGTTTTGAAGATAAAACGCAAGGAACAATATACCAAATAATGAGATACAAAGATGAAGTTCGTTCAGTTATTGGGTGTGTCAAATGCGTTCGATTGAAGGCGAAACAACCCGAACAACTGATGGAACAGTTACCGCAAGCTCGAGTTGCATACTATTGTCATATTTCAAGGCTAAATTTGCAGGGTAGGCGAGGGATAGGTCATCAGTCATCACATATACAATGATAATGGATCTCCAGTGGAAAATTTGTCATCAAGATCCAAATCCCTTATAGCCTTAGGTAAAACAGCCAAATTTTAGATTCTTCTTAATCCTCATTTTCACGATATGTCACGCTTATAATTACAATGCCACTGATTGATTATAATTGACTGGTGATTTAATTGATCCACATTTCTTAAATATTGATGCTATATCATTATTTAAGAAATGTGGATCAATTAAATCACCAGTCAACAGTGATGGCTATATCACTTTATAGTCAATGGAGATAAAGATAGCACGAGATAAGAATGATAACGATACACTAGATATGGTGGATGGTTGATGACTTGGAAGTCAAAGTAGCCTCGTATTTGCCTATATATAGTGCTTTAGAGTGGTTCTTAATCTATTGACACCACTAAAATGTTCTCTCACTCCTTACCCAAAATTATTAAATCCAAACATTTCAAGCCTGAATATGGCTGCAATATATGCCATCTGAATTATGGCTGAATTCATCAGCAAAATTACTGTCTTGATTAGTAAACAACTTAGATTTAGCACTTTATTTCGTGTGGTATAGAAGGACAGTATGATCGACACCAAGCTCTTCTTCATGATTTAAAGTATGAACCTTTGATAATATTTACAACTTTAACTGAAGAGAATAATGTTTTTTTACACTGTTGTGAAGAACTATTTAAATCGGTTCCAATGGATCATAATGGAAAAGGCCATATTCTTTACATCGCATTGACGTTAATACTGCTGTAAGACCTACAGAATGAAAGATTGACCACATATCTACTGGTCACCCAATTTACTGGGCGGCGAAATTCCTGGTTTACTATAGACTTTTGTGTGATAAAGGCCCAGACGTGTTATGATTTGTCTTCTGACCACTCTCCGGTATTGGTCACTCTTAATATACAAGTTCTATAACTATAGCGTCATCTATATTTCTGACGAATCAACATACTAATTGGTTAACTCTACTAATGTTAGGAACCACAAACTTTCTCCAAATATTCTTTGGTCACATGTAAACTGAAACGACCAACACTCTCATTCCCTTCAATACGGCTCACTGACGGCAGCTGAAGAAAAATTGATGTATAGAGAAAGCAAATATATTTCATTCAAAAAATTTTCCTGCTAAAACTTATGGAGTAAAATATAATTCCGGTTTATAGCCCAAGTATATATTCGATAATATATGACATAAAGGGTTTCTACGTAAAGGGTTTCTACATATGCAACCGACAATTTTCTGTAACATTATAAAAAATTATATGCTCAATTGAAAATTTTTGGTGAAATATACTGTCAAAAAAGCCTCTTCATATGCGAATGATACTTCAACCCTAGCTGCGCACCAAAATCCCGCAAAGCAATAAGGATTTAACAAGAACCCTTATTAATTTAGACAAATCTACGCACAATATCTTCCCGTGAGACCAATTAAAACCGTTTTGCCGCAACAGGAAAGCGTTTAATATCTTGGACTAGCTGCAGTTAAATAAAAGAGTCACATTGAAAAAAAAAACACCTTGAAGCTAAACGTCAACAAATCAAATTAAAACGCTAACACTCAAAGTTAAATCTATAGAATGAAAACCTTACAAAATAACATATGGTATGGAGCCCTACGCAGCATGTGCTTCCAACATAATAAAACTAGAAATAATACGGAGTCACGACTACTTCGAACAATGGTTAATGCACCCTGGTTTGTCGCAAAACATTCTCTGGGTCTATATAAAACCGACTGCACGTTATTTAGTTAGTTTAAGAATAAAATCCATAAGCAGTAAAAAAAATGACAGACATGTGATTTCAATAAGAGGGCGCAACATGTCACATAGCACGATTTTGTACCTGTGATTTGACCTCCTTTCACCTTAAGATGTATGGTTTATTAGAAGAATCCAGATTATAAAGAATTATACCTCGGTACGTTCAACTTCAGATAATAAATGTTAAAACATCATTCCATATGATCATCGGAAATCATAATTTAGAACCAATAATGCGGGATAAGACAGCAACAAGAAATACAAATCAATACAGCAAACAATTGAAATTGTAAAAATTACCAATAATTATTTTACCTTTAAGGCAAAATCAATTTCTTTGCCCTCCTTATTCACGATTTATTGCAACAGACAGCTATACATGAGGTTTTAACCATTTATATACATCTTAATTTCGATGCAGATCATCTTCGTTTCGATTTCGATTTTCTGTTTATATTTTTGGTCAAAGATGTTAAAAAAACTGCATGTCATTTGTTTATGCTAAGATGGTTATATGTTGTTATTGTTGTACACTGCTCCTCATCTATGTATATATATACACATATAAGAAGATGAATGGATTGATATGTGCATTGTAATATATGAGAATATTTTCGTGGGTGGGCTCCCTCCTATTTAATCCCAACAATAATAATAATAATAATAATAACAATATTAATAAGAACTGAACCCACACATCATCTTATATATATACAACCAGAACAACACAAGACAGAACATTTTGTTGGTTTCGATGATTTTTTTGTTCTTCAGACATATCCAACACAAAAATACGAGTAATATAAAATTGAAAGTCAGGACCTTTTGTATACTGTCTATCGAGTTCTTCAAATCTGAAATCAAATTGATTTTGAAGTGAGCACACACACACACATACACAGTGTTTTGTTTTGTCTCTCGACTTGTTAAAAATGGGGCCTCTTCAAAATTGCATAACAATACAAAAATTTGATTGTCACTCATCATTATCATCGTCATTGTGTATCGCATCGCATCGTATCGCAACCCCTCAGGAGATCGTTTACCAATTCAAATAAAATAAATAAACGAGATGAACAACAATAAAAATCTGATTTCTAAGTGGTTTCACTTTATGTTGTATATATATAGATATGTGTGTGTGTGTGTGTGTGTGTGCCGTTGTGTTCGAGTCACACGGACAGGATACGCGCCTCTTTTATATTTGAGGATTTCGAAATAAATCCTTTCAAACAAATGAAAAATGAGTCTCGAGTTCAAACGTTACATGATTAATGATGACTCGTTTATATGTACTATGATTTTATGTAAATTAATGTCTCGTGATATAATATTGTCGTGTAGCATACGCGGGATTGTGTACACACACACACGATGGATGTAAATTAGATGGCGTTTAAATCGAATCGCGGCGCATGCTGTAATTGGCACATTTATTTGTCAATCAAACAGTTTATGATTTAATTATACAACTGTCAATGTCAGTATCGGGTATACTTATCGTAAATCTGAGTTAATCGAATTCCAGCTGCGTTCTTATCTCAATAAAATCACTTTATTATATGATCTCTTCGATTTTCGATCGCTATAATTGGACGATCAAAGTTTATTGAATTGGCGATCATAATAAAAATGTTTAAATAATTTGTCGCCGCTCAACTTCAAATCAAAATTTTAAAGAATTCGTTTTGAGTGGCTAATATAACTTGTTGTGACACACAAGTTGATGGGCAACGATCGAATGTCATTATTTAATTGGATTAATTAAAATTTGTCGGGTTTAATTTAATAATTTGTTGTGAAAGTGACAACGATATCTCCAGAGTACATAAACAATTCTTGACTGAGCTTTTAAGGTTCTGGATGTTTGAAATTATTGAAGAATACGTCTTCAGAAGAAAAATAAACAAGTGTATGTTCCAGAAGTTACCACAAATGTTATAATCTATAATGACGTATATAGGGTGTAGGTTCTGGGTGATATTCAATATAAATACAGCCTGTGGACTGGAACTAGTTCTCACTAAACTCCAAAAGAAGCCATTTGTACTGTAACGAGTATGCAATAAAAATTATAGTAGTCAATTGTTAGTATAGTAGTAGTCGAGCGGTATGTAGTCAAAATAGAAGTCAATTCAGCTTAAGAAGTGATAATCAGATGAGGAAAGAGATAACACTATACAACGAGTGAGTCAAGGTTATGAGAATACAGCGAGTAAATAGAAACCAGTTGTAGATACTACATGGAAACATCACGATGAACGCATGGAAACATCACGAAATGTATCACACCGTGAAGTGCTAAATTGCTGTATCAGACAAGTTTAATCTTAACCAAGGAAGTATTAGACTGTTTTAGGAGTGAAGTGCCGAGTGACGAGTGTCAAAGTCCCATGAGTGGCAAACGGCTAATCTGAACTATTTTTTGCATAAACTCTTCGCGTTTTAATTTTCATTCACGTCTGAATCGTCAATAATACGGATGAAGAGCTACGATAATTCCCCCTGCATTTTTTGAGTTTACAGATTCGATTGTGCCTATAACCATCCATTACCGATTGTTCGTACTTTATTTCTGAAGCATTTTACATATTGTCATAGGTATTACGGTTTAAAGCTGTTTGGTGAAAAATTTAACAGAATCCGTCTGTAGAGGCCGAAGAGTCACAGAGGAATTAAGACTACCAACAGGACACGGTTTTTATTTAAGAATTGAAAAACGAAAAGATTGAATACGTCATAGATGAAACACATAAATTCAGGAAAGTCCCATTACATCTATTCCAACATCTAGTATACTGGCGCGATTCAATGAGTAAAGGCTAAAACTCGTTGTTCTATAGAAATACTATGGGTTAAACCTGAATACAATGTGCCCCTAGACATTACACTGCCATACAGTGGATATCTAGAAAATCTTAGAGTTTCATTTGTTATAGGGCTTTAGCTAGAAATGCTTGTGTTGGTCTTTCAAACAATCTATGATCTGCTTCAGTATGAGATTGTATGTGTACATGTGCCCGCTGATGCTACCCAACCCCAAGATAAAGATTCATTTACAATAATTTAGATAATCGGATGAACTCTTTACCTGAGCACGATTTCAGATTTGTAATTTTTCAATGTCGGCTTTTTATACAATACGGTCTCTTGTCTAATGTGGCTTCTTGTGCAATGTCGTTTGTCAGTTTCGATTTTTTGAACTTATCAGCTTTTGTCGATTAAGGGTTTTGACCTAATGTGATCCAATGTGGGATGTGCTATCTTGCCTAGTGCGGTCTTTGGTCCAATGCGGCCTTTTCTTAATGAGACCTTTTGTTTAATGCACCCTCACCCACATAACGGTTTATTGTCGATTTTTTGGTTATTACAAGTAGGCAGTAATCATCAACAGGAAATGATTTTTACACCGAATCCATCAAGATATGTTAACCTTTAAGTGCAAGCAATAAAAATGCTGAATCGAACTGTCAAAGGAAATGTTATCCAAGCAAGCTGGCAGTTGCTGTTCAGGTCATCACGAGTGTCTTTCCTTATAACCCACACCAACTGTTAGATAGTTCACTGAAGAAGTACAATTGGGTACAAGTCAGTTTAAAACTTTTAGTCAAATGAATTCTGGTTTATTCTTCAAATCCACCCGATATTTCTATGTCAAAAGCTTAACGTTTAAAATGTCACAACGGGCAATTTACAATCCCGATTTCCATTTTACCGTAAAAATGGTCGTTTATACAGTCAATTATTTTTTTAACCGTCAATTATTTATTTCATATGTAGCACTGCAACTGGCTAGTTTATGCTTTATTAAGTCTGAAGCACACTAACATCGATAACTTAGGGACGCATTTAATCTCCTATTTATCAGAAATAGGTCTCAAATTTATGAGAGTCGGAGAATTGTGAGAGCTATTAATACCACACTCTCAGCTGTTGAAATGACTTTGGGTCTATAGTCGGTTGGTGTTTGGATCAAGTGGACAGTGCAAACAGCCGCTCGCCTACAAGGTAGAGAATATTTATATGGAAGGAGATGGGCCAGAGTTATATACTGCTCCACAAAAAGACTTTATTTTTTGTAACTCTGGATTTTCTCCAGAGTTGTTTTTACAATTAAGAATTTTTATTTAACAGAAATTACAACAATATATTTTATTTTATGGTAAGACTAACAGGTGTTGTTAGCAAGAAATATAATATTTGAATCAACTCGATTGTTGATGATAATACGTTTATATAGTTCCACATGTATTATTTGCTTGTGTTGCGAAATTGATGGTCACGTTGATTGCTTGGTGATCACGGTGTTATGTGACATCTTCTATTTTGCTTACAATGTGTGTTTGTTGTTTGGTTGTTTACAATGTATGCTTGGCCGGAAGTTATGTCTATTGTCTCTTGTTGCGGTGTTTTTGCTTATGTTCCAACTTTATTAAAATATAGGTTGAATTTGAGATGACAGGGTGCCATGTAAGTTAGTACAAGTTGCCGTAGACCGGGTAGTATGTAATTCCTCCCCTCTTGGAATAGCGGCAGGCTGCTGTTGTAGTCCTGAAGCTGGAACTATCTTGATTTCCTGGGATCTCTTTCTTATGATGAAAAAATATATAATAATTATAATAATGGTTAATATTATCATTGACAATGAGACATGTCCAGAGGTGCTATGCAATTTTGCGTGCTCGTGTAACATTTGCGTGTGATTAAGATTGAAAATGATTTGATTATGTAAGGTTTCTAATGTTAATTCTGGTCTCGTGAATCCTTTGTGAACATCATTATATGGGATGTGTAGTTCGAAGTTTTCTTTGGATTTTACTTCCTCTGTGGAATATGTTTGCAAATCTATCGTGATAGAACAATTGTTGAATTCAAGTAATGACTGTGTGTGGATTGTGTATGTTAGTTGTTTGCATGTTGACTTGTAAATGATTGGTTCTTCTGCAGGCTGTACGTATAGTTTATCATGTGTAATATAATCAATGTCTACGTATTCTGATATTTTTTGGAAGTTGCATTTGGCTGGTAATTGTGCAAGTAGTGCTGGAACGCATGTTTCCTCTAATGGTTCTAATTTAAATGGTTTGCAATACGTAGTTTCGTATAGAGTATCGCATTGATTTGTGATATATTGATAAGATAGGGAATTGAGGATAATTTCTTCAGGAGGGATTGGATATATAATATTGTTTTTATGGGGAATGATTTTAACTTGATAATGAGAGAAGGTATCTTTATGAAACGTTGGAATTTTGATCAAAAATATCAATTGTGTATTATTATAGAATCCTTTGAGCTCTAAAAGGTTATACATGGCGTTAGAATTCTGTAGTGTTACTCCGTCTTGTGTATGTATGTTGTGAACGTAACTAGTTTCGTTTTCTGAGAGTAGATGTCTTGGTAGAATTTCTTGAAATGTTTTCTCTAATTGATCGGTTTTGTATTCTGTTATAATTTTCTTGTCGTTAAGAATAACTAGGTATTCTTCGGTAGAAGATATTGTTCGTCCTAATGCTGTAACTTGCGTCTAACGTCCTTTATTAGTTTAGAGTAGGGTTCTAAATCTATTAGATGTATTAATTTTTTATATCCATTTATAAGTCTTGCGTTGCCTTTCTTGAATGCTAAAATTCCTTTGTTATTATGTAGGGGTGTGATTTGCAGTTCTTGTTGGGTTGTTATTTGACACTTGGAAAAGACGTTTTATTTTAGCCTTATGAACTTTTCCTTCTGAAGTGTTTATTAATAGGCCTTTATCATTAAGAACTTTTAATTTTCTATAGGGCGGTTTTAATTTTCCTCTACGCTTTTTCTTTACGTACACGAATTGATCTGGTTGGATGGCCAGTACGGGTTTTCTTTTGACATTTAATTTACTTATTATTCTTTTCTTTCTGGTAAAGGTGTTCTCATAAATTTCATTACAGAGTTGTTCAAATGTTTCTTTATGTTGTGTGAAATTAATTTTGTTTCTTGCATAATGACCTTTTAATAGTTCGAATGGAGTAAGTTTCGTGGTCGAATGAATAGAGTTATTATAAGAAAGAATTGCTTGATTCATTGTGTCCTCTAATGAAAGGTTAGTTTGGTTATGAGAAATTATACTGCATAGTTCTTTAAGAGTAGAGTGAAGTCGTTCAACTGGAGAGTTTCCAGTAGAGTTATAAGGAGTGGTAGTGTGAATTTTAATTTGGTATTTTTCCGCAAAGTCTTTGATTAGTCGGTTGACAAAGCATACTTCATTGTCGAATATCATTTTACCTGGTAAACCGTGTAGGCTCGTGAAGTGTATTAATTTGGACAGGATTATTTTATCCGTTTTGTTGGTAAGGCAATATGCAGTAGCAAACTTGCTAAATTTGTCTATTATGGTTAAAAAGGATTGTGATTGAAGTTGGAATAAATCCAAATGAATAATTTCCATTGGACGTTTGGGGGTCTCTGTTAAGGAATATTGGAGTTGCGGTGGACTTCTGTCGTATTTTATTTTTTGACAAGTCACGCAATTATTTATGAAACTTCTTATCTTTTCTTTCATGTTAGGAAAGAAATAGTTTCGCTTTATTTGATCATAATTTTCTATGATTCCTCTATGATCGTTACTTTCATGAGTTCGTCTGATTTCTTCGATTTGATCTTCTTCTTGTTTAATATCTACAAGAAATCTTAAAGATCTAACTAAATTAACTTTAGGTGCTGTTGTTCTTGGTTTTGTGTTAGTCTTTTCGTTGTATGCCTTTAATACATATGTGAAGCATTCATCGGATGCGAATACACATGTTAGTTTACGTGTTCTTCCAAATAATTTCCTAAGCTCTTCTTTAATTGTTGTTGTTATGCCTAGTTTACGTGGCATTTTAACTGTGACTCTTATCTTAGTATCGAAAATGGTTTCACGTTTTATAAAAGTTTTATCTAATAAACTTTTATCTATCAATTGAAAAATGATTTGATTCTCGAATGTGTTTATGGAATTTTTCGTTATGGGAATAGGATCTGAAGGGGTTGATAATAAGCTACAGGTATCTTCTGATGAAGTTTCTAGATTATGTAACTCTTCAATTTGTACACGGGAAAGAGCATCCGCATTGGCATTAAGTGTACCTTTTTTGTACTGAATTTCGTAGTCGAATTCTTCTAACTTTAATTTCCACCTGATAAGTTTCGAATTCGGCTCTTTTAAATTATAAAGCCAAGTCAGTGGTCTATGATCCGTAACAATAATAAACTTTCTTCCAAACAAGTATGGTCGAAAGTATTTCGTAGCCCATACTATAGCAAGTAACTCCTTTTCTGTAGTTGAATAGTTTTGTTCGCTTTTAGAGAGGGTTCGTGATGCATAGCATATAGGTAGGTCTTTTCCTATGACGCCTTGAGACAATACAGCACCGATAGCTACATTGCTAGCATCTGATGTCACTATAAATGGTTTCTCAAAGTCTGGATACTGTAGGATCGGTTCGTTACACAATAATTTTTTGCATCTTTCAAAGCACTCTATATAGTCTTTTGAAAGAGTTATCTTACGATCTTTGCGTAAGCATTCTGTCATTGGTTTAGTTATTTGTGCAAAATTATGTATAAATTTTCGATAGTATCCGATAAGTCCTAGAAAGCTTTTAATTTGCTTTTCTGTTTGGGGTATAGGGAATCTTTGGATGGCTCGGATTTTGTCAGGATTTGGTTTGACTCCTTCTGATGTTACGAGATGTCCGAGAAAAGCAATTTCTTTGTGTAGAAATTCACTTTTGTCCAATTGAACCTTTAAATTGGCTGATCTTAATTTTTCAAACACCTTTTTTAAATTTTCGATGTGCTCTTGCAAGGATGTGGAAAAGATGATTATGTCATCCATATAACATAAACAAGTTTTTCCTTGTAGTTCTCCAAGTACATTATCCATTACCCTCTGGAATGAACTAGGAGCATTTTTGAGACCGAAGGGCATTCTTACGTATTCGTAATGTCCGAATTCTACTGAGAATGCGGTCTTTGGGATGTCTTTGGGGTTCACCTCGATTTGGTGAAAGCCAGAAGCCAAATCTAAAGTAGTGAAATATATGCACTTCCCTAGTTTGTCGAGAATATCAGTTATATTGGGAAGAGGATAACGGTCTGATACCGTCTTCTCATTCAACTTTCTGTAATCGATTACCATGCGCCATTTAATTTGGCCGGATGCATCTTTCTTTTTAGGAACAATCCAAATTGGTGAAGACCATGGTGAAAAACTTGGTCTTATTATTCCTTGATTTAACATGTTATTGATTTGTTTTTCTACCTCTTGCTTGTGTATGTGTGGGTAGCGATAACTTTTAACGAATACAGGTTTGTTATCATGCAACTCAATATCATGCTTGATGGCATTGGTAAAACTTAAGTGATCATTTTCTTTTTGGAATATTTCCTCAAATTGAACACAAAGTTTTTCTATGCATCTTTTTTCTTCACTGTTTAAATGGGATGTTCTAATTAAGTTTGTAATATTAGTTTGACTTTGTACCATTTTAACAGGCTCGATGTTGTTGATTTCTAGATGATAATCAGTAATTTTTTGACATTCAATAGGATGTTCAACTACGAAAGTTTTTGGTTGTGGATGGTAATTAACGACTTCTACATTAGCGTAATTATTTTTGCTAACGTATATTCCTTCCGGGATAATTATGTTTCCGTGTAGGACTATTGGTTTAATGTAAATTTCTCCGTTAGTTACAGTAACGGGTACTCTAGCTATCATTTTACTTCTAGGAGCAATTGTGTAGATAGCTGACATAAAATTCAATTTGAATTCCAACTGAATTTTAGTTTTAGGTGTAATAAGACAAGATCTTGCGACATCTACAGTGACTTGAAGTTGTTGCATGATTTCGTATCCTATTAGTCCATGGAAATAGTCATGGAACTTAAACAATATGAATTCTAAGTCCTCGTTGGTTTTGAGTTCTTTAAATCCTTTTATTGTTGTAGCTCTGTCAACACTTGTTTTGTTAAACAGAGTGGATATTGTAACCGGTTTGACTTCGTAAGTATTATTGGGGTTAATAAGTTTAGGATCGATAAACGATTTGGTAGACCCTGTGTCTATCAAGAATTTAAATAATTTTCCGTTAAGGGTTAAGTTAATGTAAGGTAATTGGAAGCCGGAATGATGGCTATTATTTAGGCTTAGGTATCCGTAGGTGTTACCGAGGCTTCTTGGTAAAAATCCTCGTCTTCGATTTCGATATTTGGGATGTCCTGTTCACTATTATTTTCAGGAATCTCTTGTGGATTATCGCGATATTCGTATTCTTCGTTGTTATAAGTTTCCGGTTCATAGTAATAATTGGAATCTATATTAAATAGTTCTCTTGATTGAAACCTTGGTGGTCCAGTTGATTTAAAATTATTTCTATTGAACTGGTGTTGTTGAAAAGGTGGATGTTGTGGTGCTCTATTTATACTTGAGGTGTCCATTGGTTCGGGTCTTGGCAAGGGTTTTGGTGGTAAACCTCGGGGGTTTCCAAATTGATTAGGATTTTGTTGGGTTAATGGTTTGTGATTGAAATATTGTGGCTGTTGGCCAAAAGGTGGTGATCTGTATGTATTGAAATTGTAAGGTTGTCGGATGGGGAATCTATTATAATTGGGATATATTGGTGTTCTAGGTGGTAGACTTGGTTTATGGTGAACTATTCGATTACTCATTAATTCCGAAGTTTTATTTTTCAAATGGCTTATGTTTTGTTCTTTTAAGCAGTATGTTCTTGCTGTAGGTAGATCTTCTGGTTGCATAGATCTTACCATAGAACCTAGAGGCTCTTTTAAACCTGCTAAAAATACTGAAAGACACATTGCATGATACCAGCTTCTTTTTGCTGTGACCACGTCCGCGTGTATCTTAGGGTCTGTATTTAAAGATGCCCACGTATTTAGTGAATTGAGAATTTCGGATATTCTTGAAAAATATACCTCTATGTCATCACCTTTTTGTGTAATAAAGTGTAAGTCCCTTATTAGACTAGTCTCATTTCTTTTATCAGAATATAGAGAAATAAGATTTGTTTTAATATCGTTCCATGAATCGATTGCATTATACATTTCTAAAGCGTCATTCGCTTTGCCTATAATTTTAGCTCTAACTGTTCTAATGATAACTATTTGTTTTAATCTTTTAACTTCTTCAGTATCGTCTTCGAAGTCTAGTTTATGTAAATTTAGTACGTCGTCTACGTGTTGAATAAACTGTCGTAGTCCGTTAGGACTACCTGAGTATGGCTGTATTTCCTTAATCGCATCTGGGATGCGGAATTGTTTCCTATTCTCTGCCATGTTATAAGATTTTATTCTCCTAAGATTCACTAGGTCGTGAAATTTTTGTTTTCTTTGATAGTCAATTTTATTTTTATAATTGTTTTCTTTCTTTAATTATCAAGTTTTTTTGTTTGTTTAATTTTAAATTTTTAATTTTTTTTTTTTCTTTAAAAGCAAAAGAAATTTTTTTGGTATAATAAGGGATTCTATATCAATATTCACTTACCATAAAATTACCAATAGAGATGTCTGATATGCCTTCATTACTTCTTTACTGCTGTTATTATACCGGTTCTCGTTTGCTTTTATTGATTGATTGTTTTCACTTTTCTAGTACATACGCTAGGTCGTCTTTTTAGATTTTTAAGTATTTATTATTTTTCTATATTGCTTACCACTGGTGGGGGCAATTAGATATACAGGAAAAAAAAATGTATTATTTTTATTATTTTATTTATTTCACTTAATATTAAATGACTAACATTCACTTAGTCTTTTATCACTTAACTATGTTCAATATGCCTTTGAACAGTTTTCGAATTAATTCTCGTGAATTATTAAAAGTTATGTGGTAGCACTATTTCCGATAAACCGTCGGAATTCTACACTAATTGGTAGACACTAAACACTATACTTTTTTTTTAACTTTATTCACTTTTTTTAACTTTATTATTGCAGTGTTGTGGTAGGAACAGATTATAAAAATAATCCGCTATCAACTGCGCCAGTTATATACTGCTCCACAAAAAGACTTTATTTTTTATAACTCTGGATTTTCTCCAGAGTTGTTTTTACAATTAAGAATTTTTATTTAACAGAAATTACAACAATATATTTTATTTTATGGTAAGACTAACAGGTGTTGTTAGCAAGAAATATAATATTTGAATCAACTCGATTGTTGATGATAATACGTTTATATAGTTCCACATGTATTATTTGCTTGTGTTGCGAAATTGATGGTCACGTTGATTGCTTGGTGATCACGGTGTTATGTGACATCTTCTATTTTGCTTACAATGTGTGTTTGTTGTTTGATTGTTTACAATGTATGCTTGGCCGGAAGTTATGTCTATTGTCTCTTGTTGCGGTGTTTTTGCTTATGTTCCAACTTTATTAAAATATAGGTTGAATTTGAGATGACAGGGTGCCATGTAAGTTAGTACAAGTTGCCGTAGACCGGGTAGTATGTAATTCCAGCACCCTCGGGCACTATACGAATAGGACAAATGAGACTTAAACAGCCCATTCCATCTTTCCGATGACAGTGAATCAGTATGCTGTAATCTTGCTGGCGTGGATTATACAATCAAAATCGTGATGTCAAATTATCTATCTCGCTTGTCAGAAATGCTACTGTCTTTTAGAAGGATATTGCAGCATTTTTGAAAGCAACACTCTTTGCAAAAGAGATGAAATGAACAGATCGTCGTAATCTGCATTCATTTTGACAACCAGGTTACTCTAAAAGCAATTGTCTTCAATTCTGTTTCATAAAAACATGTTTAGGAGCCAGTAATTGCTCTAAATCGGACTTCCTATCCGAATGTAATTTAGCCTCACTGGATACCAGTCACATGGAAACGTATTGGTTAATAAACAGGCCCGTTCGGGTGAAGCTTATACTTTTAATGGACCTGAATCAACTCTAAGAGTAATGTTAGTCAGTAAAGAGCATAGACAAATTTTTTTTGTTGGGTATTTTTGTTTCTTGAAAAAAGGCAAATTGTATGATACCTTATTATAAAAATTGGAGGTCAGTTGATATTATCCAACTTAAATTTTGGTCAAAAGCCATTCATCGGTTTCGATCGGACTCCATTGGTTTCGATCACGAATCAACTCTTCATATACTTCATATAGCCTGTCGATCCGGATCAGTAAATTTTCATTAAGTTCGTGTTTTCGTTTTTGGGGAGAACTCGGTATGTGGACGAAGAGGATATAAAGGATTATGTAGGAAGGTTAACCTTATCACTTACTTTCTTATTGTTAGTGTGTAAAATAATTCTTCCAAATTATTAACTTCAAATTTATAATGATATTGTGTTGCAATAATTGAGACTATGGGACAGTCCTGCAAATCGGAGGGTACTTTTCAACAACTCAACTTTTGTGTCCGTTACAAGTGAATAAACTGAATAATACACGCGCTTAGAACACATATGTACTCTCGGTAAAGGTAACGGGCAACAGAACTAGACAGACTTCAACCATTGAGGCACTCTAACGATTGAACCTTGAGTTCTGATACATTACTACATAGAGATGTGATACATAATAAAACTAAACTACTCACTATTAAGCCAATGAACCAAACAGCATCATCACATCATGATAACAACGAAAACAATGTATGTTTGTGTATATGTAAAATAAAATCTCAAATCTAGATCCAAACTTTTAAACTAATTAACGTTCAGTTGCCCAAAAAAAAACAACAACAACAACAACAACATTTAAGAACGAGAATCAATTCTTTCTCCTAAATCACTGAAACACATATCCATTTCACTTATATACATGTATCCCTTCGCACACACTATATAAATCGACTACTCGTATATATAGTTACCCTCCTGGTCCCGATCTATCCATATATACTCGTATATCGCATACCGAAAAGAAAATGTTTTAGTTTTTCTTCATCTTCAGAGTTTTTTTTTCTGTACCATGCTACTGTTATCATTTTGTTGTTGTTGTGTTTCTACGCTATATATGGTGAGTACTCTCCGTTTTTTTTTTGTTTTTTCAAAACGAAAAGCAACAACAACAACAAACACTTTACGTGACTGGACTAACTAACGATACGTAATGTACGCTAAAACAGAAAAACAACGGGAAAATTTCATTTTCTTTATTCCGAAAGAGCGAATCTTTTGCGAAATTGGTAAAAAAAAATCGATTGAATATATCGTTTGTTTCGCAGTCGTCAGAATTATTGGAATTTTTCCGTTATTGTGCCATATGAAGAGTGGAAAAAACCAAACACTTTCGAGCTTTTGGTCATATATAGTAGTCGAGTTCGTTGACACAATAAAAACTTTGGTTTTAATATATTGACATAGTTTATATATATGTGTGTATAATAACCCAGGATGCTTTAACACCCCTTCCCCAACCTATAAATCCTTTTATATAGTATCGTCCAGTGGGGTCGTACACCAAATTAGACATATACAGAAAAGTAAAATATCCTTATAAATGTTATTAATTTGGAAAATAGCTGGACAACATTTTTTTGCGACGGACAATGGAAGGGACCCAAATATTTGGCCACAAAAGGACATTTTAATATATAAACGATGTTGGACAGTATTTTGAATGATTTTAATAAACTTTCCATAATTTTTATCTAAATTTTATATTAAATGTAATTTGGTCCTCCACCTCCTCCTTCGTCTTCTACGTCTCCTCCACCTCGAATCTGCATGTATTTATGGTTCGACATTTTTTTAAGGATAAAGGACATATTATATAATAATAATTGGGAGCTGGGCAAGATGGAAACATACTATCATAAATCCGACGAATATGTTTATGCTTTATTTTAGCCTTCATTTATTATTTTTTTTGTGATACATACATGTATGTATGTATGTATGTATGTATGTATGTTTTATCCAAATTCCCTAGATGTTCTATATATATACATATATCGTTGTGTGTATGTGTGTATAAATATCCTTAACTTTAGTTTATAAGGAATAATAATATGCGGATAAACATATTCCGGCACACATACATACATACATACATAGATTTATCATTTGTTGTTGTTGTTTACATTTTCTTTTATTTTTAGATTGAATGAAGGATGATATGAAGGA
This sequence comes from Tipula lateralis, assembly GCA_963932295.1. Taxonomy (NCBI): domain Eukaryota; kingdom Metazoa; phylum Arthropoda; class Insecta; order Diptera; family Tipulidae; genus Tipula; species Tipula lateralis. The sequence goes on along the minus strand of OZ010738.1, from coordinate 18,248,034 downwards.
TATGATATTGTACAATAGAAAGAAGGTCTAGGTTTATGTATATATGCTGCTCTGTATATATATATGTACATGCTCGTATACACACTATACACACTTTTTTGTGCGTTTATGTTTTTTCGAGGGAGAGCTTAGTACGTGACCAAATCAACTAGAAAGCTCGGAATTTCTTGGATACATTTATTATTATTTTTTTTCCTTATTTAAGTTTTTTTTCCACTTGGTTTTATTTACAGTCGATGAAACAATTGTTGAAGTATTTTCTTATGTTTCAGACACTTACATAGAAAGATGTAGGCTTCTGTGTAAATTTAACTATTTTACAATACAACATGAAGTTATCCGGTAGTTGATTAGAGTGCCCCGATTAAATTACTTTCGAGCGATCCAGAAACAATTATTTGTTAATGAAAGAGTCATCCCAGAAGACATTGTATTATTCGGTCGTTGAAACCACAGTTAGGCGTGTAATTTACAATGTAAATTACACAGTTTAAGAAGTGTAAACAATGTGTAATTTAAATCAAGTTATATTTTACATTTTAAAGAGTGATCTAGTAAGAGCTACCGAAAGTTTTTTTAAGGAATAAAACGGATTATCTATGTTCCTCTGAGTTGGATGACGTGAGGTAATAGACATTTGTTTGTGTTCTATGTCATAAACCTTACCGTAACAGGAAGCTTACCATTGTCTGATGAGCTTGTTTCCATACTCGAATCACCTATGATAATTCATTCGTCTGTGGATATATAGAGCTGCAGGCCTCTGCACTATCTAAAGCAATCTCAACTGCGTTTGAGATTTCGTGACCAGTTATTTGACATCAAAAAACTCAGATCAAACCTTTCTGGTGTTCTTCTCTAAAACGGTTCAGGAAGCTGAAGAACAAGGCCAGTAGATCTTATCTTCAGCCTGATTGGGATAGCTTTCTAGCTGCACAAAAAGTGTACAAAAATGAATAATGAAAATCACAGAGATCCTCCTGGGTAATCTTCTGTGTTGAAATAAATAGCTTACCTGTAAAACTATTCCAATCAACAATACTGGTGTAGTTACCAACGATTTGGAGGTAACTCCCAATTGGCACCTAGCCTGCAGATTAATTAATTATGAGGTCCTACGTTGGAGCTAGTTCCCTTTCAAACCTTTCAAATCTGCCGGCCCTGATAGTATATTTTCTGTTGTTTTACAGCATAACCTCTCATTAAGGAACACTTATCCTATATTCCACTCAGTAACATGCAACATGCTCACAGAATGGGCAAATCCTCTTAGACTGCCTTACATGAAACATTGAACAACAACGAGTTTCTTGTGGGCACTTTTCTGGATATTGCAAAACCCTTTGATAATGCTACATTCGTTTCGATCACAAATGCATGCACTAATTTTGGTTTCGAACCCATCAGGTGGATTGAATGTTTGCTTGAATTTCGTATAGTGATTTGCAAGGTTGAGGATACCTACACTTCGGTCAAAGCTTCCAGAGGATGCCCGCAGTGTGGTGTACCGTCTACCCGGTTGTGGCTTCTGGTCCTTGACAAACTTTTTGTTATTCTTCGTGAGTTCGGTTTTACGGCTCAAAGTTATGCTAACGATATGGTTCTGACAGTTTCAGGCAAGCACCTTTCTTCTCGTTATAGAACGCAGTTGTGTATTGATAAGGGATTACATATGAACCCGTCAAAAACCGATTTGGTTATTTTTACTGAAGCTTTTTCTGTACCATCACTTTATGGATGCAAGGTTAATAGCTTAGCCTACGCCATCTGGATAAAGCATCCATATGACGAAAGTATCATCTGGATTTGGCAATGTCGTAGAGGTAAATCCTGGGGATTATCACCCAAAATGCTTTATCTACAAGTCACTGGTTCTACCAATGCTAACTTATGCATCTGTTATTTGGTGGCCAGTGGTTAAAGTAAAATCGTCATTTGGCAAATTTGAACTTATTGCAAAATATCGCTTGTCGGACTGTAACTGGAGCCATGTCTTCAACACCGCTCTTGGCTATGGAGCTCATGTTATTCCCATCACAGTTACAATCCTTCATTTAAGGTACTGCTTGTTCGGCTGCTTTGCGCTTGAGGAATGCTGGGGGCATGGAATAATTTTTGCACTACTTCAAGTCATAAATCAATTCTTAACAAATTTAAACGAACTAACATGGTTACTGATTGGCTTCTGATATATTGTTTATTGATATTAACAAGTGATTTCAGTTACCTAAAGTAATCAACCTATGAATTGGCCACAAGATATTAGAGATATATCTTTCAATAAATTATTGACTTGACCTACTGTGTGGCACGCTGCACGATCCTGTTAAAACCATAAGTCGACTACATCAATATCTTGAATTTGGGCAATAAAAATTCATTGATCATTGCTCTATTGACAAGTGGCATCATTGAACGGTATTTTAAAGAAATACGATTCAATGATGCCACCTGTCCATAACCCTCCAGAAATTTTTCAGAACGCCACTATATACAAATGGTTTAAACATGCTTAATGTACCCTATGTGCTACTCCACATTTTCCAACGGAGAGGAACACTATCATTTATTTTGACATGAATATATTAAATGTGATGTTCGATGATTGATTGTCTCTACCTTTTATTCATTTCTAGAGCAGCATAACTTTTACAAAACTCAGACAAACATGTCAAACAGGCCTTTCTCCAACCCAACTCATTGTTCACGGTCAACAAATAAGTTCGGTAAAAGAGATTATGGGTCTGATAACCGAAACGTATAACCAGTACACGCGTCTGGGTTCCAGGCTCCAATTTTCGGAAGGCTAACGTTTCCTAAAGTCCTGCGTCTTGTGAATAGAACTATCTTCGTTTTTATAGGTTTGACTGATAGGCTATGATTACCACACGATGCTGCAACTATATTCATCGCTATTTTCATGTACCTTCGATGTCAAGAAACGTTCCCAAGGGAGATTTTTTGTTGTTCAGCGGTTTCCTCAATTCGTTCAACGACTTCATTGAGAGCTAGATCAGTAGATTTATCTTTCACCAGGTCTCACTAGCGTTTTGATATTACTACAGAGAATCTCTTGAGTTTAGAGTTCCCCGTTAGCCTATCCACTTTCTTTCAAAAGGATCTCCGTTTCCCTATGTTTTTTCTTCGAAAACATTTCTTGTACTCTCTTTGTGACGGTTTGAACAAACCTCAATCTCTAGGATGTCTTGTTAATGGCCGATTAAGAAAACACTCATCGAACTACACATTTTATTATATATTCACTAACACAAATATTTTTTTTGTTATTTGGTAAATACTTCACATCCGTCCCAAATACGACAATTTTGTTTGTTGGCGATCCAGTCAGCCAATAACAGCTTCATCGCAGAATACAATTTTTCGATAAACAAACGAATCGAATTCGAGCTTTTCCAACGACCATAAACCAAATCGATGACGCAAAGTAAGGTCAACCGGCTTCAATTCTTAAACAAACTGTATTTATGGCATACAGTTCAAACCAAGATTTGTCTTGAAAACACTCTGGGTCTCTTATATGGCACCTTACGGTCTTCACGAACACTTTCAGCTATACAGCGGCAATATTCACATTAGATCGACTTGTACGCACTCTAGTCGGATGAAGAGTATCCAATAATGAAAAAGTGGTTCGAAATTTATTGCTTGTTAAGCGATTAGTGCGTTTAATTGGACACAGCATAAAATGGTCGAAAAGCACGGACACAATTTATTTACTGAACACTGATTTTTGAAACAAATTTCCACAATTTGTAACCGTCAATGAATACTGAAACAAATGTCATATGTACATGACAGTTGGCACGCATGAATCCAAACTGAACAAAATACCTCCTATTGGATCACTCTTTATTTATAGAAAATGTTAAAAATTATTTAATGTTAAACCGTTATATTTGTAATCGACGCGCCATCTCTTATCAAATCTAATTGTAACTAAAGTACCATCTGAATAGAATTTATAAAATAATAAGCTTCGACTGTCAAAATACTGTCAAGTTTAAGGGCTGTACTGTCGAATTTTTCGTCGTCGGAAAATTGTTACCATGTTAAAATAAATGGCATTGGTAGATTTTTGACATTTAAAAACAGATGGCACTTCTCTTCGTCGTTTTCTTTACATGATTTTTTACGTTTTATGTAGTTTACGCTGTTGTTTACATATTTTACATAAAAATGTAAAAACTGGTTTTTACAAATAAAATCTCAACTGTGGTTCAAAAACCCTTGCACCACCACAACCTTTGTATATATTGCGTCAGTGTTTTAGAGTCCTGCAATCAGGTGACAAAGGTGAAAAAGCTTTATGGCATTTATTTTGAATTTAAGTTTTTGCTTATACAATAATTTATTAGACCGGTTTCTAGCGGATGATGATGTAATTGACTGACTCGCAACTGCTATATGTAGTATTCAATCCGTGTCGCGACAGTGTTAGTGAATTATAAAATAATTTACTTGAAATTTAAATTTTATAAGGGGTGTCCTTATTTCGCCCGCTTATTAATTAGAATGCTTGATTTGTGAGCTTGGCTTTGTTGCAGTATGAGCCGAATGGACTCCTTGTAAATATCTGTGCCTTGATCAAACAATTTCATTATGAGACGTTATTTTTGCCTTCTTAGGTTAGGCGGAGATATTACTTTGGGAGATTGTATGTAACAGGGTTGTAAGAGTCACCAATGTAAGAAGTGAGAAGCTTTATGATTTTTAAGCTTTATGATTTCAATCGGATAACTGGTACCTCGAAAAGATCAAATCCATTAAACATATGCTTCCGGACTTGATATATGTACTGTATCATATATGGTTCCGATGTGTATTTCGCAAGACAGTGTTAGTGAAAAGATAATTTAGTCTACTGAACATCTCAAGCTCTGATAAAGTCTCGTTAAAATTCGGTGCAGTAGATATGCAACAGATTGTGCCAGACCAAACGTGTGAAGTATGATAAAATAATTCTGACTTTAGAACAAAAATATGGGGGACCATTAGAAAGAGTTATACCAGATTGTGCCCAAACATCGAGGTTGAAAAGTCGGAGAAATATTACAGGAATTTGCTGCAGACATAAAGAGGGATAACTGCCTCTTACACATTATAATATAGCCAAAATGCAACATTTAACTTTATCGATGGTATTCGTGGTATAGATACAAGAAGAACAGTAATGTTATCTTCGACATAAACATTTGCTAAAACCATCGATTGTGAATCTTAATTCAAGAGGCAACGATAAATTAATTGGCTATCAATGGAATAGTGCTTGTTAAACCACTGGTCATATCTAGAGAGATTGGTGGAAAATCAAACGTAAGCAATGCAAGTTATCAGCGATCTGAGTGTAAAGGGCAAAGTTTAACGACACCGGAAAACCAGGAAAGCATTGACACAGAAGTGGCAGAAGTAATAAAGCATCGACCCATGGACTGGTGCATGAGTTCACCAGTGATATTCAATCGCAAGTCTAATCTTATACTGCTGTGGTTGAAATGCTGAATTTAGAAACTACTACCTCGTGATGATCTTATATACACTGCTCCATCAGCTATGCAAATAATACTACTTTTTCTACTTTGATCAGGATGTGCTATGGGTGAAGTAGTCCAATAATACCACTCAATCGTTATATTCCGGATTATCCAAATTGTTCTATTAAATTATATACGACCTTTTGGATACCTTTAAGGGTCGTTAATCTTTTTGAATACGGAACTGCAATCATTTGAATTCGAATGTTTCCAATCACAGTAATCCATCGTAACCTATTTGTACACTCGTTGAGGATCATTGTTCAACAAAAGAATAACTTAAATAGATGAGGTCGGATGAGCTCAGCCATGAATATCTATAAGAACTACTAAAAAATAAAAACATTTAAAAACAAACTACATATGGATTTTGGCATTGACTCTCAATGACACACGCAATCACAAAACTGACCTCAGATGAATATGCTATAAATTAAATAATATAATTTGTACAGGAGCACCAATAATCGATATAGAAAATGTGTTTGTGTCTATGCTTGAAAAAGACTGTTATACAAATACGGATACTGTTCGAGATGCTAGATGATAGGAACTTTGTAACCACGAATGGTGTAGATAGCTTATAACAGCGTACAACAGAGAACCATATCACGACTGCTCTCATGTTTTTCAAGAGTCTTATAGCAAGTGAAAAACCGATCTCAGAGATTATTCTAACCCGATGAGTTTGTAGTAACTTGTGACTAACCCAGATAATAATATTTTACGAAACACCAATAAAGCTTATCTTTACACCATATTGCTTAATATCATTAAGCATAAAATCTATAAGGCCTTGAACGAGATTATAACGCATTATATGGCCTCTTTATATCAATTCTATTTCCGAAGTGCAGTGAAGAGTGAAGTCATATCCCCGCTAGTGGCAAGCAGGTTATCTTTCACTATATATATATATATATATATATATATATATATATATATATATATATATATATATATATATATTTATATATTTATATATATATATATATATATATATATATATATATATATATATATATATATATATATATATATATATATATATGTATATATATATATATATATATATATATATATATATATATATATATATATATATATATATATATATATACAAAGAGTTCTCTAACGACGTTGGCTTCTTGACATAGACCAATGATATCCAATCGGCCAATACAACAGGACCATTTCTGGATATAACACTTTCATCGAATTTAGATTTCAATAAGTCGATTGTTAAACCCACTATGTGACATGTCGCAACTTTTTGTTGAATCTTCATATCATTAATGTCTAGCTTATGCAATTAATCAAAGATATAATGTTGCAACATGTCTCTCTAGCCATCTTTATTGACTGTACCGTGGCGGTCATTTTAATCAACTAAAAAAACGGCAAAATGAAACCTTCAAGCATGAAAACTACAACATACAGTTATTTTTTGCATAAAGTGGGTTTATTGAAGCACATGAGGATGTTCACAAATTCGTTTAGCCAAACATTTTATTCTGCGATGAATTTTATTCTGCGTCATCTTCCTATATTTCAAGAGCCTAATACGAGAAAGTTCGTTGCTGACCGAGTGGCTTTAGTTATTGTGTTAACTGGAACTTATAAGAGTCAAGTCTAGATCCTTCCACAAAATAGTGCCCCATTCTCAAATACGCTATAGATTCGACTGTATTTTTTAGACTCAGCATTTCAACCGAACCGTTGTTCTATATACTGGCACAGGAATATCCAGTAGCGAAAATTAAGACTCACATTTTTTCTCGAGACAATGAATTGCAAAGATCAAAAAATTGGAATTAACCCTCTTGAAGTTGTAGTTGCAAATTTTGGTAGAAAATTTAAACTATTTCTAAACGTTGTTTGTTCGTTCGTTTGGTTATTTGTTAAGAGGTACGTTCTCAGTGAAAGTTTAAACTTCTCATGTGGCAAATGGAAAACCCGTGTTATATATATATATATATATATATATATATATATATATATAAATATATATATTATAAATATATATATATATATATATATATATATATATATATATATATATATATATATATATATATATATTTATATATATATATATATATATATATATATATATATATATATATATATATATATATATATATATGTATTTATATATATATATATATATATATATATATATATATATATATATATATATATATATATATATATATATATATATATATAAATAAATATACATAGCACATATATATATTATATATAATAGATATTTGTTAGATGACATGACTTTGAAACTCCGTATAAAGACAAATCATTCTGTCGAAGGAAACCAATCGATAGTTTTAAGGTATTCAATCGATCATGGAGTCTCATGGGGAATAAAACGACCGATCACAGAAACGGGTATGTTCACATGTCATTTAATCAACATATACGTCGATTTAACAGAATAGAATTGCCCCCGTCCCCGCGCTTGTGCATTGCAAATGCCAATAGTGGAAGAAAAAAATCTTAGAATCAAATGCAGCAAGCAATCACAAAGATCATAAATTACTTTTAGTTTCAATTTCAATGTAATTAACTAGTTTTCAGTTGTTTTTGCTATGAACCAAAGTGGATTTGAGGAAAAACTTGAAAGATTTGTTTTCCTTCACTTTGTTGTTGAGCAAAAAAACAAAAACAACAAAACTAAAAATTGTGTTAACTGAAAAAGTGGGATAACTAGTTTTGTGCACCAAAGTCACATAACAGATCGCGATCTGCTGTATAGATTAGAGAATAAGTGCATATCGGCTTGAGGCAATGCAATCCGTGGGTATGTAAGTCTAGTATACAAATGATGAAACCGCTCGGTCGAATATATGTGTGTGTGTAGCGACCATATATAGGGAACACTGTACGTAATACACAAAACCAGCACCCCGATATCATTCATGTTTTATAGTTCTTTGATTAAGATAAGACTTTTTACTATTATTTAGTTTTGACGTAAATCTCATGTTATGAATAAATAAAATAAAAAAAAAAAAACTTTTGTATATTTGTGTGGATCCATTTCCAACGTTCGAGGGTTGGGGTTGTTGAATATATATTTAACATTTTCATTTTTTTTTTGTTTTTTTTTTTTTTTGTGGAAGATTGAATGATGCGAATCACGCGAATTCTCATTTCATGTGTGAAAATAATATATTTGTTGTTTATTCGGCCGCTCAAGCACCACAATTCGAGTATCGTGGTCATTACGTTTATCATTTCTGTGTGTGTGTGTCTCCGTCCGTCCATTCTGTTGTGTTGTGTGTGATGGCTATTTAGGAAATGACAACAGAACATTAACTGACTAATTGAAATCTTAATTAGATAAAAACGAATTAAAAACGATTTTGGCTGTGCGGTGGATTGTAATAATCTTGAAAAAAAAAAGAAAATTGATGTCATTGTGTTAAAAGTTTTGTTTAGATTAGGATTAAACTTTTAAATGGTATTTTGGTTATCTAAATTAGGTGACATAACATTATAAAATATGTATATGTTTGACTGTGATGATAAAGCAGTGTGATTATTATAAATTGCACGAGGAGCGTGTGCTTGATTTATTGCAAACGTGCGGCATCGTCACCTTTAGATTAAAACAAAAGCTTTTGTTTAAATTGGGAATCTGGTCAAAAGCTTTTGTCGCCCGGAAGAGTTTGTAAAGTTTCACTCGATCACTAGGTAATCGATATATACTTTTTACGGCTCGACCAATACTTCAGCAATACGTCACATATCAACTGGAGCTACTTCCCAATACACCTGTGGATATTGAGCTATTGAGACTGTTCAATCCAATAACCATTCAATCCAATCAATCCAATAACATATGTCAAAGTTAAATTTTTTGAGAATGAGACGATGTATATTAAGCACGTGCGGGCGTATTTTATGGTCTTTGGTAAACACCGATCTCTTATTAAGACTAAGCAACCAACTATATTTGATTTGCAGGGCTATGCTAATAAACTGGCTTTAAACATTTTATATAGTGAAAAAGCTGGCTATATAAGGAACCCTATTGGACATCTTATGGATAAGTTATATTAATATGACTTATGGAAGCAGTATATCACGAAGATCTATAATAAAGCCTCAAGTGCTTTTTGAACCTGTCAAAAGCTTTATAGTAGTACTTAAATACTGAATCAAAGATGATCCCTTATGGTCGGTCGCCTATAGTGTAGTGGTCAATGTCAGACTGCAGATATGAGAATAATTGCATTTGCCTTCAAGCTAATATAAACGTCAAGAGGTCTTCTCAACATATTGACGGGATTTCAAACCCGTTTACTCACGGGAATGCCTCAGTGGTCTAATGTAAACAAACGAATCAAAAAGTATATGAGACTGGGAGCATTTGTTATTTTTTAAGCTGTTTTGTTAATGTTACAGATTTACAAGAAAAAATGTGTGGAATCGGACATTATGTAAAAGTTCTGGCTAAACTTAATACTAAATGAACTATATTCTATCGAACAATCAGGTTGTTTTAATCCCCTCAGGTCGGATTCGTGTAAATCTAAGCTTGATTGGACTATTCAAGGATTTTATCGGCAAAGCCGCTGGTATGTGCGACTTTAGACTTTATTAATAATCGGGTCGAAAGCTTGTGTCGCCCAGAAGCAACTCAAAAGTTATTTATGAAGCTTCACTCGATCACTGGTTGATACTATGATTCATTTCAAACGTATACAAATGTTGCAAATCTTAACCAAAACTATAAAGGTTAATATTGGTGAAATGACATTTATGAACTGCATTAAAAGAATTCCAATGATTTCAAGGATCATGTATTTGGTAATTAACAAGAGCTCGTCATTTAGACCGAGCAGCCAACTATATTTAATTTCTACGCATACGCGAATAAACTGGCCATAAACCATTGTAGAGAACTAGCTGACTTTAAAGAATCTTATTGGACATATTTCGGAAAAGGTATAGATACTAGAATGGCTTGAAATCACTATGATAGCACAGCACACAGGTATGAGCTACCTTAGATATTTAGAAGTGATTCTAGCTCAGACTGACTTGGAACCACCGTATCACCAAGATCTATAATAAAGCCACAAACGCTTTCATAAGCTTTATGGTTAAGATCATACATGATCCCCATACCCTTATGGTCACCTATGATTTCTTGGTATAATGGTCATGGATTGATCAAAAATGGGCAAACCTATTAAAGTATACAACACATAGACCTTGCATTGGAATATCAGAGTCATTTCGAACATGTCACACTGCAGCTATATGAGAACAGTTCAGGATTACTGGGTTCTCGCTGAAAGCGTCGTTCCATGGCCCATAATCGATTTCTAGCCATATTAAATATTCTCCCAGTGGCACAGGATTTGGTTCGAACGGCCGTCTGACGATAAACTTGCCATCAAAATCTCGGTTTGTGGTTGAAATGAATAAATCTTCACAAAGTTTGTGTGATTGACACACATGTGGCTCGGATGGTTCAGCGATCCAATTGTGGCATTGATCTGATTGGTTGGTTGAAAACTGCCTGCGATGATCCATCCCAGCTGGGTATTATGTGCGATTAGGTTATTTTCTGAATCTTCTAGTGATCCCTCGGACATAGTTGTGAAAAACTTATCGGCTCCTAACAAAATGTCAATTTTGCTGGATTCATTAAACCGTGGGTCGGCCAATTGTATCTCTTTGAGTCTGTTTTCATTTGGTGACAAAGATATAGATTGGTTGAATACGGAGGTGATTTTGGGTAGGATGAAGGTGTTTACTTCGAGCTTAAAATCTGACTTAAAATGAGCTGTAACTTGCAAAGTTACTACACCTTTGGTATGTCCAGCTCTGATTTGTCCGAGTCCATGAACAGCGATCTTAGCATGCCTACGTTTTAACGCCAGACGTTGCGCGCATGGTTCAGAGAAATAAATGAAGTTTCTGATCCCGTGTCGAGTAAAACTTTACAGGATTGATAATGTCCGTATCTATCCTTTACGTGGACCAGTGCCGTAGGTAAAAAGGTCCTTCTGCGCTGGTTGAACAACCTTCGGTCGGTAACAGGTTGGTGGCGCAAGTGGCCCAATTGGAGGTAGATAGTTGGCTGTGTTTATTAGGTTTGCTCGTCGATCCAGACTGGTTTTTCTCGGTGTCCAAATGGAGAAGTGAATTGTGGAGCTTTGGACAATGATGACACTTTTTATGGGTTTTGCATTGAAGCATTGAATTATTGTGAATACTCGACAGGAATAAATCGTAAGATGACTGCCATTCCGTGAAATCACCGCTAAACGTAGGTATATTAATACGCGGTAATTTGACATCTCCACTTGCAGACCGGCTAACGCGTCTAATTGGTCACTTTCGTTAATCGCGATAGTATTATTTCCTAAATCTAAACTACTCTTGCGAATCCATTTGTTCAGATTTGCCACGATGGAGTAGTATTTACCTTTGAACTTATCGTGGTGAGATTCTGCTCCGGGTCACTTTCAAACATTTGATCCTCAATGCGGGTTAATTCCTTCAGGAGTTCATCAACGAGCTTCAACCGAACTTTCAGCTCATCGATGTCAACAGTAGTTTCGTTCTTATTTTGTTAGAGAAACCTTCAGATTTGATCGTCGCCTGCTTAGAGTTTCAGTGATTTTGTTGGATACTGCGGGTGTACTGATTAGAGGTACGATTTTCAGATGAAGATACACTTAGCAATTAATCTCAACACTAACTGTTTGATTGATGTATATATAAGTTTTAATTAATCCCATCGATATATACCACCAGAACATAGTTGAACTATTATATAGTTAGTAGGAACATAATTTAGTTGATTAAATTTTATTCGGGATTTTCTGAACCGCCTCCAAAATAATACTCAATATACTCATAAGATTTCAAGACCATTTTTTCATTGGTGTGTCTCAATGGTTTTGTGTAAGGTAAGCAAACAAAGCAAAAAAGGATAGTGAGATCGGAATGGGGGCCTTTGATATTATTTGGCTTTTTTCAGGTTTCTAAAGGGGGAATATTATTGGTGAAATCGGGCATTATGTAAAGGCTAAACTAACCAGAACCTTAATAGCAAATGATCTATATTATATTGGATAATCAGGTTACTTTTAATGTACTCGGGTTTAATTCGTGTACATCTATTCTTGATCTGGACTGTTCCAAAATTTTATTAGTAAGGTATGTAGGCATGGTGGAGTTAAAGAAATCATCCGGAGTCACTAGAAGATATACCAAAAGGGTGGTGTAGCATTGAGATAATGGACTTAAAATTAGAACCTTTTGGCTATACTTATCTTCTTGCTTAGTTGATAGAACCTAGAAGATTCTTTAGTTCACCAAATAGTGTTGATGCTATTCGCTGGCTTCATCAAAGATCATATTACCATCGGAAAACACTTCGGGTGTAGACTCTTGTCATCGAAAACGAACTTTAACCTATTTATAAAGCACTCGATCGCTGGGTGGCATTAATATACGACTCGAATGTTTTTATTCAAAGCTTCCGATCTAGGCCAATATTCATAGGTTAAGATCGTGCAATGACATTCAAACCACTACAGAAATGCGTCATTTATAAACTGGACTAACTTCACAAAACGCCTTCGGATAATGAGACTGTTACTCGCAGACCTATTCTCCAGTTAGCTTTGTTAATATTTTTATACCTCACTTAATCATCCAATAGCGTCTATGACAGTTAAGTTATGGAAAATGGGGCAGTCTTCATTAAGAGTGTGAACCAACTTTATTTGATTCCCAGGGGTATGCGAATAAACTGGCTCTAACCAAGCATTTTATAGTGAAATAGATGGGTTTAAGATACCCTATTGGACATATTATGGATATGACTTGGACTCACCATACATCTTGGTGATGATGAAGCCACAAGTGTTTTCTGAGCCTATTAAAAGCTTGATACTATTTTACGATTAAGATCAAAGATGATCTACCCTTATTGTCACCTATGCTTTCTTGCCGTAGTGGTCAATGTCAGATTGCAGCTATGAGAACAATTTCAGTGTTGCCTGCAAACTAAGACCAACGTCAAACTGATCAATTTCAATACTATTTACCCACTGGTAGGCGTCAGCAGCGTGGTCTATGGTAACCAAACGATGGATAATGGCAATTTCAAGCCTAGGGTGAATATTACAGATTTTCTAGAAAAACTTGAAATACACTCAGGTCAAATTCGGGAAGATCTAGCTTTGATCTGGAGTATTCGAAGATTTTATTGGGAAAGCAACTGATGTGGGCATGCTGGACTTGAGAAGCCACTGATAACCAGACTCACGCTAGTGGGGCTTAGTTATTATATACCAAAAGGATGGCGGAGTACTGAAGAACGTTAAAATGGGCACATATTGGAAATAATGATCTCGACCTTAGTTAATAGAATTGAGAAGATTTTGTCACTATGATTTGGTTGCTATACACTGGCTTCACCACTAGTCATATTACCATCGGATAATACTTTTGGCTGTAAAATCTGAAGAACCTTTGCCTTAACGAAGTTTACAAAAAAATAATACTAAGAAATACGATCGAGTTCGAGGTCTCTAAATATGGATTGAACTCTAGCTTTTAGAAGACTTTTTTGATACTTTGTGGTTCAACACCTGTTAGTGTCCGCTCATAACAAAACTTTTATGGGTGAACCTACTAGTTCTTGCATAATGATTCGTTTTTTGATCAAAGATCATGCAATGAAAGTTTATTCACTCACAGAGAAAACTATTCATGGAAATTTAGTCTGATCTGATTAAGATCGGAAGCAGTAAAAACAAATCTATGATCTAGCATAAAGATACGAGTGAATGTCACATATGGGTAAAATAATGAGTCACTAAAGGCAGTTGTTACACGAAAGTCCCAAATTAGATGATGAGTGGCCCCAACACAATGCTGATCACTTTAGATTGTATTTCGTCAACTATTAAGGGTATACGAAAAACCTGGCACCATTACGATACAATATTTGAAATCTGATCCAAACACATAAACTAAAATTTTCCACAGTTTAAAACCCGTTGTATTTATTGGATAGCTCTAAACGTTAACGCTATTATCAAAACTGCCCAGGAATGCTGTCTCGTTGGTGTTCCAGACACATCAGCTGCAAATCCTATAATTTCCGGCATTTTCTTCGGTATTTTACATTTATATTTTAAACTGGCCACCATAACTGGCGTGATGATGTTATACAACAATTTGCCTGTTTCAATACCGCACAGTTCCGTGGTTTTTACATAATCACATGCCGTTATGCCCGAAAATGTTCTGCACACAATCGTTTTATTAGGAAATTCAAACCAATCTGCGGGACCTTCACAGTCTATAAACTCTTCACGCAGCTCTCGCAAGCACTCTACACTCATATCGAATGATCTATGAAATTTTTCGTTTTGACAAAAAACTTTTTCAAACGTTTTGAGACCCTTGAATAGCATATTAAATAAATTATCATCGGCTAAGGGTTTGCATCCCTTTTGATCATTTTCAATCGTACGAATTGTTGTTGTGACCGTACCGCATACTTTACTCGACGACTCATATGTTGTTAGCATTAGTAATATTCGTTCGGGACTAATGATTTCTAAATTGGCCAGATTCAACATTAGCTGGTTCTCGTCACAAAAATTAGTTCGAACATTTCGCATCGGTGATATTCTCTAAAAACAATAATCATATATAGAATAATTTACGGAATTAAACGAGAGTTTATACCTTTTTGTCATGGATACTCGATGAACCAATGGTCTTATAGAAATAATTTCGTATACTATCTAAAACGGTCGCCCGTGCGACACTTATTAGAAATAGAAAATAAATTGTTATCAATATTGCGTTCATTATTGACGTTCGCGACAAAATTGAAATCCATCGGTTGCTGGATTTAGCATAAATTTAAATGCTTCTATTAACGGTCAATTGTTGAACAAATGCGGGTCAATCCATTATTTGACCAAATGTCACAATGTTTAACTGTAAATCATTCTGTGCTAAAGGTAGCCGGTTTGAATTATCTGGAACCAAACATTATTTTTCTACAATGTTATCGAAACCAGTTCATTTGTTCAAATTAGTAGTAACACAATTACTTGCAGTTTATATAATCTGAAAAACGTCCTTAAGCAAGGACATTCAGAGTTCTGAGTTCTTTCCTAAAGTCAATATGTGATTTACAAATGATTATTCGATTGACATCTTAGGTGTGTATAACATATTACACTTACAAAAGTGAGTTCTGAAACCTAGTGTCTGTTTATCGATACTAAATTTGTGACATCACATCAATCATACTATCATAACATCATTCCATCATACCACCATACCACCATGTCATCATATCATCATACCATCATACCATCATACCATCATACCATCATACCATCATACCATCATACCATCATACCATCATACCATCATACCATCATACCATCATACCATCATACCATCATACCATCATACCATCATACCATCATACCATCATACCACCATACCATCATACCATCATACCATCATACCATCATACCATCATACCATCATACCATCATACCATCATACCATCATACCATCATACCATCATACCATCATACCATCATACCATCATACCATCATACCATCATACCATCATACCATCATACCATCATACCATCATACCATCATACCATCATACCATCATACCATCATACCATCATACCATCATACCATCATACCATTATACCATCATACCATCATACAATCATTGCGACAATATTGATTTAGAAAGACGCGATCGACAATCGACGCCATCCAACGCGTCATTAAAATTGCAAAGGAAGCGGCAGATGGAGAGGAGACTCCAAAAAATACTATGCAGTGGTCACACTTAATATCAATAAGGAGGATCATTTCAGATTATTTTCGTTAAAGAATACTAGTGTATAATACAGACGATGGTATCATGGAATACAAAGTCTCGGGGAGAGTTTCTCAAGGATCAGTATTGGGGCCTTTACTTTGGAACATTATGTACGATGGGGTCTTGAGGCTTTCGCTAGAGGAAATAATGGAGGTATGTACCATTATGATTATTAATAAGTGGCTGATATCATTTAGACTGCAGCTAGGTGGCCATAAAACCGATGTAGTCTTAATTACCAGTAGGTCATAGAAACTGTAAATATCGATGTTGGTGGAATTTTAATTCCCTGGCAGCCTTCATTATTTCGGTGTTGAAATTGATGGACGCATAAACTTTAAGGAGCACCTAATGATAGTGAGTAGAAAAGCTGCCAACATAACTGCAGACTAAGACAGAGTCGAAGAATTCTGGTGAAAAATGTGATAACATCCATCATCCTAATCATATAGATGTAAGTTGCAATCGGTTTACCGCCTATAGGTGCTTTAAGAGTGGTATGTGGCAGAGATGATCTACATCAAACTACTTGCAAAGGAAATTAAATGGTACCTAACGGTGGTACGAAACGGCCGATCGTATGAAATCATCCATCTAAAAGTGGATAAATAGGCGACATGGCGAAGTTAATTACACCCTGACACAGTTGCTATGTAGGGATGGCTGTTTTGGTGCATACCTTTACAGATTTAAACATGCCAACACTCCAGAATGTCCTGCCTCCAAAGGATCACAAGAAGATGTACAACATATTTTCTTTCTTCTCGGATGTCCTCGGCAAGCATGCGACACCCGACAATATAGTAGAACTCGTTAACTTATGATTGAGTCTGAAGAAAAGTGGAGTGCTGTCAGAAACATGGCAGTAGTAGTACTGAAGGAGCTGAGGCACTTAGAGGGTGCTAGAGAAGAACATTATACTGTGACTAGATGGTGGTGGAAATCTCAACTATCATATTGTTACGACTCTTTTTACTTTTTACGTGTCACAGGTGACAATTAAGTCACAAGTTTTCACTTCATTTTAACACTTCACTGGTTAAAATAAGACTTATCTAATTTAGCACTGCTGATATCGGATGGATCCTCGATCACTCTAATCTATAATTGGTTTCGATCCACTCGCTGTATTCTAATGACGTTAAATCTTTCCTCATCTCGTTACTATGATTCTCAAGCTAAAAGCAACATTACCGTTTGTGGTATCGAAGAGATAACATCTCCTCGGTCAATTCTACTCGTCTCGAACCGAAACATTAAGATGTCCTCTATAGAACGGTGCTAATCTTTGAATCTGCACTACTTTCATCTTCGTTTGTGGTTCTTTTGCATTTCGTTAAATGACTAAGAAGATTGTAGTGTCAGTACACACCACTATTTCCCTGAAGCCTTTTAGCTAGCAGATACGATCGTGGACTTGATTGTGGATCTCGTTTAGTTTTGTCGTTGGTTGGTCCACATATTCTGCTTTGGTTTCTTGCTGATAGCCAAGTGCTCCAGACTATAAAACGCTAGGTCAATATAAAACCAAACTAACCATTAGGTTAGCTGTCGTGTCTCTTGTGGGAGTAGAAGTAGTTCGTGCCAGTTTATTTGATCGGAATTCACCTTTCCAAAATGTTCCTTAATGGTTTGATCGTACCTCTCCACCATGCCATGTCGATGACTGTCGATTCAAATAATTCATCCGAGTCTTCATAATGTTGAGTGTTCTGCACAGGTAAGTGATTAGTTGTGCCTCGATACATTATTTATCTTCTAACCCACTCGTTTACTAGTGCACTTGCGACTGCGTTTTAGTTTGATTGTTCGTAAGCTTCCAGAAGCGGCCACCTCAAGAAACATTCTATAATAACCTTGATAAGTTTTTTCCCTCTGGTCATTTTTGAAAAAGGTCTACCCTTAGTAATAGCGGCCCGTTTCATTCGGCCTCCCATTTTGAATTAATACATCTCTTCTTTCGTTCTGGTAATTGGTCTCTTACATGATGCACATAAATCACAGTGAGGACACACTGTTCTACGTATATCCGTAAAAGTTTGCCTGACTTTGGGAAGTGTTTTATTAACCAATGTGACCTCTTTAACTTTAACCATGCAGTTCCTTCAGGAATAATGGCTCATCCGTTCAACAATTCACGATTTCTGCAATTTATTTCGACGCTTTGAAGATCCTGGGCGGCTAATTCTTTTTTTGAAGTCACGATGTTGCAGAAATTAGCCATGCAAATAATTAGCTGGTGTTGTGTGAGAACGGTTGCCTAACTGAAAACGGTTGCCGGAAGTCACCGAATACTTTTGATGAAACCATGTCGGGTGTTTTGTTAATTGATTATGGGCAACGCAAGTTTTTTGAAGAAACTTAGATCTGAGGCAGCTTTATATCACCAAATAGTACTATCTATGGTAATTATATGCTATGTTTCCGATATTTTCAATTTTCCGCTTAAAAATAATTCAACAACAGCAACGAAGATGACGTCAAAGAATAACGATGGAAAATAATTTCCTAATCCATAACTACCCCAAGAGTAAATTTTTATTACTATTGAAGGATCCTATGGGACGATATAAAACAGAAAATACATGTTCCCGTATTTTTGTGTTTTGTTCGCTACGAGTATATATTGTTGTTCCTAATGTAATCGTATGTTGTGCTACGCAATTTCTTATCATTCGCGTGGCGGCGTTAAAATAATCGAATTGCTATGTAAAACCTTTTACCCCAAAATACACTGTATGAAACGATTCTCTAAATGATATATAGTACCGCCATTGTGGTATGAGAGGCTGTTGTATATAACCTTTGTACACCGCACATTGTGTATAAATAAACAATATTTATAGCATCTTAATGTACCCAGCATGTGCAGTATAGCCTTACGTTATTTATCTATGAGCGAAGAAAAAACTGTTTTTTATCTCTCTTCACAGAAAGATCGACCTTACCTGTCAGGGACAACAGCTTTTCATTCATCCACTGTTTATATATACTCGTATATATAGTGTGGTGTGTACACACATAAGTAAGTTTTCTTATGTCATAAGAAATAGTTTTATTTTATTACATTTATAATTATTGCTAACTATTATTATTACGACGTGCAAATTTATTGCAGCACACCGTACATACGAGTATGTAGGATGGTTTCATATTTATCGTGTTTTTCACGTTACGTAACCTGTTAGATATTTATACAATGCATATATCAAATAATTAATCCCCTCGCGATTAAATCCGCGTTTGTGATTGTTCCGCACTTTATTTATGATATAACATTTTGTTGTCTATCTGGGGCATTGTATTTCGCGATTGTTAAAATTAAATTTAATTTCGAATAGCATATTTTCCCGGAAATGAAAAACTCAATTCATAGAATACGCGACACAAAGCGACAGTCATTAAGTTGTCCCAATTTTTTTTATTGTATCGAGATTATACTATACGCTAAATGCGCGGGAACCCCTCGATTTTGTTTTTTTTTATCCCGAAACGGATTCTAATTTAACATAAACTATAAAAAGCTTTAAAACAATCTAATAATTTTCAATTTTAATTTTCTATTTAATTTTTTTTTTGTTTTTCCTTTAAATTTTCCAATTCACTTTGTCTGTGGATATAGCCCCTCCGACCATGATGATGAGTACAAGGAAATGATTTTATGGGTTTTGTCTTTTTTTATGATTTTGTTTATGTCTATATGGTAAGTGTGTTCGTTCGTCTTCCGCGTGGTGTCTGAAGAAAAATGAAAATTTATTTTTTAGGGATTGATAAGCGCCGAAGATGGAAAATTTTGTTTTATTTTATTTCAAGTTGAAAATGGGACTTAAATGATGGCAATTATTTTTAATTTAATGTGTGTATTCTGCCTCCACTACAACTGTCAAGATATTTTATTGCATCTTATCTGCTTTTCTGTATACATGAGACTATGGTTCGCAAGTGTTTCATATCGACGTCTTGTACAAAATATATTGATTGAACAAGACTCTCAAGATACGTCCATGCTTTCGTTACACTGCTCATGACCAGTTTTAACTCACCTCCATCGTCACTTCTCAAGTGAAAACATTTCATGGTCTCTGGTTGAATTCGAACTTCTCGACCAGTACTACATATACCGTGTAAAATACCATTCGACCATTGTCTCAACGTTTAATGGGTTGACTACTAAGCAGATTCATGACTGTACCATACATTTATAATCCCCTTCTGTAATTAATTCACAGAATGTCTCTTAGTTTTGACATGATGTAAAAAATACGGCTCGATCGTTTCTTCAAAAATAATAATTGGTAGATAGCATTAGTCAAACTGACATTTAAGAGAATAAATGTGATGACGTCATATCGTTGTAAAATCTTATCAATTCGATTTAAGTTTAGCGGAAATCATTATTAGCATGTTAGGCAAATAAGGGAACCCGATATTTATGGGCACCAAATCTAGACAGAAATATTTTTTTTAAATATTCGGTATAGGTAGATGACTAGAAGCACAATAAGATGGATTATCTTATAATCCTACGTCATTCTATTGACCCCAAATTGTGGGCGACGCATAACTATACTGTTGATGATCCAGTGATTTCATATCTAAATAATAAAACTACAATTAAAAACAAGAAAATTATCACAACAAAACAAATACATAAACCAACCTTGAACTTGATCGCTGTCCTGTACGAAGCTGAAATCAAACAAAATAATAACATCAATGAATGAAATGTGAATTATTATTATATTTAATACTCATCTTAATTACGATTATATTTATATCCATTATATGACCGTAGCAATCAATCTATTATATATTAGCTATGGAAAAATATTCGTTTATTATATAATCTTTGAATTATATAAATTTATTATATTTACCTTTATGAATTTCCACTTTATGTATTGTCAAGTAATTGACATTTATCTAATAATAATTTGTAAAGGTTTTAAACCCTCACCAATATTACAGTAGCTCAAATATTCATATTTTGAGTGCGTTTTATACTCTAAAATTAAAATACAACTTAAGCATCTAACGGCGATAACATGAACTGAAATAATTGTAAAATATTTGTAAGCCAATGCAAAATAAAAAATATAAATAAAATCTCTTACCAACCAACCATCGAAGTGTTGATATCTAACCAAAATTAAATTACCAAAATTTCCAAAGTGTTTACTACCAACCAATTAATAAGCATCCGTATCAATAATCAAATTCATATCCAATTAATCAAGAATCCCAATTCCTTAAAGGGAAAGAGTTTATTGAACCAACACCCATTTGTGCCAATTTTATTATATAGTTCGTGGTACCCAGATTGGTACAAAACAATACAAAACGAGTATTTTTAAGAGATTCTCAATTTTAAATTAAAATAGAACAAACAAAAACTCTGCATATTCAATCGTCAGTGGTTGCACGGTGGTCGCGTATAGATGGCGCTATCTGGATGTCCGATTACACACACGTTTTAACACATCTCCAAAGAAAATAATCTAATGGAGTTAGATCACACGATCTGGTTGGTCAATTAACAAGATTTTTTTTTTCCTTTATCTCCATTCTTAAGACCATAGAGTGTCTACTAGACTGGACCATCAAACACATCTGGCTATTCTCTTTAGATCCCCTCATTAAATGGTTCTTTTCCAAGTCACAGCTGGCTCTCCAACATTTCTTTTTCCTTGTGGATTCCATTCCAGCGACATCCTGGTTATGCCATTTTGTGTCATTTTCAGTGTGCGCCCCATCCATCTCCATTTCCGCTTCCTGATCTCCTTCTCAATGTCCACTTGGTTTGTTTATCGCAGTAATTCTTAATTTTTGATCTTATTCGGCCAGAAGCATTTGATCAATCGCCTAAGGAATTTATTCACAAACACTTGGAGTTTTCCTGTGATTTTCTGCTTATGTTTCCACGTTTCGCATCAATACAGCTGTATGTACTGATTTACACAGGCATTAACATCTTGGAGTTTCTTCACAGGACGGATATACATTCCAGATCTTATGGAGCATGCTGAAAGTGTTTCTCGCTTTTTTGATGCGTTGGTTAATGGCTTCTTACGTTCCGTCGGTTTTTGATACGGTACAGCCAAGATATAAAAATGTTGGTCTCTTGGTTGCTACAAAGTGGTGTACTAATTCCTGTGTTCAGTTTAAGAGCCTTTGACTTTCTTATGTTTATCTTGAGCCCGACATCTTTGCTGCAGGTCTGTGCATTTGGGTGTTAGCAGACATATATCATCTGCGTAGTCGAGATTTGGTTATGTGATGTCTAGCTTTATCCAGTACTATGAGGAACAATAGTGGTGTTAGTGCACATTCTTGTCTAACTCCTCGTGTATTGTAGTATGTGCCACTCTGCTTTTCTTTGTGTTAAATTTTATTTTCAGCATCCCGGTACATTTTTTCTAGAGTTCGGTTATTTTTGTCGGGATGCCTATTTTGCAGAGTGTTTTCCAGATGGCGCTTCTATGATGGAATCGAATGTGCGTTCGAAGTTCACGAAAACTTTGGATTCTTCGACGATAATTCGGACTGCTTTGATGTGGTCTGTGCAGCTTTGTTCGTTTCTTATGTATTGGTTCATTATGGCACTTGTAACTTCCCGCTCCGTTAGTAGATGGGTATTTATGATTTCCACCTGGAAGCTCCTCATTTGGTTTGTTATCTATGCAGTTGTCCTCAAAGAACTGTTTCCATCTATTTAGCAGTTGGTCGTAGGTAGTTAGGACTTGTCCATGAATCCTATATTGGTGGATTTGTAAATTTTACGAGGATCTTTGTTATGTGTTTACTACGATCACTCCCTGCCATTCTCTTTACTTGTCGAGCTGTATCTTCATATTATCTTCGAAAAATATCATATTGTCTTCGAACAGGCTCATTACGTGAAATGTGGGAACCACATGTCAGCAAGTTTTTTTTACAACCAATTGGGGTACAAAAACCTTCAATCCGTCATTGTTCTTGATGACATATGGACCAATGATTCCCCCGACCCACTAAGCGTACCAAACATTGATTTTCGCTGGATGTAATGGTGTTTACATGGTAACTCCAAATATTACAGGGTTGTTCTCTACTTATCGCAAAGCAAATGTCAGCTCTCAAATCAGTTGTCAACCAAAACAGTGTTGCCATCTTAAAGAACATCTAAAAAAAAAACCTTCCGTGATGTTGACGGTGCCGTTTCATACCGGCATCCGAACAATGTTTACACACTTTGTTCATGTTATGGTCATTTTAATCGACCTACTGAGCAAGCAATTCAAGCCACTGTGACAAAATATTACGCAATTGGGCATCAAACCCGTATACCGTATGTGTAGAGTACGTATACTAGCAGTAGGGCATAGCAATTTGACTACTTGAAAGATTTTACGCAAAAATATTGGTCTGAAATCGTATAAATTACAGGTCGAGCAAAACTTCGACAACTTAAGCGACTTACCACAGCGCCGACGTTTTGGTGAGTAGGCCTATAGGTAAAATAGTTTGAAACCCTAACAACTACATTATATATTAAGCAACCACAAGTGATGCACCCAAACAAACAACCATTTTGTTCTGTTTAGGTGAAATCATCGGTCAATATTTTTTCATAAATGACAGTGACCGCATCGTTTCGGACATTTGTTTGCTTTAATGGTATAAATGTAAATTTGTAAGATTTGTAGTTGCGGCAGGACGACGCCGAAATGAGTTAGATGAGCAATTTACCCTACGGTTTAAACCACTGGATCGGCCTTAACCCAACCTCACTGATGAAGTTGCTACTAAATCATCGAATATGACCTGAAGTTAAAAATTAAATATTCCAGTACTCCAGGTAGTACTGGAATATAAGAAACAAATGGTCTACCTACTTCACAACAGAGAGCTTATATCTGATTTGTATGGGTGGCAACTGCAAAAATAACGCCGAATTTGAGACAGATATTCATCAGAATTTATCCTTCTATCAAACTCAAGACATGCAACAATGTAGATGGTCTACGAAAACCTAACTTCTACTCACCCTCCATTTAGCTGGCAACGGCGTATGGTGAGGGTTCTTCAGTATTTATAAACTTGTGTGAATCATGTGTTTGGTTTTGATGAAAAGATAAGGGCAATGTTTCTTGTCCAGAAACTTTATATGAACTTAAGAACAACTTTCCAAACCAGCTCAGTGATTTTCAGTCATATAGTTTTTTTTTTCATTCGGTCTTAATCATTGCTTTCAGTTCAATAAATAATTTCGAATCTTCATTTATTCAATGACGCCATCAGGTCCAAACTCTAGTCAAGCGATGAACTTTACAACACAGATCCCAATTATACACAAATCAAATAAAAGACACAACGTCTACACCGACTGACTGGTTCAATAACTTTACAGTATCTATCCTTGGTGACCTCGACGATCCTATTTAGACCATAACACTTTCATCCTTCTTTCTGATATTACCTAAAACGTTTCCAGTACCATAGGGATGTAGTTATGTAAAGGATTTATTAAATATAAAGAGCAAAACAAACAGAATATGTGACCAATCGTCGACTTTTGAGAAATTGCTATAATACGAAGCAAATCCAACTTCATAATAAACAAAGGCTTTGTGAAGGTAGCAGACAATTATTATAACTTTCATTCAATTTAAATTCACAAAGTTCAATGAGGAACATAACGAAAATTAACCCAATCACGTTTCTTGTAGAGATTTTGTTCATTATATATAGTAGCTGGAGCCGCCTAGACGTATAGAAACCAATAAAATCCAAAAAGGTACAGCCTGATGCAGGCTGGTTAGTAACTTTGTGTCATTTTTGGTTGTCGCGGTATCAAATATCAAATCAAAAGAACCTAACTGAGTCGAAATCTGTACTGGCTCGACTAGTGATTTGATATAAACATACTTAAACCACAAATTTCAATTAGAATCAGCCAGAGTACTCAACCCTGTATACAAGCTCATCATCTATTGTTATCAAAGACATGCTTTCAAGCCCAATGTTATAGGAGCGAGATGCAATAATTCTATTTCCCACCATCGCAGGATTATGTTCGGTGCTGTCAATTAACAAATGTCAATTTTTTAGTGTCGAAATAATAATCCGACAAAAGTCAATGAGACTCAACATTTCAACCACACACAAAAAAATAAGGCGGTGTAATTATGTTTCAATCCAAAAAAGTTCCTTACTTTTATCCTTTTGTATAAAATTAACACCACAAGTTTTGGCTCAAAATTTATATTATACGAAAAGATAAACTAATATTTTGTTCGCACAATTCGGTGTTAAAATTAAAATTTTCGCAAAAATATTAAAATATGTTCGGGGATTTTTTTAAAAGGTACTTCCTGTAGCAAATTTTGAAACTTATGGAGTGTTAAATTTACGCAATCTGGAGTTATCCCAAGCGAAGACTTTTCGGGTCAATTTTTTTGGTTTTCGGATTTGACTTTCATTCCATACATTAGGTAGTACGAATAATTTTAGTTTTGTGTTAATATTTAAAGTGATAACTTGCTTTTTATAAAAAAAAATTGATAGTTATTGTGAATTTAAAGTGAATTTAAATATTAATAAAAGTATTAATAAATATGTGAATTAAATGACTTGTGTGTGTACTGTTTAATCAATATTGACAATTTAATCTATATTGTCTGTCATAGTCAGAATTTTTAACTAATAGCTTTCCCGTTCAACTAAGTCCAACATGAAGGTAAGAATTGTTAGTTATTTATTATAAATATTTGTGAAATTATTTTAAACTATAAAAATTTGAATAAGTGTTAAATATATCTGTTCATAAATTAATATAAAAACTTTAATGTGAAAAATTGCTATTTTTATTTTTTTTTTCAGAATCCTACTATCAAAAGATGCCAGACCTACGAGTAGAAATCTAAAGCTGAGTATTATTAATTTATTTGACCATAAACATCTCTCAATACTTATATAACTTCTTCTTTCAGAAATGTTGATGGACAGACAGGAAGATTTTAACAATGAAACCTGATCCATCATTCATTTTAGTATGACGTGATCCAGTCCAAAAAGAGGAACCACTTTCATCAAATTAAAGATGATGGAGCTAAAAATTAATTTTTTTTTATTCACATAAAACTATTTATTTTATATTTTGAATATTTTAAATAAATAAAATTAAATATCTTCACACATCATATCGAATTAATTTAATTTATCCGAAAAATCAATTCTGCTCACTTCTTTGGTATCGTTTCTTTAACTCCGAATGGTCTAAATAGAAACTTTATTGGGTGTTCTCTGACACCATATGAATAATTTTGTTTCATCATTTCTGCGCAAATACATTAATCCGAAAATATAAAAAAAAACACTTAACGGATAAAATAAATTGGTCCGTCTGATGTATAAAGAACTATTCTTAAAAAGTCATTTTCATTAGTTAGGTGTGAATAATCCAATCCAAAAAGAAAGAAGGCTGATCAAATAAAATACTCCAATCGGATGAATTAAATTTGTATCCGATCGGTGGGATACTATGTGACACCGAATCGGAGTCAGGGGAACTCCACTTTTTTGTGTGTGCACAAACATGTCAATGAATTAGTATACCTTGACCAGATATACATTCCAAACGCAACATAAAACCTGGCTAAACCAAAAATTTCGATTTTTCAATACCTCCAAATAAGTACGGATATAGATACGTGATTATGGCTCTGATAACAGAAAAGTATAGCCTGTATTGCCGATATTGCATTTCTCTTCCATGTGTTTTTACCAGGTATAATCCAGATTGTTAGATATCTCAGAAGAGAACGAGATGGTATGAGCTCCAATTTTTGGAAGAACAAAGTTTCCAGGGTTTTCTGTCTTGTGATAAGAACCATCTCAGTTTTTCTTGGGGTGACTGATAGACCCTGATCACTTAGTATGCTAGTTGCCTATGATTGGACTAACTGTGAGATGACAAACTACAAGATACAAACTGCGGAGACAGAACTCTACCGTGAGGACATCGCTTTCGATACCTATAACTGCCTTAGTCTGCAGTAAAATGACTGTGGTCTCTATACCATATCTTTCAGCTGGGAGATCATCGCACTGAAGAAATGTTATCAAACGCACCTTCGAGATCAATGAGACTCAACACTATTTTTTACTAAGTTTTGCTGTGTGGTTGGGGGCATTGGTGTTTCGTTAAAATTACGAACGAAACATGAGACCCATAGAATATCACCACGGTATCTAGAGCTTGTCGTAGGAGGTGACTAAATCTGGTTGGATCGCTGGGCTGACGACCCGCATCCGTAAAAACTCAAACCTGTAAAAAATGTCAACAATTAAAAAAAAACATCGGATACAACCAAAAAATTAATGACCCCCCGCTTAAGTACCCGGATACGAGATTGAGGATCTGCACGTGGAACGTGCAGTCACTAAGAAAACATGGTGCGTTTGACAGCCTTATCACATGTATGAAAGAGTATCGGCTGGAACTCGTAGAGCTCCAAGAAACTCGATGACCTAAAAGTGGAGACCATTTGGCCCAAGGGTTAACGTTGCTACATAACGGAGATGACCTCAAAAATCTTGGAGTTAGAATTATCATTGAGCCACGGTTAAAAAGGCTGTCTTGGACTTTCAAGCAGTCGATAGTCGAATGTGTAAGCTTCGCTTGCACATGAAATTAGCCAACTTGTCAATTGTCTGTGTACATGCGCCCACTGATGTAAGCCAACCCCAAGATAAAGATTCATTTTATAATAATTTGGATAATCTGATGGATTTTATGCCAAAGCACGATAACAGATTAGTGATTGGTGACTTTAATGCTAGAGCTGGCCGAAATCATACCGACTTATGCGATAATATAGGTCCGTACTCCCGACACGAAACTGCGACCAAAAATGGGGAAAAAATTATGTACTTTACAATCGCTCATGATCTCAAAATGGCAAGTACATTATTTACTCATAGAAACATCCATTTGGCGTAAAACATCCCGAAGCCAAATTGACCATGTGTTGATTTCCAAAGTGCGGTCTCGGGTTGACCAAGACGTGAGATCTTGCCGGTCGTCAACCAAATTCGTAGGCAGTGATCATTTTATGGTTGCTGCAAACCTGCGATGGAAATTTTCGTACAAGTCAAGGAGGACAGGAGAATATAAGGTTCTGATAAGCTCCTGTGAAGGTCTGATATATGAAGAAACGCAACGAAAATATCAAGATCTTGTCAGCAATAGCATTATGCGATCCAATTACCAATCTGATGATGTGAACAGTGTCTGGGAAGTATTGAAAACCTCGGTTGTCGATGCTGCCCAGCACACTCTCGGTATAGTGAAAACTAAGCCCAAAAATGATTGGTTTGATGAGGAGTGTCGTCTTGCTGTTGAGCAACGCAATATAGCCCACAATGAAGCGCAGACTCGGTTTACAATTGCAAGGAAAAACAAAGCAGTTCTTTCTAGGAGGACAGCTAAACGCATTTGTAGACAGAAGAAGCGAGAATGGTGGAAGGCCAAGGTCTTAAGAGTACAACAACTCAGCAATGGGCACAATTCGCGTGGTTTCTTTAAAGGAATCACCGAATTGCACCATACCTTAAGATCTCGGTCAACTGCCATTCGGGACCATAGGATGGAAACCTCTGTGTTAACGTCGATGCGATACTCGATACATGGCGTGAACATTTTTCTGATCTACTTAATGTTCCACATGTATCACAAGCTGTATTTGAATACCCTCAAATACAGACCGCGGAGATGTTCATTGAGGATCCATCCTATGAGGAATTCACAATGGCCATGCAGAGATTAAAGAAAAATCGTTCACCAGGAGTTGATTGCATTAATTCAGAGCTCTTGATATTCGGAGGGCTAACTTTGTGCAAATGTCTTTTCGACCTTGTTCGATTGGTATGGCAAAATGAAGTTATGCCTGACGAATGGAAAGTGAACGCGATCACTTTTCAAGGAGGATGATCGCTTGAAGTGCGTGAATTATCGCGGTATAGCTCTCCTTTGCACAGCATACAAGTTACTGTCGTACATTATCTTGGGAAGAATTACTCCTCTAGCGGAGGAAATTGTCGGTGACTACCAAGGAGGATTCCGTCCAAATCTTTCAAGTTCCTTGAAACATCTCGCGATGTACACCAGGTGTTCCTAGATTTCAAGCAAGCCTATGACTCGATCAATCGAGAGAGGCTATGGTATGCGCTTGAATATTTAGAAATACCGTAAAAATATGTACATCTGTGTAAAATGACAGTAACGCAGTCACAATGCTGTGTCAAAGTTGAGAACAGACTATCGAGAACTTTTGCAATCAATTCCGGTGTTCGACAAGGAGATGCGCTGTCCCCGATACTTTTTAATCTCATGTTGGAATACATCCTTCGTAAAAGTGAAACACCTCAGGACAATATCTCATTCCGATGATCCAATCAACTTCTTGCATATGCAGATGATATCTGTGTGATTGGATTAAATGGCAACGGAGTGAAAGAGATACTTGATCCACTGGAACAGTTTTCAGCTTCCGTTGGTCTCAAAATCAATGAGTCCAAAACCAAATATCTGATCTCTGGTTTTCGAGACCAAGACGCAAGTGATTTCAGTAGTGGAAACCACACGTTTGTAGGAGTGATGAGATTCAAGTATCTTGGATCTCTCATTACTCACGATAATAGTGTGGGATAGGATATCAAAGTTCGGCTTGCCGCTGGCAATCGGGCTTTGTATCCTCTACGTCCACTTCTGAAATCAAAATATCTTGCAAATACGGATAAGCTGAAACTTTACAGAGTGTTGATCAGACCCGTTGTCATGTATGGATGTGAGAGTTGGACCTTGACGGATGAGTACGAAAGATGGCTTCTAACATTCGAGAGAAGAATCGTGCGTGTGACGTTGATTGCATATACCGAGTTTGTTTCAACCACGGGATCAGGAATTTAATGCAAATTTTTGATATCGTGCATGAAATCAAAGGACAGCGAGTACGCTGTTCTACGTGCGGATCTGAACCGAATGATACAGAAATCTTTGAAGGGAGAACCGCCTTTCGATAGATGAAGAGGTCGCTTTCGGCGACGATGGCTCCGAGCGTAGAAAGTGATTTGGCATCTTCTGGTTGCTTGCAACAATATGAAAACCTGACTCGTGATCAAACCGGTCAGATGGTTCACACGGTACGGGCCAATACTTAAAGTACCTATCAACCAATCGCTCTAAATATTTAATCAGATAAGAGAGAAGGCTTCTTAGTCGGAATTTATTTTCCTCACCATATCTAGACGTTTCGTCCTTCTGATTTTTCTCCATGATTTTGGAACGTATCTCAGGGCCAAACTAGCTCTGATGAAAATGCTAGGTGCTCTATCGAATCAAAACGCCAGTAATGACTGGAAAGTGGATACTCCTAACTGAAATAACTCAACTCGGAATATATTGTGGGTAGTAAAAATGGCAGTAGATTAAGTTAGTCCAGTCTAGTAGACGCCCTCCTTCACTATACCATATTATAACGACAATATAATTTCATCGTCTGCAGATATTCGGTTAACCAAACGATTTCTATTATTTCGAGACTCGATTCATTTTTATTTGCCCGCCATAAATTGTGCCACATTTCTATTCATCAGTTCCCAATTATTTAGTTGGAAAATTAAAATTGTTTGCCAAATTCATATATAAACTCGATAATTTTATATCCTCCATTCAGTGTTTTGCGTAATAACATGTATGTATGAATGTATATAGAGACATAAAATGTAAAAGCTTGTTGATAAAAGCTTTTTCTTAAAATTGATTATCTCAAAACTTTATATATACATTCGAAACGACGAAAAAAAAAGTTTAAGGCCGAGCAAACATTTCATCTATATGATTAGCAATAACCTCATAAATATCACTTTAGTACACATATCTACGATATGTTATGTTGTCGATGTGTACATATAACATAATTTGCATATAACAAGAAACATTTATAAAGTTATAGGTTCTGTTCAAAGTGGAATATTTTTTTCTATATATCTCATCTCGTATATACGACAATCTCTACATCTACTCCTTATCTTAATTCTTACATACGTTTATACATACATACAGACATTGTATATATAAGATATAACTGCCAAATTGGTCGCTATAAAAACGCAGAAAACATACGCAGTAATATATTTATATAGTTTTTATTGTCAGTTAGTTAAGTTTCATAGTCAGTAGTTTTTGGTTAGCTGCTGGTTTGCTCCAACAGATACATAAAAAATGAAAAGCCATTTTCAACTTAAATATTATTGTCTTGCGGATGTTTTGTTATTACTTTTTGGTATTATTGTTGTTTGCTGCCATATCAAAATCACACAAAACAAACGAAAAAAAAATACATCGGAAAAGCGAAAAGAAAATTAGCGAACCAACAATAAGAAAATAGAAAAGTTTTTTTTTATGTTTTCCATGCGATTCAACCAAAATGTCGCCAATTCATATGGGTATTATACACATGATGATGATAAATATAAGTTACGATATGCGTCTTTTTGTGGATATACTGGCAGTTAAAAAACTGTAAACACATATATGTTTGCTACTGCTGTACCCATTGTCTATATCTTAGTATTAAAGATTTGTTTATTTACTCGTATAAAGTCAGTCCGATTGCCAGCAACTTCGATGTGCTCGCACTGCTTATACATAACGTGCTGGTATGATATCCCACTAGACTGGACCATCTGCCTCAATCGTTCTTTCGCTTCAACTAGCACCTTTCTCTTTCAAGTCATTCCGGCCTTTCGACGTTCCTCTTTCTTTGTGGATTCCATTCCAATAACCTTCGGATTATGTCGTCTTAGTTTCGGTTTAAATGTCTGCCAGAAGCATTATATTCTTAGACATCTGTGTACAGACACCTGTAGTTTTCGTGTGATTTCAATGTTTCATACCTATACAACAGAACTGATTTCAGATTCGCATTGTACAATCTTATAGTTTAGTTAGTTTCGATGCATTTAAACCTTATAATGCAAGGTTTGATGTATTTCTGGCTTTTTTGATGCTTTGAGTGACGTTTTCATCCGTACCACCTGTGGTACCGCACCAGTACAACTGAACAATAAGAATGTATTAACCTCTTTGTATTGAACTTTAGTTACCAGCACCCCGATACATCTAAATGCCGATTGAGTCAAATGCACCTTCAACGTCTTCGAAAAGAGGTGAAGACTATATGTGTAGTGTTGACATGATCATTACAGTTTTTTCTGGCGTGACCCACTCATAGTTCCATTCATACCTCTTTAGGAACGTTAAATGGTTAAATCCTCTTAACAGTCCTACGGGATTCTGTTGATATTTCATACTGCAACTAAAAGTGGTGCAAGAATTCATGCAGTTCGTGTATATGCATATCGTCGAATAATTCAGTTAGTATAGGTTAGGTTAGGCTAGGTTGAATGGCTGCTACAGCACACTTAGACCGGCGACGGTCCGTTGTGATACCACAGGATCTTACTCCCCTTTTACCCCTATGAGAACCAGTTTGAGCTGTTTACGTAGCGTAATAAGTCTCGCACATTACAGTTTTCGAGATCAGAAAGGCAGTCCATTATAAACTTACCCAAATATTCATGTCTTTTGCATACCAAGCACGAGCATAAGAAGTGGACTACCGTCTCTTCCTCCTCCTTGTCCGTACAGCTTCTGCAAAAGTCATTTACTTTCAGACCCAGCCTTTTCGCAGGTTTTCCAAGAAGGCAGTGCCCTGTGAGTATCCCCACGATCGTTTTAAGTTCACGTCTTCGTAGGGAGATAAGAGCCTTTGAGCGTTTCAAGTTCAGCTTTGGCCAGACTTGTCTTGCAACTCTACATGAGAGGGTGTTCGTCCACTTATTGTTCGCTGAGGCTTCCGCCTCTTTTTTAAGCACTGTCTTGAGTGCGTTACTGGGTCTTCCCAACTTTGCCCTTTCCTGTAGCAGTTGGAGAGTTGTACCGTGCCTCGCTAGTTCGTCCACCCTGCAGTTCCCCATAACGTCTGAGTGGCCGGGGACCCAGACTACCTGGATGTTGAAATGCTCACTCATCACATTTGGAGACGAGCGGCAACCCGACGCCACTCTAGACGTTAGAGAAACAGAAACCAGTGACTTGAATGCTACCTGACTGTCCACATAAATTTGCTTTATCAGTCGAGGATACCACATTATGTCTCAACCAGTTCAGGACCTCCTCAATCGCTATCACTTCTGCCTGGTTCACACTGCAGTGATCAGGGAGGCGACCTGCTATATCTACCTCTAATTTATCACAGAAAACTCCAGCTCCTACTTTACCGTGTAACTTGGAGCTATCCGTAGAGACCTGCAATTGAGCTGGTATATTATGCCCTAATTAATTTTCAACTTCTGGATTATATTTCTTACTTCCCACTCTGTTGGTTGATAGTTTGTACAGCGGCTTGTACTGCAGTCCTGAGAATGCTTTCTGTGTACATTCCTTCTATTTTCCTTTGTGTCCTGGTGTTATAGGAGAATCTTTCTTTGATTTTCTTCAATCTTTAATCACTAATTCATGGATTTTTAGAGTTGTCTTGGTAGCCCTGGTAGCAGGTGTGACTTGGGTCGTGCACATCTACTCCTGTCACTGTCCTGACATCTTATTGTGAGGCTAGAAATTCCTAGTTTACGTGATCTATTTGATGCTTGGTTCTTTCATTTGGTGAAGACCTAGTATATTTATTATTTTGGAATGTGCTATTTTATTATACTGCTACTATCAGTGTTCATTGAGTTAAGCTTTCTTTGGCTTTAGCTGTAATTTCTACTATTCCACTATTTCAATGACACCGAATATCTCAATATGGCAGCGATTCATTTCTTTCATGCTAAAACAATAACAAACATTATAAACCGAGACAAAGTGCCGCAGCCATTGTTCCGTCTGAAATTAGAACCAGAAAACAAAAAATCTAAAGAAAAGCACGAAATCTATAGCCTAAAATATCTTCTACATAGAAGCATGACTGTAGGCGAACCCAGGAAAAGAACTGAGCCAATACAATGTATGAGGTGCCAAGAATACGGACATAGTAAAACCGAGTGCGAAAAAATCAAAAGCGATACCTCTGTGAAAAGGTGCAGCAACTGCGATGGAAATCATACAGCAAATTATAGAGGTTGTCCAATAAATTTAGAGCTGAAACGAACAGAGCAACGAATGCTTAAACTTGAATCATCCATGAGAAATGAAACTCATCTGGAAGTGGTTTCGTTTACCAACATCCAAAGCGAGAAACTGAATGCAACCACAAACAGTAACGTGCATCCTGGAGTTTCATACGCTAGCATTTTTAAAGGATCAACTAGAAAAGTACAAACCAATGAAGAAGGAAACATCTCTTCAGCAGAAGCACTGAAACCTATCACAAACAAGCGAACTAAATGGGATCAATATAAGAGGCTAGTCGAACAAAGTTGTTCCTCAGATATTCTGCTTCGCACGCCAGCTGATGTTGATGAAGCTGTAGCGAAGTTGAAAAATGTTTTGGAGAGATCAGCAGAAAAAGCTACACCCACCATCAATATTCCTGAGAAAGTTAATAAACTGCCGCGAGATATCCAGGAACTGGTTCTAGAAAAGCGCAAAATTCGGAGGCAATGGCAACAATTTAAACCGCCTTTATTGAAGGGGAAACTAAATCGAGCTATTAAGACTCTACGATTTGCACTGAGGGAAGAACAAAATCAGAGCGCCAGAATTATTTAAGTGAACTTTCGGCAACTGAGAGAACAGATTACTCCTTGTGGAAGGCAACCAAAAGATTGAAAAAGGCCGATTAAATCAAATCTACCGATTAGACTATACCAAGTGGCAATTAGGCAAGAAGCGATGAAGAAAAATTCAAAGCTTTCGCTGCTCATCTGAAGGAAGTATTCTCACCTCATAAAGAAACAAATCAATTCGTGCTACCTGAGCAAGAGGATGATTATTCGTCGTTTAAGCCAATCAAGTTGAAGTGAAAAAGTGTAAAAAATACAATCGAAGACCATATAAGCCTGAAAAAAGCACCGGGACATGATCTTGTTACAGGAAAATTATGAGAGAATTGTCCAATAAAAGCTTAAAACGAATAACATTTATCTTCAATGCGATCATGCAAACTGGTTACATTCCCCAAAAATGGAGAATACCTCTTATCACAATGATACTAAAGCCAGGAAAAAATGAAACGCGAATACCGTCCAATAAGCATGCTTCCAACAATCTCGAAGCTTTTTGAAAAAATGATACTTACAAAACTTTAACCAGTACTAGAAGAGCGGCAAGGTACACCAGACCATCAATTTGGATTTCGAAGCCAACATGGAACCATTGAGCAATATTGATTAAATGACTGGATTAAATGACATTAGCGGAGGTGGACCAATGTTGTACTTGTTATACACAGCTGACCTCTCTATTGCCAACAAAGTAATAATATCAACATTTGCTGATGATACAGTCATCTTGATGACGCACAAAAACCCTCACACTGCCTCAAAAGAATTGCAAAATTATTTGTTCAAAATCGAGGAATGGCTAAGGAACTGGCGAATAA
The DNA here is from genome assembly GCA_963932295.1 of Tipula lateralis. Taxonomy (NCBI): domain Eukaryota; kingdom Metazoa; phylum Arthropoda; class Insecta; order Diptera; family Tipulidae; genus Tipula; species Tipula lateralis. Next base: position 18,211,966 of record OZ010738.1, on the reverse strand, counting down.
AAGTGAATGAAAATAAATCAACTCATATCACATTCACTTGGAATAAATGCACTTGTCCACAATAGATATAGGAAGAAAATCAAAATTAACTTTACATAATAAAGTCTTGCTGTACAAAGCGATAATTATGCCCACATGGACCTATGGTATTCAGTTGTGGGGATCCACCAGTGCTTTAAACAGGGAATTCCTGCAACGAACTAATTGACGGTTTTGAAAAAAATAACTCGACTATCACATTAGCTGAAACAATCGTCTCGAAGATGAAAACCTACGCACTATTAAAATTTTGAACAATTTGTCTTTTTACTATAAAGCTTTTTTGGATTAAAAGCTCTTAAATTTCGATACATCAAACACATATCGAAATTTTAAGATTTGCAATCCAAAAAAATTTGACCTTGTTCCGCTTTGTTCGTTCTGCTAGAAGTCTAATCAGATTATCCAAATTATAAGTAATGAGCCTTAACATTTGAGGAGTTAACATCAGCATAGCTGCAATCTAAAATCACTACATACCCAGATTCTCAAGAAAATATTCACATTTGTGTAAGTGAACTGACAAGTTCAGCAAGAGTAACCCAGTTGTAAAAAAATGCGTCGATTAGCAACAAATATTAGGGCTACTTAGCCCTAATGCACTTACCAGTAAATTGGCGAGGAATGGAGACCTTGCAGGAGTTATCAGATATTAAATCACGTAACCATTCTTGATTATTTCCATATTCACTCCATATTCGCAGATTTAAATGAAAATCAGTTACATTATTTGAATGTTTTGAAGTTGATTTACTTTGGGGTAGAACAAAGATGATTACACCTTCCGTCCCAACGAGGTAAGCTAATTGATGACTTTACATTTTTGTTGTTGCGGCTGCTCGCGCACACTTAGACCAGCGTTTGGTCCGTTGTGATACTACTTTAATGTACGGCTATAGGTCCGATTTTTAGTAGAACCATCTACGCATTGCATTGAATGCAGCCTATAGATCTGACATGAACGATGGGACGGCCCATGGATTCTAAATTCGACAGGGGATCCAGATGTGTTAATTCACACCACCAATTGCCCCTACCAAACGATCGATGGTAAAAAAAACCCTTTTTTTGCATCTTGCCCTGGATCGTGATTCGAACCCGGTACTTCCCGCTCCAACTGCCGCAGCTTTTAACCACTGCGCCACCTGTGCTGATTATATATACAACATAATAAATAAAATGGTATAAGCTGATTTCTGAGAGTGATCAATCCTTATCATTATATGAAAGATGAGTAAGCTTTCCATTATTAAAAAATGGAAAAGTGTAAAAATAGTTTGTAACGGAATCAATGAAATAAATTATTTTTGCACTTTGACAATTTCACAGTTTTTTTTTTTTTTATTATATTTTATTCTATGCTATCTTTTTTGGGGCTCAAGGCTCTCCCAGCTCTTTTGCGGTTCGCTTATTTACGTCCTACTTAACGCCTTAACGGCCAAATCGAGGACGTACGGCTATAGGTCCGATTTTCGTAGAACCATCTGCGCATTGCATAGCTCCACGCCAGCCTATAGCACTGACATAGAAGATGGGTCGGCCCATGAGTTCTGCAGTCCAACAGGGGGTCATAGATGTGTTCATTAACACCACCGATCGTAATCAGATGGAATTTCACAGTTAATTTTTTTCACATTTTCTATTCATGAAGTAGATTTGTTAACAGATGGCGCTTTATTTGTAAGTAGATTTAAGTGCATTTACATGGATATTGTGCGAATCATAGTGATTTTTTGTACAATTCACCAGTTGGCTAATCTCATACATAACCGAATTCTACAAATTCTATTATCACCAGCTTCCTAATTCAATATATCAATCATACCTGCGGTTCATTGACAAGTCCAAAGCCAATATTTTGCTTAGGAGAGTACGTTACTATGCTGTAGAGTACACAACCATGCTGGAATAGCCATTGTCACTGCTTAACTTCACAATTACTACAGTGACAAAGAGTTCACGTTTTATCCGACTATAAAGCTGTCAGTGAGTGAATTTTCCAGAATTTTTTTTAAATCGTATTTATTCTTAATCTTCGTCTTTTTTATCTTATCTATATAAATGCCATTGATACCTTTAATAAGCACCTAGATCCACTTCTTTAGACGGTCTTTCTAATCTTGCTGTTTAACCTTATCGAGTTCCTCATTAACCTCATCAGTAATTTCCATGGTACTGTTTAAAACCCTATCCTCCTAAAATTTGTTTTAACTTTTGGAAATAATCACAAGGTGCTAGGTCCGGGGAATATGGTGCTGGTCATATTTCTTCGATACCAGAGACCGCAATAAAGTTTATTGCTGTTTCAGTTGTGACGCGTATATTTTTGAAAAATTTTTTTAAGCAGTCGTCGGTACAATATTTTGCAGTTACCGTGTGACCTTTTTTTTCCAGAGGAATCAGCTATAATTTTTGATCGGGTGGAAACTGACATAATTTCTTTTGTTGCTGATTGTTGTTGCTTCATTTTTACTGGTAGGTTTGCTCCTGTTGACCTACATACCTTGCACTTCCGTTGCCGGATCGTACTTAAGTTGCTAGATTGCCCACTTTCGAAATTATTTAGAAAAAAATTAAGCTAAATTCAATCGAGCCTTGTTTTGCAGATTTCTTCGTGAATCCAATACTATTATTTTATGTATATACTCACGATACAACCAAGGCCAGTTCATCAGTGATAAATCCTTCTGCGTGTGGATCTTCTTTAATTTTGAACTTCACCAGAGCCACAATGGAAAATTTTGCCTTCTCGGAGGTCGGCCTCTACAAAAAAATGATCCGTCTGGAATCTGCGGACCTACTTGGAAATAGTCTGTAGAGATTATGCAATTGTTTCATATTTAAGGCCAGGGGGTGATTTTAATGCAAAGCATGTTGACTTTGGCTCTAGGCTTACAACAACCAAAGGTAACGAACTTAAAAATGCAATAGTAGAGACGAGATGTAACGTCCATTCCACTGGCAAGCCAACATATTGGCCCACGGATGCAGGTAAAACTCCCGATCTACTGGATTTCTTTATATCAAAACAAGTTTCATCAAATTTTATTGAAGTAGAGGATAATTCAGATATGGACTCTGATCACTCTGCAGTGATACTTTCCTTAAGTGACAAGATAATGAGAAAGGAAACGAGACCAACTCTTGCCAATAAAACAACTGATTGGGCGAGCTTCAGATCTGAAGTAGAAAACAAGATTAACTTACAAACACGACTAAAGCTATTCAGGACCTAGAAGAAGAGGTAGAAAATTTCACCGATATCATTCAGATTACCGCTTGGAATAATACTAATGGAACAGTATCCAAAACCATTGGTAAAAGTTACCCAAGAGAAATTCGGAATCTCGTCTTAGAAAAAAGAAAGCTAGAAGAAAATGGCAAAAACAAGGAATCCATCTGATAAGATGATTCTATATAATAAATCACAACAGCTTAAACGAGAAATTCAGAAGCTAAATGAAAAATCGTTTTCTTTGTATCTGGGAAAATTGACCGCTGATGCAGATACAAACTACTCACTATGGAAGGCAACTAAAAGTATAAAAACCCCATTTACGCAAATCCCTCCTATGAAGAGAAATGATGGCTCGTGGGCTAGGGATAACAAAGCAAAAGCTGAAGAATTTGCTAACCATTTGGCTGATATTTTCAAACCGAATGAGATTGAATCGGATATTATAATCGAAAATGAAAGCAGCAATTATGAGGGACAGCAAAGGCATCTGGATATGACCTTGTAACGGGAAAAATTTTAAAGCGCAAAACTAACTCTCTTGTTTAATGCTGTTATTAGATTAAGACATGTTCCTTCGGCCTGGAAAGTTGCGGAAGTTATTATGTTACCGAAACCAGGTAAACCGTCTAATGAAGCTAAATCGTATCGTCCGATATCACTGCTCCCTATCATTTCAAAGCTAATGGAGAGACTACTCTTGAAGAGAATGAAGCCAATAATAGAAAGTAGAAACCTAATACCGGGTCACCAATTTGGGTTTAGATGCAAACATTCTACAATTGATCAGGTTCACAGAATAACAGACATTATAGAAAAGACGTTAGAAAAAAAAAATTTGTTCGACCTCATTTCTGGATGTGGCAGCAGCTTTCGATAAGGTATGGCACGAGGGTTTAATACATAAACTTAATGCTATGCTTCCGGGGCCATATATTGATCTTTTGAGATCATATTTATCTGAAAGGCTTTTTAGAGTAAGACAAGAAGATGAGTATTCTGAACTGAGAGAGATAAGGGCAGGTGTTCCACAAGGCAGCGTTCTAGGTCCAGTCTTTATACCTACTATATACAAGTGATAAACCACAGCCCGACCACGTAAGCAAAGCAACGTTTCCTGACGACACCGCGATACTATCAACAGAGCAAACTGTGGAAGAAGCGGCGAATAAACTTCAATGTGCAAGTGATGAAATTCGCCAGTGGACCAAGCGATGGAAAATCAAACTTAATGAATTAAAATCTGCCCATGTCAACTTTACGAATAAATCTTTGGTTAATCCGCCGACAATCAGCTTAAACGATGTGATGGTGCCGAACGTGAACTCTGCTAAATACTTGGGTATGACTCTGGATGTTAAACTTAAATGGAAACAACATGCGAAGAAGAAAAGAAAAGAGCTTGATCTTAAATATAGACAATTGTACTGGCTAATTGGGTGAAGGTCAAAATTAAGCAAGTTCTTAGGCCGATCTGGCTATATGGCATTCAGCTTTGGGGCTGTACTAAGAATACTAACATTAAACTTATGCAAAACTTCCAGAATAAGGTACTTCGGAGTATAGTCAATGCACCCTGGTACATTCGTAATATTGATTTGCATCGTGATTTTGAGATTCCAGATATAAAACTCGAAATAAAACGAGTTGCATCGAAGCATGAATCAAGACTAATGGAACATGTCAATGCGGAAGCCTCTCGGCTACTGGATAGTGAACATTTGGTTAAACCCTTCGAGCTCGTTAGTATGTGAGCAGCTACCTTCCAACGAACAGGCACTGTGCATCGCTGGACCAACAGTGGCCACATTATATTTTAGTTTGAAAGAATTCAGATGTAAATTGATGGTTAGTCTGGAAAGACTAGTTTCAATAATATAATAAATAAATAAAAAATAAAAAAATATTTAAGGCCAAGTATACACAAAAATTTTCGAGTACATAAATCTCGAAGTCCAATATTTTTACACCCAACTGTATTTTTTTTTAAATATAGCAGCGTATCATAAAAATGTCTTAACATCATTTCACACTGGCAACAATCACAACAACTTTTAATAATTTTTATTTAAATTTTATTGTAATTTTTTTTATATATACATTTTGTGTGTTAGATCGAAAATCAAATTTATGGCACTTTAAGGTGAAACACCAAAACCAAAATTTAACATTTTTTTGTGTGCTTTTATGTATTTTAAATGTTTTTCCGTGTCTTTTGATATTTTGGATTTGTTTGTAACAAAAAACCCCCCTCCCCGTTTGAAACAAAAAAAAATCTCATATTTCCAAACTATAAACAGCTAAACGTATAAAAATCTTATAAAAGTCATAAAACCACTCTGCGTGATAATAATTCTATTGTGTTATCAGCGCGCGCAACAGTATGTCGTACACACACACACACATGTTCATGACACTTTTTATTCTTGGCTGTTCTAATCCAATTAAACTGATTAAAAATTTTGACCAACCAAACACAAATTTAATTAATTTCTTATAGTTCTGACATTCGAGATTAGGCGGACGAAAATTTTGCTGTCACATGTTGCTGTCTCATAAACAATTTAGCTTCGCTGTATACGTTATGATGCAGCCATTAAATGTGTGTATTTTCTTGCGACTATATGTACATTCATCACACGCCAAAATGCCTTAAAATCACGAATTAGAATAACAATTAGAAATTATATTCAAACCCCAAATTGTTTAATTGTAAATTGCGCGCCCTTGATGAGCAGGACTTTGTGGTCAGAAATTTTTTTCCAGTCACTCAGGCTCGATTGGCCTATTGTGTCCTCCCTTCCCAGGCGTATACTTTCAGTTTCAAAATCTATTTGTTCTTCTAATGATGTTCAAGATATCCGGCATCTTCAAGGTCGTCAGTTGATCCTCAAATAGGAATTGTGATCGAAAACAGTGCAGTCGATGGTAAGATTATATAGAACAAGATCACAAGAAGTGCTCAACAGTTTGTTATAATCCTCCACCACATTGTTCGCAGTTGGCGATGTTCCGAATTTTAATTCGAAACATGATTATTCAGAAAGCAATGCCTCGTGAGATTGCCCAGCAAAATCTTTAAACTGCATCTATCATAAATCAACAAGGACTGGGATCTTTGCTGATTTATTCATGCCAAAGAAGATTTTGGATAGTCGACAAGACATGAGCTCATACCATTTCTTTTGGTGCACATAATGACGTCGCTCCTCAGGGTGACTCTGGTTCCACAAAAGTGAAAGCCACACCCAAAGGGGCCAAGTTATCAGCCAATATATTTCGTTTGATACCCATGTGAGTATCCAGTGAAATCTAGTATCCAATGAAGTCTAGTATCCAGTGAGCAATTATCGTCTCCAAAACATGTTTCGATGAAACAGTATTGGAACCAATCACCAGCATAGAGCAGTCTGGCTGTCAGAAAGGATGCAGATACGACGATCTCTGCAAATCAACTCTGTTTTGTATGTATAATCCAGCACCGGCTATATTACAGCAAACTGATTCGTCATTAAAGATCATCATATCGTCACTGGAGGGGTATGATGGACTTTTATAGTTCTATGTATATGTGATTTTCGGTAATAGTTTAACAAAATAATTTCCCGAAGGTGTGCTTCGTCACCATAGGTATCGGACAGCATGTGTAGCCAGTTGTCTACCTGCCTTTATATTTCATAGGGCCCAGAAGGACTATAGGTAGATTGTCTTTGTCTTGTCAAACCATCACAGTCATCTCAAGAGCTACAGAAAAGGTGTGGTGTGTGTACCTTCTACAATACTCAGGCAAACAAGTCTTAGAAAGCGGGTAGAGATCTCCTTCCAACCCTGCTCTTTGTTCGAGGCCACCAAATATATGCTTCACACGAGCTTATGGGGCTGCTCACAGGAACGTAAAGCCAGTACAAGCGTCTAGGTTTCAGGCCCCATGATTTACCAAATGATTGTTTGCATGCTCTGTTGCATTTTACTTCTATATGTTTTTGCCAAGTAATCTTCCAATACAACCAGATGTCCAGATAATTGACTTCCAAAGAGAGCGAGATCGTACGAGCCCTAAGTTTTGTAAGACTAAATTTTCTCAAAGTCCGGCGTGAAAAAAAACTATCTTAGTTTTTCCTAGAGTCCACTGATATACCCTGATCACTACACTAGGCTACATCGATGTTGATTGCAGTTTGCATGTGATCACATTCAACATCTGTATACTTACCTACCAGTATTATGGCGATATCATTAGCATAACCCTCGCAAAAAATCCGTTGTCGTTTAGTTGGACTAGGAATCTGAACTTCACCCTATGGACATCACTTTCGGGTGGTCACCGTTGTCTTAACACTAACTTATTCTACAGTAATTCTCCTTGACTTAAGCATGGCGCTAAACCACCGAACAAGTGTGGTCTACATACCATGCCTTTCGGCTGCGGAGATCATTGTGCCGTCGATGTCCAGAAACGCTACCAAGGCAATTCCTTGTTGTCCAGTGATTATTCAATCCATCTAATGATTTCATGGAGGGCTATTTCAACAGATCTGCCGTTCTGGTATCTATGATATTTGAACTGTATGGGATAGTGCATTATCACTAAAGTATGCCTATCAACCAATCGCTCTAAGCATTAAGAAGAAAAGAAGACAGGTCGAAAACTTTTTGACTGGTCACATTTAGGCCTTCCTTCCTTCAGGACGACACTATTCTGACTTTTCTCCATAACTTTGGAGTGTGTCCCAGAGCCAAACTGGCTTTGAAGATATTTGTTCAAGGTGGTCTAGGGTTATTTCCAATTCTTCTTTAGGAGTCCCGAGAATATCCCGTCTGGAACTGGTGTTTTAAAATTTGAGAAACCACCGATGTTCCATCGGATTTTATCTTTAGTCACCATCTTTGTCACAAAGTTCCAATCTTTGAAACTTGCAATTTAGCGTGAGAGTTCATTTCCAACTACTTCATTGGAGTTCTCACTTTCGGGAAAGTAAGTTTTCATTAGTACATACGAAGCTTCCTGATTTGTACTCGTGTGAGTTCTAGCAGGTTTCTCTAGTGTTCCGATAGTGACCTTTATGTTACCATAGACTACTTTCTTGAGTTTAGCGGTTGCCGTCAGACAGTCCACTTCCTGACAGAAAGATCTCCATTTCGATGTTATTTCACTTCGGATATACATTTCTTGTATACTCTCTTTGTGAAGATTTGTGCAAGTCTCAATCTACCGTTGTACCGGCTTTCTTTAGAAGTTTTCTTGTCTGCTTCCGCAGTCTGACTATTCCCTAGTCCACCTTGGTGTCGCAGTATTTTTAGGCTTACTTAGAGGTCAGCTCTGCTCTTTCCAACCCTCCGCACTTTCTGATTTTCATTAGTAGATAAAAGTGACTGGTTGAGATGGAGTCTGTAAAGAGCCCAATCTCAGGTTTATCGCGGGTTGAAGAGAAGGAGATGTATCGATGGTCAGAGAGAGTAACGACATCTAAGACCATCCAGGATGAGACTTTTCCACTAAGACTCCGTGAGGCAAGAGTAATATTAATTACTTCTTGTCTTGAGGATGTCAAAAAGGTAGGTCTGTTGCCCATATTTGAGATGACTAGTAATATTCGGATAGGTATTCAAAACCCCTCTAGGAATAATATCAGTGCTGCCCAACACGCAAACGTGATAAGAGTTAGCTCTATAGCTTTGATCAACTATGGAGTAGGCAGATGACGTTTCAAATCATATGGGAAATAAGCCTGCCGTCGAATACCCTGTTCCTGTACTTCAACGACGACTGCTGTAAGGCCATTATACAACCAATTTTATTAAGGAGTTTTTAATTCATGTCATTACAAATAAAAACACAGGCTCGAGCAGGTTTAATCAACCAGATGAGAACCTATGAGACCCTGAATCGAGTTCCTTTGATTAAGTTGGCGTGAATCCACGGTTCCTGAATCAAAAAGACATATTTAGATAGCGCCCAGAATTACTAACTCTGTTTCTGAATAGCGTGAATCCAAAAGAAAAACTGACTGTTTCTATATTTTTGGGGATCAAGGCTCTCCAGTTTTTTCACGGTTGGCTTATTTATGTTCTATATATAACGCTAGCATAAAGAACCATTTGCACTTAGCATATACTAGCCTATAGCACTGACATGGAAGATGGATTGACCCTTGAATTCTGCACTCCAACCCGGGGTCATAGAAGTGTTCATCCACACCACCGATCGTAATGCGATGGTTAAAAATTCCTTTTACATCTTTTAAACCCAGTACCTGTCGCTCCAATTGCTCCAACCACTGCGCCAATTGTTTCTAAAACTGTTCATATGAAATTCTGAAACCGTAGTTCGTATGCGTTCGGCATACGCGGTTCAATTAACATAAAAAAAATTTTTTTAAAGCCTCTCGAAAAACACTTTGCGATCGTAAAACGAACATAAATATATAATATAGAGTCGGACAGTGTTCTAACGTGTTAATTAATTAAAATTTGTAATTTAAGGTTTTCTTAACAAAACTTAAGCAATAAAACATGTATATGAAGTTTAAAAATTAAAATCGAAAGTAATAAATTTTTAACGACTTTTATTCGCGATGGGCTGTTAGATGATGAATAGTTTGTTAAATCTTCTGTGAAATTTGACAAGATACATTTAATTCATCTCGCGTCTTAAAAATTTTAATGTGCGCGATACTTTTATTGCATCTTCATGTTGTTGTTTTTATTGGTTGCGTTGATAATTAAATTTAAATTGCTTTGGTTTCAAGGTTAGTTTATAGCCATCGTATATTGTAAAAAAAACAATTTGCCACCAAAAGTGTTGTATAAGTCGTAACTAAAAGAATTTTATTCATTTGTTTGGTTTCTTAAAACAAAAGATTGTATTTTCGAGACAGTTCAGCTCCCTCAGATGTGCTGGCATTGTGTGATGTAACTTTTGACACTTGATTGGCTATGGTTTGGCCGAAAAGTTACGAGTAGCAGTCCAAAGTTCCACACATCTAAATGTAAGGCTTGCCCTAAGCGCGCTATAACTTCCTCCACAAATCATGATTTGAGGCTTGTCTATTTTTTTGTTCACTAAATACTAGGATATGTGGAGATCTATCATTGGCCTTGTGTGCCATTACGGATTTTTGAGAAAATGGCATGTTTTCGTTCCTTTCGTTCAAAGATCGGTGATAGCAGCCCGTTAGCGTGACAGATATCTTTTAAACAATCTTAACCAGATTGCACCAAATCGGCCATAAAGTTCTGTAACGGTTAAGGAGCCCATTCCTTATGATTTTCCGTGAATACTCGAATAGCAGCTGACAATCCCTTAGTAGCTCGTTCAGAAACATTTGCCAGCAGAGAGTATTATGGGGTAAATACATGGTTGACTCCAAATTTGGCAAACAAATTTAGAATATCCGAATTTCCCTTGAATAATCAACCACACTAAGGGCCGTTGAATTTCTAATCGTTTTCAGCTGACCAAATTTTAAAAATGTATCAAAGACAATAAAAATATGAGTATTGCACTAAGGAATCTCGGATACAGACGCAGAAATCGATAAATAAATCATTGAGCTTCCGAAAACTGTCCCATCGCAGGGCGCATAGAGAAATTAATTGTACAAGATTCACAGTTATAAATATTTTATTTGGCGAAGTATCAAATTTGCCGAACAGTATTTGGTATATAGGCCGTTAAAGATGTAACCCAAAAGGCCTTAAAGTTCTGTAACGGTTAAAGAGTCGATGATTATAATATTCTCTCGTTTCAACAACACAGTGAAAATTATGTAAATTGTACAGTATGTATAGAAGGTACTAAAATGATTGGCTTAAGCATCCAAAATATACCTAAGCTTTAGATACAGTTATGACCAATACAATATTCCCGATCGTGACAGCTTAGTCGTTCGGTTTTGTATATATTATTCCAATTTGACAATACTTATCGTTAGTACCGAAAGAAATGAGTATCCAATCCGAGAGTGGTCAAAGTCATTGAAATGTGACTAATCATCAGTTTTGTACTGTCTGAACACTCGTCAGTATTTTCTTGTAACCATTTGGTATCGAATATATGAACTTATTTACTCTAAGATGGTTTTGTACATAGTGTATAATATGCCACTACTTTCAAGGATACCTTTACTACACCTTGGAAAGCCAATCACCTAAAGTGGAAAATGGCTCGATAAGTTCGACATGTGGAATTTTACAGAAACTCGTGTCATATCAGACGGCAGTGAACGAGAATTCATATACCAGTATTCGTACAAGGTATCATTGACCTAATAATTGATCTCCTTAAAGTTAGTTGAGAGATTTGGAAATTCGCTATGTAATTTTTCTAAACCAACTTGAGCTGTTTTACTATATTATACATTAGAAGGCGTTGTATGGTAAGCCCGGATTCACCAAAGATAATGGCTAGCAACACATATTAGACGAAATTTTAAAGTTAAATAAAGAAAGTTTATACATTCAGATTGTGTACATTCCCCAGTCGTGCAGGATAAAGCTGTAGATGGTTTGCTGTGATACAGTTGAGGAAATTATAATCGCTATTGAGCTATCAGACTTCTTTATCAGAACTCAACTGGAATATACCGTAATATTGTCTATTTCATCATCGAAAAAATTCACTTATAAGCTGGGTATTATGAGAAGAACGGATTGGGTTTATGAACATGACCTATCCTACTTTAACATTGTTTATGTATTCGTTATCATCACCGATTGTAATCGAGTGATGGAAAATAACTTTACCTTCCAGACCCTATCGAGATTCTAATTAATGCAATAACGCAAAGTGAACGATATTTGTTTAATCTCTGCATGCGGCAGGAAGTTACTATTTCCTCAGAATTGATCTTTAATGAATATATCTGTGATTTGTATTTGAGGATAATCAACCAATTGGCACAGTGGTTAGGGCTGGGCGGTTGAAGGTACCGGGAGATACCGGGTTCGAATCCTTATAAGGACAGGATTCAAAAGTGAGTTTTCACCATCTGATTACGATCGATGGTGTGAATGAACACATTTATGAAGTGCAGAATTCATGGGATGACCCATCTTCCATGTCGGTACTATAGGATGGCATTGAGCTATGCAATGTGCAGATAGTTGGATGTAAATCGGACCTACGACCGGAAGTCCTCGAGTGTTCTATGTAATAGCGTAAAGAAGGACGAATATAAGTTAATCGCAAGAAGTGAAAGTGCTAAAGCTTCAAAAAAGATTTTTAAAAAAATAGACAGACAGGCATTTATTTGAGAGTATGCAATTACAACTTGTAACATATGTGGAACATTAAGTAGGTCACAAAAATGTTTATGCCATGCGTCGAATATTTAAATTGTTCACATCGATATTAATATTGAGGTTTTGGTCCTGGTCCCGAATGACAGTTGTCCGAGATTTTACTACATCGACCAGTTTTGGGTGTAGTTCTACCGAGATATAGTGTTCACTTGATCCTATATTGGTGATAAGCTCTTGATATTTTCGTAGCGTTTCAGAGCTTCACAGTATTATAGCGTTGTATATATTCAATTGTACTTCCTGAATTGTACGAAAACCTTGACCAGTTGATGGTCACTCATTACCAATTTGGCTGTGTTCCAAATTTCAACTACTACATAAAAACCTATTTTTTAATCGGTTGGGTACCAATAACCTGCCAGTGTTGTCAACACCTGAAATCCGCATATTCAGCCATCAAAGCGAGTTTGTGAAACGATATGTATTATCGTAGAAGAGTCAATGGATTCTACTGACAAAGGTGATTCGAAAAATATATAACCGTTGTTGTCGGCCGCAGAAAGGGCCAGCATATTTTTGCCTATACAATTTTTTAAGAGATCACAAATCGATTTTTTATATTTGGAATTATGTATAGCTGTATGATAACCCTATCCACATCACAACATTTCCATATTTACGGTGGTAACTTTTCTCATAACAATTCCATGGTTTCTCTACCATTATGGCATAGCATCGACCCCTTGAAACCACAAATTGCATGCGACAGCTGATTTTCATAAAAATTTGGCCCAAAGACCACTCCAGTCCCCAATTGACCACCAGACCGTCAGCTTCAAGGAATATAATGGTATACTTGATGAATTATTGTGGATTCTCCTGTCCATAGTACCACTTGTTTGGCTTTTTATATTTGCAATTAAGTGGACACTTAAATTATTTATTAATTTACATATCAACAAGTCTGCTCGTCTTTCAATTTCTATCTTTGCAATCTGTTCTGGGGCTAACGCTTTCCTAACTCTTTCGCGCTTCATTTATTTACGTCCTACTACGCCATTACATAACCAAATCGATGACGTACGGCCTTAGGTCCGATTTATGGAAAACCATTTGCACATTGCGTAGCTCCATGGCAGTCTATAGTACTGACATGGAAGATAGGTTGACCCATGCATTCTGCACTCCAACAGAGGGGTTCATCCACAACACTTTTTGTAATCAATTAACGAAACTTTAATTTTGCATCCTGTCCGTACCTGAATTCGTGAACCCGGTACCTCCAAATCTAATTACCGCAGCTTTAACTAATGCGCCACTTGGGACGTAATAGCAAACGAGGACTTTAAAAGCTCGCGTCTATTTTCCAGAGTTGCTATGTTGTATGTTTTACAGCAGTCCAAATTTGGTGGTAAACGCTGCAGTTTTTCATGGTACGATGGTTTGTGATCATACAAGCAAACGTCTTTCCCAGTTAAGTGAAGGAGTAATTATATGAAGGATAAATATTTCATATTGCCGTCACAGCACGTATGTGAAGTTCAGCACCTTTATTGTCATCAGGTCATAAATATCTCCCGCCCATCGTTAAATAAAACCCCACAAGGAATCAGATCTAGCAACATATGTTTGTAACTGCTAATATTTTCCACAAAAAACCACACCTTGGCCAAAATCTCCTCTAGAAGTTTCTCGGCATCGTTCTCGACAGTTCTGTATATTTTGAGGTCGTCATCAAACATCAAAATTGTTAAATGTAGAATCATTTCAGTTATTGCGTCGGTGAAAATAGTTTAATAAATAAATAAATAAATCCAAAAGCCAAGATGGGAACCTTGTAGACAATCCGATGTAACTTGAATTGACCTATATTTGCTGTTTCCAATATCGATGCATTGGACGCGATCAGAAACAAATGAGTACACCCGTGCTAGTCCTTTACAATGATTAATATAGTGTCAAACGCCTTGACAGAATCGGTATACACCAAGTTAACTTGTTTGTGACTTTCTATAATTCAATGAACTTGTGACTTTTATTTTGCTTCATGTTGGTACGATATAACGGTAAAATGTCGAGGCACCACTTCATTGAAGGAATTGCATGTTACAAGTTCAAATATAAGGGTATGAGGAAATCGCCGTTGTACCTCTATAACATGATACATCACTTTTATCACTAGTTTTGAATAATTCTGGCCATCTTCAAGTCCCCCAATCTCAGCAACGTCATTCGCCTTGCGTTTCTTCATTTATCAGAGCTTCACAGGAGAAACGCATTGTTCGTGTTGGGAGTACGGACCTATATTGATATTGTTGTTGGCTTGCAGCGATATGTACACTATATGTCGCTTGCAGCGATATAGTGAGTGGATATGTACACAGTCAATTGACAGGTTGGATAATCTCATGTGCAAGAAAAGCTTACAAATTCTATTATCGAGTCAAACACAGCCATATTTATATGTTTCCCAATAAGAAATCCAATTCGTAGATGTCCAACATCATCTGCACTGTGTAGCAATGTATAGCCTTGGGACAGAGCCGATACTCTTTCATACATGTGATAAAGCCGTCAAAAGCACCAGGTTTGCTAGGTCACAATGCACACTCCCCGTGCATTGTGACTTAGCAAACCTGGTTCATTCTTATTTTGGCATTTTTGTTGACATTTTTAACATTTTATTTATAATATTGGTTTCCATATGTTGCAAATAATGTTGAGCATTCTATTATTCTTAAATGGGAGTTTACTTTTACTTGTTGGCACAAAATATTTCGGCACCCAATTGTAACAATACACCTTTTTGGGGTTAAGATCTGCGGATGCAGCGAATCAGTTCAATATTTGAAGCTATCCTCCATCAAATGAGAAATAGAATACTTTTTTAGCCAATGTCTGAATAGGGCATCAGAAGTTATGGTGAAACATAATTTTCATTATGATCGGTATGATGGATGAGCTCATAAGCTCCTAGTACTGACTTTCATGACTTCATGAATGCCAGATGTCCCTATCAGAAACTAGTTTTATAGTTTGCTACCCTTATTTGTTAATACCACCTTCAATGCACGCATAAGAACTTTGCCATACCGTTATTAAGCTTGCATCTTCCACCGATAACACCTCTATCGTAGTTCTCGTATCTGTTTTTTTTCTCCAAGGCATTGAGCTGTCATTTCTAACAAGCTCCTTTCATTGACTCAAACTATCATTTATTTCTCCATTTATCATCATGTTGACAGTATCATGTTCATGATGACCAGTGGTGCTCGAAATATATATAGCCATCTCTATATTTATCTCCAAATCCATATGTTCTCGTCTGCTTATGTTTAATGTATTCTTTTGAGACGGAAGAACAATAAAGCGATTCTTGCAGAGACCGCTAATTGAAATTGTAGTTAGTAGAAGCGAATGATGGTGGAAAGCTAACATCTTAAAGGTCCAACAACTCAGCAATGAGTGCAACTAACGTGGTTTCTTGAAAGGAGTGTTCGGATTGCATAACGACTAAGGACCAAGGTCAAATACAATATTCAGGACCTGGATTGTAACTGCTGTATTAATATCGCCGTTCGGAAGTCTCGATAGTTTCCTCCATATCAGGTTAGTGTCAGGTTTCAAAAAAAAGCATAGTTACGTTTTCTTGTAAATAGGGAGTAGTTATTTATACCACCTCAGAAGTTTCATTACGTATACATAATTCTCGTTGCTGGTAACGCCATCCATTAATATCACCGATTTTTGTAATTGATCATTTTATCGTCCGATCATGGTGGATATTTATCAAGCTTACCACAACCTTGATAAATGATTTTATAAAATTTGTCCAAATATTTTCTAAATCGCTGTGGAGTTATTTCATTCAGTAGAAAGTCTTTTGACTCTTATGACAAGTATATACTCGCTATCCAATATTATTTCAGTCGATTTATGGTTTCCTGGGTTCAACGTTACCATTAGGAATACGGTTTCCAAAAACTGTTCGTGGATCCATCATTGAAATAGCCGGAGGAAGACAATCGTTTGTATGTGGGCCCAACAGACAATTCTCGTACGTAATTAATTTAATTTCCGGTACTTAAATTTAGAAATTTTCTGAACACTCGTATACACACACACACATATAGCAAAAGATGAGTTAATTAAAAATATCCCACCTTAGTTATTCTTTTCGTGTGAAATCTCAATTTATTTAGACTTTATTTTAGTTTTTTTGTTTGTCGTCATTTTGTTACTAGTTTGTTGTAACAGAAAAATAAAATTATTTTAAGTTTAATTGGTGGGAGTTTTTGGATTTTAATATTAGAGGTTTCGTCGTTCTGTTTTTTCTGGGTGCAGTGATGTGTGATGGTAGAGTTGTTGGTTTTGTTGTATATACATATAAGCACACATATATTGCTTCTATAATGATCATGTGTGGTTATAATTATACTTTTCGTATTTTGTTGTTTTAATTTACTTGTTTGTTTGAACGGTTGAACTTATATTTAGACGACGACGGTATATATGTACGGTTCGACCATTTTTTTATGTCCACAATGTATATACAAAATAAAAAATGGCCTTTATATAATTTATAAAAATAAAAAACGAAATTAACAACAAAAGTGAATTTTGTTAATTAAGAAAAATTATATTTGTGTGTGCGTGCGCGTATAACATATTGAGTAACCCTTCTATACATATATATTACACGACTCGCGATTGGGTGTATGGGCGACCAAAATTTTAACTAAATTATATATAACTGAACCGCCAAAAAAGCTGTTATATAACATCTTAATCTTGAAAGCACTCACATTCGAATAACAAATAAATTCATAAATTAATGACCAACCATCAAGAAGTATAAAAAATTATAAGATTAGATTTATCTGATTGTTTAGCCGAATTACAAATTCAACAGCACCAACACACCAACAAATTGAAAAATTAATTTAAATCCAGCTGAACGAAAGCACACACAAAAAAATGAAAATTTGGAATGGATCTGTACCCCCATCCCACCGACATAATATATATATTTACTATATAACAACCCCCCCGAAACAAATTGACCGCATATTTTGACTTTTCTTTGTTTCGAGCATTTTAATCCCGAATTCACCATCAGCCGTTCCATTGATCCAAACTAACATGTACATGTATATGGTATAAATAAAAAAAACACTTTGGCAAAGTTTTGGTGTCTGTGCGGCTCGCGAATTTATACCCCGCAAGTGTATGTATATATATATACCACCCCTCACATACGCACCACCCGCTTTATTAATTCAATAAAAGTTTGCACGCGAATTTGGATAATGTTGATATTTTTCATTTCGCGTGAAGAATAATAAGAGCCCGCCATATAAAAGGATTCATTGTTACTGTACAAAGCTGTTATGTATATGTAAAAGCTCTTATATGGTTTTATGTTCCACATTTTCCTTCTAGCACACAACAAACAAGTTTTTCCAGATTGATTATAATTTTTTCATTTTCTTTTTTAGATTTTAGTTGAAATGCGATTCGTGATTTTGAATTAATTTGGAGGATTTCGGTTTCGTTTCGTTTTGTGTTTGGCGGAGCTAAAACAAAAAATTGCAAATGGTTTACGAAACACGAAATTTTAAATGGAAGTGCTCTTGATGATTCAATTGGCCACAATATTATGTTTATGTTTTCGTAATGATGATTGATTTTGGTTGGAATAATTTATTTAGGCGAATGGGTGGTACGTGCCGCATATGGATTAGTGTCCGAGGTTAGGTTTTTTGGCTTACATGTTACTTTTACATAATTGAGCTTTTGCATTTCAAACGATAGTAGAAAAGCTGTTTTTCACATGTCTGAAGTCAAATTTTGTGGATCTAAGTTATCGAAACATTTTGTTAGAATAATTGTTGCAATTTTAGAAGCTTTTAGAAGCAGTTTTTTTATTTTATGTAAGGATTGGCTCCAAAAATAGATTATATTTTGAAAATTTACACATTATCTTTTTTTATACAACCAGGAGAGAACCCCTTATTCCTCATATATACGTCTTGATGTTGACCTTAAATTATTATATTACTCTTTTTTCACAAATGTTAAATGTATGAATCCTTATAAGCCAAGCCTAATTCACCCATTGCTTTTGTTAGATTAATTGCATTGCGGAGAGTGCTGAAACATGATCTGAGATTATTGTATTTCGGGCAGACCAATATCAGATTTCAACATCCTCCATCCTGTCACACATCACGCAATCCTTGTCCGAGCTTAATCGACGTTTCCGCAATCATTATTTCTAAGTTCCATGGTATAGTCTGATTCTCTCGATTGTTCTTTACATTCGTATTTCTCTTTTGACTTCTTTATAAAACGGGGTTCTCAAAGGAGTACTCTCTGCACTCGTTTTTTCATTATCTATACTTAAAAATATGTCCATATGTTCAAGGATAATTCTGGATTGTTAGTTTGTACACCGCCCTACTTTGAAGGCTTACATCAAAACTCCTTTTTTCTTATAATCATTCTTATGGTCTCAATCATTATGATTTTTGGTAATCAAGAGGGCAATCATCCATTTCGGACCACAGAGTATGTTTCAGGGTTGAATTAATCGGAACCACGACCACTATGGTACAGACCTTTTTCACTTCAATTAATTGGCAAAATGTCCCTTTTGAACCATTTCCATATACTAATATCAGGACAAAAACAAGCAGCAAAAGTACTGTTGGAACAATTCATGTCCATTTTCTGTGGTGCTCCAGAAGATAATGGTAGTTCCAACTTAGTTAAACACCGTTCATTATTCGTTCATCATTTAATTACACTAACTAGGATCTACTTTTAAATTTGGCACGCATAAAACTCGTTTTTGTGCTTTTTGAGCCGCCCCATCATTACTTCTTCCTTTGCCTATTTCAACAAAATGGATCGTCTTCAAATTTTAGAATCTTACTTTCTTGTGGAAGTTCACCCCTTCCAACCTACATCTTCTTCCTTTTAAAATAATTTTTTTTTGATAAAATCTTTTCTCCGTAAAAATCCAAAATTTGAAAGAATTTGATGTAACTTCCACGGTACCACATAATCATAAGCTCTCTGTATGTCCAAAACTACCACAAATACTTTCCTTGTTTACTTATCCTTATTATCCTTGTTTACTGCTCACACAAACTTTTCCACATAACCTCAATTGCAGAGTGGTTCTTTCCAAATCCGAATGTTATTGCTGTCAAAAAATTATTTTCATTTATAAACTACTCGAGTCGATCGACAGACGTATACCGCGATAATTTGTATCACTATCCTGTTGAGGAATGGGCAATGATAACAGAAATGAGTACTTGAAAAATAACCATTCCAACGAATACGATAAACCATGCCAACGAATACTCTTCTAAACCATTTTAAACTTTAGAACCTATACAAATTCACAAAGAGACGTCAAAGCTAGCCCACTTATGCAATACGCATCAAAACCCAAACAACAAAAGATAAGTTCTAGAACCTCCTGAAAAATCACTATCGATATGACAAAAATTACATCATATGGGTTCCAAGGGAATCATAATCTGCGAATCGCCTAGTCTAACTGTGGTAGAATCCTGGTCTGCTCATTAGGTCCACTATGTAACGTGCGCGTTAGCAAATAAAAAATATATTTTTTTGACACTATATTTCAATTCACTATATAAATATATTTCTTTTTTTAATGATCCCTTGATTTGGGCTGTACTCTCCCCTTGCTCTTCCTCCACATCCCAATTTATTTTTGCGCACGAATGTGACTAGCTTTCTTCGGTTCGCTAGAGACCTTCGGGCTGGGTGTAACAATTGGAGAGGGGAGAGAATTGTACTGTATTTCCACGTGTCTCTTTTCATCTCTTCTTATCGCTCGTTCCATTACGCCTCAGTTTGTCAAGCAAGCACCGCGATGGCTCACGTTCCACCTGTCGATCCTGTCCACGTGGCTCTTGACGCGACCCACCTTCACCTTCACCGACCACGTGATTCACCAATGCTTTGGTTATTATATTATTTCTCTTATTTGCACTTTTCACTTTATTTTTATGCTTTAACTTTTTTTATATTTCCCTGTTGCTTCCTCCAGTTATCTTCAATCTCATTCCTCGATTCTATAAGCATCGCCTTTTATCACTTTCAACCTCTCACGGTACATCTGGTAGTTTCTTCGTTTTCCTTACGCCATCTATGTTGTGGCACCAAAATTCAGCTACGGTTGCTTATCGAGATGCAACCAACATATTTGACATTTGGCTGACGTATCAGTGTCACTGTCATAGGAAAAGTTTTGTTCTATTTGTGGTGTTGTGTGGTGATTTGTCATTTGTGTACAATGAATTTGTGTTTATGTAATTTTTTCATGTAATCAGTATTCGTTCATTGTGATTATTGTGTTCTGTAGCTGTTTATGTGTATTCGGCTGGCCAATGCACCTATGTGTTTCTCATATTTGTTCAATGTTCGATGTATGTGGCTTGCCATGTCAGGTTCATATTTTACAGGTTAAAACCTAAAGAAAGGGCGGAATTAGATACATGGACCGAGGTATCCCCGACCAATCGGACACAGGTATGTAGCTTTTAGTTAGCCTATTTATGTTTGATTCTATTATTGTCTTTTCTATTTCAAACCCTGTTTCAACTAGTGGCAATGAGTTCGGAAACTCTTTTGGTTCCAACCAATTCATAATAATTATGTAAGGCTCCAATTTATTTCCCTTCTATAATAACATAGTGACATGGGTGACATCTCCCGTGATTGGAAATCAGAATTAATCGCAGTATACAGGCTAAATAATAAACAAACGAAAACTTCTACTATGACCGAGGGCAAAATGAGTATAAATACACGACCAGAAAGCGTAGAGTTTCAGTTTGAATTGGGACAGTGATAAATTAAGACCGAGAAAAAGTGATAAAAAGTGAAATAGTGAAAAAGTGAAAGTAAAAGTGAATTAAAAGTACTGTAAAAGTGAATTGTGGTGATTGTTATAGTAAAAAACAAGCAAATGTTTTTTATTATTCACAATCCAGTGATCGAACCGTGGATTGGTTTGAATAATTCCTACTAGGGGAAAACGTAGCAATAGCATACTCGTCTACCTTACGCAAAAGGGCTATCGCAACAATTTTCTGTCATCTTTTGTAAGAAAGTTTTTGTCTGATATACCCTAAGACTGGTTAAGTATTTTAGTCATAAACTTTGATGTTCTGAGCTGATTAATCTATCAATGGTTCTAAAATGAATGGGAGGTACGGCTGTGAACTGATATGAGGCACTTATTTTATTTCAGATTCGCAGATAGCTAAAGGTGTGAACATGAATCTAAGCAGAAAAATGTAATTGTTCTTGCCTTAAAATAAAAATATTTCAGGCCACATTACTACCTAGTCACCTTAGAAATTCACGAACCAGAGATAGATTTGGTGACCAGGTATGGTTTCCTGATCCAACGAGATTCTCTTATTTTACAGGTTGATGTCATGTTATTATTTCTAATTGCCGAAGATCTACTAGTTCGATCTGTTGTTGTATAACGTATACCCCAGGTAGGTTCTTCCTTTATTATTTCCACCACCTTTCCTAATTCCTGTTAGTAGTTTGACTGGGATGGTCAGTTGAGATTTCTGACCTAATAAGCAAATTATTTGAATACGTGGGAATCTACCGAATCGTAAAGTTTAGACATTCCAACAGATTGAACCAAACAAAGATCAACATAACTGGTTAAAAAGATGTTTTCTCAATTCGAGACCACTTTGTTTAACTCTTCCGTGTACTTTCGTTAATAAGTCGACAAGGTTTACAATTTCCTGCCTATATGACCTGAAATATGTCAATATTGAAGTAATTGGCACAAAGTCTTCATCGGAATCGTTGTTCGAGAAGATCCGTCCTTATATATAAACTGTAATTCACTAATATCTGTTCCAACTCGGGCTAGCTAAACTGCATCACTGTTGGGCGTGTAAATTATACGATGTAATTTACACGGTTTTTTACATGTAAAAAACGTGTAATTTACATATGGTTATTTTTTACATTCTATATGTAAAAAACGTCAAATGTAATTTTATGTAGAAAAAACGACGCGCCATCTCTTATTAAATCTTATTATAATTAAAGCACCATCTGTTAAAATTTTTTTTGTACTATTTTCAAATAGAATTTTTTAAATAATTAACTATGTACAATTTTTGTCGACTCTATACTGAATGTCAAAATATCACAATAATTTTTGATTTGGATTAAAATTATTTAATTTTGTTAAAAATCATGTGTCCCTCAGAAAAAAATCGCCTTCCAACTAGTCACGTGGACTTCAAAACTAACCGGACTTCACAACTAAATAAATAATGAGCAAAGCAAACGTCGGTTTATTTTTGTCATTTTAAAAAAAATGGCACTGCGAATAATATTTTCTTAGTTGTTACATGTAATTTACGTTTTAAGTAATTTACGCTGTTTTTTACATAATTTACATAAATAATGTAAAAACGTTTATATATGTAAAATACCAGCATCATGACGTCATCATCGGAAACAGGAGACAACATTATATATTTTTAGAAAATTGTCTCTCTCATTCATTGCCATTGGGGTAACAGTTTACGAACCAACTTTCATCCCAGTATCGAAGAAGACTAGAAACCATTTTATTGAAATTGGACAACCAAGGTGTTAAATCGAAAAAATTTCGATTTGGGATCATTATCCTTATATATATTTGAACTTCCTTGATTTGATTTCCTTACACACACGCACCCACATCTGTATGTGTACCTTCGGATTTAATTGATTAAAACAAATAAATTCAATTTATTTTCTAATAAATTTTCTTCGAATTAAGGGTAAGATAATATAGACGGTAAATTTTTGTTTCCACATCCCTGATAGTACGTGTAAACGTGTAGAAGGATTATAGGAAATTTAATTGCCTGCTCGCATATTTAACAGGTTCCGCGTATCACAAACTACATTTTCCTAATCAAAACTAAACAAAAATACTATTATATTTCACTTGTTTTATATGAAAATAATTCACTTGGGATTAGAATATTAGCAACATTATCCTCGAAACCCTTTTCCCTTTTTTTTTCAAAATAAAACCGTTAAGTGTATAAAGTAGAAAAAAAATATATATTTTCTTTTAAGAAATAAGTAAGAAATAAAATTAATTTAAAATTCGGAAAAAAAATTTTTCAAAAAAGTTATGAAAAAAAATATTCTTTTTTTGTAATGATAACAGAAAGAATATAGCATTGTGTCGGGTGTGGTGTATAGATGTGGGAGGGATGAGAATATTTTTCTCGGTATCTTATGAAAAATGTGTAGATGTATGTATACGCCAACGAAGAAAGGATCATTTTCTTTCAATAAAAATACAGAAAATGATAATTTTGACAATTCATTTGAAATAAAAGCTTAACACAGTTAATTACAGTTATTATTAAGAGGATTTATACAACAACAACAACACAAGAAACATTTCGACTTCAAGATACTTAAATTAGTTAACTCTAACAGTATATATATAGTAATCATATTGTAATGTAAAATGGAGTTGGAGAAAATTAGAGATTGGGACAAAGAGATATGGAGTCAAATGTGGTGTGTTTATGCCAATGTAAAGGGTTAAAGCTTAGATCTGAAACGGGGTCTGAAATAAATATGGAATGTTGGGTTGGTTGGGGATACCTCGAACCATGGATCCAATCCCGTCCTTTCCTTAGGTACTAACCTGTAAGAGATGAACGACATGGCAGGTCACATACATATAACGTTGAACATATAGGTGTATTGGCCGGTCGACAGCACATGTAAGACGTTTTACAATAAACACCCACAGAAAACAATAATCACAATGGACAGACCCTTATTACATGAACCAACCACATAAACGCAGATTCGTTGTAAACAAAAACACAAACGAAAAATCAACTCGCAATACCTCCAAGTTCGTAACACTATGATGATCAACCGTAGCTGAATTGTGTGCTTGAATATAGATGGCGGAAGGAGCGCGAAGAAGATAACTTATTGCCTAATGTACAGTGTGATACGGGAAAGTTATATAACGTGATGCGTGTAGCGGAAATATAACTTTTGCCTGGTTGTTGGGACAAAGAGAGTGCCAATAAATAAAAGGGAAACGAGAACCGGTAGTGAACCACGTTGTCAGGAATATCTTGATAAAAAGAGGTAGTACCACGCAAGGTGAAAGTGGGTTGTGTCAAGAGCCACGTGGATCAACTCGTTATCGACACGCGGAACACGAGCAATCGCGGTGCATGTGCGGCATCCAGAGCACAAGAAACACACGTGGTAAAAGGAGATTGGAAGCTCTACGAGTGGATAACAGGTTAGTGCTATTTTCATCTTTTTTCAATTTTGGTCAATTTATTTTAATTGTGAACGCGCACGTCACAGATCCATATGTTAAAGATAACACATAGTGTTGATCTTATAGTTTTGGTCGGAAGCATGTTCTTCCGATAGCTATAAAGAATGGGTTGGTTTGTGCTATTTCTTCTAGAGTTTGCTTCTGTAATCATTTTCGGTTTCAGATTAATGAATTTATTGCCCCATTGAATCCAATCCAGTTTCCAGGAATACAAGTTAAGTCGTACGTACTATCAACATGGCGTGAGCCATATATCACACGCATGGTTCTTCTCTTGAATGTTCGAAGCCATCTTGCGTAGACTCATCCGTCAAGGCCCAACTCTTACATCCATACATGATAACGAGTCTGATCAACACCCAACGGGTCTGATCAACAGCTTGATCTCATAGGCTTGCTTGAAATCTAGGAATACCTAATAATTGGATGATCAATGACTGATCGATTTGGACGAAATCCTCCTTGGTAGTCACCGATAATTTCCTCCACCAGAGAAATAATTTTTGCCAAAATACTGTGTGCGACAGACTTGTATGCTGTTCAAACGAGAGCTATACCGCGTTCACCCTTCTTCAACAGTGGACAGAAATCTTCATGGGACTGTCCGAGCTTTGGCACTAATTTCCATATGTCGATACTTTCCACTGACTGATTGATTGTTATTGTTTATGTTATGTTTATCTGTTGTGACTTGCTACTCTAACTACGTTATCTTCAGTAATTAGGTTGCATAAGGGGGCTGCCATAAGCAATATTAAACCTTTTATAAATTTTCAGTTCAAGATTCTAGGTTCACTAGTACAGTAGATAATATCCTAGTCTACTATACAAGTGAAGAATATTCAACACTAATTTCTAAAGGGCCTAATATCGCTCATGCATGCATTTAGATGAGAGTCTAACTCAGTCTATCTAATGGCTTAGTGATTCATGTATGAACCCCATACTTCCATACACGTTTTATAAACTGGCGAGTATGTGACGATATTCGCTATCACTACTGGCAAATTTTGTTTGATCAAATGCTAAACGAGGTCATAGGTTTGGAATATACATAGTAGTATATAAGTCAGTTCTTGGACTAGTCGGAGTCCCTCTGCTATTAATGAATTTATTCCCATGAACCTATATAATGTTTCGAATTGGCTTCTGCCTTATAAATAAAGATACTAAAACGAGCTGGCCAAACAATCAGACTCATTTCAAAAAGTGAAATATTGCTTCTTATTTAGTGACTGATCTGTAGCACATATACCAGGATGGAGATGTTGCGACGACGTGGTTCTACGATGTATGGGCGATTCTTAACCGGCGATGTTTCTTAGTATGTTTCTAAGAATAGAACTGTAAAAAGTTCTACTTTTGTGGTGATACTGGAGTGCAAGAAAGTGCATCCACTTCTGCGTTATTTTTACCGTGTGCATACTGGATATCCGTTATAAATTGCATAATGCATTCTTAGAGGTGCAATTGCCTTGAATTATGTTCTATTCAAGACTGAATTGCTCTTTTCAGAAGTATATCGTCAGTGTGAGAAGACAATGGCTGTGTTTGAAGCATTAGTTGTTGTACTGTGTCAAGAGTTGTTCGCAGCGGATGTGAGTTGCAATCGTTAATGAGTTCTGAAATTCTTATTTATTATAGTTCTTAGCTATTTCTCATCAAGAGAAATAGCTCCGAGAAGGCAGTTCCATACGCTTCAAAAACTCTTGATCAATGTGCATGTAGCCACATTGAGCCTTGTTGAATCCAACACTTGATTCCATCAGTATTTATCTGGGTGAAGTTTTGATCTGGTTACTGATCACCAACCAGGGACGACTTTATTGATGGTCTATTCTACTTCAATGATTAAGTATAGAAGTACAATACAGTGACTGTAATAGTTAGCAATTTTGATGTCGTTTTTCAGAACAAAATGGTTAACTTGTGTGCAGTTCCAAAATACCAGTATGTTGTGCATATGGCTAATATCAACAACCACAATTATGGCTCTAAAAAAGATATTTTCAATAGAAGGTTTGCCTGAAACCATCATATCCAATGAATTTGAACTCAATCATCACCCATTACCCAACCGCACCGTTTACTTTAATTTGCACTCCCATCTGTCTAGGTTTACCCTTATATAAGAATTCGGCAATTCCAACACTGCTCGTACCATCGATCGTTCTTTACTGGTGTTTTCTTTCTGCTGGCTGATGATTGATTCGCGTAGTGCACAATGAGCCCTTCATGAATCTGGGGTTAAAGGTTCTATTAGAAATTTGGCCACTTTGCAAGGCTCAATATTAATTATTAGTTGACCTTTAGCAATAAAATTGGTAACCTAAGCGTTCACTAGTGTAGTAGATCCATCGAGGCGCGTCAAATAGTAGTGAGTATGATACTGCCTATATTTCAACCTTACTAGTTTGGTTAACCCTAGTATGTATAGCAACTCTTTACTGAGTCACATACGAGGATGGGAAATCTTGGTAGATTTGATTATGTAATCAATGTGGCGCAATTGCCTTGAATAACGTTCTGTTTTAGACTGAATTGCTCTTATCAGAGGTTCATGATCGGTGGGAATAATTAAATACTGTCCTTCGACATTGCAGAATATTTTCATTCAAAACAAACCTCAATGGTTTCTAAATGTCTTGATTGGACTGTTGTTTGAAGCATTCGAAGTTTTATTGTTGTAGGAGCTGCGAATTCCGGAATAACTACAAACCATTGAAGACCTACACAAACTTTGTTTGGGACAAAGTCATTAAAAACAGTGAGTCGGTTTTAAAGTCGTTGTCCATAACCTTTCCGAATACAAAGTCATAAACTTGAATGACTTGAAACTACGTAAACGCAAAAGCATACTAGTGAATTCGAACAATTGCCCAATTGTGATAATTAGTGATACGGAATTTTCTAGTGTGCTGTTATAATTTTGATGATGTTATTGTTTGAGGTGTAACAAACAAGGGACTCAAATTATACCGAATATCTTAAAAGAATTGAAGATGTTTATAGTTACGGTGTTAACCTAATTAATCTAATTCGTGACACAAACATTAAACATGAAGAAAGCTAATTCGTTTAACGAACTTCGGCACAAAAGTGGTATATTCACTTGGGGGGAAGTAAGCAGAACAGTCCTTTAATTATCACAGGTGCCACTGTGATTCGTTATAGTATTTTGTGTGTGGGAACCTACTGCCTCCTATGAACAACTAATTTGTGATGCAGAAGTCTACGAGTCTCTCTCCATTTTTGTTTTTCATAGAATTTTGGCATTAAAAACCCCTTGTACGATTTTGAAATCGTTCCTGCTACTATAATGGAGTGTGGATAGCCTTTTTCTAAGGAGTTTCTTGCACAATTCGATTATATTTATTACTTTGAAATAATTCATCTAACAACCGTTTTCCCCTCGGTCCCATAGGATTGATTTGCCCATTAACAAAACCCTCAAAGCGCCTCTATTATAATTCAAGAAGGACTGGATTTTGGATACCTGACGACGTTGGTTAAAATAAAAACTACATGTACTAAACTTAAGTACTAAAATTTAGTACTAAAATTTAGAACTAAAATTTAGTACTTAAATTTAGCAAAGTGGAGATGGTCTGTTTATACGAGGTGACTGAACCCGTTTTGTATCAAAATATTTCGAAAATGCACTGTGGTAGGTAATTCTGGTGATAGCTTACTAATCACAGAAGATACGAACACTCAAGAGGTTTTGCTGAAATCTGCAAAATTCAACCTTATATAAGACATCGGCTATTTCAACACAGCAGTACTAAAGACACAATTACGTTAAAGATTTTCCAATGTCGCAAATCTCCAAAATTTCCTTTAAGTCGGTTTCGACAATTGTGTATTGAGCAACACTTATAATACAGCAAAAGTCGTCGAGGAACTGCATCTCGATAGACAACTTCGAAACATTATCTCCGTTAATGTCTTGAAAGATAACTTCAACTGAATCAGTATTTTTCAAAAGATGTCATGTGGATAGAGAAGGTCGAATCACAAAGAAAATGGGTAGAGCCGAATCACCGACGAATTTGACTTAGTCTTCTGACGTCCCATCTGTACGTCATTTATATACTTTCTAAATTGTATAAAATTAGACTTTTAGGACATGCATGTGTTTGCAATTAAATTTAGGATAAGCCAATAAGAGGTAACTGGACTTGCAGTGCTATCTAGCATCTCTGTAACGGTTCATCTTCGATTGCAATATCAATCATTAAACTCATAAAATATTAACCCAAATCCACTTGGGCATTCACCAAGCTAATGAAATATTCATATTTTGGTTGTTGTTGATATTTCACCAGATATCGCAGATATATAACTGACCAAGCCAATAAAATAAATTTACAAGCCAATAAAAATAAGAATTTCTTTTCTTGCTCTCGGTTGATGTACGCTTGGTATATACGAGTATATGGGATGAGTTGTTTCGTATATTAGAAAGTATTGTGACGTTAGACAAAAATTCTTTGGTCCAGTTATACGTTGAATATGTCATTCATAAATTTTTTTATCGCTCCAATTAAAATTTTCATTTTAATGGTTGGTACAAATTATTTTTATTATCTTTCAACATTTACATAAATAAATCCATTAAAATATATTTAAGATAAGAATTTAATTGATTTATAATTTAGAAAATTGAACACAGTCTTTGAACTACTAGTTACACAACTTTTAGATTTTAAAGTTGAATGTGCTCGATGCATGCGGACCCCTTGAAACATCACATTGATCACGTACCAAATTTTTTGCATCGATACACATTTCAAATTGTCGTTTTTTATGCTTTATATGCCATCGCCGCATATCACGCACCCTCTCCTCCTACATGTCGTCGTGACGGATCATTCAAATGCATGAAACAAATTTTTTTTTATTGTTTTTTACAAAAGGGAGATCGTCGTGCAGCTTTTTAAATTATGTCGTCGCGTATACACGCCACCCAAGAATATTGGCATATAATCGATTGAAAATTGAATTTTCATGTTTTTCCATTTTCGACGACTCTGGGTATGAGTGTGTGTGAGTGTGTGTATTGATTTACAGAAAGTGCTGTAATAATATAATTTATTTATTTAACATATCAAAAGTATATTTCTTATGTTACAACAACAACAACGACGACAACAACGAAAGCGCGGCAACTTTTTTGTTGGTATAGAATTGATATAAGAAAAAAATATTTTAATCTTGCCTTGACAAGGTCGACTTCTTCGCGCTTTGTATATATCAATAAAAATAAAAATATAAATATTTTTTTATAATAAATATAAAAATTTATATAAAAATAATAAAAAGAAATAAAAAATTACTTTCAAAAATGAATTTTGATTGAAAAATAAAAACTAACGCAAATTCAAAAGGTGCTGTGAGAATTGATACTTTTTCTGATAATGGGGTCTTACACTCTAGTTAAAAAATTCGGTAACACGTGCATTATAGCTTTCAAAATATTTTATTACAAGTGGTCTGTTTCAAGTAGCTCAGGTTATCTCCAGATCTATCTACCGCAGTTCATTTTCGAAGCCTTAAATATGTTGATACAAAACGGGTTGAGTCACCTCCTATTAACAGACCATCTTCACATTGCTAAATTTTAGAACTAAATTTAGTACAAAATTTTAGTACATGTACTTTTCACTTTAACCAACGTCGTTACGTATCCATAATCTTTTGATCCATAAATCAGCAAAGATCCCAGTCCTTCTTGAATAGTAGAGACACTTTGAGAATTTTACCTGAATAGTCACATGTTCCAAATGAAAATTGGCAACATTTTAAACTGTGAAGAGAGTGGGATCTGTTTCAAGTAGTTCAGGTTATCACCAGATCTACCTACCACAGTTCATTTTCGAAGCCTTAGATATTTTGGTAAAAAACGGGTTGAGTTACCTCCTTTTTATTATTAAATATGGCTGAAACCCTTAGAGGTGACACAGAGGGCCCATGATGCAAACCTTGGATTATATCAAAGCGCACAGATGCGCTCTGCATCCTTAGCAAACTGGAGCAGTTTGAACCAGGGCAGAGAAGACAGTAAATTTACAGGAATATACCTGAAGTTGAACACAAGGGATCTCATGCGATCGAAAGCCGGACAGCTGCTGATAAAGTGTAAACTATCATCAACATCTTCAAGACAATCGTCACATACGGCATCACTGGCAAGTTCCATGCGACGAAGGTGGCTTTTGAAACGGCCATGGCCAGTTAGTATAGAAACCAATTTCCTCAAGTTGTCCTTATTCAATCAAAGAACGTAATTGGTTAACTTCGGGTTAGACCCTTTGACAAAGTATTTCGCCTTGCGACAAGTTGGTGTGGCTGACCACGTTAGCAGTTACTTCCTAAAAACAGACCAACTTCACACTGCTAAATTTAAGAACTAAATTTTAGTACTAAATTTTAGTACATGTTGTTTTCATTTTAACCAACGTCGTTACGTATCCAAAATCTTTTGATCAATAAATAAATCAGCAAAGATCCCAGTCCTTCTTGAATAATAGAGGCACTTACCTGAATAGTCACATATTCCAAATGAGAATTGGCAACATTGCAAACTGTGAAGAGAGTGGGGTAGGAAAAGAAGAAACTGTCCTTCATAGCCTTTCCATAGACTGCACAGTTTCCAATTCCAGATAATAACAAACAGAACTTGGGACCGACAGTGTACGTCTGAAAAGGGATGACACAATGGGCAAATCAATCCTGTATGATTGGGGAGGAAATGGTTGTTAGATCAATTATTTGAACATAATAAATATAATAGGATTGTGCAAGAAACTCCATAAAAAATGGTTATATACACTCCATTAAAATAGCAGGGATTTTCAAGAAAACGTTTAAGGAATTTTCAATGCCAAAATTGCTGCTCGTAGATTTCTGCATCACAAATTAGTTGTTCATAGGCAGCAGTAGGTTACCTCACAAAAATGTACTGTGACGAATCACAGTGACACCTGTTATAATAAAAACAGTTGGTGGCAACGGTGGGATTGTGAACATTGAAAATGAAAGTATTGGACTTGAAAGTGACAGATTTCAAGAAGGAGTTGGGTCAGCTTAATCTACCAAATTCAGGAAACCAAAACGAGTTAGGGGCACCGGATTCAACCGAGATGCAACAGGTTGAAGTAACGATGGAATCAAATACATCATCAGTTGCCGGAACGAGCAGAAAAGACGGCGAGAATGATGTCGTAAGGGAACCACTCCACCAACATCAGGAGGTTTCGATATGAGGCAATTAATGGCCGCAATGTAACAAATGATTGGAGGTCTTAAAACTAATATGATTACCGAGCAAAGGGCATTGCATGCTGAACAGTAACAAATGATCGGTGGCCTTTATTACTGGTTAAGAAAGCTTGAAGGAGCAAATGTGAGCGGATCTGGAAAGATTGTTGGTGGAACAGAAAATCATGAGAACCGGACAGAGGAGCATTATCGAACGGTTAGAGTTAGACCAACCAGCTCAATGAAATTGAACGGTTGATGTGTGGAGGATCGAGTGGCAGCATTAAAAGTGGCCTTAAAATAAAATGCTGCGGAGTTATTACGTGTGCTGTAATAATAAGTGTACCGGGATAGGAATGAGAAGACTTCGGCTAAATCATGTTGGCGCTGGTGCGGAAATTTGGAGTTGAACATAAACGGGATCGTATGGAATTGAAGGGGCGATGAATAGGAGGGACGCTCCAAATACACAGAGCGAATCATGATCGACGCTTTCACCGATGGAATACGAGATTCGGATACGAGACGTGCGGTAGTATTGTTTGCGAAAACAACATTTGCAGAAACCCTCGCATGGGCACTTACAAACGAGACTGCTAACAACATCATCAAATCAGCAGTCGTGGTACGGCGAGTGCAACTAACATACAAAGGAAAACCCAACGCGGAAAATAATTGGAAAGCAATGGTCTGCTTGGATGGCAAAAGGAAGAGGAGATGTTTGGTTTGAGACAAAACAGGACACATCTCGAGGAAATGCTGGCAAATAAGGAAGCGAACAAGATCACCATCACCATCATTTCAAAGACCATTGGAAGAGAAGAAACGAACGACCAAAGAAAAATAATATCCAAAACCAAAAGAATCTCATGAACTGGCGAAATGAATGGATATTACCGGATGGCAGAACTGAACCTCAGATAAACCAAATAAGGGTTAACAAGAAATTTCTCACATCACTACAAGATTTTGGAACATTGAGAGGACCACAAATACAAAGTGATTAATATCATGCTATAGCAAAATTTCAAATCAAGTCAGCAGTTCTTAAACATTCAAACACAACTAGCAGAAAATTGTCACCAAACCAGATTGACAGATTCGGAAAGAATGAAACGGTCCAACCAAATCTCTATAGAAATGCAGCCATCATTATAGATGAAAATGGAACCAAGCTCAATAAGCCGACATCAAGACTTCCACGGAAGTACTCGACTGCCACGGAAGTACTCACCTACTATAAAGATTGAGGATGAGGAACACCGTCAATTTAAGCTAAACATGTACCAACAAAAGACAGCAGAAGTGAAACACAGATACGAAAAAGTCGTTTGGCAAGTAAAGAAATAAATGATCGAAAGAAATATACATCACGATAAAAATCACGAAGGATGATATTGGTTAATGAAGGATGATACTGGTTAAGTATTGAAAGAATATTTTCATCTACCGCCCAGGTGGCTCAGTGGTTAAAGCTGTGGCAGTTGGAGCGGGAGGTACCGGGTTCGAATCCCGATAGGGCCAGGATGCAAAAGGGATTTTTCACCATCTGATTTCGATCGGTGGTGTTAATGAACACATCTATGACCCCCTGTTGGAGTGCAGAACTCATGGGCCGACCCATCTTCCATGTCAGTACTATAGGCTGGCATGGAGCTATGCAATGCGCAGATGGTTCTACGAAAATCGGACCTATAGCCGTACGTCCTCGATTTGGCCGTTAAGGCGTAAAGTAGGACGTAAATAAGCGAACCGCGGAAGAGCTGGGAGAGCCTTGAGCCCCAAAAAAGATAGCATAGAATAAAATATAAAAAAAAAAAAAAAAAATATTTTCATCTACCAACGGAGAGAAAAATTAAAAGTACCACTGAAAAGCTTAAGAACAATAAGGCTGCTGGACCAGACGGTATAACAAGAATAATCAAAAGAGATTCATCTACAGCTGCAAGCACACTAACACCAATAATCTCAGAAGTGTGGAACTTTGGCAGAAAATGGTGGATGAGCATGATGGCCTTATCGAATGCAAGAACTAGAAAGGTATCTATCTCCTCAACACAGCTCATTAAGATACTCCAATGATTATCTTGGACAGAGTCTCTCCTACGATTAACGCAAAATTAACAAACGAACAAACTGGTTTCAGACCAGTCAGAAGTTGCACTGAGCACATCAACTCAATCACAACAAAGCTGATCCTACCAATGCTGTTCCTGGTCGTTTTGGTCACGTCTCCTAATTGCATACAATAGGGATTAACAGGCAGAGACCGTAAATAAATATAACCACACCGATGCACATCAACAATTTACAAATTGAAAATGTAAAGTGGGGATGAATGGACCATAGGTTGGAAAATTACCGAGTGAAACATTCGAAAAGCGAACGTCATTGGACTGGAAGCCACAAGGAAGAAGGAAAGTAGTTAGACCAGCAAAGACATGAGATCGATGCTAGCTGAACCTAAACAACCTGGTTCGATCTGCAGAAGATTACGGATCCCTGGCAGCTTCCAAAACTTTTAATAATTTCTTGCTTAATCTCTTTTCTATAAATCAATATGAAGCCACTATCAAGGCAACTGTCTCTGCCCAGATAACTTAGTCACGTTGGTTGCGACGACGTCCTTCAGTAATAAGGACTACAATCGTTGGTCAGCCAACAATAACATCGATATAAACGAACTTCAAAAGACGGCAGAAAAACGTTCGAATACCTGCCGCCACAACTAAACAAGTACTCAGGGTCTCACTCGTCGACGCGAAACAATAACACTACCTATGGTTGTGGTGAACGAAGTTCTGCCAGAGAGAATTAATGCCATTACGAAATTTCCAGCTTCCCAACACCAACCAAATGCATTCGGAAATTTATCGGTTTTATGAACTACTACGATTGAAATGTATGTCTCGTCTGTTGAAGAGTGTAGCTCAATAGGGCCTGCCCAATCGTTCTTCTGAGAATTTTATTAATGTTTTATGTTGGTGTAAAAAACTATCTTCCTTTCTTAGGTAGTAGTACTAACGGCTACCCCACCCTTTCGAGGAATACCAACGTTAACAAAGGAGTCCCTGTTTTATTCGAAGCTCGTCTTGCCTGGATTTACCCAACTTTTGGTACGACCTAATTTTTGTTAACTCTTTTTATAGAGTACTGATTGACATGTCAATAATTTCACCACTTAAACTATACCGAAACAAGAAGTTAGCGTATTGTCTTGTTTTCTCTAGCGTGCTCTATACTTCACCAAAGAAAAAAGGTTGAAGAAATCCGCTAGAGAACTTTTGAAAAATAAGAAAGCTTTTAAGCTGCACAAAAGCTTTATAAGAAAGATCTAAGATGGGGTTTTTCTACTCATTTTTCAGGTTATGACCCCGATCCATGACCTACTCAATAGATATAGTCAATTTGCACCTAGAATGTCAGCAAGTGCACACTGAAAATTGGTAAAATAAATTTATATGCATTTTTAGCGGGTTCATGATAAAGCATCTTCTACTTGTTGGCCAAATGCACGCGATATCAAGGTTTATCCTGACAGTGGTAATCTAACTTAGAGTTGTATAGAAAGAGCAATTCAGTTGAGCCTGCATCAAGTGCATAAAATATGTAAATTTCTAATGGAGTTGACTGAATCAATTGACTCACGGCTGGCGGAATTTTATGCTGTCTACTAAAATAGGCGTCACAGTCTAATCTAGAGCGTGACTAACTATATGCTACAAGTTGCGAGATTATGAGACCTTAAAATAATTTGAATCTAGTTGAGGGTTTGGGAATGACGATACCAAATTCGAGCTAGTTTTCTGTTATGAACTTCTCTCTGATGCTATTAAATTTTATAGAATTAACACTTTTCAGGCATAAGGATTCTATCTAAATTGGTCAATCAATCGAAAATGGTCGATAATGCCTATAATGGATTTTACTCGTATAAGGTGAGAATAGATTTCAAGGTGGGCCACTTTTTATGCCTGGCGTACACTTTTGAAAAAAACAATTCGAAGGGGTAATATCCGGAGATCTGCGTGTTCAGTCAATGTCGCCTCGTTTGGACATCAAACGTGAGAGATTTTGTTGCAGAAACTAAATTGTATGATTGGAGTGTCTATTTCCATCGATTGTTTCGTTTTCTCTGAAAACTATAGCCCAATGATGGTTTTTATGGACTGGCGTTCTATGGGTTTTGTGGATTCTCGTTTTCCAAAATACGGAAATTTTGCCTAATAACACCGCCAGTAAGTGTGAAAAGCGTCTCATTGGTCATAACAAATTTGCTTTCAAAAATCAGGTTCAGTTTCAATCATTCCGTTTTGGTTCCGTCAACTCAACTTTTTCATTGGAACGCCTTGGTTATTGTCCCGTGCTCAACAAAATTCAAAAAGTGTTGTCAGGCGGTGCTTGTTGGCCACGATACACCATCACGTGGTTAAAAATTGTACTGGTTAAAAATTGTACTGTATGCGATGGACTAGTGTCGTGGGACCTTGACGGACAGGTAGCATTCCATTTCTATTATTGTAAATTGAATGATGTCTGAATTGGTGGGAATTCACATTAAAGGTTTGAAATACCAACACATCTCATAATTTATTCTAAGCAAATCTATAATCACTTATCGATAATAAATCACAATCAAATCACAGCATTTTTGTTCAAGGTCGTAAAAAAATCAACACAACACCAACAGCAAGCACAATAGGAAAAACTATAAAAATTAACTTTTTTCGAATTTCAAATTCAACGATGATGTCAATATTACATGCAAAAACTAGTAAAGTTATCTATCATACACACACACACAAATCAATGTGATTAGAAATTGAATTGACAATCAGTATATATACGAGGAATGGTAAGAAATACGCGCGATGAGTCGATGACAAAAGAGCGCGAGGAGTCATCATCATCATCGCATATAAGTTACACCAAGAACTTATTTGTTGTTGTTGTCGAAATCGCGATTTGAATACTAAACAGTACCATAGCTAGTTAATTTTATTAAATTTATAACGATTTTTAGGTAAACTGGCGACTATTACTCTTTCATTCATGTATATGCATATACATATGTACATTATGTTGAGTGCGGATACATATATCGATGCATACGAGCATACATGACATATACACAACGGTGAAAAAAATGATGAAAATTATATCGAACACAGAAAACTATCGAGCGAATGAATGAGAGAAAAATCGAGAGGACCTGTGTGTGTGTGTGAGTGTGTATGTATATACCGCATATACATGTACATATATATGTACAAAAAGACCAAATACAGTGACTATCCATCAAAATCGAATTAAAATTCTTGTCACGTCCCTCGCTAATCTATGCTCGCAGAAATTGCAAACAACGAACTGAAAATACAAAAAAAATTTCCTCTGTGTACACACATATAGAGAGATATTTTTCCTATTTTCAATTCGTCCATTCTTCTTCTATCTGCTTGTATATTATTTTTTTGGGTTGATTTTTCTATTTTTCCATCTTCGTTTTCCACTATTTTCGACTGTGTGTATATGTATGTGCGCGGATGGTGTATAACTAACCGGGGTATACACATAACATTATAGTATACCAAGTTGAGGTAGATTTTTGTATTATTTAGAGGGGATGCTTCACTATATGAGTATACGACTCTAGCTAGCTCTAGCCTATATACAGCGATATATATCGTATAATTATATATATGTACAGTAGACGGTGTTCGATTTAATTTTCCGTATTGTGGTGGCAATGATATTGATCCATCTTATCAAGACCTAGAAACAATTCCATTTTGAGCCATACCAACAGAACGAGTATTGTTGCAGCATCAACTTCACTCTTTTTTGATGTTGTGGTTCATAATTAGCTGATTGCACCAGTTACTGTCGACAGGGGCCCAATTAGGGCAACGATAAGTTTCTGTTACAGGATAGGTCTACTGTTCACATAACCAAACCTAAAAGCTACAATAGCTCTATGATGCCATAGCTCTGGGTCAGGTGCCTGTGAACGATGAGTTTTAATCGATTAAGACAAATTCTAGGAATTCAGTGACTGTAAGTCTACTGTTGATTGAGTTAAGGGCATATCTAGTGCTGCCACTTCCTCTGAGAATACTCGAGATAACGCATCTGGCACCACTTTTTATGTCCCGTTACGATATTCGATCTGGAATTGTACCCCTCTGAGAGGTCTGATTGGTTCGTTAACCACTACAGACTGGCATGGTCTCCGTGATACTATAATTATTCTTTGCCAAATTTAGTTTATGGGAGAAGAATGCAATCGGGTGCTCACCCTCGTTATCGTCTCTCTGGAAAAGTATCCCACCCTCTCCTGTTTTTTAGGCATCCAGTTGGATATAAAAGGTACGGTTGTAATCAGGGTGGTTTTGGACGCAACCCTACCCAATTATGTGCCCTAGATTCTTGGTTCAATTCTCACTATGGTGGGGTTCACTTCTCGCAACTTCTTTGCTACTGTTTCTAGTAATTGCATGTGTTGTTCGAAAGTAGCCGAGGTTAATAACAGATCATCTAACTAGACAAATACCTGATCATGCAGTTCGTGAGGTTTTACTTTGTGCATAAGTGTACACATCGTCTGCGCGGCATTACAAAGTCCGAATGGCATTACTTTGAACAGATACAGTGGTCTTCCCTGGACTGTGAATGCAGTCTTATGTCTTGATGATGGGTTAAGAAGAATTTGTCAAAAGTCGTCTTTCAGGTCAATACTGGATATATATCTAGTGTTAGGACCCCCGAGTAACCAATATGCCATTATGATTTTCTAAAAGCTTAGGCCATAATACATCCGAATTTGAAGTTTGAGGATAATCGTCTGGGTCAGAGGACATATTGGTCATAATGGCATATTGGTTACTCGGGGGTCCTTCCATATAGCTCACAGTGAAAAAACTGATTTTTATGTATAGGCCAAAACTTCAAAAAATTCTGGAGGTTCTCTGACCCAGACGATTATCCTCAAACTTCATATTCGGATGTATTATGGCCTAAGCTATCAGAAAATCATAATGGCATATTGGTTACTCGGGGGTCCTTCCATAGCTCACAGTGAAAAAACTGATTTTTATGTATGGGCCAAAACTTCAAAAAATTCTGGAGGTCCTCTGACCCAGACGATTATCCTCAAACTTCAAATTCGGATGTATTATGGTCTAAGCTATCAGAAAATCATAATGGCATATTGGCTACTCGGGGGTCCTTCCATAGCTAACAGTAAAACAACTACATATAATAATATGTGTATCTATAGTTAACACATAATATATATTAAATTTGTATAAAAAATTTACAGATTTTATGTGAAACCTTAAATATATATGTTTTAATATTATATAAATAATCACAGACAAATTCTGCTGGTTTAAAAAATGACAGCAGAAAAAATCTCTCTAGCGATTGTAGTGCCTCTGGTGGTGAGTAGAAAAAATATTTTTTCTGCTGGATTTTTTTCTGCTATCTTATACAGCATGGTGGACAGTTCCTTATAGATATGGTTTAGGTGTTTCCACACATTGTGCAACAAATTTATCACCATTTCCTTACCGCTGAACTGTTCAGCCTTCCAGCTAAATCGAAAGTAATTGTTAGGTTCTCCTAGTAGGAGTCCCAAACATGTACATCTCTGTGTGTTAAAAAATGCTTGCAGGATTAGTCCGATATAAACTCTGAGCAGCAAGAGAATATGGCCGTTGGGTTTTCGTCTGGTCCATATAGACTTGTTTGGACCAGGCACCTATTATCAAATCTTATTTTATATTCTGTGTATGAGCCTATTTTTCAATAGTACAGTACCAGAGTGGATCAATACACTAAAGTTCAAATAATTAAACCCAATAGTTTCACTTCTTAGTCAACATAGGGCCGGTGTTTACGAAGAGCTGAACACGAAGGACAGCAGTACAGCATCAAACCATCAAAAACATTTTTAACAGTAAGAAATTTTCGTGAGCACTTTTGACCAATGACAGATATATCAATTTAAACCAGTGCATTGCTAGAGGACTCTGTTCGATCCATTAGTGGTAACGCTGAATCTTGCATTGTTCAATGCAATAACAACGTTTTCACTCTTAATTTTTTCGAGTGCAAGTTGGCACCTGTTGGGCCAAAATTTTTGTGTCTTGGGTTTCTTGAATAGAGCGGCTTTTATTGAGAGTGAATAGGATCGAAAGTTTCCGCAAGTTTTGATAACTAATTGAGAGATTTAAGACTAGAAACAGTGGCATCGAGGAAGTACGGCCAATATCTGGATGCGATATATCAAACAGCTTTCGTAATTCACGTGAACCTGGTATGCTGCAAGTCAATCTGTTTTATTACATAGATGTTAGTGGATCGAGGTCAACGGCATGTTCTACGCAAAGCGAAGTTTGAAATTTGTTGATTGATCCATAGATTGAAGACATAATTCCTGGTCTGATGCACGCTTTGCACCAGACCAGGAACTTATGTCTTGAATCTATGAATTGTACTTTTGAACAGTTATTTAACGTAAAAGCTATGTGGAAGTCTAAGTGCCTGACAGCGATACGAATATACTCCCGTTTTCAATACGATTAATGGCGTCACTCTCCTCACCGGTTATGGTAGTTTGACGAATGATTTCCATGTTAAGGACCTACTCTATGTCTTAATGAGAATCATTTTTGAATGGTGACGCTGATTAGTAACTGGCATGTATCTTATTAAGCATAGCTGTCTGATTTGATCTAGAGATCATACAAATGTGGTTGTTTATATACAAAGTTCTGACCTACCTTTAGCAATGGAAAACTCGAAACACCAAATGTCTCAGCTTTTTTTAGTAAGAAGAAAATCCAAGGTCAGAGCACTAGAAGTATTTAAAAAAAATTAAGATTTTTTTCTATAAAGCAAATCGCTTCGGACGATTGATGAACTACCCACAGCAGTCCGGCTTGACTATTCAAAAACAACAGGAGTAGTGTACTAATCATTATATTTCATTTGTATGAGTAGCACACTCAACGAATCATCCAAATGAAATAAACATTTTTCAAAAGGAGGATGGAAGGTTAACTGACGATCGGCGAAAACTATTAGGTAGTCTTAAACCTACTTTTTTAGCCCTTCAGTTTCTTCGTTGTAGTCAGACGGTAGAGACATGGGCAATAAACTAATTCAAATTGATTGTTCAAACTTTGGGCCTTCAAAGCGCTAGTTTATTCCTATTTTACTGTTGCAAGGTGAAGGACAGATTTTCCCTTATCTGGTTCATATCATAAGAGCTCACCATACCTTTATCTATATTATCTTAAGGTGATTCTATCATTTATACGAAAGGGGACTATGATTCACAGCTTAAACACTCTGTGACACCTATTACGATTCCATTGGTAGAGTAGTGAAGAAAAGACCTTAAATGGGAAATGAGTCAAATATAACTAAGCACGTTGAGAGATGCGAAGGAAAATTTTGTTACAGTTGATATTGGCTGGACTGAGTTAAGCTGAATTTGATGTCCAGGGCACCTATCGAAATAGCTTCTCCCATTGATTACCATAAGATGAGTGTATGGTGGATAGAGGAGGGATTTAACGTTGACTCAGGTAAAACAGTGACTACGTCATTCACCAGAAGCACCAACTTGTTTTTTGTCCAAGTTTTGCTTGTATAGAAATCACTGGATCAATGAGACTATCTCCAACTGTAACTTTGGAGAGCATGTACGTTCTGTATCTGCATATAAAAAAAGACTCCGCCTAGAATTCATTTTTTTTCTTTTGACTGATAGGTTTTTCTAAACAATTAGAAGATGCCACATCGCGGTCCACGTTGTGGACTCTTCGCCAACAGTACGCAGATCAGCACGCAGAACGTGACCGAGCCAGTGTACTCCTTTGATTTCGTGCACTTGTTATGTATCATCAACATTAATTTTGGGCCATAACCGCACTTATAACTCTTCTCTCCGATGTAAGAAGCTATCATTCGTATACTCATCCATCAAGGTCCAACTCTCCCATCCATACATGACAACGGGTCTAATTAACACTCTGTATAATTTCAGCTTATCCGCATTTGCCAAGACTTGACAAAACTGAAAACAGGCAAGTAGGTCATGTCTTCCAGCTTTATAACCGAGTCACTAGAGATAAAGGCAAAGAAATATGGTGCAGCGGTGGTTGGCTGATCAAAATGAATCAGATATTGCCGTAACTTTTCGTAACGTTTCGAATCGAGCTTAAACCTCACTATAGTTTTATCAAGTGCATTTGATAGTTGTCGGTTTAAGATTTAGAAGGAGAAGCAGTCTAGTTCACCTTAGGTTCAATAAGTTCAAATTATGTCGTATCCTAATACGACATAAGGTTGGGTGATGTTACACATACACCTAACAGATCGATAATTAGCCTAAAATATACCTGTTTGGCCCGTGGTCCGTTAGTCAACCATGCATCTTTGACAGCAACGACTTCTAACACTCTTTCTTGTATGGGTTGGGTTTTCAACTTATCTCACCTGACTGGTTATTGTAGTGGAATACTCTACTCGTATGATTGTGACATGCTCACCCCGTGACCTAAACACATAACTTTTCATCGTGCTAATCCCATCAATTCCGACCAATTTAATTACAAGACAATATTTCAATTGAATCGGTTTAGTACTAGCATTCAGCAAAGAAATATAATAATTGAGGATTAATCTTAAAGATTTACAATAAGGAATAAATAAAATAAAAAAAAGAAAATCACTTTAGGCGATAGGATAAAGCACAAAAAAAAAATCCGCAACGAACAACAACATGAGTACACGAGAAAATATCTTTAACTTATCATTTCTTCGAGACTCGTACAATTTGGATTTTTTTTTTTTGTGTATTTTAAATTACTTTAGGCGTTCGAGTGAATCGAATGATTGTTCACTTTTAAATTTATGTTATTAAATTTATTTGACTTAAGAAAAGCAAAATAAGAAAAAAAAACTACCCTTAACGTGAACACAAGATTTTATGTAAAAAAAAAATTGTGTACCCCCTCGTATGAGTCGGTTTTTGTCACAGTACCAATCGTACACCATCTCTATAAAATTCGACTTTAAAATTTAATGTGGGTTCAATGCTACTCGCGACGACTGTTTACACACACACTCACACATATATACACATTTTGTAGTTTTGTACGATTTTATAATTTGAAAACGGAGTCCCGTGAGATTTTTTTGTTGTTGTGTGCGTATAGCGTTCCGCATCTCCCTATTTTTTATGTATTTGATGTAATTTTTTTTTTATACTTATTGCGTGCTCTCGTTCGTTTGGTACTGTGTATGTGATTCAAAAGTCCCACAGGAACTTTGATAAAATTGTCTTTCTATTCTTCAATAATTTCACGTCTTATTTTTTTTTATTTTTTTTTTTTTGAAAACTCGCGAAATTCGATTTCGGTTTTCTTCTCTTATTATCCATCTTCCATACAATTTTCCTTATTTTTATCCTTGTTATCAATTTTAATGTTCGTTTTTGTTGTTGTTCGGAGTTTTGTTGAAATAAAAAATTAACAACCGAATCGAATTATTATTATTATTATTGTTATACCATTACGAGTTGATTGTTGATTTTCTTTTTTGGAAAAATCGTTTTTCTTGTTGTAACCGCGAACTCTTCGCATAAAGAGTTAAATTATTGTCAAGGACTTTCTGCCAATATTCCTATATACAGCAATTATACGCTTAATATCCTATCCAAAATTGCCAAAAACGATGGCATAAAAAATGGGATATTTTGTTGAAAGCATGCCCATGGGAATTCACGCATTTTTTTACTAGAAGAAACGAATAACTGGGAAACAATCCATCGGGGACGAATAACAAAATTAGTTATATACATTGTACAACTATCTATATAGTTGCGCTTGGAAAATTAATTGAAATGACATGTTATGGTACATATAACTAGAACAAAATTGG
This sequence comes from Tipula lateralis, assembly GCA_963932295.1. Lineage (NCBI taxonomy): Eukaryota > Metazoa > Arthropoda > Insecta > Diptera > Tipulidae > Tipula > Tipula lateralis. The sequence goes on along the minus strand of OZ010738.1, from coordinate 18,167,825 downwards.
GGATGATCATTGCCACTTAAATTTAATCAATTTATCAATTTCCGGATACTTAATTTTCTTTAAATGGCCAATATATTTTAAGGAGCAGCAATATGTCAATAATGTATTGGTTAACAAGTTTGGACGATGAACCACATTTACGAACTTATTGGTGAATTCGTTTTTCCTGTTTGATTTGTTTACCGCATAGGCTCTTAATTTTTGATCTTATCTGACTAGACAGATTTCATCATGTTTCTTACAAATTTGTTCACAAACACTTGTAATGTTTGTGTGATCTTCTCGGTGTGTTTCCATGTTTCAAACCGATACAACAGAACTGATTTCGCGTGGACAGTGAACAATCGCAGTTTTATATTTTATATACAGGATGGATATGTTTCAAGACTTGTGAGGCTGTTTAACGTATTTCTTGCTTTGCAGAATACCGTTTAGGGGTGCGGTATCGAGTTTGGGTATGATATTATCAAGCATTATTAGAAATAGTTGCGGATATAAAACACAACCTTCTGTTTCTCAATTGGACTCTTTTTTCAACATCTTTTTTCGATACATCCATATAGTTTCGTATGACCATTTCAGAAAGTGCCTTCCCGATTACGTTTTGACTTTTTGGTATGATCTATACCTGCTTAAAAATAATCATCGCTTTATTTGTGCTGGATCGTTATCGTATTCTCCCGGCATTTAATAATCCTTCAACCAATAGTGGTGTAAGAAGTACCAGCGGCTTTATTAGTTTTCAACTCCCGGATGAGAATTCTAGCTTCTCATTGAAAACTTACCATCTATATTTGTAAAGCATCAATCGAATTGTCGTTTCGTGTTACTATCCATTTTTCCTTTGAAAGCACCCTTTACAATGAAGAACAATGATGAATACCACGAGGAGTGTGAATCCAGATCATCATCACATCGCTACACCGATCATACCACATTTGCCACAAAGTTAAACTAATTCGACCCAACCCTTGCTCACTGTCTCACTGGACAAATTTCTTTCTATCGTTCACCTGTCATCTCTCACTGGACAAATTTCTTTCTATCGTTCACCTGTCATCTATGGGTCGTCCATACGTAATAAGTTCCTTGCGGTTCACCGTATATACCCCTCTGTTTAAGCTTCTCTAATATAGTTTACCTTTTGTATGTGTATGTGTCCCTCTAGAACTTTACTTTAGTGTATAATACTCCAATTAAAATCAAACAAGATCATATGTCTCATCTCATCAGAGAATTTAGGTGAAGGTACGTGCAACCGTATTATAATTATTCACACTTAAAGAAATTGGGTTAGAAAATGGATTTATTGCCAAACAGTTTTAGTCAGGAGTTAATTGAAAAATCAAAGATTGTTTCTTGCATATTTTTAAATAATCGACAGGAGAGTTTATTGAACCCTTAGTTCCAGTATTGTCTGTAGACTGTTCCATAGCCTCTTGAAAGCTATCTGCAAATAAAAATCTTTTATTTGCAGATAGCTTTCAAGAGACTGGTTAAACTTGAGCAATTCGATCGCGGTTAAAATTGAGCACTGAGTAGTTTAGTGGTACTATTGCTCAGTTGTTTAATCCTGCCCTATTACAATCTATTATCCAATCTGTGGCCTCTTTATAATTCTAGCTTTGGTTTTTAATTCAAGCTCCTGTATGAAATATTTCTACATTTCGTAGGAGGTTAATTATCGACCACTTGTGTGACATATGTATAAGTGGCTTGAACTATATGGGCCATCCAATTAGAAAGTGCTTCGGTGTTAGAGCGTCAATTTGGTCACGTGAAACCCGGCTAAGATGACATATAAAGGAATGAAATTTCAGTTAATTTGGTTCCAAGCGATAAATGAAAAAGAATATTATTGGAATTATTTTTTAGAAACTTATTAATCAACCGTTACCGTAGAACTTATAGAAACTTATTAATCAACCGTAACTTATTAACCAACCGAAACCGTTATCGGAGTATAAATCGATACAAAAGCTGCGACGTGCCACAAACCATTGTAGTATGCTGTGATAACATTGGCAGTCGTTACAAATATAGTGTGTCCCAATAACAGGTTCAGATTTAAAATATCTGTTATTTTGGCTCTGGCAACACTAATGTCATTCCTTCTTTGACTGAAATCCACTGTATTATTTGTAATTGACGAAATGAGTCGCTTAACGCTTTAAAATGGAAAGTGTTAAAAATTTACTTCCACAATTAAGTCTAAATACGAGACTCAAACCTAACGTTTGTGCATAAAGTGCGTGATATAGACTAGTCGACAATCCAACGCGTACCTATGCTCGTCGTATTCGTTCTGCCAAAAATAGCCGTCATCTTGCATCGGATATGAACATCGGCCGGTTTTCCATGCAACAAATTCTGCGTAAAGATCTTGGTTTCTGCTCAATAAAGTTCAATTGAAGCCCCGTCACCATCAACTTCGATATCGATTCGCTGTGTGTTCCTGGGACAAATTCGAAAGTGATAAGGATTTTGTTCAAAAAATCAAATTGTCGCATTTGGGGATGAAAATACACAAGGATATATCGAGAAGCCATTACAACTTACTCTTTGATGAGGTTGTGGCATTATTGGTCAATATTTCTTCGAAGATTTGGCCGGCTCGACCGTTACGGTCATTGGAATCAACTACCAGCTCATATTAACATCTTTTTCGTGGTAGTATCTAGTATGTATTAGTGTGATTCCAACGATATGGTGCGCCATGCCACACATTGAGCGTTACATTTGAATTTTGATTTGGGTGTTGCCGTGAAGAACAAGTGTTATACGAACAATCCATAAAAAATTGAGCATTTGAAAATGTGATAAGGAATTGAACCGACCGAATAGAGGCGTTCATTTGAATGAAATCATTTTCAATAAATATAGGAATGCAGTTTCAAACAAAAAATAAATTTGGAAATATAATCTAAAGGGTGAGCCATTTAAAAGTTTAAAAATGCAATAAAACCGAAACGGTTTGAAACTTTACCAAATTTATTTTTTTGTTTTGAAGTACAATTGTTCCTGGCCTCACATTACCCCATTCGATCGGAACAATTTTCGAGCATTTCTTCGAATGTATGGGCCGTATCTCGGCAATGGTATCACGAATGTTGACCTTCAAATGTTCAATTGTTTCTGGCTTGTCACTTGTCTAAAACGGCACCCACAGAAAATAATTCAATGGTGTTAAATCGTAGTTTGAACAAAATCGATTATTATGGTGCGATAGGTGTCTCCATTGACCGTAATGGTTGCGTCGTCCTCATGTTCAAAGAAATATGAGCCAATGTTGTCTCCGCTCCACCAGCCACACCAAACAGACACTCGAAATTGGTGCATTGGCTTCTGTAAGACCACGTTGGGTTTTCTGAACCCCAAATACGGCAATTTTGCTTATTAACGTACCCACCAAGATGAAAATGTTTTTTTTGACAACATCGCTTGCAGTCTCTTGTTGGCCCACCTTGCGAAGTGAAAACGAAGCGGATGGTCAGGAGGCTTCAACCGTTAAACCAATTGAACTTTGTAGAGCGTTATACATAAGGGGTGCGTGAGAACGATCAGCCATAATATCAGCTTCGATATTTTGGCTAAGCTTTAGTATCTGTCAACACTTGACTACAGCGCTTTATTTTTGTAGTAGACATTTAAAAAACTATAAAAAGGAAGTGATTTTGCAGCTACATCTATTAGTATTTTTGTAACTATAACATATGTAATGCATTACGAAAATAATACATTTTTGATAAATAAACACATCCATTTGGTAATATTACGACACAATCATATACATATTTTGCGATTTTTCAAATTTTTGATTTTAAAATGAATTTTTTAAACATCGAATATAGATTCATAATAGATATATTCTATATGATTATATAGAATATATCTATAATGAATCTATATTTATTAATAGATTCTATATAATCAGCTCCTACGTGCGGCACGCAGTGTGACATGTTTGTCTATTCAGGCTTCTACACCCCTTGGAATTTTAATCTAAAGCCTCTCGGAGAGCTAAGCGGGGGAAAGAGCGCAACCACCTCCCACGTGCCCGTGACAGTTACCAAAGCCGTTAGCCTCTACAATTCAGTTCTAGGATATAATTCAATATAATCCGCTCTAACGTGCGGCACGCAGTGCGACATGTTTGCCTATCCCGGCTCCTACATCCCTTGGAATTTTAATCTAAAGCCCCTCGGAAAGCTAAGCGAGGGGGAGCGCAGCGACCGAGAGTTATCGAAGCCGTTAGCCTCTACAATTCATTTTTAGGATAACGAGAATCATGAGAATTTCTCAAATATTCAACATTCGATTGGGTGGGTGGTCGACTATACGAAAGTGGATCCAATGTTAAGCGGCTTTGGGGAAGTTCCCAATTTTAGTATGAGGATAAAGAGAAACATTATTATTTCTCAAAATTTCAACACTTGATTGTGTGGGCTTTACGAAAGTGAGTACAATGCTAAGTACGGCTTTTGGGGAAGTTCCCGATTTTAGTATGAAGACTACGGTTAATATTACGTATAAAGTTAGTTGAATTTATCCATGAGAAGCGGCGGTTTGGGGGCGGCAGACCTCATTCTCTAAGGTATTCGTCGAATCAAATCTTACTTGAACATTCTCAAAAGATTACAGCAGTTTAAATGATCCAAATGAGCCAATTTAAATGATCTTTATATTAAATTAATTAATAATATGTTTCATATCAAACTGAAAAAATATTTTATTGAAAAAAATTTTGTCAGTATTTTTTACTGAAAAAACCAAAGCGAGAAAAAAATTAAAAATGCCATTAGACTGACAAAGATCGTGTTTCCATTTTTCTTTTTTTTATAGTGGATATATTTTGACAGATGCGTGTAACATAACCAATAAATTTCAAATTTTTTTTGTTTTAAGGAAAAAAACAAAATACACTTTAAATCTACAACAATAAATTAAAAAAAATTAACTTATCATAATTATTCATTATTTCAATTATTTTCACAATGAATTAAGATGAATGACACAAAATGAAATATTAAAATTATTAATTGACCATAAAAAATCATCCATCTTTATTTTTCCTATAAAATATTACTCCAGTATTGAACAAAAATACTTCATATATTTTGTCAGTACTGCTATAATTATTTTCACAGTAACCATAAAAATAATACATTTTTTGTACTAGAAATATTTTTTATTTCACTCGCACTTTAAGAAAAATTGTATTTTTTATCCCGCCTTGACTATTTTGTCAGTATTTTTTCATAATGGAAATCAGGCTTAATGCATTAACTGTCATTTAATAATGCATATTTACTCAATACTTGAACCAAAAGCTTAGTTTATATTTTTTGCCGCTATTAAAATTGGCACTACCATCGTTTTTTTTAGCAAAGACAAAGTGTTGATAAATACTAAAGCTACGACGTTACGTATTGGTTCATCAACAATGAAACCAGTTTCACGAACTTTAACAATAAACTTGCGTATTCCGGCCACTATTGATCACAGACCAAATTTTGCAACTTCCGCACAATTGTCTTTGTTTTGGAAATATATTTCAAATAAATCCCAACGTGCTCAAGCGTAAATCGATTCATTTCGTTCGGTTGAGATTATATACTGAATTTTGTGCCAGAATATAATGACATAAGTATTGCCAGATTCGAAATAACCGGTGGTTCAAATTTAAACCGATAGATGGCACACCCGTTATAATATATAGGGTTTTGTTTTATTAAATTTTTAAATCTGAACTTTTATACTGCGACACCCAGTAGAGGTCGGTAGGCATTCCATCCTTCGGTTAATTGGGGTTTTCGTTATCTTCTTATCTTATAGAAAGAAGCAGTTTTGGGCCATGATCCTTTGCACTAACGAAGCTTTAATTGTATTGCACCACCATCGTGATAACATCCTCTTTAAGCATTAGGGGATGCGCCTATATCATATAACTCGCTCCTAAACAAGCCGAAGAACCAAACTTTTTATTTTGTTCTTTTGTACCAAAACCAAACTAAAATCTTATTTAATTTAGATTTTTGTTGTTACAAAGCCAAAATTGTTTCATAAACTTTTATCCTTATTTAATTTTGTTCTCCTTAGTTCAGTATAAAATATATACAGTATATAGTGTTATACACTACTCATAGCTTCCGAAAGAAAACAACAAACTTTTCATTTATTTATATTAAGTTTTTTTTCTTTTGTTTTATCTCTTCTATATAGTTGTGTTTTTATTTTTAATTTAACATAAGACAACTAACTTTTTTACTAATAAATATAGTTTAGTCGTGTGATAAACAACAAAAAAGGGTTATATACTAACTATTAAAGATGCGGCATAAAAAAAAATTATAATTACAAAACTGTCACCTCCTTTTTGATCCTTAACAAAACAAAAACTATTTTCTTAACTTCAATGCTATTCTCAATATCCGCCTTCTCATATATACAATACAAATAGACGGAGATCCCTTATCACAAACAATTTTTTATATCCTTATTGTTTGGTGTTGTTGTTGTCAAGGATAATTTGTTGTCAGTTCTGATGCTAAATAGCCATTTGTTAGGTTCTATTGTATACATCGACACACACATTGACTTTGCATCGCGCCACCACCATTAGACATCCTTTTTGGGTATGTGTTGCTATATTCGCGCGCGTGGTAACCATACATGTAGAGTTTTTTTTTGTTAGTCTATATGCAGTTAAAATAAATAAATTATATATTAATAACAAATAAGGGATTTTATTGTTTATTTTTCGAGGGCACAAACGAAAGGAGGGGATCGAATCGAGTAAATTTATATTTCGATTCCTTTTCCTGGTTTATTATTGTCCTCGCCAATAAAATAATATGGCCTTGTTAGTTTTTAATACTCGCGTCTATATGGGGTGAAAAACTATCGGGTACACAATATAACGAAGGGTGGACAATATAATATACATTAATAGTTTTTATGACAACGATATTACAAATTTATTTATGTATTGTGATCTTTGACCCAGGTACGTTTGGTCAGAATTCGTTTTGATCACTTGATAGTGTATAATGAATCTCTATTGGCGAGTTTTACATAAATTTACTGTCGTACATTAATGGTGTGAACCATATGTTATAAGATGAAATGCTCTGAACTTTTTCACACCAATAGCTTAAGCATAATATTAAATCCAAGCATCGTATATAGTGCATCCATAGTTTACTAGCTCAGCATAGTCCAGGATAGTCCAGGAGCTAGTTCATGATTTCAACAATGTCATTCAAATAAATTTTGGAGGCCTCCAGAAAAATTATGAGCACCTGGATAAGACTCCTTTCTACTGCTACATATTCCAATCGTTGGTGAATTTTTAGAAGATCAATGTCACCAACCTATTTTGCTACCCATTATCTCCTTTTTACAATAACTGGCAAATAACTGACCATATACAAGACAGTCTTCGTTCACAATGACTAGTAAGAATCACCACCAAGACCCACGTTAGAAATAGTGAATCCTTATAAAACGTCAAGTTGAGTTAGGGTAAATGTCAGAGTGAATTTCTTCACCACTTTCTTCCTATAATTTAAAGATCAGAGCTTATTAAAATAATTAAGTACAGTCGTAGCCACTATCACTCCACACAAATATGTTCAATTTCACTTGGAAAACTATTTAAAATGTTAACTGCCAGACGACTTAAAATCATACAAAGAGGGCAGTAGGTTCCCAAGCTAACTCTAGGTGCAGAGAAAGAATCATCCGAAAAAAAACAAAGGTTGTGACGATGACGTGTTCTGATATTTGAAATCTAATTCGGACTACCTTCTTTACGGCTAAGAAGAGAACAAATTCCACCTAAGTACATCTTAAGTAATCCCAATTGAGATATTTAGTAAACCTGATTTTTGACCTTACCTTAACGCGATCAGAACTGATAATGTTACAGTGAAGAATTTGAACCACGAGAAGAAACTCGCCATCTTCTCTATTTGACAAGATCGGCTACTCATTAAGAAGAAGATAAAGGTCACAAACATTATTTTTACTTATTGTTTTGTTAAGTCTGTGTGCTGTCTACACATCTATGCTGTTGATCTCCTCTCAGAAATTTAACCACGAAGATCTGTGAGCAGACTTAATTATATAATCTTTTTGAGCTAGTAGGAAATTGTTCCAATCAGCCTGAAAGTTAGATTTGGAAGGTTGAATCTAGTCAGCTTTTCTCAGAACTATGCAGTAAAAACCGGTATTTGATACTAGATTTCACTACCTGCTTATGCGTCATAGTACATCATGGACATTTATGTCTTTTGAAAGCCTTATTCAATACCTATGCAACCTTTTCAATGCACATCCAACCGATTTTACCTTGGAAAAATTTATCAAATTTGTGAAAAAATCACGTTTGCGGGAACTGCAACTGAAAGTCATCGTTTGCTCGTAGATTTGAATGGTGATCATGATCTTGCAAAAACAGTGTTTAGAGTGGTGATTTTGACATAAAGGACAAAGAGTGTCCTGGTCAGCCGAAAATGTTTGAGGATGAAGAATTTGAGGCATTTCATCAAGCAACAATTTTTAGACCAAGAGAGAAACGACCATTTTGCATGGCCGGAATGCTGATCGAGCGCCACAAAACGAAGTCGATTTTCCATCGTTTTGTTACTGGCGATGAAAAATGGTTCAGTTACGATAATCCCAAGCGCAAAAATGCGTATGTCAAGAAAGACGAGGCCGGTTCATCGACACCAAAGTCGAATATTTACGGGGCTAAGGTCATGCTGTGCATTTGGTGGGACCAGCTAGGTGTGATCCACTATGAGCTGTTGCCAAGTGGCTAAACCAACAATGTCCAACTCTATCGTCAACAATTGATCCGATTGAAGCAGAAAATTCAGGCAGAGCGGCTAACGTATGCGACCAGACACGGGTCAATCATTTTCCACCACGAAAACGCTCGGCCACATATTGCGGCGCCAGTCAAAAATTATATGGAGAATAATGGATGGGGAATTCTGCTAGCCCAGACCTTGCTCCTTTCATCTGCCGCCTATTTCGATCCATCCAGAATGCGCGATCCATGCAGCGCAGTTTTTCTGGGGTGGAATCCATAAATTGCCAAAAAGATGGGAAGAGGTAGCGGGAAGCGATGGACAATACTTGGAATAAAAAATCTTACATTTCATTTTTCCACAATAATGGCACTCTGAAAAAGACTAACTACAACTCGGGCAGTGGAGAGAGTAGTCTTCAAAATTGCTTTAATCCCGGAACCTTGCGTAACGATGTCCCCTTGTGACCTTGCAGAACGTATTGTATCTTCTAAATTCCCCACTAAAATAAGGCGGACGTTCCTAGCAGTTATTTTATTCTTGGCTATGCCAGTTGCTTCATCGAGTTTAAACGGTAATGTATTTGACTTGAGTGCATCCAAAGCTGCGTGGCTGTCCGATAGAATAAAAATATTTGTACTGTTTATGGCTTAGATTGACCTTGTTCCTAAGCTCTATCGCATTCATTTGTTTGAATGAGGTTTACCCTCGTCCCCACTCATCACGCTCACAATCATTTCAATGGGTAAATTGTCTTAAAATTCCACTAAAATTTTTAGAAGACTTCATATAAGCTGTTTTCAGATTTCATTCAGTATCTACAATACAGTAAAGGCAAACTTAAATATTGGCTCCAAACTCCAAAAAAGTTATTTCAGGAAGGGTTCTGCAGTTAAACATAAGAGGTCTAGTTTTTTCAAAGACTGGGCAGTTACGATGAAAAACATGCTGTCATCTTTATCTTTTAAGCATAGTCATCGCATAAGATATTGCAAGCTACCCATACGATAAAATAGCCATGACCAGTAGGAACCAATAATTGAATTCATAAATGGTCCGCTTTTAGTTTTGTTCACGAATCAAGTATTTTGTCTTTAAATCTGTACAATTATTTTATAATTAATTACCATAGGCAAGAGTTAAAGGAACAGCTGGTGGTCCTATAAACATTAACCTTGAAACTTGGCTAGATTATCTGCGATATCATTACCATCAATGCTACTAATGAGCAGGTGCCAACATTATACTTAACTAGCTTGGAACTAGTCATGAGTACAGTAGATACATTTAACCGGAACCCCCATTTGAGATTGAGCCTGTCGACGATATATTATCGTCGATGATGACTAATGTTGATTGTCTGAATCAAAGTAATACCTCAAAATTAAACAAGTGCAATAGTAATGTTAAACCAGTAATTTCATTGAAACATTTGTCGATCACTAATAAAAATAATGCTTCCAAAAACATAAATCTTAAACGTGATGTCATATTTGGTACCGGTAATTGTATATCATCTATTGAAGCTATTCCACCACGTAAATGGATATTTGTGTCGAGACTTAAACCCACCATTACTGACAGTCAATTCAATGAGTTCGTGAAAAATAATCTTTGAATTTCGGATGCAAATTGTATACGGATCAAAAAAGACTCACATAATAGTGTAGCTGCGCCTTATATTTCGTATAAAATAAGTGTGCCACTTGAATCGTTTGAAATTATTATGAATGCTGATTTATGGCCGAGGAATTCAACTTCAATCAACACAGAACAAATTTTCGGGGAGGACGGCGGCTCCCTCAACGGATATCTTAAACATATCAACGCCTAATAATATTGATCTAAGAAACAATTTTATATATTTTCAAAATGTTCGCGGTACTGCCTCAAAATCCGCTGAGTTTTATCGCTTTGTCGTAGCTTCTATGTAACCCGTTTATGTGATTGTGGAAACTAATTTAAATCCGAATATATACAGTTCAGAGTATTTTCCATCAGACTATATTGTATACAGGTGTGACCGCTCGGCACTAACTAGTGTCAAATCAAGTGGAGGTGGAGTACTGATAGCGGTTCATTCATCTATTGTAAGTGAGGTAGTTGACGGTGATCCAACAATAGAACTTGTATGTGCTAAGTTGAATATCTTCAAGAAAGTTATTTACATCATAGGCCCTTACATTCCACCGAGGTCACCATCTGAAGTTTATACGACATATACAAACTGTTTGTATAATAAAATTTCTCAACTTAACTTAGATGACAACGTGCTGATTGCTGGCGATTTTAACTTGCCAAAGGTTGAATGGTTGGTAGATGACGACGAAAACTGCCTCATTCCGTACAATGTAAAGTCAGATGTTGAGTCTATATGTATTGATTCTATTTTGTCATTTGGTCTCGTTCAGATAAATAACGCTTCCAACTACAAGGATACATTTCTGGACTTGTTTTTTCGAATTCTGCTAATCAATTTATGATAAAGATGGCATCAGTTCCGTACATCATCAACGATATCAACCATAAGTCTATGGAAATCAATTTAAATGTGTCAGAATTTTTGGTTTCTAGTTTTAATAATAACAATTTTAATTATATTAAATTTTATGATTTTAGGCGTGCTGATAATGATGGTCTGATTTCTTATTTCAAGTCGTTCGAGTGGGATTTGTGTTTTTCGTTGGTGGACATTGACCACGACGCGCAACTATTCTATGACATTTTATTCATTGGCTTCGACAGATTTGTACAGCTGTTTCTATTAAAAAAGTTAACAGTAATAATCCTCCGTGGTTTAATGACAATTTAATTAACCTTCGAAATCGTAAAAAAAAATTATATCGTAGATGGAAGTAATCCAAGCACGCTGACGACAGATTATCATTTTTGGATTTATCGAAACAGTTTGACGATTTGCAGTATATGGCTTATAAGAATTTCATTATTCAGTCTCAAATTCATTATTCTAGTATGACTTCAAACCCTAGATCGTTTTGGAAGTTCGTTGACTCCAGAAGGAAAACTTACGGGTTTCCATCAACTATGTGGTTCAATGATGTTACTAGAAGTAATTCTGGGGATATTGCTAACCTGTTTGCTACATGTTTTCAAAATATATATAGTCGAACAGATATTGATAAGGACAAGTATGAGGGTACGGATGCAACTACCAACTCTTGCTTATACACACCTCACATATCGTTGATATCGTTGAATCCCTTCATTCTTTAAAGGATGGGTGTAGCCTAGATGGTATTTCTTCATTCTTTCTTAAACGGTTTAGCAATGAAATGGCTCTGCCTTTGTCAATTTTGTTTAATGGTTCACTTTCGAAGGGTGTTTTTCCCGTTACCTGGAAATCGTCTTATATTGTACCGATTTTTAAATCTGGTAACAGGAGCGATATTTCTAATTATAGAGGTATTTCGTTATTGTCAGCGATTCCAAAATTGTTTGAGTCGATTGTGTGTGACTATATTTTTTCGGGCTAAAATCGTGTATTGTAGACGAGCAACATGGTTTCTTCCGTGGGCGTTCTACTGTGTCATATTTAGTGGAATTCACGAAACGTGCCACGGCGGTTATAGAGAATAATGCTCAGCTTGATGTCATTTACGCCGACTTCAGTAAGGCGTTTGACTCAATTAATCACTTTATTGTTTTGCAAAAATTAAAATCATTTGGAATTAATGATAATTTAATCAAATGGCTTGAGTCGTACCTCACTGGGCGGATGCAGTTTGTTGCATTTGACGGCAGCCTTTCTAATCCAATTTATGTACATTCTGGAGTACCTCAGCGTTCACATCTTGGTCCACTTATTTTCATACTATTTGTAAATGATATCGTAAAATGTTTAAAATTCTCCCGATGTTTAATATATGCTGACGACTTAAAACTATTCTCTCCTATTCGAGATATATCTGATGCAGTTAATTTGCAAATGGATATAGACGCGGTAAATGTTTGGTGTAAGACAGTTGAATTTATTACACTTGAAGTGCAGAATGGTATCGTTTAGTCGTTCATTTTTGCATTTTGTTTATAATTACAACATTGCAAATAATAAGTTGACTCGTGTTAACGAAATAAAGGATCTTGGAATTACATTTACTTCTATATTATCATATAATCGTCATTTTGACATGATTTGTGCCAAAGCCAACTCTATGTTTTGGGATTCCTGAAATGTAGTATGAAAGGGTTTAATGATCCTAGAATTTTGTCTCCTTGTATCAATCACTTGTGCGCTCACAGCTCGAATATGCATCATGCGTATGGTCTCCACGTTACAATGACCACATATGTAGAATTGAATCAATACAAAAATCTTTTCTCTTTAAACTGGTGGGCTTAACCGTCGATTACCCTAGTGGGAAAATGTTAGGAATCTACCCTCATATGCAGAAGGATGTAAATCTTTGCAAATGGAGCCACTTGAGGTTCGTCGCCAGCATGCTGGAGTTATTTATTTCCGATTTACTCAACGGTAATATCTTGAGTGCGTACTTGCTAATGAACCTAAAGTTGTATGCTCCTATTAAAAATCTTCGTACACGCCTCTATTGAAAATTGATTTTCAATAGAGTGCGTGTACGAAGAACCAATTATGCAGCGACGAGCCTTTGAACTCCATGTCAAGGTTGTATAACGAACATTGTTTCCTTTGCGACTTTAATAAGACGAAATTTGAAACCAGACGAGCATTGAAAAATAATTATTTTAGTTAAATAATTTAGTTGTGCTATTTTATAATTTTAACTTTTCTGTTGTATGTCATATATTATAGGGATAATTGTATTATTCGTTATTTTTGGTCTCTTTATAAAAATTGTACTGCAGCTTATTGTTCCTAATTGGTTTTTTTTAAACTAAAAATAAAAAAAATAAACGCACTAGGCTTCCTTGAACAAATATTTTCGAAACATGGACTCCACAACCAACAGGATCTTAAAGAGAATAATTTCGTATCTTCCCTTGTCTTTTTAGTCTTGCCCAATTATTTGGAAAACCAAAATTACCTCAGAGGTATCAGTTCAGAAAAAATTCAACAACCTCATATCACATAGGAGGAACTCTATACTTTGATCTTCAGGCAGTTCATTCTTCTTCCGCAGTCTTCAGTATATACATACTTCCAAAACCGTAGGTTGATTCTCAAACCATATATACAAATATTTCGAAGAGTGGAAGTCATACCTTTACCTTAAAAGTAGGCTACAAATCATTAAAATTTGTCATATCAGCAGAACTCATGAATCGACCCTTCTTTCATTGTCAGTACTAACCAGGCAATGTATCATTGAATGATATTGCTTGTTATTAAGCCAAACGGTGACACCCCCACCCCTTAATTTCCAAATTACGTTAACTCAACCAAGATATATCACACTCGTTAACTACACAGAGGTAATTAGCACCCCGCTATATACCATATTCTAGTTAGGGACGGACGCCCTCTTACATCGAATCATTTATATTATGTATATTATCCTTGTATATAAGACCGAAAATCCAAAACTTTTATTTTTTAAAATAAACTTTTTTTTAAGTAAAGTTTTCCAAAAAGTTTGTTGTTTTTTACAATCGAGAACTTTATATGATTTAATTTTAATCTTTCTCTTAAATTAAAGCCAAACGCAAAAACAAGCTTTAAGAGCAGCACAAAGTCTCTTTCTGAGACAAAATCGCATCATAATCTCGATTAACTTACTTAATTATGGTTCTAAGACGTTTTGCAAACAACAAAGAAATATCTAGTCTCATTGTCATCTGCCGTTATCAAACACACACACAATGATACAAAAAAACATATCTACTGTATATATAGAGCTTTCATGGCGCCACCATCATCTCATATGCGTTCTTACATTCTATGTACATATAGAGAGTTGCTGAATACGCGCGACAATTTCATTATGTCTGTTCGTATCGCGATCCAACATTAGTTAAAATGTAACATACTCGTATGTATGTAGATGTATGTATAAGATGGAATTCAACATGATTATTAGGTAAGATGAAATGTAATGATGGAAAATATTGTCAATTTCAAATGTAATATTTCCCTATTTATATATGTTTGTGATTTTTCGATTTTCCTTCTTATCTTTAACAACAAAAACTACTGTACTGTGAAAAAAACTGCCTTCTCTTCGATCTGAACTTCTTTTTGTGTTCATCTTACATATATATATATGTATGTTGTTATATTTATCTTATATATTTCGCTTTCTCTCTGCCAATCAATATTCTGGTAAAACGTTTCTTGAATACTAATGAACGACATCTACAAAAAGCACAGAGCGAACGAACGAACGAACGAGCACAAGAAAAAAATTTAAGAAACACAACAAAACAAAGTTAAATTTTCAATATAACAATAAGAAAGTGAAGAGAACTGTACATACATATATATAGGAATAAGATGATGCGAAGAAAATGCTGAAAAACCATAACACAGTGTAGAGGTACGTACCTCACAGTGGAATGAAGAAAACGCAAAAGAAAAATTATCTTCTGTACACCGTTTCGTTGTCTTGTATTATATGGATTTTGTATATGTTGGATGTGCCAACTACCAAAATTCGTAAAATAATTTTTTTCTTATTTTTGATTTTCTTTTTCGTATATGTAAGACGCGGAGCATTTGTAAAACGAAGAAATTGAATTAAATTTTTGTTAAGGATTTTGGAATTTTAATTTGAAAATATGAGAAAATAGAAAACCAATGAGTCGCGGCAAAGAAAATGATAATTTGGCTGTATATGGTAGAAGGAATGGAAATGAGATATCGGAATGGTCAATGCGTAAAATGGAAAATAGGTTATAGCTGCGTCTATAAGACAGTTTCAACCGACAATGTTGGTAGAAGGTAGAGTATGAGTAGGAGAAGTACTTCACGAACAAGCAGAAGTAATGGTGTCTCTAATATAACAATATGTCAGCATAGAACTGTTATCATCCTCATCATCTATAATGAGCAACAGAGGAATACCAAATCCATCGATAGTATATGACCTACTTTTCAAAAAATTGCCGCCAAATCCACCCTCTTTGGAGGTTGGTCCAAAGGATTCTGCAGAGATTACCAAAATCTTCAACTGAAAATATATTTCAATGCGAAAAATAAAACGTCGATCTCCGCCGAGCTCCGGCGAGCTATGAGAGAAATAAAGGAATTCATTGCTAAATTGAAAGAAGAATATACAATCTTAAAGAGAGAAAATGAGGAAATTATGAAAGTTGTACAAACACCTGCAGTACTTGAGACGACTCCTAAAACCTGTCATCGAGGATGTCAGTGATTCATTCCATACGGACGAAGAAGGACTTGAAAGTGAAGCTAATTAGGTCTTACATCAAATTAGAAGACCAAGCAAGAAAGGGAGAGCTCTACGTTCTCTGGAAATGGCATAAAATTTACCTACAACTTCAAAAGATGTTCCTAGAAGCCAGATAATATTTAAAAAAAACAACTGACTTCTGAAGAACAGCCATCTAAACCAAAAGAGAAAATACCTCCACCTATTAGCATCGTTGGAATATCTATTCCACAATACAATCGATTATGAAATCGGGTACGACAGGTGAGTATAAACTCGTATCTCTGAACATTGAGGCCTGGAAAATTGTGACGGACTCTAACACCTATAGAGCTTTAGCTACGAATCTAAATTTCGAGGGATATCAGTAGGTTACCCATAAGGGGATAAGAATAATCGTCCAATAAAGGTTATGTCAATAAGCCTCTACCCAACCTGCGCAAAATAGGAAATTATCGAAGATATCAAGCAAAAGGAGTTCAAATCAAGAAAAAAGGGCCTTCCACTATTTATGCTCACATTCAATAATAAATAAAAAGTGAAAGATGTGAATAGTATCAATTTGGCAATACTTAAAATGAGAGTTGAATTGAAAAAATAGCGGTCGCATACCGCACTGCAAAAAATATCAAGGTTTTAACCATACTCAGATATATTGCCAGAGAGAGGTGTGCTGGTAAACATCACGCTCAATTATGCTCGGTTGGTAGAAAATTACCCGATCTTATAGACTTCTTTGTCACCAAAGGTATAGACCAGAAAACATATATCTAGGAAGCAGCGACGAGATTATGTCAGATCACACCTGTTATTATGACAATCTGTGAAACGATTGTTGAGAATACTAGTCCACTCTGGCTAACAAATAACCAAACCTGCTGGGGAAAATTTCAGAAGCTTATTGAGGATAATATCTAGAAAAAGAACTAGAACCACTTAAGAGCGTCATACCACAAGTGGCGTGAAGTAGTACAACATCAAATACATGAAACACATGCAAGAAATTTGATGCTACCAAGTTAGGGAATTGGTAGCATCAAAACGAAAAGAAAGAAAAGTTTGGCAAAGGAACCGAGCGTCTGTCCAACTAACTAAAGCTGTTAATTAAAGATACAAAAATGAGTCCATTAATAAATACCTAAGAAGTCTGTCTGGGGAAAAGGATACCGAGTACTCCCTTTGGAAAGCAACAAAAATGTTAAAACGACCTAAACTTCAAATGCCTCCAGTTAGAAACGACGATGGAACTTGGGCTATAAGCGCAAAGCAAAAAGTAACATTATTAGAACTCAACTTGATAACACGTTCCAGGCTTTACCTATAGACAAACAGTAGATACCACCAGAACGTAAAGTGGACAAGTATAATATAGCTCCTGTCACAGTGTTCTTAAAAGAGAAAATCAAAACAAACCTTAGTGCAAAGAAATCTCCAGGAAATGACTTAATTACAGGACAAATAATAAATAATAATTACGTCCCACATCAATGGAAAGTTTTTGAAGTAATCATGATACCTAAACTAAACAAACCAATAAATGTTAAAAACTCACCGCTCAGGTGGCGCAGTGTTTAAAGCTGCGACAGTTGGAGCGGGAGGTATCGGGTTCGAATCCCGATAGAGGTAGGATGCAAAAGGGATTTTTGACCATACGATTACGATCGGTGGTGTGAATGAACATATCCATGACCACCTGTTGGAGTGCAGAATTCATGGGCCAACCTATCTTCCATGACAGTACTATAGGCTGTCATAGAACTATGCAATGGGCAGATGGTTAGGAAAATCGGACCTATAGCCGTACTTACTCGGATGACACAAATCCGAATGTTTGATGACCCAAATCCAGTGAGAAGGCTGCAAAGGAAGAAACCATTTGATCTACTAGATCCAACCTGGAACTGCTAAAAATATAATAAAATTATAATTTTAGCAGTTCCAGGTTGGATCTAGTAGATCAAATATGTAAATTATTTTATTTATAATTCCAAAGGGCTATAACCCTCCAATCGTGTGTTTAAATCATGCAATATAAATTACTGGATGATTTGTAAATCAGTTGTAATAAATAAATAAATCCAATGAACAACATTCAACAATGGCAGTATGTAAGCTTATTCTACCCCTCCAATACATTAACATGGTTCCTCATTAGCCCCAGTAGTGTGATACCAAATCAATCGAATACTGTTCGACAAAGTTATTCCTCCGAATACCAAGAGCCCTGAATTAATGTAATCAACTGCAGGATGGATCCTCAACGAACATCTTTGTGGTCTGTATTTGAAGTTCCTAAGCGTCACAAGCTATAATTGAATATGCGTATTCAATTACAGCTTGTGGCGCTTAGGGACATTAAGTAGGAACATTGGATCCTGGCCTTGAATGGCAGTTGACTGAGGTCTTACAAAGAAATTACGCAAATGATGAGTTCAGGATGGCATTCCTCATTAAATCAATCAAGTTTGGGCTTTGTTTTCACTACACCGAGAGTTTTACAATACCGAGAGCAGTGTTGACTTCATCAGACTGTCAATTAGATCACAAAATAAATTTACTGATGAAAAGGTATAAGAAATATAGTTAAGCACGGAAATATGTTCGAGGGCGTCTTAAAACTGAGTAGTTCCACACGGTATCTGTCTGAAACACAACCTTTTCGAGTCACTCTAACCTAGACACGTATCAGATCAAACCTTAATTTACATTTATTGACAATGTACTCCAACGCTGTTGGTGGTGAATAATGAAACTTAATGTAGCATGTTCTACTTGATGACCTCATTCCGTAACAGATAGTGATTAAAAAAAATTCTGGAAACAGAGGAACTACAAACATATTTTCGAAAACATCTCAATTTATCTGATGTGGCCAATGCTGTGCCGTACCAGTGACTTAGAGTAGAGGTGGACAAATATTATATAGCCATGTCCGATCATAAGAATCGGTTATATATAAGTTAATACATGAGCTTTTTCGGTTAATTTTTAATATTTATTAAAAGCCTTAGCCAAATAAAAGTATTGGCACTGCATGAGAAGGTTTTAAATGCCCCGCCCCCCCCTCCCCGCACAACTGATAAAAAACTATGTTTAATAATTATGAGATCCTGACACACATCCTCATACACAGATAAAAAAAGCGATTAAAATAAACCGAAGCAGTGAGAACTGGAGGCATAGAGCACGAATCCCGACAGAGGTGGGATACAATTTTTTTTCATTTGGAGTGCAGAATTCTGAACCAGCCCATCTCCATGTCAGTACTTCAGAGTGGCATGGAGTTACGCAAAGTACGCAGATGGTTATACTATAGTCGGACTTATAGCCGTACGTATATCGAATTTATAGCTCGATTTGGCTGTAATGGTGTAAGAAAGGACGTTAATGAGTGCCTTCAGTCCCAAAATAGATTGGAAATATACGAAACAGACAAAAAACAGCTTATCTGTCGACTAAACTTTTCAGTTCTGCGACAAAATGTAGATGGGTTCGTGATAGAACTCACATTTAGATGGTTTTTGAGCTCTTCCAATTTTGATTGTACTTAAACCAGATTATGACACTCCATTAAGATTTTGTAAATTTAAAACGTCTGCACAACTATATAACAAAATAAATATAGTTGTGATTTCATTGGCACTCCTGATCTGCTGAACCATTCATGTTACTGCCGGTAACAACATATAGCCCGTAGTTCTCTTGCCACCAATGGTTTCCCAATTTGTACATTATTGTCATCTTGCTCTCTTCAAAAATCAAGTATCTGTGCATCTGGTTTTGGTCACAAGATTACTTGGCATGAACCATTAAAAAAATATTGAAGAGAATTGCAATAGAACATGCAAAATTTACTGGAAATGTAAGGAGTGTATATCTGATGGCCTGGATATATCTGGTAGCCCAGAACTATAAATCGACTTGAAAGATAACTCTGTAGCACCTTCGTGCAAAAAACTTGTTTGTCTTGGCGTTGTGAGAGCTACACATACTAGAGTCGATCGAGGGTTGGGCTGTAGTCACTTAATCTGTGGATCATAAAGAATTATAGCCGTAAGCCTGTGTTATAGAGAACGTTATTCCAGGCGTATCGGTCACAGCCAAATATGGAGGGAGATTACATAACTGCTCATATGCCACGGACACTATGGTGTCCAAACATTTCTGTTTAGTGTAATTATTACCGAAAGGTATAAATGAGGCTACCGTTACCAATTGCAAGTCTCTAATATAGACGAGCTATACGTTTTTCTTGTGTTATCCGATGTAACGGAGAAAACATCTGCTGGCTGGCACAGGGATTCTAAACTCAACAAGGTCTCAAATGAGTTCATTCGCACCACCGATCGAACCGTCCAAACGATCGATGGTGAAAATTTCTTTTCGCACCCTGCCCCTATTGGGATTCGAAATCGGTACCTCCCGCTCCAAGCCCCAATTTTTTTAACCACTGTGCAACCTGGGCGGTAAAAACGGATGGAATGTAGATGAACTGAACAGATCATCGTATCTGCATATTCTCTGAGAGTCGCAATGTTTTAAGGGATATTTGTTCCAATGACTTAGCGATCTGAATAAAGTCATACACTGGATATGCTGTCATATAGAGACGTATTGACCGATAAATTGGCTCGGGTGGGTGCATCTTTCCATTTTTTGGGATCAGAACCAACGTCGTTATCTTTTAAGAGAGACATCGACAGTTACCGCAGAAGTCATCGGACAAACCCATTTTGGAAGGCTTAACCAGGAAGTTTTTCTGTAGCAGTTTTTCTGTTACTTTGACAGACATGCTTTAAGGGGGTTGTAAACTCATCTAAACGCGCTCATTTGGGAAAGAATGTCACAATAGGCCAATCGAGGCTGAGTGACACAAAAAAATTATCGACCAATTTTTCCATAATGTCTTTCCATTTTGGATAATAGCTCAGTGGTTAAAGCAGTGGCAGCTGGAGTGGTATGGGTATTAGTAATGCTAAAGGGATTTTTCGCAATCTGATTACGATCAGTGGAATGAATATGGAACCTCCGTTAGGAGTGCAGAATTTAATAGCCGACTCTTCTTCCAAGTCTATACTATAGGCGGGCATACTATAACCGTACCGTCCTCGATATTAAGTACCTTGAGGCTTAAAACAGATTTGCCAAGATTTAAACAGCTAGACAGACAGATACTTCCAAGTATCCAATCAAATAGTCAGTTTTAAATGCTACGGCAGTTGGACTTAATTTAGCTTAAGGTATGCCATGATATTACCAATACCGATCATGGCCAGATGAATCTAATTTATATAGCGACACTATATAACATTTGAATCACACGCATGCCGACACAATATAGCTCGCATTGATTTTTTTTCCAGCTGACATTGCGTCTGTCTCGAAATCGATGTGCGAACAAGTTAATTTTTCAAATAGAAGATAAAATCAAATAAAATTTTCGAAAATAGAATAACAAAATCCATTCAAATCCAATCAGTTGACAATTCATCATTTTCCAATTTAATCTTAAATCTTTAAGACAGATGTCAATAGAAATTTCATTATGTATACTGAATCTGAAATTGAAATAAACGCAAAAAAAATACGAGATGTCTTCTTCTTGTAGTTTCACCATCTTCAGACATCCATCGTTTACCGCACACAATCATAATTTTTTTTTCTTTTAATGAGAATGGAACTGTTAAATTGATAAAATTCTTTAATTTATCCCCCATGAATCCAATCGAACACGCAACACAATACAAGATCGGCCCGAGGCACTAAATAAATCATAACGACGAGTGTATAGAGCACAAAGCTCTCCTATTTCTCATTCGTCCCGTATTTATATACACTCGTACTCTATATAACACTCGTCCCGCCAAATCGAAGGAATGAAATTACTTCCAAAACGATGGACATATTTTTTATTGTTCTGTCAATTGAATTCGATTTTTTTCTCGTCCTATTCGAGATACGTTCTATTCAATAGAAAACAATTGATGACAAATTGAAAATAACACACACACACACAAAAAAGGACGAGGAAAAAGGATTTCCAATGCCGTATATATCGTCATTCAGATAATTGAATGATAGCCGCGAGCTTTTCTATTATATATTTTCATTTGGGTTTGACGAAATCGTCTTTCAATCAAACCAGATGGTTTATTACTTTAATATTGTCACAAGGATGCTGCGTGATTATGTATGTATCCCTTTTGCTGAAATGGCCAACATTATATACACTTAAATGCGATGATTTGGATATAAATCGACCCTTTTCGGTGTAAATTAAATTGTTTCGGCTCCAACACGTTCTCAAGGATTTCAATTATCGTGTAGCATTTGAAGTGGTTACACATCTATATTGTTATTCATGGGAGGATTGAGATGATTTGGTTTTATTTAACGAGCCTACGTGTGCACACATATATAAGTCGAGAGGGTTGTGTATATACATCGCAAGTGGCTGAGAAAATTAGAAACTACATGAATGGAGGTAATTATTGGATTAACGTGCTTGCGATGTCAAGGATCGCCCGGGGCGGATACATTTCACACTCTAAACCCTTTTTGTGTAGAGTAATTGGTAGCCTCATAGCACAACAGTTTGTAATCACGATATAAGTCGATGGTCATATATACGATCGATCGACATTTTTTGTGTATGTCTTAAGAACAATTATATATTGATAATGATGCGAAGAAACAAATAATTTTTTTTTTGTTTCTTAACGAAGACGTGACATGACAACGCTGATGATGATGATAAGTAATTTAAAATGAAAAAAATTTAACATTTATTGACGATAATTTATGATAGGTATTGTTGTGATATATTTGTTAATGGAATCTTTTATGTACGTTTCTCAAGAATAAATCGCAAACTGTAACCCTGTATGGTCTTAAAAACTTGTTTGGTTCATCATTGTGTTGGCAACGATCACATTAAATGATGGTAGGATCTTGTGTGTCCTTATAGGGCATTTTAGGACTAGGTTTTCTAGGGTCGCAACTTTAGGGATCTATTGTACCATCTAGGCAACCATGAATATTTGACAGTCACGGTCACGTGCTTTAGCGAGTCGATATTTGTGTAAACCTATACCGCATTCAGCTCTAACAACTCAATTTTCTTCCCAATCAATCGATCCACTTCGACAATCATCAACTGGTAACGTTTTTACATTTTCTGTTCATTTTAGCCTGTATGCGTTTTAGTGAGGTCGGTATGAGAACGACTAATACTCGAAATGTGCAAAATATGACATTAAAACTTAAATGAGCCACCGCCTAGGTGGCGCAGTGGTTAAAGCTGCGGCAGTTGAAGCTGAAGGTACCGGGTTCGAATGCCGACTTGATTACGATCGGTGGGGTGAATGGACCCATCTATGACCTATTGGAGTGCAGGATTCATGGGCCAACCTATCTTCCATGTCAGTACTATAGGCTGCCATGGAGCTATGCAATGCGCAGATGGTTCTACGTATATCGGACCTATAGCCGTACGTCCTCGATTCTGCTGTAATGGCGTAAAGTAGGGACGTAAATAGCCTTAAAGTGCTTAAAAGAGCCCTCGAAACAGATTGTAGAGATAAAAAAAAAACTTAAACGAGTCACTTAGTGAGGAGCTAGCTGGACAATCTTGATTAGACAGCCTCGTTTTTATGCTTCGATAAGGGTTTTCAAAACTTTAAGTAAGGTTGCCTCTAGCCTGGACGAAAGAGATGGGGATGAAAAGCTTATGATAAGCTTGGAGTGAAGTGTCAGTGTCATATTTTCACCGCTCTGTTTATTGTAACATGCATCAGACTGAGGTCAATGCGATTGAGGAAGTCCTGAACTAGTTGAAACATCATGTTTTATGAACAGTTAATAACTCAATTTATGTTGACAGTCAGCAGATGAATTACGATGAAATGCAGTGACTGATTACAGCTTTAAAAAGTAGCACTTAGAGAAGAACTGGGAGTTTGAGGAAAACAAGAGGTTATGTTAACCACCACAATAATACAAATTACAGGGCTATGCCAGAAAGATCTAGGTATAATATTTAATGACTCCTGCATGACCTGTGAGATGGTGGTTGATTCACTTTCTCTGCTCTTGTCCAGCAATAACGAATATTCCGAACACACAAATATTTTGAAGGTATTCAGAGTATGGAGAGGTTGGTTTGACTTGTAAGAAACATGATGGGTGGTAGAATTTGACGTCTGACGAGTATAACAATTCAGCATACCTTCCCGTGGATTTTTTAAAGGAGATCTCGGCTTGAACCATACCTTAAATCCACCTTTGAGTAAATTACAAATACCATACGGAACTTAAAGAGTTTTCAGAGGAGTAACAATGAATATTCAACATAGTGCCGCTTCCTACATAATCATTTGTATCCTCTTCGTCCACATACCGAGTTCTTCTCAAACATGAAATCAGAAATTTAATGAAAATTTACTGGTCGAATGTTGCAGTGACATCGATACGGAACTGAGGGCTGCCTACAACAGTATGAAGAGTTGATTCGTGATCGAAACCGATGAAGTCAGAGTTTTGATACGTTGCGGATCAACAATGGTCTGATTGTCTGAATCCAACGTCTTCTAGGTAACAATCCTTTGGCCTACGTTATGCTTACTGTGCCTGTATGGGCGATTCGACTACATTTTAATAGATCGTCCCTTTGGCATAAGCATGTTACGATTGTAAAAGCAGTATATAGATGGAAGTAAAATTGGATTGGCTTTTAACCAAGATTTAACCAAGTTGGATAATGCCAACTAACATACAATTTTTTTGTCAGCATTATCAATTTGCCTATTTTCCATAACTATTTTAGTAGAAATAACTGTACGTCTTATAACTTCCGAAACAACCAAGTTCACTTTAGGTCAAAGTGTGCCATCTTAATCTTTGCTATACCATCTTTGATAAGGTCTGTATACTTATCAGCCACTAAGACATCATGCCCAACAGTCTTAGGTTATCTGACGTTGGATCAACTCATTATATAGGAACACCATCGCTTAGATTTAGAACGTCGATATTCATAGCTATAGGTCCTACTTCCACTACACCTGTTATTTGTCACTCTCTTATTTATGCCTAAATAGTCTTTTTCTCTCTCGTAAATCTGAGCCATTGCACAGACTCGTCGGTGATGAATGATCAGATCCGCAAGTTCAGATCGATAACGACGCGATAGAGGTGAAGATAATTGTTGCAAGCTTATATCCAAAACATTGAATCAAATGTATTGGAGTAGAAGTAACATTCAATGGGAGCTTAATATAGGAAAACGGTCTCATATAACAACCCAGAAGGGAACAGATTGGAGTCATACAACCGTTTATAAGTTTATTCTAGGTATGTAGGTGAACCAAAAGCTTTTGTTGGAAACTTATTCTAAGCTATATTGGAAGCTTTATTCTAAGCTACTAGAAATTTATTTATATAATACCTATACCCAACCGTCCAGACAATCGTTTTATAAAAAAATGCTCATGAGTTTCTTATTTTCCTCCCATGCATCGCCAACTCTCAAAAAATAAGAGAACTAAAAACAATAATTTTCATCGAGAGTACCGATCAAGGCATTCAAAGTTCATCTGTCATAGTTGAAGAAGCGACCAAAAAGATTCAAGATAGTTATTGTTTGCTACACAAGTTTTGAGAAAACCGTATGGGAGCCAATAGTCCTTAAAGCACCCTTCCTGGCGATTTCTGTCACATATAGTGGTGCCCAAAATTTCAGTGATTTCTAACTGTAAACGGAAGCGAATCTTTCAAAAGGTAATAAATACACTAAATAATTTGTCAAAAAGGTGTTTGTACTCTAAAGCCTTCGAGTGCATATGGCGCGATAACCTCGTTTTATATTTGGCTGTGGCCAACTCTTGTAGAATGATTACCTCTGACAGGCATGAGTACACTTTCTGATTCAAAGATCTAATGGTAATAGTAACGTATAGTCAGTATACATGCTTCCAAATGTACATGCTTTAGATGACTAGTTTCCAGAACTTTATGTTTAGTGAAAATAGGCTGCGCATCTAGTATGTAATTCTTGGAGTAAAAGACACCACAACCGTGAAGACATTCCATCTTGTGGTAGTCGCTCACTCCCTAAGTTGGTAGTAATTCTCCTTGACTTAAGCAGGGCACTGAACCTCTTTACAAATTTGGTTTTTGTGTGGTTACAGTTCGAAAGCTTTTGCCTTGGGTATATCTAGGGTTTTCATCCTACGAGATGAACCCTATTTTGACATTTTTCCAGGATTTTGCTTTTTCCGTAGCCGAATTGGTTCTAAAGTTTTCTAGGAAACAGCTTGTCCTGTTAGTTTTGAGAATGAACGTTCTTGGCTGCCAGGTTTCAGTCACTAAAACCTAGCAGCTGGTTTGTGATGATGAAATAAATCTTCTTTGAAACTTTAGTTTCATTAAATTATGTTAAACCTCTAGAGATTTTAAATTTGAGTCATTTAAGTCGCATCTGGCTGAGCTCCAAGTTTTCTAAGGAAGAAATACCCACAATTGCTGAACAAGCCAAATATTAACTTATTACAGTTGAATTCATTTTCTCTGCATTAAAAGAACGAGACGCAGTGCTTTAACATTACCTTAAGGGACTCAGAGCTACTTACGCAACGGATTACTCATGGAATCTGAAACGACCAACAATTTCATCCCCTCAAATTCGGCTCTCTCACGGAAGCTGAGGAAGAAGTTACAGAGAAAGCATAAACTGGAAGTCAAAAAATTCTAATGAATTATGCAGATTTGATGTCTAACAGCAAGCAAATCAAGTACAAGTGGCGCACAAATGTCAAACAAACGATCATGGACAATATCGGTGTGAAAAAGAAAGCCTGGTATGGTCTGATAAGTGACTTAGATTTGCAACGTTATTAGATCAGTATAATCACCCATATCACCTGATCAGCTTATTACTCAGTCTATCTAAACTGTACGAAAAAATGCTTTTGCAATAACTTAAGTCAGTTCTAGAGGAGAAGAAAATCATTCCGGACCATCAATTTCGATTTAGAGAACAACACGTTCACAGAGTAATATCTGAAATAAGTAACTCCTGTTTCTGGATATAAAATAACCTATGGCATAGAGGCCGTAAACGGCCCTTACCGCGTCTCAACTGAGACCTTACGAACCATTTTAACGAGTGGTGCACATTGTAGGTGGTCAGCCCAACGTATGTTTTTACACACAATGGCATTTTATGTCATCCGGTGGCATTTTAATTTTTTTTTTTTTTCGTTCAGCGACGAGAATGTTTCTGGATATAGGCTGCTTCACATAACCCAAGCTTTCGATAAAATATGACATAAAAGACAACCTAACATTAGAGCTCCATTACCGACAAGTTTCTGTAAAATTATTTGCTCACTCGAAAATTTTTGGTGAAATGCATGCTCTGATTTAGGCGATATTCATGCAGGAGTAAACTATGAGGCCAGTGTTGCTATTTGTAGTACAGCGGGATGGCCAATAAAATGGAAAATTAAAACCAATGACATAAATTGGTACATTACATTCACACTCCGTTATTTTTGTATTACTCCCAATTGCTCGAGTCATATCTCGCCAAACGAAAATTTGGAGTATCTCATGAAGAAACATACCACAAATTGTATCCAGCCACAGCAGACGTGCTCCAGGGTAGCGTATTAGGATCTATCCCCTATCTACTTTACACTTCCGATATACCGACAACGGAAACAACCTTTCGCAGAATATATCAGTCGAATACTTACAGCAAGCACTCGATTCAGTCAATGGACCAGGTAACATACACGTTGCCGCGCAAAAATACCATCCTTCATACATATCTCAACGGGTTATAAATTCCACAAGAAGAATCTGTCAAATATCTCGGATTGCATCTTGAATCAAGATTGAACTGGAAATACCACGTCAGACAAAAAGCAGAGCAAATCAAACAAGCGAGATGTACTGGCCTATATAGGAAGACATAATAAACTAAGCCTGTATTGGAATCGCCTGATCTACGAATCGATAGTTAAATTTATTTGGACGTATGGTAGCCAATTCTGGGGCTGCACTAAACAGTCAAATCGTTTAGTTATCATCGCATCCAAAACAAATTTCTACATGCAATTACGAATGCTTACCGCTACGGAGCCAACGAGGATTACACAACGATCTTAATATAATATATAGGGGCGATTGTCTCATATACACCGAAACATTCCAACCAAGTTCGGTTGAGGCCAAAGTGTGCCGTCTTGATCTTTTCCTATACTATCCTTGATAACATGTTTATAATTATCAGCTACTAAGACCTCATTTCCAACGGTATTAGAATATTTTATACGTTAGATCATATTATAAAAAGTCCTTAGATATAGGAGGTTAAGAGGAACACTATCGTTTAGAGTTAAAACTGTGTAGCTACTAAACCGTTGGACATGAAGAATCTACTAAACCGTTCGGACAGTCGATTGATTGAACACCCATTAAAGTATGTCTATCACAGTTGAAGAATGATTATCTCTGGCCATAGTGTAGTATGCACTGATCACACAATGCCCAAACGACGTATCGCATGGCTATGACTTGATCCCCAATTTTTGGATGTAATTTTTGAAATATTTTCCAGAACCCTGCAGCAAGTGAAAATAACCTTTGTCTAGTTTGTAATTCTTTGACTACAAGACACCAAAAATGTGGAGACCAAACTAGATGTCGAGGCAGTCACGGTAGTCGTCCACTTCCTAAGTTGGCAGCAATTCTCCTAATTGACTTATAGGCATGGCATTTCATGATTGGCATTTCATGATTGGTTTCAACCGCCCAGGTGGTGCAGTAGTTATCGCTGCGACAGTTGGAGCGGGAGTTACCGGGTTCGAATACCGATCCAGAGTAAGATGCACAAAGGGATTTTTCACCATCGATCGTTTGGGTGGCTCGATCGGTGGTGTGAATGAACACATCTGTATCCCCTGTCAAATTTAGAATCCATGGGCTATCCCATCGTTCATGTCAATACTATAGGCTGACATGGAGCTATGCAATGAGCAGATGGTTCATAAAAGTGGTATCACAACGGACTCAGTGTGGCAATCGCCGGTCTAAGTGTGCATAAGTAGCCGCAAAAGGGTAACAGTTCGGTTTGGTTCATGCGAAAGGGTTACAGTTCGGTTTGGCCTGGTCATATTCAGGGTTTCCATCCTACAAGATAACCACTGTTTTGACCTTTTTTCACGATTTTGCTATTTTCATAGCACAATTGGTTCTAACTATGAGAATGAAGTTAGCTGCGGGAAAATATGTTTTTATTAAAACCTTCTAGAGCTTTAAAATATGTATTCGTTTACGTCCCATCTGGCGTTACTAGAGTTTAACTGATTACAGTTGAACTCATTTTCTCTGCACTAAAAGAACGCCATGAATTCTTCAGCATTACATTAATGGACTCATAGCTACTGAAGCAAAGAATTTTCACAGTGGAAAGTCACATGTAACTTGAAACAACCAGCACATAAATCCCCTCCATACCGGCTCACTGACAAAAGCAGGGCAAGAAGTGATGAGAAAACATAGAGAAAACAAATATATTGGCTAGACACCTTAGCGCAGTGTTTAAACATAACGAGCAAACTGTTGGCCAAGAAGTTCTAATGAATTTTGTAGATACGTCTGAAAGCAAACCAATCAAATACAAGTGCCTTTCAATAAACTGTAACATAAAGGACTTATACCTATAATTAGAGCCCAATAACCGACAAGCTTTGTTAGGGATGCTTTTGTGGGGTGCTGTATATAGTATAGTATGAATGGTGGTTGGGACTTGGGACTGGCTCACACCCCTTTTATTATTATTCCCCATCAATATAATTCATCTTATTGATGAATTATGGTTGTGAACCAGTTTTAAATGAAAAAACATTTCCCCTGTTTTCTACAAATTTCATAAAAATTGCAATATCGATCAAGTTATCGAGTAGTTAACTTGGTAGTGATTGTGCGGTGGCCTTGCCGTGATAATTAAATTGAGTGCAAAGAAAAAGAATAGTAAATTGGTAACCCAGATACTCAAGTGCAATATAGTGCAATACCAATATATATATATATATATATTTATATATATATATATATATATATATATATATATATATATATATATATATATATATATATTATATATATATATATATATATATATATATATATATATATATATATATATATATATATATATATATATATATATATATATAGCTAATACAGAAAATTCACTTCTGGAGAAAATTGTGGTTAACCAGTTCGATAAACCTTAATCTTAAGGTATTCGTAGTCGAGGTAATTATATATGAGCTTTCTATATCTCCCGTTCACTATCATTTTTTTTATTCGAATTGTTCGTAGTTGAGAACGAAAACGTGGGAAATACGTATATGAGATTCCAAAAGTATCGCTGATTACGGTGATAAGCCGCACAAGGTCGCACGGTTTGCAAGTCACATGGCGTGCAATGGAATAAACTGCATCTTGGTAGACGCCCTTCAAATCGGAATCCCATTAGATGCCAATTAGAATATATAATCTAGTTTTAGTGTAGTTCAAAAAAAAAACTTTTTGCCTTTAAAAAGATAATTTGAGTGAAAAAAAAAAAGAAAGAAAGAAATTATTTTGCAGTTCAGATACTTTCTTACATGTTAGTAACGGGAGAGCTCGACCGGGTGACGTGGTAAGTGCTGATGATTTATTTTATTACTCTGTTTTTTGTTATATAAAGCCAATACACGTTGTCATTGTGATGGTCTATAAAGTGATAGACCCATAAAAGATTTTTTTTTATTGCTCAAATTTTTTTTTTGAAGTTAGAACTTTATTGTTATTTATTTAGTTGTAATTTATTTGTTGAAGGTATGATCTATTATTAAATTGTTCCTGCTTATTGTTAGCAAATATATCAACTTGTTATATATTATTAACTTCTTATATATATATATTAACATAACAATAAAAGCAAATGAAATTTAAATGAAACGGGAACTATTTATTATGACGGACTAGTTTTAGTTTTGGTGAGGTGAGGTACGCTATGGGAACGTGGTCATAAGCTGTTTTTGTGGTCGTGCTATCAATGCGTGGTGGTCAAGCTATCAATGCTGAGTTGGAGAGTTTCAGGCAGACTGTTGTTGCACATCATTATTGTTCTTAAACGGGTGATTACAAAAATGGCGACCATAAGAACCCCCTATTATCCTCTGAATGCTACCCAGCTACAAGGATGTGCTGGTCGTCAAAGTCCGTTACAGAAATGGCGCCGAACAGGGACCTGAGGATTTTTGTTAGGTCAAACATTTGAAAAGTGCTTCGGTTTGTTTTAATTTTTTTTTTTTTGTTGTCCTAATAAGATATCCAAGAAAGCTTCTCTTTCCATCTACAGGTTTTTGTTAGTTGGCTTGTAAGTGTTTACTTGCAGCGGATAAATTCCTTCTTTGTGTTAAAAATAAATTTAAAAATGATCTACTAAATATTTCTGCTCGCTTAGATTCTGGTAGACATTAAAATTCTTTTTATTTGTTTTCAAAGTTTAATCCGATTGATTTTAATTTTTTTTTGTTATTGATTGAATAGTAATGACTTTATGTAATCTCAAAGGCAAATTATTTTAACTCCTCGGTTTATTCTCTTTCAATTTCTTTTTGTTTAGCATCAGACATCAAACGTACTAAAAAAAAATGTTATGTGTTACCCGTTTTATTGATGGACACTGGACAGTGTCTTTTGTCGGTATTGATTAGATTCCGAAGTGATTCTTCGTGTTCTCAGAGCCAATAAGGATTAACTTCTCAATAGAATGGATAACTTTTAACCTGATCACTTAATTCATTAGAAATATTAGTATAGTATTGTGATCTTCAACTCTTAGGTAATGGTACCAAAATGTAACACGTCCTCCAGCGTACGAAATCACCTCCCATTTTTATTCATTATATCGAATATATTTATAGTAATAATCCAATTATTTACAAATATTACTCTTATTATAGTTTTATTATCATTCTTTATAATATCTTAGTAATTTAGAAAGTCGTTATTTATAGTCGTAAATTTCAGAAAATATTAGTCGAAGAAATTTGTTATTTCTTTAATCCATTTTTTTTTACTCATTTAACGTTTGAGTGCCTTCTCTTGTCAACTTCACGCATAGTTGCAATGTCTTCAGAAGTAGAATTATTGAAACTGTTAGGCCCAGAAGAGCTAGAAGTAGAATTTAAAGTGCGTGGTATAGCTCCAAATCGGCCAAATGCAGAAACTTTACTAGTGGAATCTTGGAATCGCGAACGCACTGACGCGTCGTGCAGACCAAAAGATAGCCATATTTTGACAAATCCAATACAGGAGTATATCTTTGCTATCAAAAATGTCAAGTGATTTAGTATCAGAGTTGCCACTTAATTACTCTCCAATGCAAGTAGCGCTCGATTCGTTTATTTAATACTCACCGTGAACTGCATAACCTGAAAAATTTATTTGATCAGCTTCAAAGACATCAACGAGGGTTGATTTTGCAAGGCAGAGAACCAATACAGCAAGAAAAAATCACCACTACATCAGTACCGCAAGAAAAATCTGAAAGTTGTCCAAAAGTTTCAAACTTGATGGATAACAAAATCACAGAGAAGTCAATCACAATGGAGAAACAGAATAATCTGATTGTAGCAACAGCCCATTTGTCTACAGACAACATTTCGCACACAGCATCTGGCTCCAATAACACCCATTTAACATCTAGTCCAAGTACATCAAAAATCGAAATACCACCATTTATACCTGATACAAATCATGAAGTCATAAATACGTTTGATCCTTTATTTGATATGACAAACGTCCCACATGTCGATATAGCCAGACATGAAGCGCCTGGTAGAGGCGGCAACTCATATGTGAATTTTGATTTCAGATATGATGGGACCAACAAACCACTTATTATCCACCGATTTTTAGAAGGGACAGCTGAGCGTTGGTATTGGGTATTGGGCTACATAATTATCCACACGCAAACTGGTTACAAACACGACAGGCAATAGTATCAAGATTTAGCAAGCCAGAAAATGAAGATGAACTCAGGCGTCGTATACAGAGCAGATTTCAGCGCCCAGCTGAATCATTTAATGACTTTTTACTGGATATTCAAACATTAAATGTGAAATTAGTCAATCGTTTATCAGAGTCAGAGCTCCTTACTCGGTTACGTAAAAACATGAACTCGGTTACTGTAAAATTATTAATTATTATTTGCTCAATCGAAAAATCCATTGATTTATGCGTTATTCATGCAGGGGAACCGCAAGGGAGGGTACTATGGGACCAATGTTGCAATTGACGGTAGAGCAGGATGACTAACAAAATAAAAAATAAAGGCAAATGAGCGTAAATCGGTACATTACTTTCACGGCTTAGAGACGAAATAAAATCGTTCTGCCACAACACGAAAGCGTTAAATATCTTGGACTATACATTAAGGTGCAAGTCTGACGATGTAAAACAAATACATTCAAGATTGGTTAATTGGAAAAGACTCAGAGTTAGGTCTAGACTGTAAGGTCTTGCTGTACAAAATGACAAGCTCATCTGGAGATATGGTAGCAGTGGGGCTCTGTGTGTGCTTTCAACATAATAAAATTTGTAAGAATGCTGTCACGAATATTTGAGACAGTGGTAAACGCACCCTGGTATGTACGCAATGAAACCTACGTCAAAATAGAGGTCCTGTGTGTTTTTAATACTAAATGAATCTTGGACAGAATGGATATTTAAGCAGTGGTTAGCAAGTTGAAGATATAGCTGATGGGAATGTCTGATATGACGTCATAAAGAGAAAGTCTAAGTATCTTAACGATTATTTATTCTTGTGGTGTGAACTTTATGCATTTACGCACACACATACCTTCATACAAATCCAGCTTCATGGAAAAACACAAATCATTCATCGCCAAAAACTTTTAATAAATTTCCAGACAAAATTCATTTAATTCTTTAATGAAATGTTATTTTAATTAACTTGATCTTATAAATACTCGTACAAACATTGTTTCGCAGTTTCTGTTCGTTCGTCTTGAAGATCATGTTTCACAAAAATATCGTCTCATAATATACATTTATATTTCTTATAACAAAACCAAAAGACACAAATATGTGACATTCTTGATTAATTCTTATCACAAAACTGAAACAACAACAAAAACAATTGGAAATTCTACAAAGCAGGAGAGGAGTAGCAGCAGCAGCAGCAGCACAAAAAAATCAATTTCTTATAAAACACTGTGTGTCTTACTTGCCATTATTGTTATTATTCTAATGTTGTTGTTGTCGTCGTCATGAACTTGAAAACTCTTTAAGACAATTCAATATTCTATGAGTGTGGTGCATGAATATGTGTGTATGTATGTGTGTGTGTGTGTGTTAATACATATAAACAAAAAAAGCTTTTTTCTTGTGCTTTGAATTTTGTTTTTTTGTAAAACAAGAAAAATCGGGACAAAAGTTAATTTTGTATTCTGATCGAGTGCCGGTAATGTCGACGGATTAAACAGCACTAGCATAATAGTAATATCAGACAAATGGAGACACACACCCATACATACACATATAATATACATAATATACAATAAGATTTTTCAATGTTTGGCAAAATTTGGCGTAATACGAATTTATATTTTCAATATTTGAAAAATTGATAATTTTCATTTTCAATTGGATTTATAGAAGATTATCAAGTGCTTGTTGTTGTTGTTGTATATACGTTTTAGGCTTACTCGAGATATATTGCAGGATAGTGTCGCACGCCGTGAAATCGGTTTTGTTTCATATATCATAAATCGTACAGTATATAAACGACCCGATAACTGCGGATAAATCTATCCCCTTTTTAGTGCGTGTGTGTGTGTGTGTGTGTGCAATAACGCATTTGACATTATAGATCACAGACACACCATAATATATATAAGATGTTTATCGCACACATAATATGAACCATAAACCTGACACCATCATAAAATAAAACGGAAAATTTTCACTTTATGTACGAATATATACCATATACATCGAGGAGTTAACCCCTTGAATTTTCTTTTGTATCTACATACTCGTACATAACGACGCATCTATTTAAAACGCACCGATCCTTTACTCGTTATATTCGAAAAAGCGTGAATATTTATTTCCTGATTCCTTTTTTGTTCCATAATTTTCTCTTGCGCCTTATATAGAGAATCCTTTTTGATTAATGTTTGTGATAATCTTTTATCATGTTCGTTTTGTTGTTGTTGTTGTCGGTGGTGTTATTTCTGAGATGAAGAAAATGAAGATAATAAATAAAAATGGTGTAAAATGGTTGGAAATTTTGTTTTGGGTGTTAGTTAAAATGAAAATCCTTTTTTGGAGGGAAATTCGTTACTTTTGTGTGAGTGGGTGGTGGTAGTGGTTGGTACAGCATAATGATATGAGTATATTATTGGTAGGTAATTTTTGGATACTGTATACTCTACCCAAAATGAATAATGGTGGAATTAATTCGGTGTGATATCTAATGTAATGGCTATCCAATAAGTCCCAACTCCAGTCAAAACATTGGATCTGATATCATCGGTTTTGTCTCCATCTAGTTCGTTTAAATTCACTCATTCATTGACGTAATGCAAAGTTTTGAGAATATGCCAAAACCTTCAAATAGGTTCATGGCAAAGTTACATGGCATTTCGGGCATTTGCGTACTAATTGTTACATTCAGAACAGTATTCTGTGATAGATTAAGCAATTGCTTAAAATGAATTATGAGAACTCTAGCCCATCGTCAACAGCCTTCGAGCATTGGTTTGCTAAGTTTAAACATGGCCACACAAAAAACCATAATACTTACACATTAATACACATTTTGGGATGAAAAGTCAAAATTTTTCATTGATAATGAAAGGTGGTTTTAGGTCTGCATCATTATATTTACGATTTTTTCCCACTAAAAGTAGGCCAATACCTTTAATTTCATCTCATGTTGCCTTTAAGTTGTAAGATTGTTTGTACAAATAACTGTACAAAAAATAATCAAGTGGTGTTAAATCTATTCTTCTTGGAGGCTAAACCAAAGGACCTTGACGCGAAATTCATTCGATTTGCTTTTTACATTTTATTGTTCGTTTTCAACGAAACTCGGCCCTATGGTACCACCAGTCAATAAAGCACACCAAACAATTAGTCTCGAATGACGCAGTACAGCTTCGTGAATAACATGAGGATTTTACTGATTGACGGACACATTAAGATGAAAATGAGCTTCATCGCTAAAGATGATTTTTGATGAAATACCTTCATTTCGTTCAAGCATCCAATTAACAAAATGACGATTTAAATAATCTTTTGGATTTAATTTGTGAGTTAGTTGAAATGAAGATCAACAAACGCTTTTACTTACAGTTGTCACTGTATCAAGAGTACGAACAGGTTGATACGGTGTACGACCTTAAGATCGTAATGTAAAGTTACGTACGACAACCAACAGCCTGTAGATAGCAGAAAGTAGCTGTGTATACACTATTTAGTATGTAAATTGATCATGAGCTAGCCCTATTCAAAGTAGTTTCACGCTCACTGACGTTGAACAAATACCAGTAACGTGTAGATACTTCAAAGCACTTTTTTGGAATTTACCACTATACATAGGATTTTAAGGTCGATATGGAAGGGTTAAGCCACTTATATCGTAGACTTAGTATTGAATAAGTTATTCAAAACTGACTTCAAACGAGTAAAGTTGAATTGCTTCGAATCAATGCAGATAACCCGTTCAACCACAAAGATCGAATAGATCAGGACAGATTTCAATTGAAAACAAAAACTGATACAACAAAAGAGTGACAAAAGCTTATTGATACACTCAACTATGGGAGAAAGTGTTCTAGGATTCGAAAATAATGTTTCAAAAATCGTAACAATAACGAAACCCAAAATAATTCAGATGAATGTGGTAGAATAACGTAACCTTAACTTACTCACATTCAGCTGTTTAACATTAAACGTCGGTATAGTTCACTTTTAGAACGATCAATAGATGGGGTGAGTAAGGCAACCATATTAATTTTAACATCATTAGGAGTGCCTGAAATATTTAACATTCACTAATGTAATAATAACCTACTTCCTGAACAATTTTCATAGTATGGAGCTTCCATACATAATGTACTTTTATGGACTAAAAACCTTTTTTAATTACATTGTTTGTTGGTTTAACGATCAAACTTGTGTCGGCTAACTTTCACTGTCTTGTAACGTACTTAAGTCTTAACACAGCACTGATTATAAAATCAACATTTTCATTGGCTATAAAACAAAGCATTGAAAATCAGATTTCAAATTTCCAATTTCACAAATTTCACAAATTTTTCAAATTTCACAAATTTCACAAATTTCACAAATTTCACAAATTTCACAAATTTCACAAATTTCACAAATTTCACAAATTTCACAAATTTCACAAATTTCACAAATTTCACAAATTTCACAAATTTCACAAATTTCACAAATTTCACAAATTTCACAAATTTCACAAATTTCACAAATTTCACAAATTTCACAAATTTCACAAATTTCACAAATTTCACAAATTTCACAAATTTCACAAATTTCACAAATTTCACAAATTTCACAAATTTCACAAATTTCACAAATTTCACAAATTTCACAAATTTCACAAATTTCACAAATTTCACAAATTTCACAAATTTCACAAATTTCACAAATTTCACAAATTTCACAAATTTCACAAATTTCACAAATTTCACAAATTTCACAAATTTCACAAATTTCACAAATTTCACAAATTTCACAAATTTCACAAATTTCACAAATTTCACAAATTTCACAAATTTCACAAATTTCACAAATTTCACAAATTTCATAAATTTCACAAATTTCACAAATTTCACAAATTTCACAAATTTCACAAATTTCACAAATTTCACAAATTTCACAAATTTCACAAATTTCACAAATTTCACAAATTTCACAAATTTCACAAATTTCACAAATTTCACAAATTTCACAAATTTCACAAATTTCACAAATTTCACAAATTTCACAAATTTCACAAATTTCACAAATTTCACAAATTTCACAAATTTCACAAATTTCACAAATTTCACAAATTTCACAAATTTCACAAATTTCACAAATTTCACAAATTTCACAAATTTCACAAATTTCACAAATTTCACAAATTTCACAAATTTCACAAATTTCACAAATTTCACAAATTTCACAAATTTCACAAATTTCACAAATTTCACAAATTTCACAAATTTCACAAATTTCACAAATTTCACAAATTTCACAAATTTCACAAATTTCACAAATTTCACAAATTTCACAAATTTCACAAATTTCACAAATTTCACAAATTTCACAAATTTCACAAATTTCACAAATTTCACAAATTTCACAAATTTCACAAATTTCACAAATTTCACAAATTTCACAAATTTCACAAATTTCACAAATTTCACAAATTTCACAAATTTCACAAATTTCACAAATTTCACAAATTTCACAAATTTCACAAATTTCACAAATTTCACAAATTTCACAAATTTCACAAATTTCACAAATTTCACAAATTTCACAAATTTCACAAATTTCACAAATTTCACAAATTTCAAGAACCTGGTTAGTTTTAGTTGATGAGAATAGCATATGCTGGCTTTAATCTGTCAATGGCTCTGTACGGTCCTCAATACAGTGATGATCGGAACAAAAACATACTCGCAATTTT
Source organism: Tipula lateralis (assembly GCA_963932295.1). Classification (NCBI taxonomy): domain Eukaryota; kingdom Metazoa; phylum Arthropoda; class Insecta; order Diptera; family Tipulidae; genus Tipula; species Tipula lateralis. The sequence continues at coordinate 18,128,883 of OZ010738.1, read as the reverse complement.
CTAATGATTTGGAGACAAAAAATGACGTAGAGGTTGATTTGCGAGTGTGAACTGGAATTATTTTGCCCATGTTCTTTCGAAATTTATAAACGCGTAAGACCAGAGCAGAGTTTTAACTCAAAGGACGGACCGGTTGTAATCTCAACGGGTGTTCCAAACTGCAATCTCGATAATGTGAGATCAAAATGCTCTGGTTCTAATGTTGATGTTTCACAATATACTTTTTAATCAGATTGGATGGCAAATTCTCTCTCCGCTCATCATCAGACTCTTGAGCTTTAGCATAATCTTTAAAATTTAGCCTTGCAGTTTTGTCGATACTATTAACGCATTGTTCTTTCTGATATATGAAGTGTGTCCATCGTAAAGTCCGATTATCAAGCCTTCCGTAGACTCTTATCACTTAGGTTGTTTATTGTCGTGGTAAAAGGCTTTTGACAGGCTTTGATAACGGTTGATACGAGCATTTCATTTCTGCTGTTGATAATTTGCAGTTTTTCGGAGACTAAACGACGAACCGTATGAATACATGAGCAACAAATACTTTTTAATGGAAATTGCAAACAGTCACTCATTCCATCTCACCTGTGTACATACATACTATCATAGACGGTGCTCTATATCAGTATTTCAAAAGTGTTCTCAAAATTTAATTGAATATAAAAATTTTATATTTTAAAATAAACAAAAAATTATTTTTAAATATTTGTTTAAGAAATATAAAATTTTAAAATAAATTTTTTTCCGAAACTCATCAATTTTATATTATTAAATCAGCTGAAAAATATCAAAAAAATTTCCACGGAGATTTTTTTTTTTTTTTGATAACATTATTTAGATTATTCCACTCTCGTGTTGTTGGTGGAATATTTATTTTTATGTTTGTATGTGTGTATGTTATAAATCGAGAGCTTTATATGTTTGATTAACAATTTAATAGCAAAAAAAATCACTTTCGAAACACGCACGAATCAGTTGCCGTATGTATATATGTATGTGAGGATTACCCTGTTGCGATGTAGACACATATATAAGAGCACACAGGATGAAAAACACAATCAATTTTCCAGGAAGTTCAGCTCGTTCAATGCGTATTGAATCAAAATCTAATTAAAACCATTATACACCAGCATTAATCCGAATATAGATGGAATTAACTCGTCTGCGTGTAACTTTAAATATATCGAGTTTTCCGAATTTTCCCAAATTTATATACGCGTATCTGCGAGACAGAGAGCAGATAGATGAAACGATGATGATGATGGATTAAAGTCTAGTATCTGAATGAAATGGAGTTTAATAGAATTTTGATTAATGGTGGTGATGGTCTCTATATATGTACATACATATGCGGAACGAAATCCTTTTCGTCGTGTTATTCAAAAGGGGTTGAAATTTTCATTTTACAAATCTTTTCGTTGACGCAAATATCGTCGTAAATTCCCTTCAATGTAGTTAATTTTCAAAAAGGATATTAAATTTTATTATATTTATTCGAGAAAATCAGAGTTTTGTATATAACGTGCCGTGAGACAAAGGGTGGCGGGCGGTGGACTCAATCTCTCTCTCTATATATATATATAGATACACATATAATGTGATAATAATAGGAAAGTAGTTTTGGTGTCATAATCCTTTCGATTTTGCTTGGTATAGTTTTCTTATTGTTTTGTGATTAAATCAAATGAAGGGTGAATTGTATACGCATATATAAGGGATGTGATGTGTAATTTACGGAGTTGGGTGATTTAGATAAGCAGGTTCGTAAGGTTTTATTTTAAATTTGGTACGTGCTTAGAGTATTCGATTGATGTATCGATTTTGTGCGAGTTGCCCCGAAGTCGTTAACCTTCAACTGTTTCGATTGAATTTTATGAACTACTGTACGAAGAGGACTATGAACTATATACATTGATTGAGTGTCTAAGGCAAACATTGATCTTGATTTCGCAACCCTGGTATAATTCTATATCATTGATGGTTTGTTAGTCGAACCGTTGATGAGAGAACTGTGGCTTTGTTCTTAACACGATAAAGTGGATGAATATTAGAACCTCAATGTAACTAGTTTGAAATGATCGGGTTTAGATGAGCGTACGCCTCCATTTGTTGATGTCATCGAGGTAACCGAGGCAGGACTTGCATGTTTATACATTCAACATGCACTTCATTAGTCTCTCAAAGTCTACTAGATTATCACATCACCGATAATGGCACCACATTGAACTGCTATAATCCGTTGCATTACGTGAACACTTGAGTTCTTTCGATCTTCAGGATGAAGTGCTACTTGCTAGTTCCAAATCTTGAAATACTAAGTATATTGTACCTTTTGTTTCTGATATGGTCTTCTTTACTTATACCACTCACATTCCTCTTTACTAATACCATTGTTGATGACTTCTTCCTTCTCCATCTTGGCCAACATCTCACAGACTTCGGTTTGATTAGCAAACGATGTTGATGTTATCATATCTATTTTCTTAATCAGAAGCCTCCTTGAAATCTCTGTATTCTGTGAGCTGCTATCATTTTCCAAGGGTTACAATATAAACTATAGATCGCTGCAGGATTTTGAGCTTGCTGTTTTCAACTCTAGCAAGTTTCTCACATTCTCCATGCACAGAAATTGTATCACCTGTCGTTCTGCGAGGTGTAAATCTGTTTCGATTTATGAATCTCATGTGTTGCAATCACATTGGGCCACTGGACAAATGGTTCTCTCAGGTGGCAGTTTCATTGGAAAAATCCCATTCTGAGCTGCTTTTAAACTTTCTAAAGCTTGAAACAAGTTGCTTATCCACGGTGGGTGAGCTGTTCCTTTGGCACATCCAGGATTCACCCGTTCTGTACCTAACGCTTTTGTTTCAAATTCCATTAAGTTCACTAGTCGGACGAGTTTTGCCATCTTTCACAAATTCTTGCAATTTTTTCGAAACCTCTTGTTTGAAGTTATACGAAATGGAGAGTTTGTGATAATTCTTAACTCTAAGGTTTTCATCAATTTTGCTCAGCTTCGTTCGGTCGTACATATAGGCTCTGCAACATTTCTGTGGCTAGTCCCCGCAATGCCAAAACGCATTTGTTTGTTTTTGATTGTCGACTTTTTTGCATTGTTGTGGATTTGTACTATGACCTTCATGTCTGAAACAGAAAAATCCCATAGCAATGGTCAATAGATAACCATTTTGGGTTCTTTTAGGAAATAAATTTCTTGCATTACATTTCTTCAGGAATAAAGAATATCGGAGTTTAATTCAGCACCAGAAGTCTAGGTATTACCATTTTGGGATTGTTTGGGTTCTGTTAAGACCTCCCCTGATATCAGTGGTTCCTGGCTCACATTCCTCTAGATTAACTGTTTTTAACCTGTCCAGAATCGATGAAAATTAAACTCTGGTAGGGCTTTCTAGTTGATAAGATACCTCCCACTTACGAACCTACATAGATTGGGGTTTCCAATGATCTTCACTATAGTACTAACAACTATAAGATGAGTTCCGATTTCGTTACAATTCTTCTTAGTTCATTTGGATTTATAACAAGATCGATGGGTCATTTCAAAATTCCATAATCCTTTCATAATTCTCTTTACTTTAACACTGTAGTGTTATAAATCCCGCACATCTAAAATTCCCCTGTAAACCAAAACTATTTTTTAAACATCTGTCTGGATAATGCCAACGAAGAATAAATAAAAAAAGGAAAATAAAATTAATTTCCATCTCAATTATCCATCACACCTCCAAACCCTTCGAATTCCGTTTTTTTTATGTTCTATTAAATCGCCCGCCAGAAATCATCATCGATCATATACAACACTAATTCTAATTACCTTGCGCGTTGCTTCAATTTAGGAGACCCTCGTATATTTATAACAAACAACAACAGTGTTTCAATGTTACAGCATCACTTTTGTTTTGTATATGTATCCGAAAATAAAAAAGATAAAAAGAAAAATTCCAACAACAATAAAAATGAGAAGAAAAATTATTATAAATCGGTCCCCTGTGGCAAAACAATATAATGCACAGCGGGTTGGTATTATTGTTACTTCGAGACTTTCAATTAACTAGAAATAATATTGCCAATCATACTAGTTCAACACTGTGCAAATATACCTAATCTGTAAAGAGTATATATGTAGATGTGTGTTTGTATGTGTGTGTGTAAATAGAGAGAAATTGGAAATTCGAAATAGCGAGGGATGGAAATTAAGCGATGATATTCAATGTCAATCCGCATTTAGTGAGCAAAATGACTGGAGGGTATCATGTGATTAGGTGAAATTTTCTTATTTAACATTAGTGCGGGAACAATAAAAAAGGGGTTCACGATCCACATTACATATATGGTATACAGAAATCGATCGGTTAAATTGAATTTTATTTCCTGTTTTTATGTGAGAGCGTTCATGTTAATATTTCGAACGAAAAATAACGACCCGAAGAATACCGCCACAGTAACCAGAGTTTTTGTAGGAGGTGACTAAATCTGGTTGGATACCGTTACACAATTAACGATCCCCTGCTTAAGTATACCCGGACACGATGTTTTTGATCGGTGAAGAAATCGAATGCCTATAAAAGTGGAGACCATATGTTCCAGAGATAAACATTACTACACAGTGGAGTGGACCTCGGGATCTTGGAATTGGATATTATATTGGGCGACAGCTAAAAAGGCTGTGTTGGACTGCCAAGTAAGCGATAATCTGTCAATTGTCTGAGTATTTTAATGCTAAAGCTGTACAAAATTTCAAAAATAATACTGGATTAAAATCGGATTAAAATATTTATTAAATTCTGTTGAATCACAGGACCGACCAGGAGATTATTATTTAAGGACTCTCCGGATGCCGATTTCGCGGAAGCATCAAACACAACACGGACCTTAGTCGTCGTACTAGAGCTTTTAACAACTGGATGATGAGGCATATAGTAGGTTTTATTTGGAAGTGTATGAATCTCTAGTTCGGGTACAAGTTCCTTATGTCCTAGTGATAAGTATTCTTGTAGAAAACTGACGTAGGCTTCCTTAAGTATTCTTGTAGAAAACTTACGTAGGCTTCCTTAAGTGAAACATCTGAATCAAGTCTTTTATCTATTGGCCTTGGTTGATAAAATTCGGGATCGGCCAGCGGGTTTATGGAACTAAAGTGTGAATTGCTCACATCAATTAAGTAAGGTATAATATAAGCCTGGGTCGAAATTTTATATTCATGATCAACACAAGACCTTACTTTGAGATCGGATACTCCTTTGGCTACTCCAGCCCGTGATCCATTCAAAGTATCAATTGAAATACTAGCCTTGGCTCTTGGAATTCCTAGGACACTAACGCAATTTTCTGTTATGAACGAATGAGTCGACCCAGAGTCAAGAAGAACACGGCATTTTGTCCATCTACCAAAATTATCTTCAATTTCGATCTCCGCTGTCGGGAGTATCGATACCTTTGCTGGGTTGTCATAATTTTCGAAAATTTCACTTTTTGATTGATTATTGTGAATCGCAGGTATCAAATAAATGTTTGCATGTTGTGAAGTCGATGTGCTTGGTTCTGTGGTAGACATCCGTTTTTTATTGGTAGAGTTTAACGGCTTACTGACTTCTTCAAGGTGTAGCAAGGTATTATGCCTTTTGTTGCATTTAAAACAACTTTTCGAGTTCTTGCATTGGCTTACAACATGCTCATCTGTCAAACAATTGTAACAACGATTTAGATTTTTCACTAATTCTCGTCGACTATCGACTCGCATATTACGAAACTTGTTACACGTAAACAGTTTATGATGTTCATCAGTGCATAATGGGCAAGCAGGTTCCTGTGCTACGTAAAACGACTTACTCGACGAAGATATTTTCGGAGCATTAAGAACTCGTTTAGATCCGGAATTTCCTAAAGCATCCATTCTTTTAGATACAAATGCTAAAAATTGGTCTATGGTAGGAAACTCCTTTTCTGAGGTTTCGTATCTCCGCAATTGCTTGGACTCCTCATCCAACTTTTCTGTGGCTAAGTAAACAACCCAAGGATCTCGCTCGGAAGCCTCAGGACCTAAGGATTTCAAACCTCTTATAGTTTCATCGACACTATCATAAATCTTCATCAACCCAGATGCGGAAGGGGTTGAACTAAGTTTGGGTTGCGATAAAAAGTCGTGTATGTATGTTTCAACAATCGTTTTCTTCTTATCGTAATTTTTGAGTCTTCTTATCGTTTTAGAGCCTCAACATAATTTGCATCATCGATGCGAAAGTGGCATATAGTAGTGTACGCAGGGCCGCGTAATTGGCCTAATAAATATTTAAATTTCTGGGCGGGTGATAATGTGGTATTCTCGTGAACAGTTGAAGTAAACACGTCATAGAAGGCCTGCCATTGTCTGTAGTTTCCATCAAAAATAGGCAATGTCAGCCTCGGTAGCTTAAAATCCGATCTGAAGTTATTCATAAAAGACATCTCACCATCTTCATTTTTAGATGGATGGCCAGTAACAGGAGTTGATTGGAGGTTAATTGCACGTATTAACACTTGAATTTCCGCGACTAGAGGAAAATATTGATCATCGATTTCCAACATGTCGGAATCGATATCAGTATCCAATCGGAATATCTTATCTTCAGTCGTGATGTACTGATTGTATAAATCATTGATTTTGACTAGTCGGTAATTAAGATCATCATAACCACAATCCTTCCCCTTTGTTTTAATGTAATTTGCAATTCGGGTCAACTGACCTTTAATAATTGACTTGCGTTTAACAAGTGCTCCGAGGTGATCAATCGCACCTTCGTGAGCCATATCACATAAATAAACTTTCGATTACACGGGTATTTATATGGAATAAAGGTATATGGAGTCACTTAAACTGATATGGAAATGGTTACCTGAGGTTTTGATATCGGGCCCAAATTCGGCTTTCACTCGGATGTTCTGGAAATTGGCGATGACTTAAACACTTGTACCTGGATGTACTTTGCTTCCACGTGTTGGTAACTGGATTTTGGCGACGTTAACAATACTATAGTTGTACCTGGCTGTACTTGGATCTCACGTGTTGGTTACTGGGATTTGGGTAGCGTTCACAACACTTAAATTGTGCTTGGATGTACTGGATGTACTTGGATCCCACGTGTTGTTGTTGGACGTATTGGATATGATCGACTGGTTACTGGAATTGGTGGCGTCCAAAGTGAGATTTGAATTGCACAATGGATTGTGCAATCCGGCTCGAAGGACCAAAATTGTATGTACAAAAGTTTTGCCAACAGGACAGCTAAACGACTTTTTAACAGAACTGGAGTGACTAGTGAAAGTCTAAGGTCTTAAGAATAAAACAACTCAGCAATGAATTCGCGGATTCGCATCAAATCAGTCATTGTGTCATGGTTGGATGTGAGAGTTAATATCTTACATAAAATCAATAAGCTGATCCGAACAGAATGCGGGATAGCCATGATTCAGTATATGAAGAGGCCCCTGTCTGTGATAAAGACGTTGAAAGCAATCTGCCATCATATAATTGTTTGCAACCGATGGAGTCGGTAACAACTTCGATAAAAAAAAATCTTCCGATACACACATACACATACAAACAATCCGCATACACAACAATTCTCCACGTCCGCAAACATAAAAGTGTCCTCGTGTGACACAAACCCATCAAAATCGCATTAAAAACAAACACAAGAACCAAATTAATTTTTCACCATCCATCCTCGCCGCAACTATAACATTCATAGTGACGGGAAATCAAAATCACCCACCACAAAAATTCATCCAGTTACTGTCAGATTAATAACAAAACACAATCGCAAAAAAAAAACTTCTAAGAGGAAAACAATATTTTCCAGTTTTTTTTGTTGTGTTACAGTTTAGAGACTTTAAGGGATGAAAATGTATGAAACAAAAAAAAATTCTAATTTAACTTTCTTTGGTCTTTTCCAGAGTTTTTTGTTGTTGTGTTATGTTTTTTTTTGTTTCTTCATGACACAGCTGTCAAATATATATAAATAGAAAAAGGCATCATAGAAAATATGACAGGGCAAGGAAAATCGAAGTAAAATTTAGCCCCACCGCTCACAGTGCGGTGGTATATATAGTTAACGTATAAGCTGAAATGACACGTCCTTTTCATCACGGTGCGGTTAAGTTATAAGTCTACCAGAGATTTAATTTTGAGATGAACACAATTTTTTGTTGTTGTTCGTCTCATCATTTTTTGATAAATGATGAGTTTGTCATCGTTGTGTTGCTGTTAATTCATTTTTGTTCCATTTGTGGTTTGCTACAAAATACGTGGTTTAATTTGGAGGCGCCCTCAACGAATTATAATATTATAATTGAATATATAGTGTATACCTTGGTGTTAGTCTCGTTTTGGGTGGTCGACCCCTTTGTCTTGCACTATAACAATATAATATATGTAATTCGTTTTCTGTTCTTATCGCAACGCGACTTAAATAGAAACAAAACTAATTTCGGTTATCGCGGATTCAATTTAGGTAGAAGAGGATTTTCATCCATTTCGGTGAAATTAAATTCCTAATCTGTTGCTTCATTTATATACCACATCGAAACGAAAAAACATTAAGTGGCCATAAAAATTGTTTGCACAGTAGTTTTTGTTGTGTTCAAAATGGGGACGCGCATGTAGCGATGCATAAGTAAAAAATTCCAGAACAAACGGAAATGATTATGTCGCTCGAGACGTACACATAAAAAAAAATCGTATATCCTTCGATAATTTATAACCACAATTTATATACCGACCGACATACACGCATATGAGTTTAGATTTTCTCTTGTATTGTGTCGTCCAAAGTCTTCGATGGATGCACTATCGTTGTGTCGTCGTCATCGTCATCATCGTCTTCATCGTCTCGAAAAGACACATGAAGGGAATAAGAAAAAAAAATTATTTTCATTTCTTTTTGTTTTCTTCTGTGCTGTATTTTGACGGATTGATTGATGGCTTAAAGACAGACAGCTGAAATTTTATTTAAAAAGTTTTTTTTTCTGCAATTTTGTAGAAAGACGTGAGCTTTTTCCTTTTTCTTTTTGAAGAAACATTTAAAGTTGATTTTTTTTTGTTGTTTTTAATAAAAATTCCATTCCATTGATATTTCGACCATGATTTCGGTCATTTTCTTGATCATTTTTGATGAGGATGAATAAATTCTAGAATTTCTATTGTCTTATATGCTTCTAACGATAATAAGACAATAATATTAAGAAAATGAGATAAATAAGAAAGAAATCTCGATAAAAAAAATTAAATTATGATTGGAATACGAATTTCAGTTTCCAAAACCAAAGTCGGTTTGCATTTTGCAACTCGTCGGTCGCATGAATGAGAAAATATATCCGTTTTTTGTCTTAATATTCGATCTGTGTTATGAATAATGAGGTGGCTACTCAATATACACATTTTCAACCGTTTGTGTAACCGACTAAACCGTATAGAGGAATACGTTTGGTTATACCTCAACAACTCTGGAAAAAACTCCGTAAAACCAACTTAGCCAGTATGGCAGCCTAAGCAGCCTAAGCAACGAAATAGGACTACCACTTAACAACAAAATATGGTCTTTTATCTATCATAGATAATCGACCATTTCAACATAGTATAACAACACATTTCTTCCATTATCTCGAAAGTTAGAGTGTTGGACATGATGCTAACTATGATTTTTGGACAGTTCTTGCTTTCCTCTTTACCAGTGCAGAGTATTAAAATTATGTGATGGGGATCTCCTAACATTTATCACCAATATTTCCCATATATCAGTGCAAAGTTTTAAATTATTTGACAGGATCTAGTAAAATAGACTACTCGTTGCTTTCATGTGGTGACTGTCATGGTTTGAATGCACAAACCGTAATGACCGCTATCAGATAATTTTTATATAGGATTTTACAAAGTATTCCTTTGGCAAGGAAATCTTTTCAAAGATAGATTTATAGAGAGGATTTTATCAAACACGTACCAATCAAGATGATATCCCAAAAATACCTCTCACAAAACCTTTCGGATTCTTTGAGTTTACCACCATGACGGTTTATGCTCGGCCTATGTAACGCTCCACAGACATTTCAACGATGTATGCTCGTACTCCAGTTTGTATTTCCATACCTCGATGTTTTACTCATCAACTCAAAAAAAAATTTCCTTGGACACCTAACTACTACAAAGGTAATATGCATCCTTTACCGGAAATGATAAAAGAAAAAATTGCAAAGCCAATCGTAGCGAAGTATCTTAGCAATTTCCTTCCTATTACTAACTTTTATCGTCAGTGACAAATCTAGTCAATAATCATTTAAAATTATTGACTAGATAATTGGATCCTGTGAGTAGAAGCAACCATGTTTCGTAAATATTTCGAACGAAACATGAGATCCATAGAATACCACCACAGTATCCAGAGCTTGTCGTAGGAGGCGACTAAATCTGGTTGGATCGCTGGGCTGACGACCCGCATCCGTAAAAAACAATTACAATTAAAAATGTCAACAAAAACAACAAAAATCGGATACCGCCTAAATAACAATGACGCCCCCGCTTAAGTACCCGGATACGAGATTGAGGATCAGCACATGGAACGTGCAGTCACTAAGAAAACCTGGTGCGTTGAACGGCCTTATCACATGTATGAAGGAGTATCGGCTGGAACTCGTAGCGCTCCAAGAAACTCGATGGCCTAAAAGTGGAGTCCATGTGTCCCAAGGCTATGCGTTGCTACACAGTGGAGATGACCTCGGAAATCTTGGAGTTGGCTTTCTCATTGGGCCGCAGGTAAAAAAGGCTGTGTTGGACTTCCAAGCAGTCGATAATCGAATGTGCAAGCTTCGCTTACACATGAGATTGGCCAACCTGTCAATTGTATGTGTACATGCGCCTACTGATGTAAGCCAACCCCAAGATAAAGACTCATTTTACAATAATCTGGATAATCTGATGGGCTCTATACCTGAGCACGATGTCAGATTGGTGATTGATGACTTTAGTGCTAGAGCTGGCAGAAATCAGACCGACTTATATAATAATATAGGTACGTACTCCCGACACGAAACTGCGACCGAAAATGGGGAAAGAATGATGTACGTTGCGATCGCTCATGATCTCCAAGTGGCAAGTACATTCTTTCCCCATAAAAACATCCATTTGGAAACATGAACACATCCACGTAAAACATTCCGAAGCCAAATTGACCATGTGATGATTTCAAAAGACCGGGCCCGGGTTGTCCAAGACGTGAGATCGTATCGGTCGTCAACAAAATTCGTAAGCAGTAACCATTTTATGGTTGCTGCAATGCTACGAAGGAAATTTCCGTACAAGTCAAGGAGGACAGGAGAATATAAAACGCGATTCTCCTGTGAAGGTCTGATAAATGAAGAAACGCAACGAAAATATCAAGACGAAAACCATCTGATGATGTGAACAGTGTCTGGGAAGTATTGAAAACCTCGGTTGTCGATGCTGCCCAGCACACTCTCGGTATATAGTGAAAACTAAGCCCAAAAATGATTGGTTTGATGAGGAGTGTCGTCTTGCTGTTGAGCAACGATGCAGTTCTTGCTAGGAGGAAAGCTAAACGCATTTGTAGACAGAAGAAGCGCGAATGGGGGAAGGCCTAGGTCTTAACAGTACAACAACTCAGCAATGAGCACAATTCGCGTGGTTTATTTAAAGGAATCACCGAATTGCACCATACCTTAAGATCTCGGTCAACTGCCATTCGGGACCAGGATGGAAACCTCCGTGTTAACGTCGATGCGGTACTCGATGCATGGCGTGAACATTTTTCTTATTTACTTATTGTTCCACATGTATCCCAAGCTGTATTTTAATACCCTCAAATACAGACCGCGGAGATGTTCATTGAGGATCCATCCTATGAGGAATTCACAATGGCCATGCAGAGATTAAAGAAAAATCGTTCACCAGGGGTTGATTGTATTAATTCAGAGCTATTGATATTCGGAGGACTAACTTTGTGGAACTGTCTTTTCGACCTTGTTCGATTGGTATGGCGAAATGAAGTGATGCCTGACGAATAGAAAGTGGCCGCGTTATGCCCAATATTCAAAAAGGGTGATCGCATGAAATGCGAGAACTATCGCGGTATAGCTCTCCTTTGCACAGCATACATGTTATCTTGGGAAGAATTAGTCCTAAGAATTACTACGAAACATCTCTCGATGTACACCAGGTATTCCTAAATTTCAAGCAAGCCTATGACTCGATCAATCGAGAGAGGCTATGGTATGCGCTTGAATGTTTAGGAATACCAAACTAATATGTACACCTGTGTAAAATGACAGTAACGCAGTCACAATGCTGTGTTAAAGTTAAGAACAGGCTATCGAGAACTTTTGCAATCAATTCCGGTGTTCGACAAGGTGATGCGCTGTCCCCGATACTTTTTAATCTATTGTTGGAATACATCCTTCGTAAAAGTGAAACACCTCAGGACAACATCTTATTTTGACAATCCAATCAACTTCTTGCATATGCAGATGATATCTGTGTGATTGGATTAGATGGCAACGGAGTGAAAGAGATACTTGATCCACTGAAACAGTTTTCAGCTTCCGTTGGTCTCAAAATCAATGAGTCCAAAACCAAATATCTGATATCTGGTTTTCGAGACCAAGACGCAATTGATTTCAGTAGTGGAAACCACACGTTTGAAGGAGTGATGAGATTCAAGTATCTTGGATCTCTCATTACTCACGATAATAGTGTGGGAGAGGATATCAAGGTTCGCCTTGCTGCTGGCAATCGGGCTTTGTATCCTCTACGTCCACTACTGAAATCAAAATATCTTGCAAATACGGATAAGCTGAAGCTGTACAGAGTGTTGATCAGACCCGTTGTCATGTATGGATGTGAGAGTTGGACCTTGACGGATGAGTACGAAAGATGGCTTCTAACGTTCGAGAGAAGAATCATGCGTGTGATATATGGCCCAAAACGCGACGTCGATGGCACATACCGAGTTCTATTCAATCACGAAATCAGGAATTTAATGCAAATTCCTGATATCGTGCATGAAATCAAAGGACAGCGAATACGCTGGCTCGGTCACGTTTTGCGTGCTGATCCGAAACGAATGATACAGCGATCTTTAAAGGGAGAACCTCCTTTCAGTAGGCGAAGACGTCGCTGTCAGCGACGATGGCTCCGCGGCGTAGAGAGCGATCTGGCATCTTCCAACTGCTTGCAAAAGTAGGAAGATCTGGCTCGTGATCGAAACCGATGGAGCCAGATTGTTGACACGGCACGGGCCAATAATGGCCTGTAAAAACCGAAAAATCTTTAATTATTGTATACCCCTTGTAAGTAGAGAAAACTGATTGTATTCTTTGAACCGAGGAGCGAAAAATATTCTGATATCCAACGATTAGTGAATCGGTTATCCTAAAGGTCGTTACTAATTTTTATCCTGTTTTACTGTATATATGACTGAACAACCATGATTTTTATGTCAAAGGTTATGTAGACGATTTGGTTATAAATATTACGAGATGGGACCTTATCGGATATCATTTAAATGTGGAAAAGATTCAGTTAGGACCGGGTGGATTCAAACCAAAGAGGGTTATCATTAGATGGGTAGTCTGGGCGCAGGGGGGGTATATGTAATGTCTATTTCTAAGATGTCATAGTGAGTACTAGTTCTGCTAGCTGAAATGCATGCGATATAGATTTGCTCGATCTAAGCATCTTTACGACTATCTTAACTCGATATCAAAGCAACTGTCACCATGATAATAAGATGACTCTTTTGTGGATACTAGGGCATTCAGAAATTTTTATCGAGTAGGTATTCTTTAACTATAGTAAACACTAGTTAAGCTTCACATACTATAGCTACCTCACGAGTCATATTGCCTTATGACCTCCTTATCAGATAACGAGGATAAGGGCAACCTATAGTTTGCACAAGTTTACCACTTCCAATACATAAAACAATAAATTAAACAGGATTGATATCTCTAAAGCGCTATAAACAGGTGGAACTTATCATCAACCCCATTAGACAGTGCATTCTGTTATGTACGTCTCCTCTTTTAAATACGTTCTAAAGAGATCAAGTATCTAGGAGTTATCGAAATAACATAAACCTACTTGTAATCAACACACCACCAACAATCACAAAAGTTTTCTAGGCCTGTCAAAAAGCTTTATGGTGTTACTTGGGGATAGAAATCAAAAATGATCAGATCGTATTGATGTACCAAATTTACTTAATAAATGACTGCGAACGTGGTCATATGCAGTATGGATGCTCTTTTAAGGCTGCCGATACTGCATTTGCTTACAAAAAGGGCGCCGCCATGACCAAGAGTACGGAAGACGGAGAGATCTGGCATAGTAAGAGAGATCTGGAGAAATGGACCGCCTTTAGTGAATGCTTCCTATTATATAAAAGCGGAAATGCACACAATCGAGGTATAGATTTAACTGCCTCGTAAATTATATTTCCCTAAGGTACCACATTGTCAGAAATATGGGGTTGAAAGTGCCCTTATGCCATTGCTTTGCGCGATTCGAAATAGAATCTATCAAGCGATATAGCCAAATTCATTAAAGGCTTTAGCACAATAGATCTTTCAGATCACAGTGTTTTTCAGTTCAATGCTCTTCTGGTTATTTGAAACAATATTATATAGGCGTCTGATGTCACACATACAACTCACTCACTTCCTTAACTTTCTGAATGGCTCGATTAAAGTAATTAAGATTGTCTGTTTAGGCAACCTCTACTGTAAAAAGAAAGCAGCTGTTACGAAGAGTAAGGAAACCAAAGAGAACAGTCATATGAAAAGGGGATTAGTGAATGCTACAATTTTAAAATCATAAATGTATCGAGGTTGATTTATCAAGAAGCTTTTAACAGTGCAAGATATTTTAACTAACAGTTCTAGAAGAAATTAAGGCTAACACCTGTGGAACTTAGGTATTTGGGGCTAAACTCGATACCAAAGCAATTGACTATCATAACTAAGATTAATATTTTACGGGTACTAGGTCATACAGGAACTGATCCAGCCATAATATAATCAAAACTTTTTATGAGAATCACTTGAAGACACCGCCAAGAGATGGTTGTCATTAAAATTACCAACATATAACCTATATACATTGTCGCCGGTTGTAGCTTAATGGTTAAGAGAGCTTCTCAACACGCCGCGATCTCGAGTTCGATTCTCGTCGTTGACCAAAAATTAACATGCAACCGGATGACCTAAAAAGATGATTGCGTGTAAAAACATTCGTTGGGTTGACCACTTACAATGTTCACCAATTGTTAAAATGGTTCGTAAGGTCTCAGTTGAGACACGGTAGGGGCCTCTAAGCCATATATTACATATAACCAAGGAGATTTTACTTTTACTCATAGTTAACCATAATTGAAGCATTTGTCAGAAATATGGGGTTACTTATGCCTTAAGATCATTGAATCTATCGAGCAATAAAGTCAAATGCATTCAAAGTCTATAGGAACATAAAACAATCGATCTTACACTTCTCGGTTTTTGCTCGTCGAACTTAGTCTTGAATAACGCGATTGTATCATGTGGTGTGTGGCATGTGGCCCCGTCCTGTTGAAACCACATGTCGTCCAAGTCCAATCCATTCAATTGCGGCCAAAAAAATCGTTTATCATATCGCGGTATCGATTTCCATTAACAGTAACGTGGCGATAGTTATCGTCGATGAAAAAATATGGCCCAATGACGCCGCCGGCATGTAACCGGCACCAAACAGTAACTTTTTGACAAATCCATTTAACCAAAAGTGAGCCTCATCGATGAAGATGATTTTTCGGTAAAAATCTGCATCATTTTCGATTTGCTCTTGAGCCCAATTTACGAATCGGCGTCGCTTCAAATGGTCAAATGGCTTTAGTTATTGTGTCAGCTTGATCTTATACGGATGTAGATCAAGATCTTTACGTAAAATTTGCCACAATGATGTCACAGAAAGGCCCAATGGTTGCGAACGTCGTGTGAGCGACACATTCGCGTCTTCTTGAACTGAAGCCCTGGCGGCTGTGATGTTTTCAACACTTCGAGCACTTCTTGCTCTCGAGGGCACCGGAACATTATGTAGCGAAAACGTAGACTCAAATTTTGCCACTATACGGTCGATTGTCGAACGGGCTGGCTTGTTAAATGAACCGTAAAATGGCCGTAATGCTCTTAAAGTAGCAGCAACAGAACGATTATTTTGATAAAAAATTTACACGATTTACAGTTGCTGTTCACGTGTGTAGCGTTCCATGATGAAATGTCTATTAATAAAGTTTCCAAATGACAAAAAAACAATAAAACATATCGCGTCATTCGCCGTCCCTATCGGAAAAAAGTTGAAGCGCACCTGTTGAAACACCCGTTACTTTTTCCTTACATAATGTTCAAGGGCAATAAGACCAAGAAACGCACGAAATAATGCAAATATTGCTACCGTTCAGGCAAGTGTTGCTGAAGACCGCAATTTGTCGATTACAAGACGTTCTCAAGAATTTGGACTGTCTAAAACCATAACCTGGCAGATTTAGAGAAAGGATTGGGGTTGCATCCGTTTATAAAAATTTTCTCACTCAAGAACTGAAGCCATTGGACTACCGTTAACGTCGCGAATTTGCTGATTTCGCCTTGGGCCAACTTAAAAACGATAACGATATTTTTAAAGAACATCATCTTCTCCGATGAGGCTCACTTTCATCCGAGTGGTGCGGTAAATAAACAAAACTGTTGATTCTGGTGCGAAGAAAATCCTCAAATTATTTATGAAAAACCATTTCATTCACCTAAATTGACAGTTTGTGGGGTTTTTGGTCTGGTGCAGTCATCGGTCCGTATTTTTTCGAAATGAAGCTGGTAACACCGTTACTGTCGATGGAGATCGGTATAGATTGATTATTACCAAATTTTTGTGGCCGAATTGTGAGAAAAGTTTGGAGATTCGATTATTTCAAGAAATTGTGATATTATAGAATGGCCTCCAAGAAGTTGTGATTTAATACCATTAGACTTTTTCTTGTGGGGTTATTTGAGGTCATTGGTCTTTAGCAATTAACCAAACTCTCTTCAAGCTTTACAGGTCAATAGTGAACGTGCTATTTATGACATACGACTTGATATAGTGGAAACCGTGCTCGAAAATAGGGTGCATCGAATTCGTTCCTGCAGAAGAAGATTCTGAACTTAATTGTATCGATTGTACTTCACATACAATATATTTCAATTTCTTTAACAATACGTGTGTTTTTTTTTTTTAAGAAATCATATCACTCATAATGCAATTGACCCACCTCCTTAACTTTAGTCAACCTATGAAGTCTAAAATTAAACTTTTGGACTAAGCCTGTTAGTCATGGCTCTATAAGAACATAATAAGATAGTGTGGATCACACACATAAACCAAACTATCCTATTATATACTCGTACCTTAAACACATAAACAATCATATCGTGTATCTGTTACAGGCATAAAACCCAACCAAAATATCTTAATCTTTTCGCATTTTTGACTCTTATACACGGTTCTTACGTATTTAAACATCTTATTATTTTCTTAATTTCACGTTAAACAGAATATCAGTGTTTGTATCTTGAAAATTAAAAAAAAAAAAAATTATATCCAACTTCTTTATACGACACATATATACGTGTATATATTCTCTGCCTTCATGGTTAAACACACAACAATCATTAGTTTATCTCGCGCGTGAGGTAGTCGAATTCACGAGCTTAATGAACCATTCTTGTTGTTGCTGTTAAGTTTATACTTTTTGTTGTAATTTTATTTTATGATATCACGCAATTAAAACATTCTAATTAACACGTTATTGTTGTTCATGTGTGTATATACTCGTACCTTCGATATATATTCCGAACCATTGTCATTCATTGCCTAAAAGTTAAAACACTATTTAGTTTAGATTTTTGTTTAAAAGAATTTTTTTTTCGGTTAATTTTGTTTGGAAAATATAATAATAATAATAATAACAATAACAACAAAAAGGATTATATCTTTATCTACATATGAGTACATATTGTATACACACACAGTGATGTGGTGGCAAAAAAGCTCCATTCATTCAGAGTGTTATTATACCCAGTACTAAAACTGTTTATAGACCAAACATCGTTTTTTGGATCTCACACACACACACACACACATACACATTTTTAAAAATGGTGGAGCTTTTACATACACATTTTTTGGTAATCAGTATAGTTTAAAGCTTTTATATATTATGTAATTATATACTTTACTCTTTATACACAATGATTTGTTATTGTTTTATCAAAATATTTTATGCACGGTGATTATCTACGACAAACACTCTCACTGTGCTTTATGTGTGCTTTACAATTATGTATGTGTACAAAGACTCAATCTAGTTTATGATACGTTGTGGTTTTATGTATGTACTCGAACGAACGGATGAACCTGGAATTTTATATATTGTAGAGATATATAGAGTTTGGATATGTGAGGGGAGGATGTGTATGCGGCCACCTGCAAATCATCGATTTTATAAATATATAATCTTAAATCGAATAATAAAGAATATCTGCGAGCGAGCGAACGAACGAGAAGTAGAAAAAAAAATTTTTTTTCGCTACCTTACACTATAAGAGACAGTTCTCGTAATTTTTTGTTCCAATAGCATTCAATTCAATTTCATTGATCACGTATTGAATTAGTCTAAAGTAATCCATTCACCTTAACACCCATAAATTTCAATTATTTTTACCAAAATAAACTAAAAATCCCATTTTTAATTTTCCTTCGTACCGTTTGTCGTCGTCGTCGTCGTTTTGGTTTTTCTTTATTTTTTTTCAATAAAATCAGAAATTTTATTGATTCGAAAGCAGAACCAAAAAAAAAAAGAAAATTATTATTTTTCCAATTTTCTTAAAAACAACAGCACTAATAACATCATCGTATCGTCGTCATAGATTTTATAAACCAAACCACACGAGCTCATATATCGCAACCTCCCCCCGATTTTCATCTTAATTTTCGTTTCATTTTCATCATCATCATTTTACATAACGAAAAATCTTAATATGTTGCGATAACATACACACACACACACATATACGCATAATTTTCATTTTCTTTGTTAATTTTGCTGTGTATATCCGAAAAGATTAAAATGGAATGAAAGAGCGCCGAACGGATAGATCGGGAAGTTGAAGGAAAATGAGAGCGAAAGTGGAAAAACTGTTGTGTGTACGTATATAGCGTAAATGTGTACAAAGCACAATATAGACAAAATAATCGAACGAGAACAAAAAATATGTAAATTAAAATGGCGTCCTTGGAAAAATCATATGGATGTTGTTATAAGCGAAGTTTGGAAAATTAAGAAATTTTTTGTAGTCCAGACGTTGATAAAAACCCATAAAAAGGATTTATGAACTCCGGAGATCATTAAATAAATTTTCGTTCGTTCTTAAGATATATATACACACACACATTTAGATATATAACCGTATTGTCTTAGGTCAAACACAAGGGTCAATTTTTCATTATTTAAAACAAAAATCCAAAAGGTTTGGTTGATAGCAAAATCAACAAGAAAGCAAATCTGGGTCGTCTATTAAGTTTTATAACTTAATATTTTGATATTCATATCGGGTGGAATGTTTATATATCGACTAGATGAAACAGAGTGGTACGAGAAACGGGAAGTCCCAAATATATTTGCTCTCCTCATAAAGACCGAAATATTTGGCGTTTGAAACGCCTGCAGAGTGAATATGAGAGCTAAAAAATGGTGTCAAAGGTCAATAAAAAAACTATACACTTGACATAAAATTGACCGCAGTTCCGAAGTGGATTCGCTGTCTGGCAAATAAGAGGGATCAGACACATCGAGCAAATAGAAAAAAGTCAGAATTATATTGTGTCGAAGCACTGTGACATCTGTGGGGATTTACATAAAAGATGTTGACTGCAATAACTATGACAGAAAATTGTCCACAAGGTCTACGAAAGAGAATAATCAAATAAAATACAGGGTGTCTGCCGGAAAGGCACACCGCCATTTTGGAAAACGTTAGTCTTGACAGTTCATATTTGGCAATCGTAAATTAGACACGTGGTAAATCTATTATGAAAAAATATTCGATAAACCAACGTGTTTTAATCGTTAAAACATTTTATCAAAATCAATCATCGATTACTGTGACGATGAGAAAGTTACGTGAAATTTTTGGGAGAAACAATGTGCCAAGAAAACGCACTATTTATCGTGTAGTGAATGATTTTGAAGAAAGAGGGTCTGTAGGTAATAGCCCCAAGCATTGGCCACAACGTTATGCAAGATCGGCTGAAAACATTACTGCTGCTCAAGAAAGTGTTCAAAACAATCCATCAATCTCAATTCGACGCCGTACTCAGGAGCTTGGTCTTCAAAGAACAAGTTTGGCCACAATTTTGTACAAGGATTTGCATCTGTTTCCATTTAAAATTCATTTGACACAAGAGCTTCTTCTCATGGAGGCATGTACAATTAGCGGCGAATCAAAGTAATGGTAACGAGAAGCAAACTTTCTATAAACCCCTAGAAACAAACTCTCGTCGTATAGGTTACACTATAAGAACAGCTAGTATTTGAATATAAAGTATAAATAAAGTTCACAGTGCTAGAACGATTTTCTCTACTCTTGAAACGAGTATATCATTTTAAGTGTTGCATTTGGTCTACTATACATAATGCTCACACAAATAGGGCCAGGACACATCTGGAATGACTTTAATATTTTCAATCAATGTTGCTGTGTTCCATATTTAATAGTAATCTTTATTATTAACCAAATAAGCTTCAGAAATGGATGGGCCTTTTGAAGATGCATTACATGGTAACAGTGACCTTCATAGTCGTCACCCTTAAATTTGATAGGATTATTCAACGAGGCTTCAATAACGTAATATTTTGTCGAAGCAATTTGTCTGGAGTGAATTATGCACGACTTCAAAAGTGTTTTTTGAAATAGAAATTGATCAAAGAACTCAAAAGCACTAAAAGCTTTCAATTTCCACTGCACCCTGTTGTTTAGAGTTTTGTCACCAAACTGTTGATGAAGCTCAATCATTTAAAATTACCTGAGCTTCATCAACTGCACCTTTCGTGGAGATTATAAAACAATTCTCTAAAGTCTAATTGTCTTACGACACGTATAACAACACAATTGTCGCGAGCCCCGATCTAGTTTCACTTAAAAACGGGCTTAAAATTATGCTTTAGAATGCAAATGGGCT
This sequence comes from Tipula lateralis, assembly GCA_963932295.1. Lineage (NCBI taxonomy): Eukaryota > Metazoa > Arthropoda > Insecta > Diptera > Tipulidae > Tipula > Tipula lateralis. The sequence goes on along the minus strand of OZ010738.1, from coordinate 18,107,576 downwards.
GCATTAACACCAACAAGATGTACAAAAGCTATTCTAGATATACTCAACTGTATGTATAGTAAGACTCATCGCAAAAGCTCATTTCAAAGACAATTCCACATTCAGTTCATATATTACAGGGTGTACCGCACTTTTTATTCTAAAAACTTTGCAAGTAAGAAGCAGAAGATTTATGACAGGCGCAGACTAATTATGTGGACCAATATATAAACACCATACTAACGGTCTATGCAGACTAATTATGTGGACCAATATATAAACACCATACTAACGGTCTATGCATCCTGATAAAACTTCTGACACATCAATCAATATTCTTCAAATTGAAGACAGAGCTTACTAGAGCATATAGCAAGAAGGAAGAGGCATCACGTTTGAGCTACACTAGACAAAACTAGACTAAATAATCCAACTATATATAAGACAAACAATACAACAAGTGATGAATAAAACAATCAATGCATATCTGAGCCAGCAACAATAATGAAAAAAACACAGAACATTCTCTTTGGAAGGCAACTGAAAAACTGAAACGGCCTATTATTAAGTCATACTTCAGAGTTAAATCGGATAATGCCTATTCTCAAATAAATAAGAAACGAGAGCCCTAATGGTTGTACCTTATAACATGGATGCTTATAGTTCATGAAGCTGTCTCAAGTAGCTTATCAATCACCATGGAACTTAATGAAGTGAAATTTTCTAGCAGACATCTCTTCAAGACCTTATAGCGACCGATTCATCTCCTAATTTAGCTATAATATATTCTTGCTTTTGAACATGGACCGAATTCCTTCTTCCAAATTCTCTTCGTTTTTGCTGCTGTGCCAAAGAAATCGTAATAGTTGTTATTTAAAGGTTGAGGTGTTATATCAATGAGAAAGAATCTCTTTTATTCCTTATACTGAAGTGAAAAAAGGAAAAAACTCTCTTACCTAGAAGATTGGGTTGAACTAGTTTAGGAGAAAAAGGTCCCTAAGCCAGGCAATGGATTGATGTTAGTGAAGGGGCTGAAAAGCAAAAATACCATAAAAGTTTCTTTTCAACTCTTAGTAAAGCTTCTTCGTGTCCCCTCATAATTGTTACCAATCCTCCATTCTACAAGGGAATACTGTTTAAAATGGCATTGTTTTGGTTTAACTAAGATGGCAAGTTCCATACGAGGCTTGTTATTTTGACCAATACAGTTCTAGTAATTAGATCAAGTTAAGATTGGGCTTTTTATTTCTAGCAGGTGAAGTTAGTGGCTTCCCTGCCATTAACTCTGGGAATCGTTTAGATCCGTCTCTCGGCCACCAGAAGAAGTATCTCTTAATATACCCATTTTGGCTCTTGATTAAATCAAATCTGATTAACAGGCAAATCCGTAAAGATTTCAAGGGAGATTAAATGGGGAGGTAAACTGAAATAATCATGAAAAATAGACATTGTGAAGCACCTCTATTATGACCAAATGAATTTTGGACTCGGTTTGCTTAAACCATAGTGCTTCATTTAAATATTGTTTTGACAGCAAAGTGTTGTCTAACTTATTCTCAACCCTCTAATATTTAATTTAAATTCCATTCTCTCAATAGTTAACAAATTAATGGGTCATATATATGGTCGATTTAACCAGATATTCAACGAAATAAGAGTGAATGAAAATAGAAACATACTTCTTGCAACTCAGAGTGTATACAGATAACACTTGTTCAATCAGATATCCGAATCTTTTTTTCTTTCGAGATGACACAATTCTCTCTTTCTTTTTCTCTCTCTATCTCTCTTTCTCTCTCTCTCTCTCTCTCTCTCTCTCTCTCTCTCTTTCAACAGAATGCTTTGATTTCTACTCTCCATCGTATGATCTGGAAATTTGGAGAGACTGTACTCGTTGCGTGATTTAAGCCCTGAATCTCGTTGCCTGCAATCTCTTAACTGTCCTTAACATACCTTAATTAATCCTCTAAAGTGGTAATGGGTTGTAAGAAATGCTGGTTGCAACAATAATGTAATGGTCATATGTGTGCCTGCTTCACTGCCACATTGAGAGCAACAAAATTGCAACATGTTTGACAAAAAAAACTGGTTCTCGCTTGCATTTCATAAGACCAGCAGGGTGGTCATTTTGTGGCGCTCTATCACATTTCGTGATAAAAACTATGATATTATGAAATTGTCGTAGCTTAAAGCTTACTGCAGGTTAATTATGAATGAACAACTTCAAGTCATATATTGAAACGAGTAAAAAAGACGGCAATATATTCCATCTCGCTTTTACTTGTCAACATTTTATACTGTTAGTCATATGTCATGTTAAAATGGTTTCCAATATCATTAATTAAGTTAACTTCCTATACTTACCCTATTAAAACAAATTTCTCACTACCTATTCAACCAATTCATATAAAAAATGATATAATTAATTTCGGTGTTATGCGAAACGTCAATTTATCACTCTAAAATATTCATTTCTCCTTAAAATTTATTATTTCCCCTTCATTGTTTATTGCACAGGGTTGTGTTTGTAGAATTATTTTATTTTTTCTATATTACGAAAAAATTATCCAACCGTGATATAAAAGTATGACAAAGCACCACAAAATGACCACTCTGAACTAGCTGCTCCTTTGTCACTTCACATATTTAAAAAACAATTAAAAACGTTACCGTATCAAATCTAACACTTAGGTGGTGGGCAACCCCTACATGATGTGAGACGAAATACTTTACAGATGGTTTAACCCGAGGCTGACCATTTAATCTCGTGCTATGAAAAGAGATTATATGATAATAAATCGTCTTCATCGCATGGGACTTGCCATTGTAGATGTAGACCACGAGTTCAAAGGATTCCAGCAAACTTATATAATAATAATACTGATAACAGAAGTTATTCGCCTCCCTGTTAACTGATTTATGAAAGTTGTTAAGGTCCTTTTCTCGGCCACCAGGGGTATCCCTTACTGAACGTATTTTGGCTCTTGATAAAATCAAATCCGATAAAAGAAGCTCCTTAAAGATTCCAAAATCGTATTAAAATATTTTATAATCTGATGAGTCATTATCTGACTATAAGCATCAGATGGAACCTACATTTACCAAAACAAATTATTTCTTAGCAGAACACTCAAAATTTACAGAACTCATGCAGATTTCTTAACAAGATGGATAGGGAGGTATACTAAAAAATACAGTGGAGCCTTCGATACACTTTCACCTGGTACTGCTCAACTGTTCGTGGATCCACAGTTGGGATTTCACAGGTAAAAAAAGTTGTTTACATTTTTATGTAAATTATGCAAAAAAACAGTGTAAATTACATAAAATGTAAATTGTATGTAAAAAATTATAACAACACACAGATGGCAGTGCCATCTGTAATAAAATGTGAAAATCTATCGACACATTACATGTAAATTTTCCCACGATCAAAATTCAAATTTCAATAAATTTTAAAGGCTTCGTTACAAAAAAATCCAATTGGTCAGTCTATAATATTTGTCAAACGAGCTCAGGTTGTTATTGTCAAAATATTTTGATAACATGTCTCAGGGAATATGTATATCAAGTAGGAGAGCCTAATCTATACTCTATTGAAAAACAACCAACGTATAACACTTTTCGGGTTGTTCGAGTTCTAAATGACATTTGGACTCAGGAGTGTAATTCAGATTAAAATTACTTTTTATTATTTAGAATATTATCTTTGCTAGTTTTGTGTTTATTAGGAATGTGTTCATTGGCGTGTTGACGGTTCAATTCACATGTTTAACTATTGGTAGTTTTTTGGCCATTACACCTCAAGCGTGGTGTGAATACGATAAAATAATGCGGTGAATCGATGAACGATGATTTAAACCTTGTTGCTTCTCAGGAAACATACTGGCATATCAAAAAGTCTATAAAATAATAAGTGGCACAAAACCATCAGGAACAATCGAAGTGAACTAAAGAAACAGCTAGAGATATTTGAACCAAGAGATATTTGAGCTCAGGAGATATTTGAGCTAAAAGTATCTTATGCTGAAGTAGAGATAAATAAATTGAATTCACTGAATTAAATAACCCTTCAAAGTATTAAGGGCCGAACAGACATATATAAACTGATGAGCACTTTGAAGTTGGGCGATCCCTCATGAAGGTTCAGCATCTCATTAGTTTCAAACCCAGGAATCAACGAGTTCCTCAACCCAACTCTTGCCATACAAATGATGAGCAATTTTTTACTGAGCGGAAATGAGCAAAACGTTAGCCTCTGAAGATAGCTGCGGAAAGAAAACTGAGAGTAATATAAAATTATTATGAACAGTAAGTTATAAAACCATCTGGTTGATGTATACTAATCACGATGTAGATGCCAAAATCACGATGAAAAAGACATAGCAGTCTGAGGGAATTCTGTAATAATATTGCCCGTCAAATTTCCAGAGCTGTACAACACGTCGAGGTAATGAGACTCATCGGTGCTTTCAGACAGTGCTTCTCGCTCAAAACATCTTTAACATTAGTGACGAGAGTGCTGAACACTCTTCCTAAATCTTTACTATATTCTATACCTATACTGACACTTTCCGACGGCACACTTCTAGATATGTTCATCTTTCGATCACAGTTGGGATTTTACATGAAGAAACGTTTTCTAAAGTTTGTATGTAAAATAAATAAAAGGTAAATTGTATGTAAAAAAACTATTCGCAGCGCCATCTGTTTTAAAATATCAAAAAATGTTTTCTTGTCCACATTATTAGTTGAAAAATGTCTTTTACCTTCACCTGAGCCTAATCTAAAACAAAGTATTGTAATACTCAGTTTATAGTCGAAAACAAGCAGATGTTGCGTCAATGTTTTATATGAAATTATTTTTACATTTTTTACTTATATAATGTAAAAACTAAGTACACGTTTTTTACATGTAGGTTAGGTTAGGTTAGAGTGGCTGCTAACGCACACTTAGACCGTTGCCGGTCCGTTGTGATACCACAGGATCTTAGAGTCCCCTAATACCCCTAACACTCTATTGGAACCATCCTGAGCTACTAATGTAGCGTGAAGTGTCCCGCACCTCAATGTCTGTAAGATCTGAAAGGTTGTGCATTACATACCTACCCAAGCGTAAATGTCTTCTTAGTGCCAGTGCAGGTCAAGAACACAGGAAGTGAACAAGCGTATCTTCCTCCTCCTCATCCATGCAGCTTCACAGATATCATTTGTTTCTAGACCCAGCCTTCTCGCATGTTCACCGAAAAGGCAGTGTCCCGTTAATATTCCTACTATTCTTCTTAGATCTCTCCTCTCCAGAAAGATGAAGGTCCTGGAGCGATTCAAATCCAGCCTTGGCCACATTTGTCTCGTTCTCTCGCATGTGAGGGTGTTGGACTACCTCTCCAGTGCTGAAGCTTCTGCCCTTTCCTCAAAGCCAATCTAAGCTCCGAGTGCCATTTACCAGCTCTGTCTCAGATGGATTGACTCCCAATCCACATTTATTGGCCCATCTTGTAATAATAAGATGCGCTTTTTGCATTACCTCCTTAATAGTCGGTAACTATTTACTTGATATCATGATCGCCACGTCATCAGCGTAGGCAACCACTCCTATACAATCCCTCTCTAACTCCAGAAGTAGGCCATTGATCACCATGTTCCAGAGAAGAGGAGACATGACTCCCCCTTGTGGGGTTCCCCTAACCAATCGCCTTCTTATAGTTGACTCCCCTAATTCTGAGTTTACAGGCCTGCTTCCCAGCATATGACTGATCAACTTGATTATAGATGATTCTACTTCCATGAACGATAACCCTTTCAGAATTGCATCTGTCTGAACGTTATTAAAAGTGCCCTCAATATCAAGAAAAGCTACCAAACAATACTCCTTTGAGTGAAATGATCTCTCAATTGTGCGTACCAAGGCATGTAGGGCCGTATCTACCGATTTACCCTAACCGATTTACCCAGTACGCATGTTGAGAGGCTGATTTCTCCTGCTTTTAGTTCCTACTAATATGTGTTTCTACCAGCCTTTCCAGGGTTTTCAACAGAAAGGATCATAATGTTATAGGTCTTAGGTCCTTTGGATAGCCATGCAATCCTTTTCCCGCTTTCGGAATAAAAACCACCCTGACCTCAACCATTGCCTCGGAATGCAGACAAACTTTAAACACCCCTTAAAGATCGCCTCCAACCACGGGGATTTTTGCGAGGTGTTCTGGATTCCTGCCGGTATAATCCGATCCGATTCAGCCGATTTTACTCCCGACGCTCTCAGTTCCATCGTGTTGTCTAAACTACCCGGGAAGTGAATGTCCATGAGAATCTTGAGGTCTTGAGGGATTCCTCACTGGAATCGGTCCACGAACCATCAGGTTTAATCAAACGCCGTTTTGCACGACTTCTTTTTGGCCCCCAATTCTTTTGACCACCAGGCCGGTTTCTGCTTCCCCCTGGGTTTTACCTCAGGGCAAGCAGCACCAAAGGATTGGTTACAAGCTTGTGAAACGGATTCCACCATGCGGTCCATATCCTCAATGGACGCTGCGGGCTTTGGGATCCCCGACGGCATTAGTCGCTTAAGGACTTCTTCCCTATACTTACTCCAGTTTGTTCACCTAGTTTTCCTAAAAGATTTCTGGGAAGCAGGGCAAATGTTGATATTAAAGGTTATATAACGGTGGTCAGAGATAATCATATGAAAAATATTCTCTGATGCGAAGGTCACATCCAGAACTTCCTTCCTCTTTTTAATAATAAAAGTTGGCTCTCTCCCAATATCACATACATACAGGTTCGTTTCCAACAAATAATTGAAAAGTGTCTCACCCCTTTCATTGATGTCCGAACTTCCCCAGATCGTATGATGCGCGTTAACGTCGCAGCCAGAATCATATAGGTTTTTCTGCGTTTCACCTCGAGGATCAGGTCCTCCAGGTTATCCGGTGTAACCTCCTTCTTTTGCCCATGTAGGCCGCCATCAGCCAGATTTTGTTGTTACCAACCTCCAGACTGGCATACATGTAAAAAACTGTTTAAATTACATCGTGTAATTTACACAACAACTGTGAATGGATCATAAGTAAGCTAGATTTCGTTCCAGCAGTCAATCAGATGTGTGAATCGCTTATATTATTTTCAGGTCTCTCTCTCTCTCTCTCTCTCTCTCTCTCTGATCAATGTGCAAGATTTGCTATTTACTCTCCATCGTATGATCGAAGAACTTGTAGCAGTTTGTTAACATACTGTGCTATTCAGCAAGCTGAATAAATTGCTGTTGCCCACTGCGTGCGGTTTCAGCTTTTAATCTCGTTGCCGACTATAAAGAGACTTAAGTTCCTACTTATAGTAAAACTATCCTTAACTGCTTGAAAAATTATTTTAAAGGTAGGGGAAATTGGTAAAGTTGGATGCTTGCTGGCCAAGAAAAAGGACAACATTAGAATACATCGTCTTCATCGCATAGAACTTGCCAGAGATGCCTTATGTGACGAATGGTTGAAGAATGTGCCGAATGCTCTGGTTCAATCTGCTTTGAAAGAAATCCAATGTTTGCGCCATGGACCAATACTGCCATTAGTGCGGAATTTCGACGGGTTCAATCCAACTTTAATAATAATAATAATATAGTACTGATAACACAGTGGAGTGTTATATTTACGCCTCCCATACACATATACAATAATTATGACATTTCGAGACACATCCAACATAACGACAACAAATTCATTATTTTTATTTAATTTTAAATTATTTTCAAAATCGATTTTTGATTTACACTTTGATGTCGAGCTTTTTCCCATTTTATGTTGTTATATATATATTTTCCTCTGCTGTTTCCCATTTTCCTTTTTTGTTTTTTTTTTGGGGAAAATTCAATTTTCAACAAATAAATTTTTGTGTTTGATGTTATTTTTTGTTTTTGCCAGCTTTCTGTTGGATGATGAGAATTAATGTATCTGTTTGTTGAATTTTACACAAAATGTCGTCATTAAAAAGTTGTGTATATACACATGTACGCATATATGTGCGACAATAAGAGGATTTTATGTATATATAGGGAGATGATGGGTCGGATGCGTGCTTTAATATTTTCCAAGACTTTCATTGTTGTTTTGCTTCGTTTTTCTTTCGGATGAATTGGAAATAACTTAAAACTAATAATAATAATTGTGTTTACACAACAACAATATATATGGATGTGTATGTGTGTGGGGATACAGCACAAAAAAGGATATACATATACACAGAGCAGGAAAAATATAAATTTAGATTTTCATTTCACGATTAAATTATAAACAAAACAAAATAAGAATTTCCCAAAGGACCAATCTCACATTTCTGTATTACTTTCGTTTCATTTTTAAATTTATCCTTTTTTGTTGGTGTAATGTACAAATATACAATTCCCTAATCCTTATAGTAGAGTGAACACACACACACACATACACACACTTTATACATATACAAAGAGAGTACCAAAAAATAATCATAATAACGATTATGATCATTTCATTTTCGAATGAAAAATCTACATTTATCACACCTCGAGAGAACAACCCCTTTTTTTGGTACTCCTCGAAATTGTATATATATTTATTTGTCGAATTTTCCAGCAACAACAACAACAACCAAAAAGACAACGAAAATAGGAAATTATCACCTAAATTAGAAGAGTATGCGGAATTGAATTGGAATTAACAACAAAAACACTTTAGCATATAATTATGAATCTTATACATAAACTGTGTATATATATATATGTTGATATATAGGCGGTGTATATACGGAGGCTGACATCTTTCATATATCAAAAACATAACATCAAAAGAAAATTTGTGTGTTTTGCTTTTGTTGTTGTTGGAGTAAATTTAAATTAAAAGTTCGTCATAATAACGCCATAAATGGATGAGAGTGCGGGTAACAAAAATACAGGGATGAGCGATGTTATCGCATTCTCGAGATTTTGGGCCAAAAACGTAAAAAATATCAAATTTCATTGATTTGAAACATGGGTGTGCGACACTCTATCGACGAGATGGTGTCGCCGATAATACATCTGATTTTTCATCGGAGGTGTGAATGTATGTATGTATATGAACTGATTTGATTTTGATCTGAAATATGTATTATTGTATATATGTACATATGTACACATATTACATGTATATAGGCAACAACAAAAATCTCAATTTATCATGGGAATTCAATAGAGTTTTGTGTTGTTTGATGTCTTCATCATCAGTTTGGAAAATTACGTATTTTCCAGTTTTTTTTTTCGATTTCCATCTATGTGATACATCTAACTTTGTATATATGTACATGTGTGTGTGTACGAGTGATTGTGGTTTAATGAAATGGAATTCACATTTATAATTCGAAATATATAGAAGATGTTCTTGATGATAGCAAAAATCACAATCGAAATAGGGGCATTTGCTTTAATTCGATTATACTGACAGATGGAAGTGTTACAAAAATCTTAAAATGTAATCGCTGTTAAGATTAATCTGATCTAGACTAGAAATGGTCAAAAATATATTTTTATATCTCAGATCATTGACATTTTGTCTATATATAAGTTGCAGATCAATTGGATAAAGGTATCTCCACATAAAGGAAAAATAGTAAAGAAGACCCGCAGCCATAAATATTATAAGCCAAAGTAGAAGTTAACAGAAATCGAAAACATTTCGATTCAACTATCTGTAATTCGCTAGAACTGTTGCAAAATAACTAACGGCATATAAACGATCACAATGCACTTCGTAGGAAGAGTTCATCAATCACACCGCTCTGCTGTGCATCAACGATGGTTCTCCTACATACTTTCATCCCAACGGAACCCAAACACATATTGACCTACCTATATGCTCTCAGGAGTAAGCATTAAAATAGACATTTAAGGTCATAAAGATCTGCACGGAAGCGATCATTTCCCAGTTTCACTATCCTCTAGTACATTCTCACCTGGCAGATCTTTCGAATATATCATTAGGCCAGGATGCTGACCACCTAATCCAACAATTTACATCTGTAGTTACACAAGCGGCATGATCGAGTATGACATTAACGACAGACAACTCTCTAAAGAATGTTGTTCCCTGGTGGCTCTCCGAAATCAAACAAGCCATCATTGAAAGAAAACAAAAACTGAAACTCTTTAAAAGATTTCCGTCCGCGGAAAATTTAATTGCTTTCAACAGAGCTCGTTCTCGCGCCAAGTGACAGATAATGTTGGCTAAACAGTCCTCGTGAAACGAATTTCGAGCAGGAATCGGACCAAAAACCACCAGCGCTGAGTTGTGTGGTAAGATCAGACAAAATAACAGGTAAAATCAGTTCAAGATAAACAGTTACCATCCAAGAAAACGGCATCACATATACAGACCAAACATCCATCGCTAACATACTAGCGTCTAGCTTTGCCAATAACTCATCATCAGCAAATTATTCCAGCGACCTGATTCCCCACAAAGAAATTCTAGAAAACCGGTTCAGAATAGGTAGTGACATCGGGCCGGCCGATATGAACCCTTTCAACATAATCGAGTTCAAAACAGCATTTAAAAGAGGTAAAGAGATAATAGTAAAGCTCCCGGGGAAAACCTCGTCACCAATGATATGCTGAAAAACCTAACCATTCCCAGCAAAGATCATCTGCTAAATATTTTAAATAAAATCTGGACCACCCTTTCTTCTCAAGCGAAAGTTGCCGCGGAATTCCGCCCAATATCTCATTTAAACAAAGACAGTAAATTAATGGATCGTATGGTTAACGAAAGATTAACGTGATACTTGGACACAAATCATTTGCTTTTTAGGGATCAATACAGGTTTAGAGCAAACAGAAGTTGTATAAACGCGATACAAATACTAAATGAGACTATAGCCGAGGAACTAAAAAATTCGTCCCATATAACTTGTAAATTTTTCGACATCGAATAAACGTACGAAAGGGTGAGGAGGTTCCGAATAATGCAACAACTAGAAAAATGGAACATCAAATACATACAGGACACATACTACATTTTATATGGAATTATCTAACAGACCGCAGTTTCCAAGTGTTATCGTACAGGAAAATCGAGTTACAACTGGTTCATGTCTGGCAGTCTAAAGTATAAGGTTGCTGAAGACTTAACAAGATTTTACAGCGGACAAGATCTATCAAAAGACGAAACAAGAGATTTGCCGAATAACCGGCAAACTGCAGCTTTGGTATGTAAAGAAACCGGGTTCTGTTGTGTGTCACAATGTTGTGCAAAACTGCAATTAAAATTGTAATTACATGTATGTTGAATTGTTGCTGTAAAACAGACTGTTCTGTTGCTGTAAAACAGTCTAGTTCTTATTCTTTAACCTTTAACATCTACTAAATAAAACAATTCTATACAACTACTAAGTAGTCTATTTAACTGAGTGTTATAATTTATAGAACTTAAGCTAAAGAGTGTAACAAGTGCGTGGATACACAACATAAATGGTGGCAGCGGAGGCAACGAAATTACCCAATAATTGAAAAGGAATTATTGGCAATTGTTTGGGCAGTTAAACGTTTCCATCCCTACGTCTATGGAAGAAAATTCGTAATAAAAACTGACCATCGTCCATTGATTTGGCTTTTGAAAAATTCAAAACCTTCCTCACGTCTCTTAAGATGGCGAATCGATTTAGATGAATATGATTACGAAATTTTATATAATCAATTCAAAATGCAGACGCTGTAAGTCGTATGGTTAATCCTTGTTCAAATATTACAAATAATGTTATAGACATTACTAGAGCATAATCCAAGATTCAAAATCAAAACACTAATCTGTCGATGAATTCTGCTCCTATAAATCCTATTTTACCGATTCCTGCAATTTAGTCTACACCTAATTTAGTCTACACCTATAGACTAAATTAGGTGTAGACCTTCTCCTTCATCATCACCTCAAAACATCGTTACAAATCTTGAATCTGAATCTGATATAAATCGAATTATCGAAGAATTCCATTGTACACCTTTAGGTGGACATCAGGATGTCTTACGAACAGCGCCTAGAATAAAATGTTACTACATTTTCCTAAAATGATGTCACGTGTAAGAAAATTCATTCAAAAATGCGCATTATGCCAAAAGAACAAAGCTGGAAAACGTACTAAAATACCAATGCGAATAACAACAACTTCTATACGGAACCTTTTGAAAAACTATTCCTTGATATCGTAGGTCCTCTTGTTTCTTCATGTGAGGGTAATAAATTTATACTTACGATGCAAGATGACTTAACGAAATATTCTTTGGCCGTACCGTTGAAATCACCAGAGTCTTTTGAAGTCGCTAAAGCATTTGCAGAGAATTTTGTTTGTAGAGACGGAATACCCAGATCAATACTAACAGATCAGGGAAGTAATTTTATGAGTCAATTGTTTAAAGATATACTTCTGCGTATCATCCCCAATCTAATGGAGGGCTGGAAAAATCACATTTGAATCTAGCCCAATATCTTCGTAATTATACTTCAAACGATCCTTTAAACTGGGATCAGTGGATACCGTATGTTATGTTTACATACAACTCAACTCCACACTGTGTAAACGAATATATGCCATTTGAATTATTATTCGGATGTGTACCTGCAATTCCAAATTCAATAAAAAGAAATCCTGAGCCTACGTATAATTATCAGACTATTGTTTAAAATTGAAAATTCGACTGCAAAATTCTTGGCAAGTCGCACGAAATAATATTATTAAAAGTAAAGAAAAATCTAAAACTTATTACGACAAATCTTGCTCATCCAAAACGTTTAATATATAAAGTCAAAGTTATAAAGTCAAAAACAAAATTCGACCCACCGTGGTTTGGACCATACGAGGTAATTAAAGTCATTTCTCCTGAAAACACTCAAATTATAGTAAATCGACAAGTCAAAACAGAACACAACAACAGATTAAAGCATTACGTGTACTAATGAATTATCAAAACTCATCAATTACGATATAAAAAAAAAAAAAAAAAAATCTTCATTTGAATTGAACTTCTAAGTTAAAATTTTGAATTATAATTCAATTTAGTATATAACTTATTTGAAATAAATTACTTCATAATTTATTACTTTGGGGGGAGGACTGTTGTGTGTCACAATGTTGTGCACCACTGCAATTAAAATATTGTAATTACATGTATATTGAATTGTTAATGTATGTATTGTATTGTATAAAAACCGACTGTTCTGTTGCTGTAAAACAGTCTAGTTCTTATTCTTAAACCTTTAACATCTACTTAATAAAAAAATACTATACAACTACTAAGTAGTCTATTTAACTAAGTGTAATAATTTATAGAACTTAAGCTAAAGAGTGTAACAAGTGCAATGATACACAACAGTTCTCCTTTGCACCAACTAAAACAAAGATAATGCTGTTCTGCAGGAAGCGAAGATGCATCCTACCACAAATCACCCTCAATGGAAAAACGCTAGAGAAGGTCGAATCACATCGGTTCTTGGGAATGACCCTAGATACCAGGATGACTTGGAAGTCACATATAGAGAACAACAAGCAAGAATGTCATAAAACACTCAAATGCTGGAGAGAAATACATCGTGGGAGTAATAGGGCTACATTATTGCTAGTACTCTACAGTACCATTATATCCAAAAAGATTACGGCTGCGAATTTTATCAAAATGCGTCTAAATGGACACTCGGGCTACTCAATCCTATTATTGACGAAAACATAAAAATAGCTACCGGAATTCTTATAGAACCTCTCTCACCGTCTCCCTTATTGCATAAGCAAGGATTTTAAATCTAACCAAGAGAAGGGAGCTAGCCCTCCCGAAGCATTTTATCAAGCAAAATTTTCTTATTTTATCCTAACTTTTCAACCCTATGCTTAAAAAACAAGAAATCAGATTTGTGTGATCGATACATTTCCACAGTCGTATTAAGCACACGAGCGATTATGCAACATTCTCTATGGTAAAACTCAAAAATAAACATAAACACAAAGATTCACCAGTTCCTGAAAGTTAACACCCCTGCAGAATTGAAAATTTTAAGTATCAACTTGGTTTCAAAATTTCTCTCCAACTCTCCAACAAGAATAGAGCTGGATTCGTAATTATTAACACGACAAATCCCCTCGAAATCAATGCAATATGTACAGACTCTTTGACAATACTCGAGGGTCTGTTATCCAAAAGAAATCGAAATCCCCTACTCCACGAAACACGAGAGATGATTCTCAACTCTTCGAAAGAGATTGTTTTGATCTGGATTCCCGGCCAATACCCGGTAAAGAAGAAGCTGATTTCGAAGCCAAACCCGCAGTCCAACCAAATGAAATCGAAATAGGATACACAAAAATGCAAGACTTAGCAAAACAAGCATCAATAGCCATTCGGCAAGCCAAGAATAGTCGCTGGTTGACTATGCATCCACAAAACCATCTGGCAGCAATTAAAAATCGACCAGTAGCATGGAAATCTTCGAACTTAGAATCAAGACGAGACAGCACTATTATATGCCGGCTACGAATAAGACACACCAACATCACACACATCCACCACATTCCCAAAACGAAGATACCCGATGCAACGCTCAGCTAACAGTCAAACAGTATTAATTAATAAATAAAAAAATTAAATCTAGTGTCATGTGCCTGATGAGATAGAATTGAGTCTTTCAAGCGCCCAATTATTCAATGACGTCATTAAATTGAATCTGGCATAGTGAAACTGAAAAGATTTTACGTCCTCTCAACGGCTAGTTAATTTTGCGACTTAGCTGGCAATATCAATTCTTCTTAGCATATCATATTATCCTTTCCTTTATTGGTGACTCCGACGACCACCCGGTATGTTTGGGCATAAACACTTCAAAAAACCTACTGATACGACCCTCCTTACACTTCGAATATCACGAGTTAGTACATACTCCTGCTAACACCACTGGAATCAACATACATTACTACAGCACAGCATATAGCATACCATATAAGATACGAGCATCCAAGATATGGATCCTTCAGAATTCCCACCTTACCCCAGTTTCATGCTTAAGTACTTTACCAAATATTTCATAAGAATCGTTCGTACAATTTTGAATCCTTAATCTCTTTGATGTCGCTTTTGTTTAGCTTCGCGAGAAAGATTCCGCACTCAACACCCCACTGGGTCCATTGAACAAACCGATAATTTTATTCAACTTCACTGTAATGTACTACATTGCAAGAGCACAAACCAAAGCAAAGATGTCAACTGATCTACACATCACGTTAATAATTTCGAATAAGTTGCAATTTGTTGTTAATGTGTTCAACGGGCATGCTCAGTAAACATACGAGTACCGATCAAAATTTTCAGCTGATTCAGAACGCAGTGCATTTAAATATTAGTCATCATAGCAATATTTTGACAACTAGCAATAAGCAAGAGTCATCAATCAATAACCATGAGTCATCGATCGTAACAACTGGTATTCGGAATCCTTTCTTAATTACTTATACAACTTATTGTGGACGTTTGAGCTACAATCTTTAGCTTTGTTGGTTGCTTTTTGCTGTAATGGTTTCGTTACTTTAAAGAA
The DNA here is from genome assembly GCA_963932295.1 of Tipula lateralis. Lineage (NCBI taxonomy): Eukaryota > Metazoa > Arthropoda > Insecta > Diptera > Tipulidae > Tipula > Tipula lateralis. The sequence goes on along the minus strand of OZ010738.1, from coordinate 18,092,028 downwards.
GTACACAGTAGATTACTCTGAACGGATTCCACCAGATGCACAGCATGAGCTTCTAGTAGAAGTTGATGCATAGCCGAGCTTACACCACAATTTTCTGCACTTTTGACTGTCACAGTGAATTCTGTTTTTCTCACCCGTCACAGTTCGATCCAAAAACCTCTATCAATTTTGTTTTTGAAGCATTTGTTGGCATGTAACCAGCGTTCAACGTCACTTGGTTTGGGTTCTACGGAACCCAATTTTCTTATTTGCAAATTTATTGTAGAGGCATTTCCAATATTTCAGCGAGCTTTCTTATATTTGACATGAATCTGGGTAAAATAACTCCTCCAACTGAGCGACTTCAAACTTGAATCTCCTTCGTTTGCGTCTTTTATCACCGTTGTGAAAATTGTCACGTTTTAAACATTAGAACCAGTACTTATATTTTTTAATTGATGCAGTATATGCCTCATATGCTTCACATAGCAATTGATGTCCATCAGTTGCATTTTTTTTTATTTATAACAAGATCATTAGGTAGATAACCAGACGTTACGACTTTCTGTTTTACACAAATTCGAACATTCAAATATCCTGCCACCGATTGTATCTAATCCAAAAATCGCACCAAGACGGCGAGGTTCTCGAAATCTTAATCTTAAAATAATAGCTTCACTAAGGTGGAGGTAGATTTGTTCTAGTTTCACCTCGGATGTCATTTGAATATGAACTCAAACCATTTAGGAATTAGTCTGAAGCTACAGATGGCATCGAAAACCTTCGTAACTGATAATATTCCATTTTTATCATAAAATTTTGGTAAGGTTTCTCAAATATTGAAATTAATAAGTCACTACACACTTTATATATATATATATATATATATATATATATATATATATATATATATATATATATATATATATATATATATATATAAATATAAATATATATATATATATATATATATATATATATATATATATATATATATATATATATATATATATATATATATATATATATATATTTACTTTTTTCGAGATCTGGGGTTCTAAATAAAGATTAGGCTACCATTGACATATACGATCGTATATGTCAATGGTGGTAGTTCTTTTTGGAACATTGTTCCATTTTCGCTAGCGTTCACAGACATGTATATGAACCACACCAGCATAACGAATATCTAAGAAATTCCTTTCATCTTATTTATTCTCAAACTCTTCTTATTTCATCTCCAGCTAAATAAAATTAAAACACCAAAACCAACAATAAATTTTTTTTGGATGATAAGAGGCGGGAATTAAGACTAACGCACAACAACCATCTGAGTATACATTATTATCAAAGAAAATTAATGAAAATGTTTCATACTTTCGCTTCTCTCAGTGGAGCAAGCAGACGATGGTAATATATTTCATTAGTTCTGCAAACGTATACTGTGTTGGTGTTTGTTTCTAGAATAGAAGGTACCTGAACAAAATAATTATATACGAATCGTGAAATTGGCTGGATTTCTATCTGAACGTGACATTTATCGAAACTGGGCTACCAGATAGCAATATTCCTGATTTATTGTCGACTATATTCAACAACTCAGCTTTCAATCGATGACACCATTGGTAGAGTTTACACAGTAACTCACTTTAGCTCATTCAGTACAACATGATGTTATAGAGATCTTAACTGACCCGTTATCAGAATTATCAGGATCTCCTGAGGAATTCTGACCGAATTTTTTTACTTTTTTGAACTTACCTATTTTTACCTGGGCTGGACACAACGTCAATGATCACCTCCTGAAAAGTCAATTTAAAGCCACCTCATCCTTTCAATTAGATACAGATTATCATTTTAGAATTTCTTTTTACGGGAGTCGGGTAAACAAATAATTCACAGTGCACCATCAGCAAAGTCCATTACTCCATACCAGCCTCTTATGACATTGAGGAAGGGACATTGTCAGTTTCACCTAAAAAATGCATCTGAATTGAGTCAGTTCTGGGTTTGACGTTCTTATTTATTAAGAGTGATATCAGCAATCACTTTAACGGCCGGTACCAACCCTTGCTCATACTTTTGCAAAATCATCCTTGGAACCATAAATCAGAAAAATCCTAGTTTTTCTTGGATCAGAACTGTTGTTCCTTGAGAATCTTACCGGAATCAAACAGGACACTGTTCTTTGAATAATCATATTTTCCGAATGGAAATTCTTACAAAGGATTTCAAACAACTATTTCAAATTATTTGAGCTTGTTGTACACAGCACATTCAAGGTTATATTGGTGAGATAAATAATCCTCTCACTTAACAGTGGGATTCACTCCATTATTGGAACACGATATCAACTATGCTCATAACTAGTGCATACAAGAACGAACTTCATACATGCACAACCCCTTTATATGAATAGATTACCCAAACCACTTAGTACTCCATACCTCTAGATTATTTTATTTTTCCCATATGGCTTCAATTGTACTGTTCTTCCAACGAGAAAACACTGTTTCATGTAACACTTGTTATGTGTCGAAAAGATCACATGAAACGATTTTGTTGAGCAAGCGTCTGGGGTTCCCATCCTTAAGGCAGTCACCTCAGACAAAGCTAACTATAGGTTTGCAGTTCAATACTAAAACGATTTGGACACCTAGATTTGTCCTCAAAGATGGTGATCTAGTTCTGGCTAACACATACATTAAAAATGTACACGTTCTTTATTCCCAGATGAATGCCGATTACCAAATAAAATAATTGAACGACGCCGTGCATTGTACAGTTTCCCTATGTAGAGTTCGATTATAAAAAGGGGTTGGTGTTAAAAGTTCATTTCGAATTTAAAACTCGTGATTCAATTTAAATTTATTTTTATCTAATTTTGATCTATTTGTCGCACATCAAACAAAGCCATCATCAACCGCACACACTAAACAAGTGCCAACTAATAATGTTGGTACAGATGAATGGTAAATTTTTGATTCGATTGCATGTCCCCCATATAACATTTTTACTAGGAAGGATGTAACCGGGAACAAAAAGGATCTATTTATCCATCATCGGTTCATCTGTAAATAATACACACACATACACACATACATATATCGATTTATATGAAAATTAGATTTTCCTATTTAGGAAAATGTAAAAATATGACAAATGAGTGATGGGAGAGACAATGCAAATTGGATGGCGAAATATATAAAGAAACCAACGTAGTCTACCCCTTATAATGGACATTGCGTAACTATCGCGACGAACAATCCCCCTTCGACTAAATGTTTTATATACGATTTGTGCATAAAATATATTTAATGAGGTTTATTGTCAGTCTTGTGTCGACATTATTTTCCCTTTTCATTCAGCGTCCCATGCCATTACAAGATGCGTCAATCCGTTGGCCTAACATAACATTTAGATTAATTTTAAACAACTTTTTAGGTTGTCTTCTGAATCGGACACAGATATGGCGGATAGGGGAAGTCCTGCCAGACTAAATTAAAGGCCCTCCAGTACAAAGTGTGAACCAAGCGATCCTTATACAGAGACCTGGTTTCTGGGAGCGACAGTATTTTTACTAATTTCACCAATAAAAAATTGGAAATAACCGTCACTCGAAATTCTGAGAGAAAAAATCAGTGAGCCCTCGGCATTTATAAAATCCTAATACGTCGAGGAGAAAAGCTATGATAACTATCAGGACTGTAACGATACAAAATTCCACGAAGGCAAATTCTGGAAAGAGGACAAAATGTAGTATTGCATCCCTAGTGGCAGAAAGCAGTACAAATTTTAACCAAATACTGAAAGTACAAATCGTTATGGAAGAAAAGTGACAGGATAGAACCAAAACGACAGGATAGAACCAAAAAGAGACGTCGACTTCACAGGGAAGTGGCTCCGTCCATCATTAATAATGAAGAGTGAGCAATTTAATTCGCCAATCTGCTTTGTAAAGTCATAGTAGTCATTTGTAGAAATATTGACCTAGGAGGCATTTGTTGGTGAAGAACATTGACAAGAGTACCACTTTCCAAAAAGTATAAATTTGCTCTTGAGGCATAATTTAAGAAGTAAAAGGGCAGTGCATTGCTAAACCACTAACAAACTTCTACCGAAAGAACAAAACAGCAGTAAATAGTGTTCCAAACATTGGCCGAAAAATTGATCTAATTAATGAAGTTCGGATGGCTTTCTAGTCGGATTTGGGTCAAACTGGAGCCGACTAGATGTCATTGCTGTAAGCCATATAGAACAGGGCTGCCATTTGTTGTTACCGCTCGTTACAGAAAATTGGTATTATTACTTTTCCAGGATATGTCAGAGTAAAACTCGAACCAATGAGCCCGTCATTTGGAAAATAGTACTCTGCAACAAACATATAGGGACGCTGAATCGGATAGGACCGAACGGTGCCGAAAATAAGTAAGCGAAAGTGTCCAATCCAGGTATTTTCTTCGAGGTTTATACTGGGTGATTGAAAGACTTTCAATCCACTAGTGAGACAAGCCACTAGTGAGCCAACAGGCAACATCCTAGAAAGAATTAAATGCAGCCGCCTACAAGTGGATACGACAAGCGACCTGGCAGAACACCAATATGATTCCAGAAAGGCGCGTAAGAATGGAAGTGATTAAATGTATGGTAAAAACGATGCAAGAGGTGTTATCCGGTTCAAAAGTAACAGTAGACGTGAAGAATTCCTTTAATGGAATTGTATAATTGAAGCACTTATCCGCATGGTGGAACCGAAATACCAATTGCAAGTGGTTGCGATCTACTTGAGCCAGATGGCTCTGAAGTAGAGAACCGGTGATATTTAAAATGGATCCTACACTAGCTTGGGTACTAGGAACGTGATTCATGATGGTATCCCTCAACTTCCCTTTTACCATTAGAAGCTCTAGTGTTTTGCTTTGCGGATGACATCGTTGTAGTGGTAGCAGCAAAACACAGGGAAAAGATCTTGGATATTTGTTACAGACCGATACGACACATTCAACAATAGTTTACTTTTGCTGGTTTTAAGTTGCTTTTGTAGTATTATCCGTCACTCAGGCTATATTGGACCAAAAAAGGGCCGATTTACGTAGAAACCATCTGCACATTGCATACCTCCATTCCAGCCTAGAGTACTGACATGGAAGGAGGACGGTACACAGATTCTAACTCCGCATCGGTCTCACATGAGCTTATTTGCACCACTGATTGCACCACTCAAACGATCAATGTTGAAAATCAATTTTTTCAGGGCATCCTGCCCCTATCGGGATTCGAAACCGGTAAGTTAGTGCATATAGCTTATGACAGTCTTAATCACTAGTAGGGAAACTATCGAGAGCTTAACGTTAGAAGTTGGTGTCAAAACAATCATTCAATCGGCGATTTGGTACCTATAGGGTTAATGATTGATGGAAGAATGTCAAATAAAACACATCTCATTACCTTCTAGGGTCCTGTATATAGTGCACGTATTAAGTCTAATGCAGTAGTAAAGACAGCAACATCTGTTCATAAGTTAGTGCATTAAGAGTACTATAAGCATTTCGAACACTATGGCACTTCCTGTCTAAGAGATGAAAAGGAATAGCACAGATCGAGAGGATTATTTAACCCCGTTCCTAACTTACCATAGATGGGTTAGAGCATACCTTTACAAGTTCAAAAACGAAGAGTCACCCGAGTGAACTTTGTTGAGGTGAGAAACACACCGGTGCATCTGGTCATCTAACATAAGGTTTCCTAATGGATTTTATGCTGAAATCAAAAGGCAGGTGTCGAAAACCATTAGTTTTAGTAGTATAGGATGCAGTTTATAGGTGATTCTGCCTCTTAAAGAAAACAGGGGTTAAGATAAAAATCCTACACACTCACATATTTGGTAATAGTCCGCATGGGATGTCGATCGAAGATTCCCCCTTTCACCACTCAAAAACTAACATTCATTATGCTTACATCAAACGAAACCTATAATTCTATTTTCGAAAAAAGCACAAAAAGCACTCCGTTTTGAATATGAATTAAAATGAAATTTCCACCCAAATACACACATATGTTCAGTTGCATCTGTACCCTGTATTTACATTTTCCGACACGAAATGAAACTGAAAAGATATAGTTAATCGATGTAATACTTTGCAGAATAACAACCAAACGAACAAATTTCCAAAACGACCAACAGTTCATTCTCTCTATATACCGACATATGTATATGTACATGCGATATAGATGAGCTTTTCCCAACAACAACACTGCTCTACACTCGTTTTTCCAAAAACAAACCCCAAAAAGCACTAAACCTTGAATGAATGGAATATTTAGAATTTCGATACAGATAGTTTTGTGTCGTGTCGTAACGATTCTGGTTGAAAGTGAACCACACACTGTTGTTGAATTTTAAAATCTCGTACATATACCATACTGCACTCTATACACTACTCGTACGAGTATATATACGACAGAACGACAGTAAAATTATTGAAAATAATTTTCTATTCTAGTTACGTTTAGATTCTGTCATTGTGAATAATTTTGAATAGAGTTTTTTGAAAAAAAAAAAAAAAAAATTGTTGCTGCTTGCATCTGTCTATCTGTGTATACATAGTCTAAGGTCAGGTCGTTCTATGTGACACACAAAATCGACAAAATTTGTGTGTGTTAAACTTTCGATCACTTTAATCAATCGGAATGAATTAATTTCGAAATTGAAAATTTGGATAGTTTTTTGGTTTGGGACAAAGACTCTTTGTGATAGCACACAAAAATAATTAAAATTTTTAATTAAATTTATTTTTTATAATCGGGGAATGCAAAATTATAATTTTAATTAAATTTTTTATGTATATATGTATCTGTTTGATGATCAATTATATATTAACCGATCTGATGATAGTATTAATTATTAATTAGGAAATGAAAATTTCATTTGGAAGCAACGAATTCCACTTAATTGGCCATATGTGGTGGTTTCCTCGGAAATAAATTGTTTTTTCACTCCAGTTTCATCTCCAAGTATAACAGTTGCAACATGAAGGTGTTTTAACCGGAAACTGTGAAAAGCTCATCAGTTAGCTCATCTATGGCCTTTCTTTGAAGAGACAAAACTTACCAGCTCCACTGCACAAAAGAATAAAAGAGACTCATCTTTATTTAGTTATGTCGGCGATGTCCTGATACCTAACCCATAAAGGTTTCATTTTGATGGAGAAGATGGTATTGAGTCGACCAACTATAAAAGTGTCTCAAGTTATCTACTCCATAAAATTGCAGTCAGCAAAAAGCGATGAACGTGAAGTTGGACGTGAAGTGTTCTTCCCAAACTGGAAGTGATCGCGATCTGGGAGGTCCTACTGCAAAAATTTGCTTTTGTCTGGGCACACGCAGGCTGATTTTTGGGTAGGTGATCAAATATGAAATATCTGTCTTGCATTAATTTAAGTGATACTTTCATACCGAACGTAAGGGCTGCATCACAACCAAAAACGGTGTTCAGTGCGCCTGATAGAGAATCATTCTAGTTCTGCCTTTTTCATTGTGAACCACAAGTCAAACTCTTTCTGAGTGATGGACCTTTTGCTGAGGTGGACGACATTATCATATTATCAGCTTAGGATATTCACTTTTTTGACTAAGGATGATCAAACATCTTAGGTATAGATTTTGGAAGAACATGAATTGAGGAATTTTGGCTTAAAGATGCCAGAATGTTAGTTGGGATGGTAGAATTGTAGCGCCGGTTAATTTCAGAACGCCTAATAAACAGAACTCCCGAATACCAGCGCAAATCACAAAGCTCTTGAAGAAGATTGATAAGAGATTTTGCTGATCTGAAGAGGCACAAAGCACCTTCACCAATACGAGTTTTTAGTAAAGATCTGCAAATGTAGTAGTTTGGTGTCGGTTTGGAACTGAGTGAGAGAAGAAAAGACACCGACCACCTTTGGCAAACAGTAATCAAGAGATATGTGTAAGGGACAAAAGGAGACATGGAAACAACATGTGGTGAATGTTGAGTATATCTGCTGGGACGTCCTATTGAATAGGAGACAAGATTGTGCCACTTTTTAATTCAAATTCCCAACTCTTTGTAAAGAACAGGAGTTTTAATACTTCAAGCTCCATTGTAACACCACCCAACTAGTTTAAAAAAAATAGTCTGCTATTTGGGACAGTAAGGAAGAAGATTAATTCGAAAGCAATCTGAGAATATCAGATTCCTCCCGTGGCTTCTATGAGTTATTGTGTATCCCACCATGTGGCGTAGCATATGGACATCAATACAACAGATGAATCATTTAAAGGGAGGTACTAAACTCTAGTATGGTTGAGGAGTATACTTTTTTCTCTGGTCACTTTGTGATAAATCCAAGGGGCAAGTTAAAACTAGTGGTCGAGTTTAATGTAGCTAGACGCACTGGGAAGGCTTAACATTATTTTTTTATTATTATCTAATCTCTAATCTCGTTTGGGGCTGACACTTCCTACTTGTTCGCAGTTCGCTTATTTACGTCCTTGCTTTTACGCCATTACAGCCAATTCGAGGACGTACTGCTATTACTCTGACATGGAAGATGGGTCGGCCCATGAGTTCTGCACTCCAACAGGGGGTCATAGTTATGTTCCCTCACACCACAGATCGTAATCTCATGGTGAAAAATCCCTTTTGCATCCTGCCTCTATCGGAATTCGAACCCGGTACCTCCCGCTCCAACTGCCGCAGCTTTAACCACTGCTCCACCTGGGCGGTAGAGCTTAACATTAAGACTCCAAACCTATTGGCCCATATAGACAACATTAAGTGACGAATTTCAATTACTCATAAAACTCATTTTCCGAGAAGTTCGGAGGTAGAGATACCAATTCATTATCCCACTGCATGTACTCTGGAAACATAGTAAGTGGTTCCTGCCAGTAGAATTGCAGTACAACTCGAAGACTAATCTCTTCTGGTTGGGTTTTTTATATAATGTCTGAAGTGCGTAACGGCAATAAATGGTCGGTTGATATAAACCATGGTGCGCGCATGTTACAAGAAGCCTTTACTAACGTGGAGGTATATAGAGGCAATCGTGGAAGGCTTTGATCTTGTATAGGTAGACTACCATGCAAACCGTTTATTCAATAATATTGACACCTCTACTCTGGGATATAGAAATCAATGGTTACAATTACAGAGAGAAGAAATAGATTGATTGTCACAATAGACAAATGAGCAGTGGTGTGTAGCTGCGGCGCAGAAAGAATTAGTTTGAATCCATCGCATTGGCCAAGTCCTTATTGGTCAAAGTGGCAATGTCCTCAGCATGGTTTGTGAGCAGTTTTAATAGTCAGCACTTGTAACGTGCTCTCTGTGTCGCGGTTGTGGCTTGGGTAGACAACAAAAAAAAATAATTAAATTAAGTTGGGCGCCAGTCTACCAGCACGTGTGTCCGGCTTTGCTCCGTATATGAGCGAGTTGACTCGGGCGGGGTACCTGCTGATACCACAAAAAAAACCACCACGCAACTCGTAGGTAATCAATCCGATGTGGGACAGAGGGAAAGTGTAGGATCGGAAAATAGTAAAAAGAAAAAAAAAGAACGGGAAGTGGGATATACACGGAAAACTCACCTGTATCGCTGTCGTTTGTCCGCTGCAGCCCATTAACCGTAATCACGTACGCGTCTCCCACGACAAACTGTCCTATACAAACATACACTTATTCACTTTTTCGACATCTAATTGACATCAATCGTTTCTTCTTATTTGTTTTGTTTTCAATAGTTGCACAATCACACCAACTAAAACATGTTTCTCACTGTTTATGCTAAATCTGTATCACCTTGAACTTTCACACCACCTTGTTTTGCTTTCAATCACTTTTAACTACGTTAGGTTTAGATTCTCGTTCGTTTTGTTTATTTTGCACTATCACTCATCAGCGACCAAAAGAAATGTGAAAACTCAATGTTCAAATCGAAAAAAAAACACCATAAAAACAACACCAGAAACATTGCAAATATAATACATATATTGAACATAACATTTACATATTTTTTTTTAGTAAACGATTCTTGATGTAAGTATGGATGCGGTTGTCACACCTTCCACCGTCATCCAAATCAAGATCGTTTTTTTTTCTTTTATCTTTTTTTTCGCCCGTCACTCTTCATGGTCCAAATTGTTCTCCCATTTCTGCCTGGTCATCTTATTTTCTTACGCTGTTTTTTTTTTCTCCTGGTTAGCGAACCGAGAACTTATTAATTCAGCGGCTCGAGATTTCGCTAAACTTCGAAACTCTCGAACGACATTTCTTTCACCCATCTGTTCCGCCATCTAGCCTTCCCTAGCTTAATTAAGACTCCGCCTAAATCTCAACCATCTCCTCGCAGCTACGAGCACCTCTCGTGGTCTCTCGCAGAATATCACATGAAATAAATAAATATACGATATTACTTTGACTGCTAATCGACAACATTTGTATGGTTCTGTTTTTTTTGTTGTTGTTATACAGGTGAGTTTCGCATTTGGGTAAGGTAAAATATTGGAACGCGGATATCAACAACGGATGCCACCAATCGATTCCCCGTGGTGGTTAAGTTTGCTCGACCGAGCCCACCCGGTGACGCTACACACTTCTTCTTCAGTTACTATCGTAGTATCCGCAACTGGACTAAGGCTATCTACCTATCCAGATTTTGGCGACCATATTAGACAATAAGATTATAAAGGCCGAATAGTTTGTCAATTTTAAACAAGGTCTAGTATGGTGTTTGAAACCGGAGCTGGTGAGTTTGATGTATATGTTACGGTTAAAGCCCGAAATCGGCGAATGTCCGAATTTACCGGTAAATGTCCGAATTTACCAAAATGTGAACCGAAGTGTACCGAAATCCAATAATAGATTCTATATAATCCGTTCCTACGTGCGGCACGCAGTGCGACATGTTTGCTTATCCCGGCTCCTAGGTCCCTCGAAGTTGAAATCTAAAGCACCTCGGAGCTTTAGATTTCAACTCTAAAGCACCTCCAACGTGCCCGTGAGAGTTATCGAAGCCGTTAGCCTTTACAATTCTAGAAAATCATTCTAAGGTCTGCTACGAAATCATTCTAGGGTCTACTACGAAATCATTTATTAATACAAAAAATTAAAGAGTTAATGTGAATATAGTCTAAATTTACAGATAAACGTATATTGAACATTTATTTACCAAAGTGATAGGTAAATTCGGACATTTACCGGTAAATTCGGACATTCGCCGCATTTCGGGCTTTAACCGTAACATATATACCTTCACCTATGTAAAAGGTGCAAATATTATGAAGCTGGTGCAACCAACAGCACGAGGAGCTAAAGATATCGATTACTGTGTTTTCAAAGTTTTGTATACCTACTTCCGATTCATTTGTTAGCAAGAAGGTGACTTATAGTTCAGGCAGAACACTCAGAAGTAATTAAGTCTATAAGTCAAGAAACTGACGAATTTTGATTACACTGGACATCAGTTTTACATAACAGTTTCTCAACCATGTTCTTCTCAAGTGATTTGAGAGGTTGTCACCATAAACTGAGAATTTTGAATTTTTCATAGATGGCTCTAACCTGTATGAAAGAATAAGGACTGAAGCCTTTGGTGACTTTGAGATGTTCGTCTCCCTGATAGCCGCAGCGTGTATCAAAGGTAGGTGTATGAACTAGTGTGTCGGTCATGAATTTCTCAGCTGTAGGTCAAGTGCATCACTAAGATTAGCCTCGAGGGCCCAAAAAGAATGGTTTTCCACAATAACGTCTGGGAATGTTAAACAAGATTACTAATGACTTTTTCCGAGTCACCAGAGAACGTCACGGTAGTTTATGAAAGTTTAAGATACACCCTCAGGAAATTGGAACTATGGCCGAATCCGCAGGACATATCCTCTCGCATTTCGCAGCTGCATAATCCGCTTATATGACTGTGGAATCTGGAAGCACAACAATAAGTCAATAATAGTCCGTAAGTCAACAATAGTTACACCTCCGTCAATTCCGTATTGTGGTTCCAAAATGGATCCTGTCAACAACTTGGAGGAAATTGTTTTCATGAACCTGAAGACAATGGACATAAATAAGGCCACCGGACCTGACGGAATTCCTGTTCGAATATTGAAGGAGTTTGCCAGTGACTTGGATCCAATATTAATTAAAATTTTTCTCTTTTCTTATAAGCAAGGTAAATACCCGAAAACTAACCCTTCAAACTACCGGCCAATATCAATTGTGTCAGCCGTGGCTAAAAATTTTGAGAAATGCATTAACCAACAACTGGTGCATTATCTTGAGATTAATAAAATAATTTCAGATAAACAATATGGCTTCCGCGAAAGCCGCTCCACAACCGATCTTTTGACGAATGTTACAAACAAATGGAATCTCGCCCTTAAGCAACACGGAGAAGCCTTTGCAATCGCCTTGAATATAGCCAAGGCGTTTGACAAGGTTTGGCATGAGAATCTCATTTGTAAGCTTGTGACATACGGCTTGGATTCGATGACCATCAAGTGGATAAAAAGCTTTCTCAAAGACCGCGAAAGATCAAAGTTGTTCTAAATGAAGATCATCAACGACACATTCCCCAAATGCCGGAGTCCCTCAGGGATCAGTTTTGTCACCAACTTTGTTTTTGTTATACATTAATGACTTGTTGGATAGCACTGTAAACCCTATCCACAGTTTTGTCGATGATGCAACATTGCATTCTTCTATTTTATTCGAGGTACTCCTTCAGAGTTAAACGGTAAACGGCTGGAAGTTGTCACTTTGCTTAGTTCCGATTTGAGTACAATATTACCAATATTTGAGTGGGGAGTTAAAAATCAGGTAAAAGGACACGTTTTCTTGAGTTGTGACTTAATTCGTCTGCTTGATGTTCAGATTACCAACAATAGATGCAGACCAACAATAGATTACCAAGAATAGATGCAGTTCCTCAATAGATGCAGACGGTTTTTTTAAATCGCATCAGGTTCTCCAAATATATAAAACCTTAATTAGACCGTGTATAGAATATTGCTGTCAGGTTTGAGGTGGAGCATATGGCCACTGCTCCTTAGTTGCTGGATAGAGTTCAGAGGCGTGCCTTCCGAATAATGCGAAACCCCAGACTTACGAAAGATCTAGACAGTCTACAACACTGCAGAGATGTTGCAGAACTCTGCGTGTTCTATAGATATATAAATGGTAAATGTTCTGCAGAATTAAAGGAGAAAATACCACCTTTGTTACGCCAGGACGGGTAACACGAGGAACGGTTAATGCGCATAGGTTTACGGTGAAGCTGCCGAACCCTCGTACTGAAGATGCAAAGCATGTATTTATTTATCGGACATCTACGAAGTGGAATTCGTTGGCTGGTTTTAAATTTCCGTTGAAGTATAAAATGCACAAGTTTAAGGCAGCTATCAACCTTTACTTGAAGAATCGCGCGTTGGGTGCAGACAGTTACAAGGAGCTAGGAATGTCTAAAAGTCGGCCCTGCACCCAACTAAAACAAAACGTAAAAAAATATTAATAATCGACTGAATGTAAGGTCGATCAAGAAAACTGGGAAATCAATCCTGAAACTGAACAAGACATGGTGCCAAAATCACTATAGTTTGCCCATCCGAGAATATAAATAAGTTGACCAATCAACGTTTGCTCGTCGATAATTTAGTCTCTTTGAATTGTGCCCAAATTAAACTCATCCATATTGAAAACATTATTCATTATTGCGTACATTACCAAATAACATAAATTTTATTATTGTTATTATAATTATTTATAAATAAATAATTGATTTTCCGAACAAAAAATACAATTAAATAAAAATGAAAATTTTTGTGCATATCAACAGACATCAATAATATTATCATCTATGGATAATTTTATCTGAATTTCATAAAAAATTGTTTTATTTTTATTTATTTTATTTATTTATTTATGTACATTCAAATATAAATATTATTATCATCATCATCATCATCATAAATTAATAATATTTTCCATTTTCAATTTTCCAAAAAAAAAAAAAAAATTGTTGTTGCTATCATTATTTGAGACGTGCGATGTGTGATATTGCCTTTGCATCGAGGATTAGCCGCCGTAATTTTTTTTACTAGTCGTTCGGTTTCAGTTCAAGCCGAGTAAGCTAGCCAGTTCATGAATAAGCTATGACTCAAACTGTGTGGCAGACACTGACCATCAAATCGAGCTATCCATTGCGAGCGAAGAGTGAAAGCAGAAAAATGGGTGGCTGGAATCGCGTCGAGCCAGTGGTTGTATATAACAACACCTTCGGTTATGAGTTATCGGTAACGGGGCAATGATGTCGAGGTGAGTGACAATAGATATAGTGTTCCGTGAGATTTTGATAAGCTACACGATTTTGGACCATTCTCTGAACGGCTTTATTAATGGTAAGCCAAATGACATCGCAATAGAATTTGAGGACAGTGTTACTTCCTAAAGTTTTTTGAAGTACATCGTCATTGGTCTAAGCGTCTGCAATGACTGCATAATTAGTACTTTCAGGAATAGAAGCATGATTAATACATGAAACAATGTTTTCTACAACATTATCCATGCCAGAGACTTGCTGGATATCAGTCGTAAATTGACCAATGCAATCTAAATGTCTGAACTGACGAGGAGAAGCACATTCTGGATTCTGATCAAAGCATAGGCAAGCGGTTTATGATCCATGAAAATAGTATACAAACGTCCTTCGAGAAGATATCGAAACTGTTTGATACCCGAAAATGCTGCAAGAAGTTCACAATCATAAGCACTGTGTTAAAAGGAAACCGAATGGTTATCTAAAAACAACTACTAAGCAATTGCTCCAATTGCAGTATCGGGAGAGGTGCTGATGATGAAGGATAAAATAGTGAATTAGCTTCCGAAAGCCGATTTTTTTCCCGTTGTCGAATACTTTCCTAGCTGCTATCGACCATTGATTTGGAACCCGACTGTTCTTTGTGTTCCCTTTTAGGTGATAATTTAATCGTACCTAGTCAGCACAGCACCGGACGGAATAAAGCGTGGAAAAAAGTTGATCGTTCCTAAACAGCCCTTCTATTGTTTAGCAGTCTGACCACAGAGTTCAAAATTTTTTTCAATTGAACTCAATAAGGTATCTTGTCCAGCTCGTTATGCCGTTATGCCAAAGCGGTGAAACGACTGTGTTGCATTCTTGGGACTGAAAGTCAAAATTCAAACAGTCCCAAAGAGGTCGAAATATTTTTTTTTTGAAAGTTCGATAATTCAATTGGCTTTAGAGGTATGACTATGGACAAGGTGTAGTGTAGTAAAAATTTAACAAGGACATATGGAATTGGACATTAATCCGGAATTGTAATTTTGTTAAGTGGTGGCTTGCAACTGGTCGTAGAAGTTCATTTGACGTTATGTCATCTGCATCTTCCGTAGCGGTGTAGCAATGTATTATATTGGTGTTTCTAAGCTTGCTATTATTATTCTGCTTGTGATCGGTTTCGATCCGAGTCGTGCCTTCTTTGTTTTAGCTGTTGTTAAAATACACAAGCTGCATTGTGTGTGTCGGTACGACCAGAGAACATTTGGTACTTCTCTGTGTTTATTGATAAATTTCGACCACTTTATATCCATCTTACTTCCCTGATAATCCAATATCTCGATGTTCAAGCATTTCATTTCCATTTCACTGATGTGTTTGGCTGGAATCGTGTTAAATAGCTATAAGTAGCCGAAAAATACGTTTTTGGCAGCATTGCATAAGTTCAACCAAATGTAAGCAGCCAACCAAGGTGTTCAGGTGTGAAACTGTTTGGGAGAATAAGTTTGGGCACTAATTGTCAGTTCCGTATCTTGCAGCTTCCACAAGTGTTCCTCGTGGTCTCTCCTCGTGGTGACCATCGGACCACTGGCTAATCACTTTAAGTGGGGAGCCAGGCAAAAACACAGTGTTCAAAAACACTGAACCGGGTTAAGGTGTCAACCGTACCGAACCTGGCTGGGGGCCCACTCTAAAACTAGGTCAGTATTCAACGGTGGATCCAGATACCAGGTGCCCTCCGGATCATGTAGTCTTATCTGTGCATCGAATAGTTGCGCAGACGAACACATTTTTCGTCACCACTCGTGGGAGTATTTATGGATTAAACAAATCTTTATCTAGAGGAACCGAATAGTGCAACCAAGTTTATAACTTGGAGGAGTTTTAATGCACAACCATCGAGGGTGCAAGTGGTCAAAAGCTCTTCAACTAAGAAGAAGATTTCGGGATGCCAGCGACGAAAAAGACAAGAACTGAAACGTTCACTAGTCGATTCTGACGACAAAACTCCCTCTTTCCTTGGAAGAAGAACCCGTTTGGACGCGACTACGCTCTCTCCAGGAAACTAGACTAAAATACAGAGGGTATCTTCTGGTTTCAAGTCACAAGGGAACCGGAAGAAGGGCTCAGGATCGGAAGAAATTCCAAAACTGAGTTTTAAAGAAGTTGTACTTCACGAGCGCCGTGTGCTTGTCAAAGACAGGCTTTTGGATCTTGATGAGGAACAAAGTTCATCACTTTTCGCGCTAATTGCTCAGAAAGTGATAAACACACTTTGTGCTTCTGAAGATCATTTGGCTTGTGCTTCTGTAGATTATTTGATCATTAAGTGGGTCCTTGAAGCTGTCACTAATCTACATCCCTGGGAGGGAACTGAACTGGAGTGTATCCTGTTGTAACTGGAGTCGACCTCCCCAGGCCTGTAAGAAGTATAGTTTTGTTCCGGGCCCGATCTAAGAATCTTCAGATATTCTGAAGGGGTATAGAAAACCAAAACCCAGGACTAAAGACCAGCAAATAGGCCATCTTTGCCAAAAAAGGAAGCCAAAAGGTACACTTTTTCCCCTTGGCCTAGATAAGCCATCTGTTCCAAGGCTGAAAACACTTGGTTTTAAACCCTTCTTTGCTCTAAGTGGGGTCACAATAAATGTGACGCAAAATTAACAACATGAATAGCTGTTGCACAATCAAGAAGAACAACGGCAGTCCCTGAAAAAAGGGTGCGGATGTTGCAACATGGAAAATAATTGGTAGGACTGTAACAAGAGTAGATGACGTAACAGTCAGTTCGTAAATTGGACGAAACTGAAAGTTGGTAGTGTCGACTATCATTTAATGTTGACATTTGGTTTCGATGCAGTTGAATACTACGAGTACACCATTATACAATCAAACCATACTGTCATTACCATCGTCATTATCATCATAAATCCCACCTTTGCATCATATATGTTGCTTTATGCATATATGTCCACACATCATATTTAAAATAACATTAAAATTTATGCTGTGTGCGGATTGACTTGTATAAACAACAACGATTAATGTGCGGTAAAGTCTCTTATCCGCGCGAGGTGCATTATTTTTATAACCGAGTACACACTCGATTGTCACCTATGTGTGTGTGTCTGGCATGCCTGATACACCATATCATTATCGGTTTTAATTGCATTTTAAATATCGATCGATTTTCACCATTATTCGTGTGCACGCGGGGTGGGGGCTGCATACGGGCGCTCAATCGGTGGTGGAAAATAATTTTAACAACAACAACAGTAGCAACAAATAAATAAATCTACTCTCCATGTACAATAATGTTTTTTTTATGCTGTTGTTGTTATATACATATAAACATACATGTATGTTGGATGTTGTGAGGTTGGTTATGTTGTGTGTTGTTTTTTGTGTAATGTTTGAATGAACAATGGCATGATTTGAACTTAAATTTTAAACAATTTTTTTTTTGTTGTATTGTGTTTGTTTGGTGTAATGAAATTTTAATAGTTTATTGTAATTTTTTTTTTATAAATTTATAAATTTATCTGATTTGTTGCAATGGTTGGTCAGGAAATCAGGAAATGGAACAATACAATATACATATAATAATGGAAATGGGTGGCTTTTATACATCATACTCGTATATAGCAGAGAGGTTTCAGAGTATGGATATAGTTCGTGGAATAATAAAATAGTTTGATTGCATGCTATATGTTGTGGGAATTAGATTGGCGGGATCACCTTGATCCAAAACCAACATAAACCTTTTGATCAAAGTTCAGGATTCTTATCACTGGTCTATGTGACACCCAACAAAGTTACTATATAATTAACATATTCTCATTTTGGGGCGAAATTTTAGAAAATTATAGCACTGGTGTAGTTAAATCAGGTCACCAGATTAATGAATGTTATAGCTTATTTATTGTCCAAATATACTTTAAGTCCTAAAATTCTCATATTATCACTGCCATTGTGGACATTTATTATTATTAAATTTTTAATAACATGGGCCACAAAGGGCCCATGGTAAAAATTTAGGATTTCATCAAAGCGCACAGACGCATTCTGCAACCTTAGCAAACTGAAGCAGTTTGAACCAGGGCAGAGAAGTATATTATACCTGCAAGTAGAATATACCTGCAGCTACACACAAGAGTTCTCATGCGGTCGAAAGCTGGACAACTGCTGATGAAATGTAAACTATCAGCAACATCTTCCAGACATTCGTCGCAAGTCCCATATGATGAAGGTTAGAGTTAATCCCTCTGACAAAGTATTTCGCCTTACGACAAGTAGCGGTAGCTGACCACGTCCGCTTTAGATTCGATAGGGTAATTGTTTTAACTGTTTTTTTTCACTATATATAAGTAGGTAAAGGCGCAGCTGGTTCAGGACCTACGAAATATAGGCGAGAACCAGTTTTTGCCAAACAGTCTGCAATTTTGTTGCCCTCAATGTCACAATGGGCAGGAACCCACATGACCGTAACCTTATTGTTACGACCAAGGAGATTCAGAAATTTCTAACAATACAGTACCAGTTTAGAGCTGGTTAGAGGGTTGTTCAAGGAGTTAAGGACAGTTTTACTGTCGAGTAATCGCAATTAATTTCGCTTGATGAATAAGTACAGTAGATCTCCAGACTTCCAGAGATTCTCAGACCATGCGAAGGACAGTAGTAACCAAAACCCGTACTCTGTTTAGTGACAGAGCCATCTGAAAAGAATACAAACGATTCGAATATCTGTTTGAGAAAATCTGGTGAAAACATATCCCTGGATGGATATTGTGAACATAGTCTAGCTGCAGTACTCAATATAAATATTTAGTATTCTAGCTTTTACCCGAGACCCTCGAAAGGAAGCATCATTCGAGGGTCTCGGGTTTGATTCCCAGTGGTGACCAAAAATCACGAATCGGCGTATGTGTATAGGTTTATATGGGTTTAATCGTGACTTAAGTGGTATAAGGTGAAGTTCTGTGGCATGAAGTTCTGGAAAAATTTCCGCCTTCTTAAATTTTTTTAGTCTATAAGTCTGATCAACCTGTGATTCTTAATTCATCTCTTGTTGACATTTTTTTATATATTTTTCATCATCAAGGTTATTTTGAGTAGTTGCTACTGTGGAAAGCCAAAAATATGTCTACCTACGCCTTTTTTTGATGTTATACAACCAGCATGGTGAGGTTCGCGTAAATCTAATATTTCGCTGAGATCCTTTTGAATCTTGTAAATTTCTGTTGGAATGCTCTTTCTATAAGATCATACTGATATTGACTGCCCAATAAAAAGTAAATTTATATTTTCAGTTCATGTTCGATTACAGTTATTTAGAGATCAGGAAGCCACTGATGGTAATATGCTTAGCATTCACTGAGTTTGCAATGGAGAATGAGGAGTTGAGAATCGATTGTGCATTTAACCCATTACTATCAAGCCATTTAACAAATATACGAAGAGAGTTAAAGAAATCTATAGGATATTTATAGTATATCTGGTTGTTCAATTTATCGCCAGATATACACTTTTATTCTAAATACGAAGTTGATCATGCTAAAGTCGATCAAATCGTGATCTCAATACACTCACTTCTTAAAAATCCCTATTGTTAAGATTGCGTCTAACACAACTAATCTAGACTACTTTGGTAGGCACTGGATGTATCTCAAATTTATTGGGAACATACCATCGCATTAAGATCTGACTATCATTTGTACTCCTTATAACACCCAAAACACTTTCATCGGCACAAACCCCACATCGGCAATTGCATAAATTCAAAGTCGAAAACTGGTCCATGCAGTCTGAACTCCAACAGGGGATCATAGATGTGTTCATTCACACCACCGATCGTAATCAGATGATGAAAGAACTCTTTTGCATCTTGCCCCCATCGGGTACTTTCCGCTCTAATTGCAGCAGCTTTAACCATAATGCGCGATTTGGTCGGTGTTTTGGAATTGGATTCAGATTTTGAATATCTATAACCTTCTTATACAAAATGCGATTCAATCGAGGAGCAATTCACCGTATGATCAAATAAGGTTTCAATATAATGTGAATGTTTTTGAGATTGATCTAATTTTAACTTGATGAGCTGGAACATTGAGGGACTCTATATGCTTAATGATTTTCATTAGTCGTGCATAAATGATCTTGATATTCTGTGGTCTAAATATGGTTTTACGGGATCCCCAGTTCCTGAGTACTCTCTATTTAATATAATTATCCCTTACTATCCTTTTTCCTAAAAGAAAGAGGTCTGGTTTATTTGGTGAAACACAGTCTAAACGGCAAGTTTTCGGAACCCTAATTGCCATATACTCCTTTACATTGGGACTTTGGTTTCAATATTATGTTGTGGATTGTTTGTGAGCTGCGATGCGAGGAGGAACATATGAACTTTGTGAGACCTCTATAGCTTGGTTTAAATTAGACCTTCCATTTTCAAATTCGAAACACTCAATTTGGTTCCTTCAAATAAAACTTGAACCATGCGACATAGCGGTATGAGAAACCAAATTATATGGAAGATCGTTATAATGATTTGGCAAAAGTTCCAAGTTTTGATAGAGCGTCCACTTGATTATAACTTTTAATGACTTAAATTCTGGTATAAAATCAAAAAGGGTTCTAGATATTGATCTGCGTTTCACATGTCCTTCGAATGCATTACAAATGACCATCACTTGTGGAGAAATAATTAAATATACCCACCAGAAAAGACCCAAGTTTCTATCATGACAAGTCATAATTATTTCTCTATTATTGATAAGTTGAATGCCGATATCTGCGAAGCTAAATCTCTGAGAAGAAAGCTCATGAAATTTTTTGAGATCACAGGTTATCAGTCGTATAATCCTGTCAAGGTTATTACTGCTATTACGGAGCAATACGTCTAAACTCTGGCATCTAGGCTCATCACAAATCTCGAGTACTGCACATTCAATGGACAACAAAATTGTCTCAGAAGAATTATTCACGTATACACGGTTAACATTACTTACACATTTTAACAACGGGAACCCACGACTTAGTGTTATGTTTAGTTATATTGACCAACTTAATTGCATCTCCAATAAAGCAATAAAGGTTTAAGCCACATACCGTATTAGTAATCTCTACCTGTATGAGTAATCTCGTCAATATTGTTTTTGCTTGATGACCACTTGATTTCACCACTTAAACTATTATATTTAAACCTAATTGTGTCGCTTAGCTGCATACCAGCATCTTTCCAAAAATATAACATATCTGTAGTAAAATCGAAACCCAATGTAAGGAGACTAGTAAAAACTATGAGGATATCAAAAACAGTTGGTTTCATCATACCTCAAAAAACAATGATATTGAGTTATGATGGTACATGTGGGATTACTAAGGGTGGAAGCTTACAAATGAAGACGAAACCAAACTTTGGTATATCAATAAATTTATAACCAATTCAAAAATCTTAATGCCTTTTAGAGGTGCTCTGCTAGCGTGACGCACGCATACTGCTGCCTTTATGTACCGAAACTGATGCTACCGCAGATTCAAGTAAATTATCGAAAGTGAAACTCTTTGGGAGTATTCCTCTTGACTAGAAAAATCATATCACTCTCAAATCGTATCTTAGTTGCAGCGGGATAACTTCCAACAGGCACTAGAAAAGTTCGGAGATGAGTATGCATTGTGACTACAAAAACTTGGTAGTTCCTCTGTGCATGTAGTAAAGTTTTTTACATAGTTGGAAAATTACCAAAGTGGCCAGTATATATGCATGTACCAGTTTACATTGATACCTATCAACATTTCAACATAGTTTTATGCCAAAAATTTCCACTAGAAATCTCAAGTCAGATGTTATTGGTATTACATAGTTGATTACAAGGTACCGGAATGATTGGATAAATTGTGTTTCTACAGTCTTTGTGTGAACTGGTTAAATGGTACTTCAGTAACCGCACTGAATTTATCAATATTAGAAACAAAACGTCTGAGTCATCGTCAGCTATCTCCGATGTACCAGCATTCATTAAAATAATCACCGAAATAATTCATATTTCCAACGTTATAATATTTGCAGATGAGCTCACAATTTTCAAACCCGTGGAGAACATTTAGTTATTTTAGACTGTAGTTATGAGGGGAGACTGAACGTCTCCCCTCATAACTAAAATAACCCCGTTCTTTTGTTGCAGTGGTTCTTTGTAACGTCGTTATTTTTACTGAATCCATAATGTTTAACTAACGGGACCAGCAACTAGTGCCGATACAGAATCTGCGTCTGAAAAAACTGCCGTCGAGAACTTAAATTACCAGTGTTATGGAAGGCGAATAAGAAGGCATGCGAGTGACAAAATCCTTGTCAATGAATAGTTCAAGGAATATTTCGAGCCAACGACCACAACATATTGCAATGAGAATAACTTATCCAAATAATTTATAATTATTACCGATTTAAAATATCCAAGTCGTATTCTTTCCGCCCAGCACAAAATTGTTATCGCAGCCAATGGATCAAATCCCGATAGCAATGTTTGAACATGCGTTGAATGTGACAGGAGATGTTATCAGTCCATCAAAATTCTACAGTCCAGGAAAATTCTACTATGACCGAGAAGCGGGCAAAATGAGTATAAATACCCGAACAAAGAGCGTAGAGCTCAGTTTGAATTAGAACAGCGACAGATTAAAATCGGGAAAAGGTGGTAAATATTGAAATAATGAGAAAGTGAAAGTAAGAGTGAAATAAAAGTACTGTAAAAGTAAATTGTGGTGATTTAATAAAAGTGATATTGAAACTTTTCGAGGATTGGTTTGAGTCCCTACTAGGGGAAAACGTAACAATTGGTGACAGCGGTGGGATTGTGAATAAGGAACCATGAAGCTACTTGAGTTGCAAGTGTCGGAGCTCAAAATCGAGCTGAGCGCACGGGGATTTCCTACAGCGGCTAGCAAAGGACAATTACAAGAGAGGCTATAATAAGCTTTGCTGGACCTGAACATCGATCCAGACTAGTACGAATTTAATACCGAATGTGGAGGGTCTATATGAAATGTCCATTTCTTTAAATGCAAAAGTGGAGACAGTAAACTGTTAATTGGAGCAACGATTTGAAGCGGCTGATGAAAGGTTTTTGAAACTTGAACAAGAAAGCATAGACATTAAAAAAATGGCGGTGCTACTCAACTTTTAAAACCAGTCAGCGGAATGAAATTAAAGTCTCCGACATTCGACGGAACAACGTCGTTCAACACTTTCAAATTACAATTTGATACGGCAGCAGTAAGAAATAATTGGTATAAGGAAAACCAAGTCGCAGCTCTCATAGTGGCGTTTAAAGGCGATGCGGCAGAAATGTTGCAGATTGTCCAGAATCCGAACTTGGGGACTAAGATAGAATCATGCTATCTTTGGAACGAAAATATGGTGCTGATCATAAGCGAGAGTTATATAGGATGGAGCTCAAATGTCGTTCTCAGCGGATCGGTGAAACAGTATACAGGAGTTTGCAGCGGACATAGAGCGATAAGTGCATCTCACCCACTTTAAAATGGCCTCTGAATACACAGAAAGAAGTAATATTGATGCGCTTACTGATGGTATTCGTGACGTAGAAACAAGACGAGCGGTTGTGTTAGCATCGAAAACCACATTTGCGGAGACCATCGCTTGTGCTTAACGATCGAGACTGTTAACAAGATGATAATACTAGCTCATCGAATAAAGCTCATCGGTCAATGATACCATCATCATTGTATTGGAAGAAAAAGGAAAATGCAAGGGATCTGAAGAGAAGGAGCGTCCTGTAATATTGCAAACAACAAATGAGAAGGTCGATAATGAAAGAAACCTAACTTCTTCAACAAAATCCGGCATGACAGTCATCCCCGGTCCACGGTTGACAAGAAGTAGTGATGTTTAACATTAGATGGAGAAATTAACGGAAGAGCCTGTATGATAACATTAGATAAACGAGCAATGCAGACGATTGTGCGGGCTGATTTAATAGCCAATTGGAGGATTCAAACTGCTAACAGCAACCGGCAAAAGTGCAGAAATCAAGGGAAAGAAGGAAGTGGCCATACGAATCTGCAACAGGGACTTCTGCCGTGAAGTTTTGGTGGCTGATATTGTCTGAGGTGATTTTGGGAGTGGACTTCATGAAGAAGAACAAATTCGTGTTGGACATAGGGAATGTTACATTAAGCTGTGGAGATTTTAAGCTCCAACTGCAGTTAAATAACGGAGAGCCAATCGTTCGAAGAATTATAGTAAGATATTCAACAATGGAAAATAAGATTAATATAGACACGTTGGGAGTTTTAAAAATCAATAAAGAAGAGCAGCCAGTAGAAAGGATAAGACTACCAAGAAACATGGTGAAACCTCGATTTGAAATCTGGCCTGAAATCTAAGAAAGAGCAGTCAGTCTGGCTTCACAACTTACAACGAAAGAGAGGCTTATCACCTAAACTGAAACCTAGCTGGGAAGGACCATACAAGGTGATTACGAAAATCAATGATGTAATCTACCGAATTCAGAAGGACATCCGAGGAAAACCAAAGGTTGTACATTTGAAAAGATTGTCTCTCTATAGAGGAAAGGAATTGGATAATGGTCGAACAGGTTTGGGAGGAGGATAGTGGTACGGACGCGGGTGACATCTCTGATTGAATAGAAGTACTAAATGCTCGTAATTGGAAACTAGAATGAATCGCAGTAAACAGGCGAAATAATAAATAAATGGAAAATTCTACGATGACTGACAAGTGGGCAAAATGAGTATAAACGCGAATAAAATGCGTACAGCTTCAGTTTGAATTAGAACAGCGACAGATTAAAATCGGGAAAAGGTGGTAAAATAGTGAAATAGTGAAAAAGTGAAAGTAAGAGTGAAATTGAAAAACCAGCAAGTGGTTTTTATTATTCACAATCCAGTGATCGAACCTAGGATTGGTTTGAATCCCTACTAGAGGAAAACGTAACATAACAAACCAATAATTAATTGATCTCCTAGATAACGAGAGTGATGTCTAGGACGTGGTAGTGCAAACAGAAAAAGCTCTGAAAAACTGAACCAAGCTTTGGATTTTTTGGATAGAGATAAACAAATTTTTTAGAGCACGACCGTTTTTTGCAACTAGTGAAAAACGAAAAAACGTTGAAGAAGTGAATGAAACGATAAAAACTCCTTTGTGCCTTATAACGATGTTTCGCCCAACGTCGTGATTTAAAGGAACAACGTTAAGCTAGGTATGACTGTAATTTAAACAGTGCTTAGATAGAGCAAACTCAATGTGTGGCCTTATTAGATGATGTATGTATGGAGATATAGAGACAATAAAAAATATGCAATAATTGTTTTTTGCCCAGTGTATGAAAATAACCTGAATAACGTTTTACACTACCACATCGACTCACCGACTTATATAGCAACAAAATGATAGAGACAGCTTTAAAGACCCATTGCCATATATAAGTAGCATAAAACCAGTCAAATCCCGAAAAGTGATCGATTACGATTTAAATTGTATATGAACCCGATATACAAAGAAGTAATGCCCAATAAATACCAAATATACTATTATTCCCGCCAACATACACTCAAATTGTATATCAACATCCGACTAGATTTAACACTTGTTTATCCAAACATATAACCAATAAATTTAGCTACATACACCAACACTGTCACAACAACAATAAATCGTATATCAAAAACAATCAGCCATTCGTCACACTATTAATTATCACTCGTTGTACAGATAAAACAAACAGATCCATATATTCCCAAGTAATAAAATATCACCACCAACTAGTTGAATTCCAACTATATATCCATAAAACTATTTTTTTTATATTTATTTCCTTCATTTTATTAAATTTTTCTGAAATTTTCCAACTCTTAAATTATAACACAAAACACTCAACTCATCTAACACTTCATTATTATATATAGAAACTCATCACACTATATGCTATATATATAAACATAGAGAGAGAGAGAGAAAATACTGTGTATATACTCGTATATAGATGAAAGAAAATGAAAATCCACTTTTCCGATATACATGTATAGATTGAGGATTTGGCGCCTCCATCATCATATTACAATACCGTGCTGTACAACAAATCACCGTAAAACAACATCCATCTTATATGTAGAAGTGAAAATTTTGTTTTTCATATTTTTGTTCGATGTGCGTGTACCACATTGAGAGGATTGTTTCATAAGTTTTTCCTAACGTATAAACATATAGGTATTCAATGATTGACTCGGCACTAAATACGATTCGCGGAACGCATGCGTTGTTTCTAAGCAACAAACCATTTGTGTGGACAAGTGTATGTACATCGTCGAGCATAAAAATTGATGACGACGACGATGATTATTTGGGAGTGAAATTTGTGTACATCGGAAAATTTAAACTTTAAAAATACCGACGGTAAAGTGTGGAAAATGGAAAATTTGTATAAAAGTATATTTTCCATCCGACACTAGAGACATGCCGCGGCAATCGCTACAATTATATTATGTAAATTAGAACCAAACACATGCAATTTTCCATTTTGTATGTATATACAATACATATAAAGCATTTTTCCGATTTTCCCTCATTTTCTTTATGTTTTGTGTTTGTTGTGTTGTGCGTGGAAAATCGAATGAAAATATAAATATACATACAACAACAGTATAATAAATGGAAAATTTATTTGATGTAACAAAATTTGATAGTTTTTAAATAATATTTTGGTTTATTGTTGGTGTACATCTGGGAGAAAGGGAAAGGATGAAAGTCATGATTTTTTTTTTGCATGATGGATTGAGATTGATGATGAATATAAAAAGAAAAGTTGCTGTGGAAAATGTGTGTCACAATCTAGGTTATGCATTTATATTGTTTATGTATATAGGTGGATATTGTGCATATGTTAACGAGGTAAATGACACTCGGACGAGTCCAAGTGTGGTGCACGCAAGGAAAATCTATTTATATCGACAAAATGTATATTATTTATTGTATTCAATAAAAATTATGTCACAAAAATTATTTATTTCCATTTGATTTCATTTCAATCAATATTCAAATTTATCCACAAATACCCCATAAGAAGTTGTATAGAAAAGAAAAACTACTTTGCCTAAAACCGTATACAGATACACACACAACCCAACAAAATATTTTTTATCAACGTAAATATATAATAAAAATTTCGACAAAACACAAAAACTACAATAAAAAATCGAATTACTATTATATGATTTATTATTTTTACTTTTCAATTTTTATTGCAAATAATTTTATTTGCCCAAAATACTCAACTCAATAAATAATGCCAGATATCGATAGATAAAATATCAAAATGGTACCAAAAGGGTTATAAGTATATATAAAAAAAAATGTTGTAGCATATAAAACGCAGACAAAATAAAATTATCAACTCGCAATAAATAAATAAATAAATAAAAAAGAAAAACTTTCGGAAAACGATAAAAAATTAATATACACAAGCGTAAAAATCACTCAAAAACACTCGAAATCCATACCCGTAACGACATCTATCATTTTGTATCGAACTAACAACGACGAACCATTTTGTTTTCCATCCCTTTCGCACGTATCGCGTCTGCGTTTTGGCACCGCCTTGCACACCCACTACTCAACCACTACACACTGTATTTTGTTTACCTCTCTTATCAACTCATTTTGTTTTTTTTTTTGTTTATAATTTCTCCCACTCAACCGTAGTTTTTATAGTTTATCGCACTTTCGACTATGTCCGTCTCGTTCTGTAACCATTTTTATTGTGTCAACAATTTTTTGTTTTGTTTCGTTTTCTCGTGTGTACATACTTCATCGTTCGTATAACAACACACACTTTGTATTTCGATACAGTGCGTCGGTGAAATATAAAATAAGAATTTTTGTTGATGATGGTTTTTTGTTTTTTTTTTTGTTCGTACCAAACGAAAGCACATTATAGACAAAAACAGAAGATATATATTCAACTTGAAAATCACACTTGAAAGATGACGAAAATTTTTGAGTTGAGAAGAGAAAATGAATGAAAATCGTGTAGAATGTACTCGTATGTATGTATGTATTGAGCAGTGGTGCAAAACCAATGTGCCGCGACTTGTTACAAATTTAAATTTAAGTAATTTCAATTTTTATACAATTTAACTCAAAAGATATAAATATTTCACTCAAAATATGTGTTGTTAAAATTTCACTCAAATTGAGTGGTTTTTAAAAATTATGTTCAAACCTATTTCCGATACATAAGAAGTTACCAAACCTATAGTTTAAATACTTTGTACGATTATTTAAAAAATTTCACTCAAACCAAATAACGATTTAGCGGCTTAAAACTGATATTAAGCATTGAGTTAAAATCATGAGAAAGTACTTCCAACTACTACGGTTGTTTTGAATGACGCAGAATGGGGAGTGAGATTTTACAAATGATGATGAAAATGTGAATACGACATGTTGGTGGAATTCAAATGGGATGAGTTCCTGGGGATTTGAGAACATCATAATCCATAACACCATGGAGAGACCAGGGAACAAATTGAGTGAGTTATAAAATGATTGAAGGTTTGAGTCCAAATACCGACAAAATGGAAGGAAAGCTGAGTGGTTCCGATACCCAATAGAGATCGTGACCGGAATTTGGCAATAAAATATTGGGGTATTGTACGTTGAATAAAATTGTAAATGGAATGTAAAAAGGCAGGATGGACGAATGGATAAACGAGAGTAGTTTATTGCTATAAACTACTTTTGGCTTCCAACGAAACTACTCTGCGAACGAATCTGTAGAAAAGTTTGGGTGGGAAGTGTGAAAGGAAAACAAGTCTTTAGTGCCAGAGAAACTATATCAAGTTATTATGAGCTTAGGTTTGCCTGGAAAATTTGTAAATGGGTACATGATTTTATAACTGAGCGAAAATTAGTAATGTGTGGAAGAGGTTACATATTGGAAGGTGCGGTTGAAGTTGGTCTACTGCAAGGTAGTAAGCTCGATTTATCGGTTAAACGCAGAAAACAAAGTCATTCTACAATTTGCAGATGACTTTGGCTTATTAGGTAAAGGTAAAACCATCGGTGAGGTCCTGAATCGAGTTCAGAAATGTGTGAATCAGGTAACACAATGTAAGACTGAAGTGAATCCACATGTGAATGTAAGAAAATGTTGTAGTATGGATTTTCGAACGATAGTATAGATATGCATATGCAGAATGGTTGAGTGAATTGCAAGAGTAGCTTGAATTCGATCAAACGGGTGAGTAACCTAAATGAGGAGCTCACCCGAGTGTAACCGATATAATTTGAAAGGTGCTTGTGGCCTTCAAAATTTGCGTATGGGTTAAAGATGTATGGTGACGGATCAAAGTGTGGAATTGAAAAATTAATGAAAGCTGATGGCATATGTGCCAGAATTGTAATGGAGTGATTAATTCGCCTCCAATAAAAACACTGTGGTCTGAAATGGGTGACTCCACTTTGAACGAAAACAGAGCATTTATTTCTGTGCGTGAAACTGTGCGAATGCTTACAAAAAATTGTTGTCTGTTAAAGGAAATTATAACAGCATTGCGAGGGGAAACAAATCACCAAAGCACCAACCCGTCCAAAATTATTGAGGAAAATATTCCAAAATTCAAGACACAACAAAAGCGATGATGTATGCAGATGCTAGTGTAAGTCAGGATCGAGCGTTGAGACTTAATGACAGTCTCTGTATAATCAATGCCGAGTTGGTTGCAATAATTGAAGAAATCAAGTTGGCTATGAATGGAGGGAGGAGGAGAGTAGTTCTATTCTCTAACTCCCTAAGTGAATAAGAGTTAAAAAAACGGGGAGAGTATTCAGGGAAATGCGTATGTAAAACTGTATGAGTACCTTCGATTTTGTGAGAAAGAGGTTATTCTTCAATGAATACTTTCCACTTACAAATTGAAGGTAATGAAAAAGCTGCAATGTTGCGAAACAGAGTTGTTTGCTTGAAAAAACAGACTTTATATGTTTGAGATGAATCAGTGGACAAAATGGCAGATTGAGTTTAGACAAAAGAGCCAGGTAAAAGGAAACGAGTACGTTGAGTGGAAGTACTTTGAGTGAGCCTTTGATAAAGCCCTTTTTCAGGAAGATCAAAGGCGACACAAGAATGATTTGAACAATGGATCGGGTGAGATTAAATCATGGTTATTGGAAGGTTCTAACAAGTGGAAGGAATCTGATTGAACTTTTGCGAATGGATAATAATGTGTACAAGGCTATATGTGAGTTTATTCGGTTTGAATCGGATTGCTTAACTGTGGAGGATCTATATATGTTAGTTAATATTTGATAGTTTGCGGATTGATCTTACTTGGAGCCACCTTGCGACGTAGAGCTTATCATCCATCAGCTGCATAATATTACTCACTCAACATATGAAAACGATTGTTTTCGTAAGCTGATAAGATGATCTGTACCGGTGAGTTGAGTGATTATAAAGGGGTCCTAATGGCTATTTCCTTTATACCAAAGGTCGATGTCATGCTACCCAACCCAATGGATATAAGCTGGTTCATCATATTAGATTGATGATAAGCGACATATACCTTCATACTACTAATATTCACATAGATTCTACGAAACCATTTACAAACATTGACAGAAAAAAACTGTGAAGCTTGAATTTAATTTTATAATCAAATCAGGATAAAGTACTGGTTACGGGACCACGTATGGTTAACGAGTCTATGCATTCAGCACAGTGCTTGGAAATATAATTTTACCTACTTAGCACTTTGCCTACTAAGATAAATAAGTATTCCGGAAGCAATGTATTTCGAAAATGTTACCAGTTCCAAACAAGCTCAACAGATGTTTGATCGAATGGCCTCTTAATTTGGTCTCACTTAATTTGGTCTCACTTAATTTGTCATTTTTAAGTCCTTTATTTGACCAGAATCAGAATACAGCTCAATTGCAAGCGGTAGTGAAAAGCGGAAATGGCCAATCCATGTCCAAATCTCGGTCAACGTCCTTTATGATGAGGAAGCTATAAATGAGCCTCATAGAGTATGTCGGATATAACACATAAATCCAGTGATCCTAACGTTTTGATAAAAGGTTTTATTATAGATTTGACTGGGTTTTAGCTGGGTCTCGTTAAGATTTTCTTGTATTTCACTTATGTCCTTAAACAGTAGCCGACTCATTTCTTAATTCAGTTGTGATAATCTGACGCATTAATTCGAAATTTTAGAGGAGTATTCACCGGGTAGAAATACCTTGTCAGTTGTACCCATGATCACTCATGATCGCACATGAAAATGGATTATCAAAGGTTTACAAGTGTAAATTGAGCTATTAGACCACAAACAGAATCGAGATGATTGCACAACTCATGTTGGAATGTAAAATCCACAGGTCGAGATTTCCGACTAAATGTAACATCGCGGACATGAGGCTCAAAACCGTAAGACCTGAGAACTGTCATTACGTTTCGTTCACTTATATACCAACCCCGTACATAATGCAACAAACATCATGGTTTTTATGCACACACACACACACAACATAAATAAAACATAATTTTGGCAACGCATTTGATGATAAACATTTTTGGATGGTTTGTTGCACCGTTGCCCGATTATATTCTGTCCACATTTATGACAAACGCGGTTGGACATCACAAACGAAAAAAAAAAACCAAAAAAAAAATTGGAAAAATTTATAAAAATAATTTTTTTGAAATATTAGATTTAATCCATGATTGATGGAATAATACGATGGTTTTGATGTTTTAGTGAATTGTGATATGGAGGAAATATGTATGTTCATATATGAAAAGGTATATATGAGACATGTCGGTCAATCATGGTCGCAGATATATTATATTATTTTTAGTGATACAAATCAAATTTTGATGCGATGGGAAAATCAGATATAATTTCAGGTTTTTCCAAATTTTTGACAATAATTGTAGAAACAATTTTTTTTCTGCAGTGAACAGTTTTGACATGTTTTTACACTCAACGAATATTTTGCAAAAAAAAACTTTTATTTATTAAACTCCAGAGATTATTGATAATTAAAATGTCTGCCACAAATTAGGCCTTCGTTGGACCAATTGACTGTTGGAATGGAAAGTGGGACACTTGATGATTTATTGACTGTGAGTCTTCACTTGACTCGCATGTTTAACCTTAGTTCACTCAAAATGCTTGTTTGAACTATACGATTTTAGGTTACCTATTTAAGCATAAGGAATATTGAATTTGTTTTTCAGTCCAGCTGAAACGTGATACTTCAACATCAGCACGAGGAAACGCAGTTGACCTCTACCTAGGATTAGTATAATTAGTTCCAAAAACTCCCGCGGAAACCACTCACGTTCTGAATGTCTGTGCCAAATCATTCTGGTTTCTAAACTCATTCGGAGAGCTTAGCAAACATTTCAATTGGCTTTCGTGGAAAGTGAATTCGGCTTCAGATTTTCTTTACAAGCATTTCTTGTTTTAATATGAACAACGCGATCATGGAGGGTATTTGTGAAGTTTGCTCATGAACTGGTCATGGGAATAAGAAATTAAGTTTATTGGCAAAAATTAAGTTCACAATCAAGACGGCGTTGATGAACAGGTGTACTTAATCTTCGAGCGCACATTAAGAGGCATAAACTTTTATATAGCCAAAATTATTTCTAATAGCAACTTTGATGTGATCTTTCCTGTTTTGGATAGTCTCTGGATGGTTATAGCATTATATACTTACCCTAACTGGTTCATCAGAAATAAATTCCAATGAAAACAAATACCGCAGGCCATCACCCACCAATTGAAATCTCCGCTACGACTGATTATTCAATCAGTCGTAGCGGAGACAGTGTGCCGATTGTTTCGTTTGCTGTGTGTCAAATTGCGCCATGTTGAAACCAAATATGTGTCCTCCTCTTGAATTATGGGTAACAAAAACTCAACGTCAAAATATTATAATCTGTTAACGTTAAAACGTTAGTCATATGGTCAAGTTCAAGAATGACCCAAGGTTGGTAAATCATTAAAAATAACTATCGCAACTCTGAGTCGATGGTCGAAACTTAAAGAATGTTAACTCTAATTTTCACTGAGTATAGCAACCATTCCACCCGCAGTGATCGTCTTTGCTTGCGCTATACTGCGGAGAAGTTCAACTCAACTCATATACTATTGGATGTTCTTGTGACAGTGAGTGACAATGCACCGATCTAAGTATCATTAATATCACAGTCGAAAGTGCTTCAGTTGCAGGCCGTTCACAGTAATTGGAAAGATTCGGTAAATTATTGGGTATAACTATTTTGGGGGTATAACTATTGGGGTATAACTATTTTGGACGAATTTCAATTCTGACACATTCAAAAATCTGGCTGTGAGTTGAAAAACAAGGCTCATTATAAGTATATATCACCTATTTTTAGTTTTAATGTCCACCGATCGCGGACAACAGTAGCATCGAGGGTGTTCGATATAGCTTTACAGTGACGGAGGAAACAGTTAGTAAACACACTCTATGCTATTTGTGCTCATGAATTTGATAGTCATTACATGATATTAGATGCACCAATTTCATTATGAATTGTTTCTGGAATATCTGTCTTTTGGGGGCAATGCTGGCGTCCTATAGTTATGAATTGGCGCGTTTATATAAATTGAAATCTATTGACCATTGTTTGACTTTTCTACTTTTCAACGGATACGCATTTTTGGCATCACTTAGCCAAAATATGTTAACTCTATGTAAAATTAACGAATATCAAAACTATACAATTCGCCCAATCACTCATTCCAGTTTTTATGAACGTCAGCATAAATTAGAATACCGATGAGATCATAAAGTTCCTCGGAATTTGTAGCACACAAATGACGTTGTCGGTTCACTGTTTCGGTGTTCCAAGCATAATATTTGTTTCCGCTTCAATAATATTCACTAACATTTCTAGTACAAGTGTGTAGGTTTTGTGATTTTTGGAACGTTAAACAACCTTTTTCTCTTATAAGAAAATCACGAGTCATTTTGACCATGAAGAGGTTAAACCGTTTGTCTTGGAGCAAAAAATCGCTTCTTCTTTAACGTTGATAGACATACTTGCAAACCAAGAGTGTTAAGAATAACAGAAAACTGTAGATTACTTACCAACTAGTCGGTTCCAATAACATAATGTCTATTTTCAGTTATCCCGAACCTTTATGGTTTAATCCTCGCCTAAACTAGACCGTGGTAGAACTATGCAGATAAA
The DNA here is from genome assembly GCA_963932295.1 of Tipula lateralis. Lineage (NCBI taxonomy): Eukaryota > Metazoa > Arthropoda > Insecta > Diptera > Tipulidae > Tipula > Tipula lateralis. Next base: position 18,057,467 of record OZ010738.1, on the reverse strand, counting down.
ACCATCCGTGCTACTTATTACAACATGATTATGATTTTCTGCAACATTGGTCAAATGCTGTATGGAAAACATCGGGTAGCACCATCTTGCCGCTATATGGTGCTACGCGATGATTTCCATTTCAAACAAGATGCACAAAATGTTATCGCATGTATTTAACATAACGTATGCGTCTAGTGATTTTTAGGACCGGGGCTGCATTTTAAGATTGAGAAGATGAGGGAAGTGTTCAACTTTGAGGATTACTACCATCCTACCTCTCTTCAAAAGGCAAAATAAATTTACTGCTAATTAGATAGAACGATTATTGTTATATTGAAGTTATAACAGCTATTAGATAAATTATTGGGTTCAAAATTATGGGTATTAATGTACGCCACTGTCATTTTCAGGGAAGTACTCTATAAGAAAAATTGGTAATATCGACTAATTTCGGGTCCACTGAATCAAACATTGTATCTTCGGAATATGTTTCAGGAATATTAAAAATCTTAAATCGACTTGGCAATTTGATCAGACTCTTCTGTCTACAAAGCACTGTTGCGATTCTTTCTGTAAATAATGTAAAAAGAATGTGAATTACATTTAAAAAACGAAGTCAAAATTATTCGTAGTGCCATCTGTGTGAAGATGTGAAACTTTTTAAAATTCGTTATCGGCTTAGCTAAATGAGGTATGCAGCCTATATATAATTGTAAGTAGATGTAGACCTCTTAATGACTTACATGCTACTTTGTGCTGCTTTATCTGAATATGGTAAATAAAATTAATACTAACCGTGTATTCTCACGTTTTTGGTAAATTGCAATGAAATACTTGGGGTTCACCTTGTTAATATAGTAAACTTAGTCTTTTAGCACCCAAATATTGCTATAAGGATCACGGAATATCAACACTTAATTCATATTCGAGTGGTTTAGTAACTGGGACTTGGTACAAAAATCGAAAATTGAGTATTATATCTTGCTGATAGTATATGAGATTAAAAAGCGGTTGCTGGTTATCAGATTAAGAATAAGTATTGGTAAAAAATACCTTTGAAACTTTATGTGGCATTCTAAAAATAGTCAATTTTTGAGTTTTGAGACTTTTTGATTAAACGTTTCAGCGATTTATACATCTCCAAATAATTTGTAATGTATTCAGATTTCGGTTTGGTTACTAAAACGGATTGCCAAATTTTTTGACTGTATAATTAGGTTACCTTTACCCAAAGAAGTTCAGGTGATGGCCAGTAAATTTTCAGAAAAACTTATAAGAACTCAATAAGAACTCATAAATCCTTAATGTTGTTGAAACAAAATCCGGAGGATTACCTCACCAATCTTTCATGTAACTGACGTTTCGACACTTACGCTTGTTCCAGGTTCAATGACTTATTAATAGAAGATTCTGAAATATAAAGCCCCATACAGGATGGTAGGAGGTCCTTTGAAACAGAATAGCAAAGTCGATTTCAATGTAAAACATGCAATGCCAATTTCAGACATTTTTCGATATTGTATCATATAAATAGAAATATATATATATATATATATATATATATATATATATATATATATATATATATATATATATATATATATATATATATATATATATATATCTTGGCTAAATCAATATTTGTTACTACATCAGCAATAGTACATTCTCTCATACTTATCTGTCAAGGGACAACTATCTCACCGCACTGCAGAAATCAATTGCGTCTTGGTCTATCAAACCAGAGATTAGATATTTCAAGTATCTTTTTCATCTCTTTCACAAAGATTTTTTAACTGTGGCCCTCCAATACGAAACCCAGTTCCAAGATTTTCGAGTGCATCTCCACTGTGTTGCAATGTAAAGCCTTGAGACACATAGGCTGCACTGGAGGGTACCACTTTTTTATAAGAGACTACACGTTTTAAATTTCAATTCCTAATCTCGTGTCAGGGTACTTAGCCGGTGATTTGTTGTTATGTTGGCGGCACCCGGTTTCTGTAGTTTTAACACCTGAGGTTAAGTCCCCTTCAAGGTCTGGTTACTGTGATGGTCATGGTATTATATGGATCTTATGTTTTATTCGTAATATTTACGATTCTTGAACGCACCTCCTCAAGACGACGTCCACAATCGCACACCTTAACTAATTACATCTCTTACATAAGTATAAATAGACGAATGGCTGGCTAGTTGTAACTATCATTGGGATCTATAAAACTAATTCCAATCCAAAAAATTTATAATCCAGAAACTCACTGTCCCATAAATTTATTTTTTGATTCATCGAGCTGATGTTTTCTTCTCTATATATGTACATATGCGCGGTGGTTTATACATACGAGTACGCAAGGCAAAATAAAATCATCAAACATGTTCATCAGCGGAACTTTAAAATAAAAAAAAAATTATTTATATTTTCAACTTCAAAAATAAAAAGATGAAGATCTTCGTTTTCTTTATTTTATATGTTATTAAAGGAAATGATAAAAAGAAAAAAAAAATTGTATTACCTTTTTTCAGGCAAAGATGCTCATAAAGGTAGAACGAAATTGTGTTGTATATTATCTATACTTAAAGCACCATGATTAACCTCCTCACTCAACTTAAAAGAAAATATATACAACAACAATGACGAAAATATGTTTCCAGTTCAGTTCACGGACAGCCGGACAAAATACACTCTTAGACATAACACACACACACACAGAGCTGTTTATTAAAAGAATGAAGATGGATTGTACGAGATTAGACGGCGCGTACATATAAACGACAAATGGCGTATAAAATACGACCGTGTAATTTTTTTTTCTTATATTTTTGAGAACATCGAACTTGGAGGTCGTTACATACACATGTGATAGTGATCTAGATATGAACGGGTGATAATTAAAATAATTACAGGGTGACTTGTAACACTCAAACCGAACTCACCTATATATAATTTATACCCACATTTTTTGCTCATTTAAGGGATGCTCTTCCTGAATATTTTGTGCTGCTGCTGCTGCTGCTGCTACTGTTTAATGTTAATTTTGTTTGTTTCTATTAAAATAATTTAATAAAATTAAATAAAAACTTTTGAATAATTTATGGTTGTTTCGAGAACTACTCGTATATATATACACTACTGGCATAGTTGTGTACATTATTTATGTATAAAAATTATGTTAAACGATTATCGATTTTATTTATAAATTTATGATTTATGTATGTTGCATTTTATGTTGTTTGCATGTATATGTATTCGGCGGCTGGGTGATGTGCACTTTTTCGGTTCGATTCTTAAAGCTCGCACTCAAAACTATTTACCTCTCACTTGATCTGCACAATAAATTTCTTATTTTATTATTAAAACAAATATTTAATTTATTTATTTTTTATTGTATTTACATGTTTTACAATTTAATTAAAATATTACAACAACAACAATAAAATTTGCGAACATATTCATTCTACATATATATGTTTGTTTTAGTAATGAGACCGACATGTTATGTATGTGTGTCTAACTTTAAGCACAACTTTTTTGTATATTATGGAAATTCGAGATATAATTTCTATAATTTATTAAATTATTATAATTATATTTTAATTTTATTAAATAATTTTTTATTTTTAAGATTACTATACACTATTTATATAAATGTAGTGAAGTTTAAGGTCATGAATATGAAATTAGTTTAGTTTTGTATTCGTCGGTTGGTATATTGTGTGTTTGGCGATTGTTGATGAATTATTGATTTCCCAAAGGTTCATTGACATGAGTTTGACTTACATTACATAAAAAATGAATTTAATTGTAAAACGGCGTTTTGGTTTGTTAACAGGACCATCTAGTGTACTTACGGCCTCGAGATGTTACTGATGCTGCAGAGAGAGAGAGAGTAGAATACTTCATGATAGCTAATATTTGAACAAAAAACCAATCTTTACATCACAATCAACGATCAAGTGGTTAGTTGGAATACAAGGTACCAGTTTCGAATCCCAAAAAAAGGCATAACATCATAGGGGTTTGTCAACATCTGGCAAATGAAGATGGGTCGGTCCATGAAGTGTAGAATTCATGAACCGACCCATCTTCAGCTCCATAAGCCGAAATGGAGCTTCACCATTTGTGCAGATGATTCTACGTAAATAGAACCTAATGCCTGAAAAGGGTTCTGAAATAAAAATGGAAATATTACAATTATGCATAAATGGTCGGCGATACCTCGGTTCATGTTTCCAATACCGCCTTTCCTTATAGGCAGTAACCTGTCAAAGTTGAACGTAACATGGCAAGCCACATACATATAGGATGGCACATATAGGTGCATTGGCAGGCCGACCAAAAATAACATATGTGAAGTTTACAAAAAACATTCACAGAAAACATTAATCACAATGAACAGACACTTATTACATGAACCGATCACATAAACGCAGATTCGTTGTAAACCAAAACACAGATGACAAATCACCACACAACACCACAAATAGAAGAAAACTTTTTATGACAGTGACACTGATATACGTCAGACCAATGTCAAATATACTCCAAGTTGATTGCATCTTGATAATCAACCGTAGTTGAAGTTTGTGCTAAGATGTAGGTAGCGGAAGGAACGCAAAGAAGATAATTTACGGCCCGATGTACAGTGCGATACGGGAAAGTTATATAAGGTGATGCGTGTGGTGAGAGAGAGGTTTTTTAAATTTTTTTGGTTTGTGGGAGTCAAGATGGAAGGTGAGAAAACTGCCAGTTGTGTAGTGAAGGAAAAATATAAAAAAAGGAACTGTGGGCTACGTTGTCGAAGTGGCTTATACAAACTGAACAGAATACACAAACGAGGTATTCGTGCCAAGAGCCACGTGGAGAGTAATCGACAAGTGGAACGCGAGCAAACATGGAGCTTATTCAACATCTGGAACGTGATAGAAAGTGGACGCGTGGAAATACAGGTTAGTGCCATTTTCAAGTGCAACCAGTCCAAAAGTCTCTAGTTAATCAGGAATAGCTAGCCACATGCGTGCGCGCAGGTTGGCGCCCAACAATAAATCGGAATTGGTCTGCGAATTGGGGAGGTGAAGAACGAGCAAGGGGAGAGGTCGGACCAAATCTACTTAACGTCGGTGTCGGCATTAATTAGAAATATAGTGTCTAAATTCATGCCGCGTATACGTCGATGATTTTGCTGTAATGGCATAAAGAAGTGGAAGTCAACAAGCGAACCGTGAAAGAGTTGGGAGAGCCATGATTTCCGAAAACATATCGTAAAGTTAGGAACAAACAACCAATTTCTATCAACATTTCTTATAAAAGATTGTTTGAATAATTATCTGGTGATTCCAAAACTACCATAGAAGTTTTCGTAAGGACCAGGCAATATACAACGCGATAAATTAAGTAACGCAACGAAAATATCAAAATAGCATTTTGCGATCTAATAACCAGTCTGATGAAGTGACTTGGGAATTCGTATTTTCGACCTTATTCGAATGATGATTCAGTCGATCGTCGAATGATGATTCAGTCGAATGATTTTCGGAATGAAAGCATGTAGTGGTTCAAAAGGTTTCTCCTGTATTTGGTGGCTCCATTAAATACTAATGCATGTACAAACTCATAATGAAACGTTTATTGGGAAATGAGACCTATGCCAATTATTGTTTTCAAACAGAATACTGAAGAATAATCGATGGATATATGCCGGATGATATCGTTCAGTAAGGAAACGCTCGACATTATGTTTCGAGACCCTTTAAAAATTACTTGGACCACACAAATCTATTTGCCCTCTTTTTCAGATATCCTTTTATCTGATTCCATATTGTTTCGGGTAACCAGTCATACAGATATTTGAAAGAGGCTGAGGTTTTTCCAACGGCATCCAAAGTTGTCTGAAAGATGAGCAAAAAACTTTGTTTGCAAAATTCCAAATTGTATGTAAAATTCGATAATTTAACGGATTGAGAATAGGTGGCCTGCAATCGATACTATATGAAAAAAGTCATAAATCCAATTTTGCAACAAAACTAATATTCTGTGAAACTTTTGTGACCATTAGGTCACATAGGAAACATTCTATTGCATTAACTGGAATTCCTGTTCGATCCGATGGAGAAAGAACACAATATAGTAGTCATGGATGGGACCGAACAATGTTAAATTCTATTGCCTTAGTTAGGAAAGTTTCAAGTGTCGGCATTCTACAAATGGATAAAGTAGATTACACCAAACCTGTAAATATAGTGTGCATAGCAGTCCAATACCAGGAAGCACTTTTGGATACTAAACTAAGTTTTTGAGAGGTTCAGACTGATGACTAACATCGGAGGTTCTTCGGCAAGGAGAAAAGGATTCTAAATTGAGCCACAAACTCCATGTTTCTATAAAGGTGTGAAATAAGAACAAATATTTGTACTCCTGGTGTGATTCCTATATCAACCTAATAGCAAAGGGACGGGACACTGTATATACAAGCCCAGAAGTGATCTGGGAAGTAAAATGGTAAAAATGATTAGAAAATTGTCTCCTGGGTCCCCTGTAAATATCGGCATACGATGTGAAGGGGAAAATTAAGGCGATGAAACTATCGATTACTAGGATTGAAAAATAGACAGATTGTTGAAGTAAAGTTTAGCCAGAAATAGGCAACTATTTCAAAGATGGTGTATGATGTTGGTAAGGAAAGCCTATATAAAGATAAAAATTAGACACCATCTTGACGTAAGAACAAAAAACTACGATCTAAATTGTACTATCTTTATAACAAATAAGAGTTTTCTAGTGAATGAAAGATAGAAACCGTTTATACCATTGCCAAAGTTGAAGATGTGCTGAGAGATTCTTTGTTACTGAGAAAGTGATTATTTTTGAGTTCATGTTTTTGGGTTTCTGAGCCTACTGTCCTGCTTATTACTGGAGTGATCTCAATTGACTTAGTGGCAGATCAAAATCACAGAATTTATTAGAAATTTATCAGAATTTATAGTCATAAAGGCCATATATAGTCAGGTAGGTCATGTAGGCAATACAATTTTTCCACCAAGAAGTGCAAAAAGCAAAAATTACAACAAAAGGTTAGAAATCAAATCGATAATTCTGCTCGCCACGAAGTGGATGTGGGACATAGTAAATGACAGTGTGTGTGGTTGTTCCTATATTCGATTTAAAATCAGTTTATGAATGGCTTTGAGCAGAGAAGACCACTGCTATGGAATTGAGTAAATAAGAAGCCATGTAAAAAGCAACCACGAGACACGATGAATCGATGGTATTTATAACTCATCGAGCACATGAGTCAAATAAATGAACCGACGGTATTAGATTTAGGAGGAGATTGTGGTGGACCAATAGAACTGGTGACCAAGAACTAAAGACATAAATCAACTTGATTTCATTTCGAGGGTGTCCTAAATTTTTAGCAAAAAGCGACCTCTTGGTTGTGTAAGATGCTTATTAAAGTAAATGGAACCATGTAAATTCACGCTCATTGAGTGTTTTGAGTGCAGGTTGAATTCACTTATGAGAAAAGTGAATGGTATTCCACATTTTGAAAAACTATTAGGTTAAACTGCACTGCTTTGTGCTGGTGAGTGGTCTAATTTCCCTATTAAAATGAAGTATATTGTTCCAGTTTCACCTTCAATTTCGTCTCTATACCATGTGCTGCTTTGTCCTTATCATTTGTTTTCCTAAACTTCTCTCTCAGTTAAGAAATCACTCAATAAGAGCCGAGGCTATCACCTAAAGCAATATTTTGAAAAATTCATCAGTATACTCTTTAAGCGTCATAAAGACTCCACTTCACACATTCCCAGAGAGATAGAGGGTAGAGAGAGAGAGAGAGATAATGGAGCACTTACAGGTGCTTCGAAGTCAGTGGTCAACAGCTTCAAAATAAAGATCGATCAAAACCTGCCTCTAGAAGCAAACCGAGTTGGAAAGTGACAGAAAAAGAATCACCCTCTTCGTACCGACCATAAAATCAGGGACATCTATGAAGAAAATCGTAAAAAGTCTGCTCGGCTTGTCTTACTACAATGATAAATGACACGAGGCATCAGGTGTTTTGCTGATTAAAACCTGATTGGCTCGCTAAAACAAAAACCTCGTCTGCCCGAAACAATTATCAAGAAAAGTTATTCGTCTGGCATCGCCCAGGGAACAGTTCCAACTAGACTGCGTGGTGGAGACTGTTTAACAGCCTAGTTGTTTCTATGGTGTGGTCTGTGATCTCAGCAAAGAGTATGGGACGTCTACACATTGTGCAAGGGGACATAAGCCAATATATAAGTACAAACGAGTGCTGGACCGTATAATCCTGCCTCAGGTCTTGATGAAGAGAAAGTACGTGTTTATGAACAATTCAGCACTGTTTCACAAAGCTAGAACTTTTTCGGCTGATGATTACGTTAGGGTTTTGCCCTGGCCAAGGAATGTACCTGACTGGAATCCCATCAACCAACTGTGGGAATTATAAAACGTGAAATTGCCAAATTGCTCAACATCGCTAACCGACAACTGATCGAAACTCTAATCAGAGTGTGGTATCATGGCCCCAATCTCCAGCACAATGCAGTTTGCATAGAGAGCATTCTCCACGACCATGAAGCCGTTATTGCAGCTACGGGCGGCAGGACTGTCAAAATTAAGTTCAACTTGCAAATTACAGGCCAATTACAGATTTCTGGTATACCATTTAAGAATCAGCTATCTCATAAACCTCGTTTTACGGTCGTCTAAAACTAGTCTGTTGACTTGTCTAGTGTTCAACCAACACACGAATAGGGTTACTTAAGGAAATTAATGCTCAGATTGACAAATAATTCTGTTCGAGGTTGGTCGTGATTTAATACAGGATTCCATTTGTATGGAGTGTGTTGTCTTCATACATGAAACTTAGTTCGATGATATTGTCATTTAATAACGTCATCATCACATCAAAACCGGCCTAGCGAATTACAATATACAGGAACAGTAACCCGCCCATAAATACAGTTCCAAAATTGGGGCGTTACATTGATTAGCCTTGACGACCCTTTTAAGATAGGGAACATTAAATTACACACGTGAATAATATTTTCTGACATAACCTCTCACAAGACTGCACAGGTGGCTCAGTGGTTTAAGCTTTGGCAGTTAGACCGGGAGTATCGGATTCGAATCCCGATAGGAGCAGGATGCAAAAGGGATTTTTTACCATCTGATTACGATTGGGTGGTTTGAAAGAACACATCTATGACCCTTTATTGGAGAGCAGAACTCATGGTCCGACCCGTCTTTCATTACAATACTATAAACTGGCATGGAGCTAGGCAATGGGCAGAAGGGTTTACGAAAATCGAACCTATAGACGTACGTACTTGATTTGGACATTTAGGCGTAAAGTAGGACGTAAATAAACGAACCTTGAAAGTGCTGGGAGAGCCTTGAGCCTCAAAAAAGATTGCATAGTATAAAATATAAAAAAAAACTCTCACAATGTCTGCCTTATCCTCACTGAATGCGGGCTTCTCAATGCACAAATATATCTCCAGACGCAGTTCGTTACATGCTGCAACATTACCAAATATCACTAAGATGGGCCAATGCGAAAACCGACAAATACAGAATGCAGTCATATAGTTGTGACACATATCTTTTCCACATTGTAGTGACGAAATAGAGAATTGCATTTCTACTGAGCGTGTTGTTAAACTCGTACTTGAAACTTAGATCGATGTTGTTCTCGATGGCGGATAGCATAAAGTAATGGTGATGCAGTACTGATGAATTTTTATTACTAGGTTCAACCTCTGTGGTCAGCAAAATTAAAATAAAGATCGACCAAATGTCATTTGTCTCCAAAACCATAAAGAGTGTGGCTTACTATATGATGATAAACGAAACCGATGATAGGCAAAAATCATCTGAAAAACTACTCAAGAGAACCGACCTCGACTGACCGATGATATGAAAGAATGAAGAAAAAGCCATACGTCGGACAGCGCCAGGGAATCAGTTTCACGCAGACTGCCTGGTGTGTTCTGTGGACGTCTCGACATCGTGGAAAGGGCAATGAGGCAATATAAATACAAACGAGAACTGTTAAGTATAATCCTACCTCAAAAACGATTCCGAACTATTACGGTTGATATAAGAACGTGACGGTTTTGCCCTGGCCAAATAACTCATCATCACTAACCGAAAATTGACAGAAACTCTAATTGGAGTATGGTATCACAACCTCAATCACTAGCATGCCTCACCTCCAGGAAGCTGTTATTGCATCTTTGGCAACCTTTAGCGACGTTACTGTCCAAATTAATTTTTACATTTGCAGAAAACGAGTGCTCTTCCTAATAATTTGACAGCCTACTGTATATTCTGCTTTCTGGTATATATCATTAAGGTATCAGCTATCTCATGAACATCGTATAACGGTTTTCTAAAACCATTCTGTACATTGGTTGTCTAGTGTCAGATTGTAAAGCTCAGATTGTCATATAATTGTAACAAATATCTTCTAGAGTCTGGTGGTGACGTAATATAGACGGTTACATTATTTTTATTCATCGATGGCGGATATCATAAAGTATTGGTGATGCTATACTGAGGAATTATGATAACATGGTGCAACCTTAGAAACAGACAGGTACAATGAATAACTCTGTCACGATGGTGTCTCGACAATTACTTAACCTCATCATTAATCCATCAAAATCTGAAATCGCGTTGTTCTCAACGCATCTATAATTTATGCACACTATAAACAAATCACATAAGATTCTTGTTAATTTAAAGTATTTAGCTATATACTCGAAGATGTGTACGATCATCTTCGCTTTATAAAATTGCGGCATAATTTACATAATGTAAATTTATTTTAATGCCTTTTGATTATTACTATTTTATATGTTTACTGAATGAATGAATGAAAGTGTAAAAAATTTATGTTTTACAATAAATTTATTTATGTTTATGTAAATATGTACGAGTACTACCATAGTTACCTGCTGTCCCGTATCTCGTCGTAATTAGACGAACAAATATTTTCTTAAGTTAAATAAATCTTAAATGTTAACTGTACACCTGTCTGGTATGATGTTGTCAGTTGTAAAGTACAAGAGTTTCTGAAACGCGAAGAGATTGATTCGTCGAGATAAATATGCTGTATTAAATGCTAGACGAGTGCTAAGACATGAAATGAGTTTCCAAAAAAATACTCGTTTCGAACCGACCACAATTCTATATATAAAGTGATTAATTATGATTAAAATACTGTTAAAGTGCTTGTTAAAGATTGAAATTACGAGATAAAATGTCTTAGAAGAAATAAAAATTATAATTAACAATTAAAAAAATATATATTATATTGTTGTTAATAATTACGTGTAAAATCGTTATCGTTATCAGCATATCGCATCAAACGAATCGAAAATCAAAGTCGAGCTCTTAAAACTCATTAATTAATCTTCCTCGTATGAGAGCGCACGCATGGAGTTCAGACGCAAAATTTGTAGCACCCAATCCGAACTTCGATTTCCCAACCACACAAATCACAACTTTAATCAACTAACCAATGTACCAACAATTAGACCGTGTAATTTTTGTTATGTTCAATCGTTTTCGTGTCAAGCTCATCATACCAGATCTCTCTATATACCGCAAGCAACAATGTATCCGAAACACAAAACAATTTCCCATCATAAATCTTCGTGTCTATGACACACACACACACACACATACACAACAATATATACAAACGAAATCATTAAAACGCGAATCCATTTCCAATTCATTATAATGAAACACACACACACATTTGTGAATGTTGATAAGAAACAAAGGAAAAGCGCGCAAAGTGTTTTTCCATTACTCAACCGACGGATGCCTGTTTTATGTGCACAGTGTATTCGAATGTTTTTCCAAGAAATATAATCATACGTTATAGGAAAATTGGGAAAACTATGTCGATTCATATAAGTGTGTAAAATTCCAATAGATGTCACACACATTGCTAAAGAGGAATATTTATACAACAACAAAAATGAGAATATTTATAGGGGACTAGTTTTCCTTGTTTTTCTTTATAGGGGGGATGTCGGATATTCATTACTATGTAGGGGGATGTTTATACAATAAATTTGGAGAGTTTTCTTTAAAATGGTGACACAATGTAGAATACGAAAATATTTTCGATTTTGTTTTTCGATGATAAAAACTTTTGTCACAGTTCGCAAAACTTAATCACTTTTTGACCGTCGTAAAGCATATTTTCGGTCGGTAATAGTGAAAGTGGTGGAAAAACTTGAGCTGTGAGACTAGTTAGTGATGTGAAGAATCGAAATCGTGTGTGTCGCTCAAGAACCACTGAGAATTTCCCACTGTAGCCCGAAGTGTTGAAGAAAACCCTTTGTTTTGTCAATTCCTCGTCAATATTTGAAATTGGACATTCCACAAACGACATTACACCGTATATTTTGCATAAAGCCGGTCAATCACCATGCATCAAAATGATCCGGATTTTAATCGAAACATCATCTCTAGTGATGAGGCCTATTTCCACCTCGGCAAGCAGAATAAGCAGAATTGTCGCGTTAGAAATATAGAAAATTCAAGAATGCTGAAAAGTCACTCCATCGTCAACGTGTTTGGTGCGGTTTTTGAGCATTTTTGCGGCCATTTAGCTGATATCGCTTTCAAATGGTGATGGCATACTTTCCTCTTTAAAAAAACTCGTTTTGAAACCTTTGAAATGAAACCTCTTATTGGAAAACCCTTTAATTAAGAAGACTTTTTCTACAGATCACAGTCTGAAGTTGACTTATCGTCAACAATACCTTCTGACACAAACCCCCAAGAATTCATGCTACCCAAAATTCACTGTACCCAACTCGTAAAACATCAAAAATAAATTTCTCACAATGTCTTCTGAAGTCACATATACATCTCCATGAAGTTCGTCACATGCTGCAACACAGCCAAATATCACTAAGGTGGGTGAAATCGGAAACACACACCCACAAATACAGCATTCAGTCACACAGGTTCGTTCATGCTGCAACAAGCCTAATCACTAAGCGGGTGGTGAAATCAGACACGCCTTCCTCTCCCATGAACTTAATTACGGCATTATAATTATCATTTACAGACTCACAATCAAAACGGATCAGAATATTCACTTCCGGGGAAATTAATGTATATATGGCGTTTAGCAGCGGAGGAAAGGAGTAGATAAGTACCATCAAATAATTAATCGAGATTTCGATTAAATTTCTTGTAATTCGCTAGCACTGTTGCGACACGATTGTACACAGTATACGAATCGCACTCTGAGTGCATGTCATCAAGTTCTCGGTAGTATATTTATTTGCCTTCTTTATCGATTGCGTATCCGGGAGCATACGCCTTTTTTGAAATTTGATCTTTTCGATCACACATTCATTCAATGACGTCATCATCAGATCGAAACCAACGTAACGAATTACAAAAAAGAAACGGATCGCTGTGTTACATTCGTGACCCCTTATGGGGGAATATTACATGGCCACACCGTCAACAATACCTTCTGGCACACTAAAGTTATTAACTATCGAGACGAGTATCTTAAAAAATTGACAACCAAAAATAATGGGGACTTTTACTATAGTGATACCTCTCATTGTATATATGCCTCTCGCTTACCGAAAAATGTGATGAATCTAAAAGCGCCAGTCATAAGTATCTAACAGTGTTCAAATTAGAGATTTTCAAAACTAGGATTTCATTTCGTTCAAACTCTATGATATCAGCTTCCTTCTCAAGATCAACTAACACCACATTTCTTACATTCGAGGGTTTGCCTTATCGCCAACTCTTTCTTTTTGCCTGACCCATTTCTTAATATTAAGCATTCCCCTTTCATATGATTTGGGCCGCCAAAGCGTTATACTCTTATGTTATGTCTATATACACGAATGTGCATTCATATCATCACTCACAAACCCGTCACTTTTCCCATGTACCCATTTACCGATTTCCCTAATCTATTCCTTTGATTCAAAAAGAGAAAATATTGAAGTTGGCAATGATTCAAGACAGAAGGGAAGTAGATTCCTTAGAAAGGTTCCGGTATAATGTAACCAAGCTAGGACATTCCGCTCAAATCCCGGGTACATTGGTTGCCCAAATGAGTATTGCTCTGTTTCTCGTTTTTCGTTCTTGAACGGGATCCAGACAGTTCCATACCATTTAAAAACTTAATGGTATATGGCAAAAGAGGCATTAAGAGGCCATTTGGCTGTCTGAGCTAGTATTGACACGTTGCATTTGTTGTTTAGGTTCCTCTATAGCCTTCATTTCCACTTGAAATGTAGTTGCATAGTTGACTTGGGTCTTAGTCGTCTGTGTGTCATACTATGAATCCTCTTTCAAACTACGAGTCTTTTGTATTCCAAAATTTCCGATCTGGTATGACTGCACGGGGAGGGGTAGTGTATCCAAGTCCTAACTGGCATACCAAAAAACTTACTGATTAAGTGCCCAGTATGAGTACCTTCGATCTTGTAAGAGTCTTATTTAATGATTCATAATAAAAACGGACATTCACTTAATAATTTATTAATAATTTATTCGTACTGTTAAACGTCACGATCAAATAAATCGAAATTTCGAGTAAAGTTCTTATAATTCGCTAGAACTGTTGAGTTAACGATTGAACACTACATGTACGAATTGCACAGAGTACAAACATCGGGTTCTGGAAGCATATTTACTGCCTATTTTTCGTTGGCCTAATTCTATATTTTCAGTCATTCAATGACGTCATCGTCAGATCGAAACCGACCTAGCAAATTATTTTATTAATCTCAAAATGAAAATTTGCAATACTTGAATTGGTTTGCATACTTGTGATGAAGATATGTTTCCAATTCGAGTTCTCAACTATAAGCAGAAAATCCAGTAAGATCACAATCAAGCATATTGGCCATTCTTCAGCCGATACTGTTCTTGCTGGTATACTTAGTGACTTTAAATGAATCAGATTGACAATCGAGTCTGAACAGCATCAGGACTGACAATTATCAAGAATTTCAAGAAAAGAATCTGAAATCAGACTAACACCGTTAATACGAATTGGCAAATGATCTCGGATGGTTATAAAATCCATACAAAGGACTAGATGCAGCTGCGTTTGGCACTGAACTAAATATTTTTTACTGTTGACTATCTGGTTACAGACGTTAAGAGCAGTGACAAGCGCCGACTTGAAATCAAAGGTTCTTCCGCAACAGGTGGAATATGTAACTCTAACTATTATCAGGCAATCAACCAGGATAATTATAAAATGTCAAAGTGAAGACCATCTATCAATTTACTATAAGGGTATAGTCTCGAAACCACCATGGTGAAGGTCCATGGGCAGCTTCAGATATTATACTTTTACCAAAAAAACTGTATATAATTGAAACAATGAGAAACGTTTATTAATCAAAATAAAATATCAAATCCATTAACAATAAACCCAATGATTCGATAAGACTTTAAATTAGGCGGCAGTTCTGAATATATTTGATCGAACAATCTGGTATTTAATATAATATCCGCGTGAGCCAATATTATCCAACACAAAAATGGTCGAAAATTTTATTTTCGGACTTCCATCGACCGTGACTGTTCCAAGCAGCGAAACCAAATACTCCCCATGTGACAATGGTTGATAATCCTCGGTATCCAGCTCATGCAAAATCGTATTAAAATTCCCAGGTACCAGTTTATCGACAATTTGTCGAGTACCTCGGAATTCTTCACCATTGAACAGCATTTTTGAATTCTCGCGAAATAAATTTACTAGCTCTGGTTGAAGTTCATTTGTGTCCAGTGTACGATAGTAGTTGGCCACAAATTCCTGGGGTGTTGTGTTGTTGTGCGCTGTACGTGGTGCGTCCATTTTCACAATATTTACTGAATACATTTTCGAATGAGTATCGGTCTTAAATACTATTACTGAGCAATGGCTATATATCGATGTACCGAGATAAGCTGTAATCGAACTAATCGGCTTAAATACTTATAAGTTGGGTATATATACGAGAGTACATGGTACATAGATTGATAAACCGCATCGCGGTTTTCCTATCAATTATTTTTATCACATGTCAATATTTTTTGACAATTGTTTGAACCACAATCTGTGGAATTTAAAATAGTTTGTCCACTTGCCTTATATTATATTATCTTATACATTGGTTTCCTATTTTGACTTCTATAGACACAATAAGGCATTTGTTATCGAACTATCGACATAAAGTGTTGTGCGCAAAGATATAAGAGCACAAACAACGACTAGACGTAAGTTTAAACCTGTATATAGCTACAATGGCACTCCGTATCTACTAGCTTGAGCTACTGACTTTCCATGGGGCAGTTCCTTCAATTCGTTCGCCACTCTGCTCTTCGGTAATACAAATGCTCTATCTCCGTTTTCCATCACTGGTCTCTCATCCCCTACAGGATACCATTATCCAAATATAACGAGTTCCATTAATCCTCAGTAGTTTTTGTGGTGCCTTTGAATAGAAGTGGCATTGAAGAGCATCGTCTTTTTCCCTTCAACTTATAACCGGACCGCACCTGGATCGTTTTGTTGTTTGTTCCTTCTGTTTTCTTGGTTCCATCCTTTGGGCGTTTCAAATTTTATCCTCCTCACCTCCAACGTTTCTCTTTAGTCTACCATGCATGAATTGTAATTCTCTGCACAAGGTCCTCTCGGTAGGACATTGCATTGCCAAGTACTCTTCATTTTCGATTCTTCACTATGAAGTGATAGTTCTGCAACACCTCGTTCTGTCTTTCCGCTTGCCTTTTTGGGTATCTTAACTGGAGCAACCATTTTAAACTGGCGTAATCGCCTCTTATCAGGAATGGCTGGCCGCAAAAATATTTCTGTATGGTTTTAACTGCCATCATGACAGCCAATAGTTCTCTTCTTGTAATACAGTAGTTTTTTTTCGTCTTCCACAGCACTTCACTTATATAGTATTATTCACTTATCTTCTCCGACCATTTGCAACAGAACACCTCGTTTTAAAATAAATTTTAACGACTCTTCTCAATCAAGAGGCTGCAGTTCCTTACACAAAATTTGCCACAATTTGGTTTGAGAGATTCCAAATTAATGAGAATGTGCAGGGAATCGCCTGATTTGGTCATTTTATATTGAAGCACTTACGGTTGCGATATTATCGTTACTGATAATACGCTGTAGCACGCACGTCTGGTCTGGTGGAACGTTTTTTACTTAATATATAACTGTAGTAAGCGCCCTTACAACACTTGGTAGGTCGTAAATGACTAACATTTCAAGGTTAACACATCATGAACAACATTCAAGTGTGCGTAATACCTGATATGATAGTAAACTGAAAACTGATACATTGTGGTAGAATATAACAACATGTACGAGTGCCAAAATATCGACAAGCGTAAGAATTGCTCCATTGAGCGTTATTGGATTCTTAGAAAAAAAAACGTTCAAAAGTTAACATCTCAGAGAGCACGTATTAACAGCAGCAGGACTGTGTATACGATTTTCAATTCTTTGCAACGACGATTTTAACGCCACTGTGTCATATGGTGTGCCGTTTCTCAGACGGAAAAAGGCATACCATTCATGGTCTGGAAAGCCTAAACTACCACTCAACTACAGAACAGGATTTATTACCGTGTATGAGTTCAGATTACTAGTCAGTGTTGAAATTTTTACTTAGATATGACACCTGATAACGTGAGTAACCAATGGGCTTCGGGCAACTCTTCCTTCAGCTGCTGCAGATATAAGCTTCATATAATGTAAAAGATGATAATACTAGAGGATATGATCAAAACTAGTATCATAAAATATTTACGATACTTCGACTGGGTGGTTCGAACGTTTCTACAATTCAATCTGTGATAAGCAGGAATTTTGGAAATCCCGAACAAACACTCAAAAAAATAACCTTGTTAAATTTAACAAAATGTAGGTGGTTTGAACAAATTTCTTGGTTAGAATACGTCCAACAAAAAATATTGTCAAATGAACACAAATGTAAAAAATATATGTATATTAAACAAAAAACAATAGTTAATTGAACAATTATTTGATATTAAGGTTACCATAATTTTTTGTTTACTTTACAAAATTTTTCTAATTACTATCATATATTAGTGTAACCAATAAAAAAAACTGTAAGTTTCATAAAATTAAACAAGTTGATTTGATGTGCAGTTAATTTGATTTAACAAATTTTTTATATTTTTTACAAAAAATTTTGTGAATAAGACGAAGAATTAGTGTGAATCATATTAAAAGTTTGTTTTTTTATAAAACATTATTTCTGTGCAAAAAATAATTTTTTTTGTTTTATTAACTGAGAGTTATGTTTTATTCAACAAAATGTATTTGTTAAAATAAAAATTCCTTTTTTAAAATTACTTTAGTAAGATCAATTAATCGGGAATAAATGGTAATAGTCATCATTTAAAAAATAAAACAATAAATATAATCTCATTAAGTTATTTTATTTTAGTAATTCATTTTTTTTTTAAATTATATGATAATTTTAACAAAATTTTCATATAGATAAATATAAATCAAAAATAAAATATCAGAAAATCCCAACTTAAATATATTTAAACCAAATATTTTTTATGGTTGACTAACAATAATTAATTTAATTAAGAATTTAATTAAAAATTGAAATTCAAATAACATACAATTGCCCTATTAAATGCGTTATTGAAGGATGCCCTTTCTTGAATTTAATTTTAATTTGACAGATTTATTTTTGTATGAACAACCAAACAAGATGTGATGCCACTGGGTACTTTAAATTAAAAAGATGCAGTATCGCGAAACAAACATCAATTGCACGTCCGATTGAAAACAATTTGTAGTAAACACCGTCGAAATAAACCGTTATTTCTTTCGGATTAGTTAAGGTTCCGGATACCAATAAAAGTGGTCTGGTGGCACTTTGTAAAAGAAATTTTTCATTTAATTCTTCTGCTGTGGCACCTAATAGCATAAAACTATTACGAATTGCGAATTCCACATGAATTTATTTATTGACAAGATGCACTTCCCGCGCTGTTGGAGTAAAAACGTGATGAAGCAAATGAATCACGCAATCTAAAAAAATTGAAATAATTTGATTTAATAATATATATTTCAGGTTTTAACATTTATATCTTAAAATATTAGTTACTAGAAATTATAATTCAAAACAGGGGAAAAAAACATAATTGTCTATTATCGTTCAGAAATACTAAGAAATCTGTAAATCAAATATGAATTAATTTAAATTAAAATATTTAAAGTGCAAAACAAATATAGTTTACTTGAAAAATAATACATCAATTTTCACTGGTTTAGACTTAAAGGAAATTATTTCTTATTTAACAAACTTTCTTTCAGACATGTTTTCATCTTTTATCAATCAATTTAATAAACAAATACCACTTTATTTTGCAAGATCGATAATATTTTGCTTTTAAATTCTGGAAAACTATCCGTAAAATCATGTACATGTTGGTAAATAATTTCAAAATCCATTTCATCCTATACCAGAAAAAATAAATTAAAATAATATTCATAATTATTTCAAATGTAATAAATTCAAATGTTAAGATTACGTATCAGAAACTTGCTCTTATTGAAAGATCTATTAAATAACTTTAGGTAGGTTTTAATACGATTTGGTTGTAAACAAATATATTCGCTATTTTTCCCCAAGGCCATGAGAAATATTATAGTAAACTATTAATGCTTCACTTGAATTTAAATTTAACTAACCGATAAAACATTTCATTGTAAAATTAATTTATAATAAAAGTGGTTGATATTTTAAGTAGAATTATTGTTATAATAACCCTAAAATTCTGTATTAATTGAAAGTAAATTTATTTATAAGAGACATAAGTTATTTATAATTACTCACATTAATCGTTTGCCAAGTGCTAATTCTTTTATCCATTATAATTTGAAGACCTAAGGGGATATTTGATTTTGTAAAAAATGATGTTAACTCTCCAGAATTTATGTATTTTAGCACTTCGAGACTGATGGCGGCTTCTAAATTATTGTTGAAAAAATAACATAAAAAATCAATAAATAAGTTATAAATGTTAGACGTATCCCATACATTTTGGCTTAATAGTGTAAACACCGTAAATACATGTAATTTAATGCTACCAGTTTTAAAGTACATATTGAAAAAACTAATTTTTAAATTAAAGATGATTATCACTTTATACAGAGATACGACTTTATATTAAAAATATAATTATAATTCATACATAAAATAATTAACAAAACCTACCTTTAAATTGTTTTACCACGTTGAATTTAAATATGTTCTTCTATGCCAAAATATGTTCTTCTATGCTAATAGCCAATAAAAACAATTCAATATCCATTGCCCAATAAAAAATGCACAAAAAACACTAAACCACGTTTATTTTCTTAAAAAAATCACTAAATTTGATGTATTTCAATCAAATTTCAAACTGAAACTGAATGTAAAAATCTCCGTTTAACAAAAACGTGCACAAGATAGATTTTTTTGTTAAAAACACAAAAATCGTAGTTAAAAACAAATAATTTTGTATGAAAAACAAAATTTTGTTTAAAATACAAAATATTAATTTAAAAGCAAAAATGTTTTTGTGCAAACAATTAAATTTTTATTATTTTTGTTAGGATTAAATATAATATTTTGTATAAAGTACAACAACATTGGTAATTAACAATATTTGAAAATAGTTTATTTTCTAACTGTTCTTTTTTTATCATATAATTGAACCAACTTTACAATACAATTTAGATTTCCATTTTCATGCGTTTTCATTCATGACGCCGGTTGAACCTTATGGGTTAAGGGAGTTTCTCATCAGATCGGTCTTGAGTTCGAGTCTTGCCGTCGACCAAAAATTAACGTGCACCGGATGACATAAAATTCGATTATGTGTAAAAGCATTCGTTGGACTGACCACATACAATGTACACCAATGCTTTAAAATGGTTCGTAAGGTCCCATTTGAGACACGATTAAGGCTCTTTCGGGCTTATAAGCCATATATTTTTATTCATGTTGATATATTTATAAAAATGTTCCATTTAAATTGAAAAAACTGATATTACAGGTCTTGATAAGAACTTTGATATGTTTTGGAATATTTCATAACGATAAAAAGATATTACCCTATCTTTCATTCCTAAAGCTTAACAAAACATAATGTTTTCTTTTTAAAGCATATGTAAATTACAATCCCTGCATTCAGGGAACTGAAATTTTATAATAAATTAGTATATTCCAATATCTACTCTATTTAAGTAAATATTTTGAAACAGTCTGACTGGGCGTGAAACAAATATGCAATAAAGTCAGCTATAATGTTTTTATAAGATGAATTTTATTTTTAAATCCACAAAACAGTGTTGAGCACTGTTAAATTTATAATATAATATTATTAAAGCAAAATATATTTGGTGTAACATACTCGTATATATAAATTATTTCTAAAAAATGATTCTTAATGTAAAATTATGTCATTGAAATATGAGAAAATGAGTTGATTATCAATCGTTATAAAAAAGCAACAATCCAATGATGGAGTTCTTAATTTTCATCAATGATTATTAGTTGAAATTGACAAATCAACTGTTGTTACTATTAACTATTTGTATATAATTTTTAAATTATTTTGTTAATTTTACAATTGTTTTATTAAATTTAAAATAATTGTTATTATTTAGTACATTAACTTAATAAAATCTTTGTCGAATAAAATAAAAATCAATTTTAATTTTTGTTGAAAGTTTATAATTTTAACAAGGATTATGATCCTTCAAACTCAAATTTATGTTTTATTTACAACATTTGAAATGTGAAAATAACAAAAATTTTGTAAACTTTAAAAAGTTATTGTTAATAACATCAAAAATTCCAATAACATAAACTAGAGTATTTTTTACTATACGACATAATTATTTATACAAAGAAATACTTAGATTTTACAAACATTTTGTTGTTTATATAAAAAAGTAGCATTCAATCAACAAATTAATGTAAATTTAACAAAAACATTTTATTAGGTCTTTTACAAAACGATTTTATTAAAAATACTGGTAAAATTTTTTTGAGTGAATAGTGCACGTAGCCGAAGGCTTCGTTAGATGGAGCAAAAGATAAGAGCTAATGAATACATTTACTTAGCATGCCCAAAATGGCAGGAGTGATACAATCTACTATGTGTTCGAAGTCCGCGAATTGATGTGATCAGTACAGCTTCTTCCAGATCACAATTCAAAAGATTGTTCTTACATACTGGTTGGGCGCTGATAATATCCATACAAAAGTGATCATTCCTAATACATTGTGTTGATGTGGAAGGAAATGTCTCTCCAGTTAATGCATTCTTCAAGGTCACCTTTCTTCGAAATTATTATAGTCAAGGTCAAGCCATAGTTCCATTTTTCTCGATTTCAACCAGTATTCCATGCTTCTGCCAGTAGAAGTAGTAGAGTTAGAGTTGAGTTTATTCCATTACAATGGGGTCACCGCATTCAATATAGTTCTGCTAGAATAATACTTTCAACTCCCCATGATGGTGGGTGTTGAAACTACCATCAGGGCGTTCTTCAAGGAAAAGTTTTTGGTTATAAACACTTGTCCCAAAGGAAATCTATATTTGTGATAAGCTTGTGTATTTTTCAGACCCATTTTACACATTATTGGAACCCTTTATTGGAACCCTTATGGTCTCTTGTTGCAGTCTGGTAGCCAAACTTATTGATAGCAGGCTTAAGATTTCCATATCTGATCAATAGTGCTTTAATTTAACCTGATGTTTGTTTCTTCCACCTGGTGATGTCCAAATGAATTTCTCTATAGTCTTGTGAGAACGTTCTGCTTCCTATAACTGAAGTGTGAGTCACACAGTGATCGGTGAGTGGCTTGGTAAGCCATGATTAACATCACATTGAATAATTTTGATGTCATCATTTTTGGGTGTTCTAGATATTCTGCTACTTATATAGGTTTCCATTCAAGTAATGCCTTCTTTCCTGACAGATAACAGGAGAAAGTAGATTTTGTTGAAGGATTCAGAGGATAGGTTTCGTATTCATAAAAAAGTGAGTCTCTGGTGGCAAAACATGGCCTTTTTCACTCAAAAGGAGCATGTCAAAAATCTGGTTCATGGTTCCACTAATTATATTCACGTTACGATTTTGTTTCATGTCCTCGTGAGAGCAAAGCGTACAGCTACAATTTTTAGCTTAAAGACACTTCTATGTTTCTTAAAACGTGGTCTTGCAAAATTATTAAATTTATTTTTTTCCTCCAAGCCGCGTTCAAATATTATATTAAAGTAAGTTTTGTTTTAAACATCAAACATCACACCAAACGAGAGTAGATAGAAAAATCTAATTTAGAAAATATTAATTTTTCTGCCATTAAAAATTTTCACAAACAAAAAGTATTTTTCCAACTTTTCGTCTTACATAGCAACAAACTTTTCCAGTTCTTTTTAAAAATAAATTAAATTTTCCATTTTTTTTTTTTTTATAAAAAAAATTTTCAAAGTAAATTTCATCATTAAGCAAAATGGGGAAAAAAAACAAAAGCAAAATAAGATAAAATCGACCAAGACAGTCAACAATCATTCTAGATACGTCGAGAACGAAGATAAGAAAATTTGTCACAAATCAAAATAAAAACAAAAGGAAATAGAAAATCCCTAATATATAATATTTTTTTGTCTTTTAAATAATTTAAATAAATTTCGTCCCAAATTTGAATAATACTCGAGATTTTTTGTTCGGATTTTCTTCCGACTGTATACATCTATATATATATACTTTGACTCTGCCACCCATTCATTCACATGGATATAAGGATATAAATAAGACGAAATTTTGTTACTTAAAATGTTGGATGAAAAACATCTGCACATTTTTTTTTTTTATTTGTTTTCGATGTTTCAATATTTAAAGACATTGTGTGTCGTAGTAAAACAAAATGTGACGAATTTATTTATCTTGTACAATTTGGGAGGGCGGTGGGTAGATAAAGATTTGACTTGCATTAATTTTTGATATTTTAGGAATGAAATTTGAATACAACTCACTCGAATGATAAAGGTTTTTGACACTTTGCTTATATCGTCGTCCACGTGTTACAAGATTCTAATCGACCAGTTAATGCTACAGTCAGAAATCGGAGGATTGTGATCGGTCTGAATAATATTTGAGTGTTAAAAATTTGGAGAAAGTGCACAGTACGAGTTCGATTTTTACACGTTTCGACGTTACAGCTTGTCTAAACTAGGCCATTGGTTGTATCTGTCATATCGCTAACCAACGCATGGCTATGATGAAGTAAAATCCATTGAACGAGGAGTTGGTTTAATGAGTTCTTGTTCATCGATTGTTTGGAACCGTTGCCTATTGAAAGTTGCTATCAAAGTACACCCTCCAGTTCGATCGAGACGAGTTAACCATTGATTTGCTTTTTGTGCATATCGGAAGCCAGACAATCTACACGGTACTTCTTCAATTAAATGATTTGCTGATCAACGAGATCAACATCACCCATTTTTTCGTTATATTACACAATTGCATGTGGGCGTGTTATATTCAAGTACAGCATGTCTCGCTAAAATAAAATATTGGTTTTCAGTGTGATTTTACATAATTGTTTCCAAACTACGGCCGATACTCCATGTCGTGAAATAGTGGTCTAATTAAATAAATACTTTGTGTTAGAGTCTTGACCATATGAAAGCTAAGTTCAAGCTCTGATCGACCATACTACACTGACCTCGTAACCACGTAGTTTCCTAAACCTTATGGTATCGGCTTATTGTGTACGTAAAATTTGATCGATTTAGGCTTTTTCGTCCTTAAATAATTTATTCAAAAATACAAAGTTTAGAAAATACAAACTGCCCATCTATTCAATGGCAAAGAAATCGAGTTTATTGTATAGTAAAGAATAAAATGGGACGAGAAGGAATATACATAGCCATCGCGTTTATTCCAATTTTGGAGGCTGTTTTACAGGACAGCTAATAATAAAGGTTAACTTACAATTAAGTTTAACTGCTTATATTGTCATTCAAGAAATGTCATTGTGAACGTCTCGGTAGATCCCTTAATGGAGCAAAATTTAATGGAATGAATTTTCAGCAACAGCAATGTCTGCAAATGATCCGATAAATAATTAATCTTGCATCCAAAGTAAAAAATGTAAAACCGCCCAGGTGGCTCAGTGGTTAAAGCTTTGCCATACAGCTATGCAATGCGCAGATGGTTCTACGTAAATCGGGCCTAAGCCTCGATTTGGCTATTAAGCGAACCGTGAAAAAGCTGGGAGAGCCGTGAGCCCCATAAAACATTGCATAGTACAAAATATACATTAAAAAAATATTTAAATTATGTGATAAGCTTGTGTGAAAAATCTATCAAAGAGAGAATTAGGTCCCCTGTTTTCCATTCTACACCAAATAACATCGATGACCCAGGTTCATCGATGAAACTCTTATTAATCATATAACTCTTAAGGAATAACTGGAAAGGCAGATAACGTTATAAGATCAAATAAATGAAAAATGTGTTTTAAATAACTAATTTTATGCTATCTCCCTATCAAAACCTGAAGATTTAAGATTTCGACTTTACTGGCTAGAAACAGTAAAATAAGAATTTATATTGGAAAAAATCTCTAGAACCAACATTCTTTGGCTTTGGACAAAAGAATCAATCAGAGAAAACTCAATTCTCATAATGGAATCCTAAGCCGAGTGACAATGGGTTGAGTAAACAAATAGCTATCCGTGAGCGATAAAACACGGTCTGAGAAATAGAAAGAGGTATGTTTATAGGTCTACAGGTAATGTGTTTGCCTATAAACATTCACAGCCCACTATAGCTAAATGAGGACTGAGTCTGATAAAAGTGGACAAAAAGGCTTTGAACCACAGAAGATGTGACGGACGGCGTCAATATTAGATAAGGCACTTTGCACATTCAAATTGAATGAGATCTCATACGAGATATAACAGTAAGAATCCTACACGGGTTTTAATCATTAATATATTGTTTTTGTAACCTTGTAATCTTTAAAGTGATATTTTTATTATTTAAATCATTTTGTATTGATCAAGTTTATACATGTTCAGGTTTTTACAAATACTTAATTTTTATCAAAAACCAAGTTTCATTCCTGTAAGGTTCCTGTTCAAACTAGTTTATGACTCCGCCCCTTTTATCTTTAAAATTTTGTTTTATTTTGTTTTTAGCTTAAAATGACGTCATAAATTTTATTACGTCCGATTTTTTTTGTATAGATCTCTAATTCTTGTAACCTGTCGGTTTTTTTCGTATTCTCTGCACGGGTAAATTCGTATCCATGTTCGTGTAGCTGTGTCTTTCCGTATTTTGAGTAAATTTTCATTGAACACATAGTTCCGTGAATCTGATGTCAAATCATTTACCAGTCTGTCTGACATGTAACATTTGAGGAAGTCGTTACATAAGTTTTTGTTTGTTCCGGTCTAAAGTATTGAGTTACCGTTGTTTGGTTTAAATCGGTTCTCCAGTGGTTGGCTAGTTTAAAATGTCAAACCACTAGAACCAATGTTGGGCCGTGTAAATTACACGGTTTTTTACATGTTATTTACATAAGATTATTTTTTACATTCTATATGTAAAAAACGTAAAATATGATTTAATGTATGATTTAACGCGCCATCTTTATTAAATCTAATTGGAACTAAAGCATCATCTGTCAAACAATATTTTTAATACTTACGAATAGAATTTGTGAAATAATTAACTGTGTACAATTTTTTTCGACATATTGAAGGTCACAATAATTTGTGGCGTTCTGAGCAACTCCAACAAATACAATCAAAGTAATCTCACATCACAATTAATTAATAAAATCAATATTTTGAGTTTAGTTCTTGCAATTCACTAGTACTGTCGCGTCACAGCTAAACGTATATATACGAATCGCACAGTACACCGGAAGCATATGCCGATGAGATGGATTTGATTTTTCGATCACACGGTCATTCAATGACGTCATCATCAGATCAAAACCGGCCTAGTGGATTGGGTAAAGGTGAAAAAATCGGTTTGCAAAGTGAATGTTGGTAAATTTTTGACATTTGAAAATATCAACTGCAAATGATGTTGTTTTCGTTTTTTACATGTTATTTACGTTTAATGTAATTAACGCTGTTTTTTACGTAATTTACATCGAAAATGTAAAAAACTTTTCTACATTTTTGATGTAAATTACGTATTCATTACATATTTTTAGTCCGTCCTGTACCCAATTAAAACTAAACGTAAAAAAAAAATACATGTAAAATCCCAACAGTGCTCTAGAACAGATAAGATATGCCACGAGGGTTAAATTTATAAACTAAAGGTTATGCTTTCGAGACCATATGTTGATCTTTTTGGTATCATAGTTATCAGAAATGCTTTTTAAAATAAGACAAGAAGATGAGTATTCTGGACTGAAGTAAGGGTAGGAGTCCCACACGGAAGCGATCACGTAAGAATAGCGACGTAAGCACTCGATACTGTTATACTAGCAACAGAGCAAACGACGAATAAATTTTAATGTGAAGAAAGTGGACCAAATGACGGAAAAACGAACCTAATGAATTAAAATTTGCACATGTCAACTTTTCGAATAATTGTTCCGTACGACAACTCTGCTACATACTTGATTATGACGATGGATGTTAAAAAGAAAAGAAAAGAGCAGGCTCTTAAATATAGATCATTGTATAAGCATATGCAACAAAATACCGTTTTACAATCAGGTTCTAAGGCCAATATGGCTTTCGGATGTTCTAAGAATACTAACATCAAACTTATATAAAATTTCCAGAATAAGTATTTTGTTTCGTGATTTGGGGACTCCGGATATAAAAGATTTGCAATGAAGCATGAATCAAGGCTAATGGCCATGAATCAATGAAGCATGAATCAAGGCTAATGGCAACATGACAATATGATAGCCTCTCGACTACTGGATAATGAATATTTGGTTAGGAGACTAAAAAGAACCAAACCCTTCGAGCTCGTTAGTATAAGAGCAGCTACCTACAGGCATTGGTGCATCGCTGGATCAACAGTGATCACATTATAGTTTAGTTTTTAAGAATTCAGATGTTAATTGATGGTGAGTCTGGAAAGACTAGTTTCAATTTTTGTTTCAACAGAAGGACTGCAAAAAATAAGCATTTTATTTTTTGTAGTCCTACTGTTTTCGCGTTAGTTGATTACTATAAGCCGACTGATTCCATCTTGGGCCCTTCATTTGTTTGTCTTATAGCACTTCCAATGAGGAAGTATAAGTATAGTTGTCTTGTTGTTTATATGGAACTATTTTAAAACTTGATGTTGTGTTTCAATATTTTTTCAAGTAAGTATAGTTCTTGGTTATCGAATTCAATGTTTGTAACTCATTGGCCCATTGTGACATCCCACTTCTACTTGACGTTCCCGGCTATATGTTCGATTTTACGTATAAACCTTCTGCACATTGCATAGCTATATAGTTCTGGCATGGAAAATGGGACCGCACACGGATTCTTAACCTCAACAGGGTCTCAGATGAGTTCATTCGCACCACCGATCGCACCGCCCGAACGATCCCTTTTCGTATCCTGACCCTATCGGGGTTTGAACCCGGTATCTCCCACTCCTAGCCTCAGCTTTTTAACCACTTCGAAACCTGGGCGGTCTTGGCCGATTATGATCGTCAGTTTGGGATGCTGCATTTCGTTGAGTAAGCAGCACCTAATCACTTTAGGAAATAGCAGACAAAAGAACTTCCATGTCGGATAAAACCTTGTAACACTTCGATGTCGATATGTCTATCGTCATCAATGTGAGATCGTCGTTATATACTGGGTATATTTAACTACTGGTGAGAGGAAGCCAATTAAAAAAATTATATTTATCCAAAACGATATAATTATATACTTATGCGCTGACCAATTAAAATTATTATTATTATGTACTGTCAAAAAATAATAAAAAAAACCGATTTTTAAATAATTATACGGCATGATCACATGTGACGGAAGTTGTGAACGAATTAGAGTTTTCCCAATGTATAAAAAACAACCGAAAACGAAACGACACAAAAGAAAATTAAATTTTGATTGTGAATATGTGAAGCAGTGCACAGTGGAAAAATATGTAATAAAATTATAAGTCTCTGAACAAATAAAAATTATTTAATTACAACATATAAATCATATGTATTGTACATAATTTTATGTTTTTATGTTGAATTGTTTTACGATTACGCCATTTTATTTTAAGCTTTTCGTGTGTACACGACGTATATATGTATAAATCGCATCACATCACTTTTGTGTGTGTGTTTGGAGTGCTGTTCGCCTTTTTGTCACGCAACCTGACTCGAACCATTCTTTATGTACTGGATATTATATGCCACTCGACGACCATCGTCATTATTTTTATTGTAATGGTTTTTTATTTATGTATGCGGTTTATTTGTCATAATTATTGGTTGTATGTATGTGCGGTTTAATATATGGACTTTCAACAAATTAAATTGTTTTATTGCGATATAATTATTGGTTAGTAATGATTAGGTGCTCTAATTCGATCTGAAGTTACTGGTATGATTAATAACTAAACCAAGCCGTATACACATTTGAGAACCGAATGCCAAACAACTGCAATATTTTCAGCCGAGTAATAATGATAGTGAATTGGATTTGATGATAATTTAATTGATGTTGGAGCTGAGAACTCCATAAAAGCATAAATTCTCTCTGACGGGAGCCAAATGCCATTCGGTGTAATCTTGTGGTTGAAAAATGCTAGGGTGAATAGTCGAAAGGGTCAAATATATTTTCCTGTTTTGGAGATTGCTGTTTTGTAAAAGTCTTTCGGAGCGGCTGGAATGAGATGTTGAACGAGAAATTTTGTATATGAGGGATCGATTAGATGATCGACCTGCGTTTTTTTTCTTGGCCTCAAGAAGTGGACCCGTAAGCGAAATTGAAAACGAGCTAGCGTATACTCTGTAACCATGGTGACATTGTAGGCATAATGAACTAGCCGTTTCTGTTTGAGATCGTATTTCCTATCGTATCTGGTCCTGTTTCTTATTTGAAAAATAATTCATTGATTGGGATGATAGGGTACACTGAAAAGTTGACCATATCTGGTGGCTTCGATGTGAGCTAGGCATTCATCAATCGACATTGTATTAAAGAGACTTCGATATCTTGCGAGCGTGATCAAAATAATTTATTTTTTTGCTGTTCTGACGTTAGGTATTCTATCATTCTATCTGCCACTTTTAAAAGCTAGGCCATTCGAATTATTGTTCGTTAACCACCATGGTGGTTCTGACTATGGGTCACAACTGATGCACTCAACTGACGCATCTCTTACACCACCTATGTATTTCTGATTCCTCTAACTGTGCTAATCTGTCCAAATTAGAATTCTACTATGAGTGAACAATTTGTTGGATCGTCTATTCAAAATTTATTTACTTGACTTATGTAGCTTATGTGTGGATGTGAAATCCTCGATTAAAGGGACCTGCTATTACCCGAGCATTCTATATAATCAATGGTGGTGACTTATGATCGGTAATGTTGGCCTCATATCCGTCTAGTGTAGCTGACTTATCCACGTACACTATCAATTTTACATTACTCGAAAGGAAAAAGTGAAGAGTTGTGGTTCTCGGGTTTTCAGCCAGAAAATATCTCGTTGTCACAGCTTAAGTTGAGTCTTAGTTTTCAAAAAATATGAATAGGCGAAATCTTTGTGTCCTCTGAATGCAACGGCAGTTCTTGAAACTCTTGACAATATCCCCAACTATAGAAACGATCGATCGACACAAATATTTGCACTAATTGGATTTATAGTTACTCAAACAAGCCAATCACTTAAGCTGGATGCGGAATCGATTCATTATGGTCATTTCTGTCTACTCTCAGCTGCCGTATCATCGACTACTATTCAAAATGTTCAATGGTATTTCGAATAGTGATCTCGACAGCTTATGTCGACTTAGTTTGATCTAAGCTCATTCATTCCGCATGTTGGATTGGCAAACAATAACGATAAAAAAATTATAATGACCATGTTTCAGACTGCTCTTGGATGTTATGGCTTAAAAAATCTTATCTTTTCGAATAAATCCACAAATCGACTTAAGTCTGTGTAGCTTTTTAGGAAATAAAGCATTGACACGACAACTTATGAACTATCGATTTATAATAAATAGTACCGAGGTGGTTCTAACGATCTCTTAAGGTTTTGACTGTTATAATTGATACATTTTACTGATCCGTAGCGGTTCGATCCAAAAAACGTCCCAAAGCTTGTTTCTGCATCATTTCAATTGATTGGTGACCCACCACACAATGATTTCTACTACATTGCTTTGGTAAGCATTCGATACGCCTCAACTGCAGATATAACACCAATGTTTTTGATATTTTTGGTCTGGAATTCATTAATATCATTTACTTCTAGAGCTATCTTTGGTGATAGGAAGTTGAATGGCTAGTCTTTTAAATAATTCAAACGAGAATGTGGTTTGGTACGGTGTGAAAAAGTTGGGAGAACTTCGGCCCCATAAAGAGAAACCACACACTGTACTATACAAATCTGTTCAATTAGCATGAATGAAGAACCAAGCGCCACACAACTGCTATATTTTCAGCCGAACAACCTGTACTAAGAAGCTAAGATACGCTCTTAGTTTACAAGCTCAGTATTGATAGTGAATTGGATTTGATGATAATTTGATAGCTGTTAGAACTGGGAACTCCCTAAAGGCAAAAATTCTTTCTGACGAGAGCAGAATGTGATTCGGAGTAATCTTTTGGTAAAAGAATGCAAGAGTGGATGATCCGATATATTTTTCTGTTTTGGTTAGACCTACGAATCTTTTTCCTTGACCATATGAAGCGGACAAGACACAGAAGATGATAATAGTTTGGGTTGGTACACTGCTAAATTACGATTTGGCACCGATGTTAGAGACAGTGTATTAACAACGATCTGTTGTTGATCATTTATTGATCAGGAGTACGCGTATTAACTCTAACCGTGGTGACATTGTTGACAGCGACTCGGCGCTGAATGAACTAGCCGTTTAGGCTTGAGATCAACTAAGAAGTCAAAGGGATCACGTCATTTACTATATTTAATTACTGCCGTGCAATACTTCTCGGTCTTGTTTCTTGTTCGAAACATGATTCATTTATTGAATGATAGGGAACACCTTTGAAGTTGTTTTGGCGTGAATGTGGTTTCGATGTGACCTCGACATTATTCATCCATCGACATTTTATTAGAGGAATTTCGATCTATTGCGAGGGTGAGCGAGAGAAATCAATTATTTGCTGTCCTGACGCTAGGTATTTATACATCCAATCCGCCGTTTTGCAAAACCGGATCATTCGAATTATTGTTAGTTGGTGTACTATGGCAACTCTGATTCTGCACACAAAGAAATATTATAAATATATATTCTGAGACATCAATATCTATGAAAGTTTCCTAATGAATCTGAGTATCTCGGATTGTCTTCAACCGCCTGGGTCCGCCATTGTCTTTCTAATTGCTCTGACGTTATACTTATCTGTTCGAATTGAAATTCTACTACTATAGTACACACTTTGTTGGATCGCCTATGTTAAATTAATGCAGCCTTACATTACTTGTTCGTAATCTCGATCTGATATCAAAATGCTAATATCATTTCGGTTGTGTTATCTGAGACATTCCCTTTGGCTTAGTTCATGTGTGGATGTGGAAACCGCCCAGGTGGCGCAGTGGTTATCATATGGTTAAAACTCTCCCCAATATGGTTACTCAATTAGTACAATTATTCACGCGCTGTATCCTGTACTTCACATATCACGGGTTTTAATTTGAACCAGAAAATAGCACGTTATTACAGATTATGTTGTGGCTGTACTTATGTTTAAAAAATATGGATTCATCGACCCATACTGAATGTAACGGCAGCTCTTGAAAATCATGAAAATATCCCGAACTATGAGGATCGGCCGTCTTAAATTTTTGCACGACTTGAATTGATAGGTACTCAAACAAACCAAGTACTTAAGACGGATGTAGACTTGATTCATTATGGCGATTACCGTCTACTCTCAGCTATCGCATCATTTTGATTGATTGATTGATTGATAGGACTGTAGGACCAAGCGCTAGGCAAGATTCCCGGATAACGCCTGGCCTATTCCTAAAGCCGTTTACATAAAACGATAGGTAAGGATAGGAAGGTATGTTATTTAGGAAAGAGCGACCCGGTTACAGACACCATGACAGTCGGTACTAAACTACTATTATCACAAGACAATCACAATTCTAATCTACTAATCTGCAATCGCCAATCAGCATTCTCCAGTCCGCATTACCTATCTGCTCTGCTGTATTTTGAATAAAATTAAAACTAAATTAAAATTTAAGTTCTGAAATAAATGTATTAGTTAGTCGCTCAGGAATCTGTAATTAATTAATATTATTATCTGTTAATTAATTAATTTTATTTTTTATTTCAACTCCCGCCCCCACAAGTAACCTAATTAAAACATAAGTACAGAACTCTGAAAGAAAATTTATTAACTTATGGCTCAGGTATCTGAAACAATTTAATTAATATGGTATGATAGTTTAAGCCATCCATTACGATAATATTGCCATAATTCTGTAACATGCTTATCAGAGAAACAAATAGACTAAGGCGACAATCTTCAGCAGGACCATTTTCCTGTTACATAATTAGTAAAATAATATAATTTGTTAGTAAGATCTATATCATTTTCACATTATCATTGGTTATTATTTTTATTAGGATAGGAAGGACATTTCTATTAATTCCGTCATATGTATTTGAGTTACCTCAACAGTTGAAACTGGAGTATTTAGGTTAATTATCCTGGGGTCTTCTCATCATATGCTGCATATAAAGTTGCGTCCCTATATTTCCAGATCCACCACTATCCAACGCGAGGAGCAACACCTATCCATTCTACGACTCGACAGCACTTCATATACATACACCACGACGACCTAACAAACTGTCAATTCGTGAATAGGGCAAACTATTTATATAAATAAACAATTAAGTAAGCCAGCTATAACCTGCAACCCAGCTATAACATACCAAAATCAAATCATTTAACAAAATTCTAAAAATAAATTTACTAGATAGGAATCTGTAACTTAATCATTATTAATTCCATCATCTATTCAAATTCCAGTCCACAAACCAATCATAGTTAAACTAAAACACAAATTCCAAATTAATTAACTTACGGCTCCCGAATCTGTAGCAACAAATTTAATTAACATGGTATGCTAGAACAAGAACCCGTCTACCACCACGCTGCTGACACCATAATACCAAAATATGTTTGTCAGAAAACCAAAAATAATCTCCGAAAACGTTTCACATTCCAAAACTATGCAACCTTGCCACTCCACTACAAACGCAAAAGATCCGCCCCGACCCTCACCGTTCATCAATCAAAAAAGAACAACTGATATTGACTTTAAAAACCACCACTAAATCCAAATATTAAACCCGATACGAAACTTGCTAAATTGAAACAACGCATGGACAACCCACAGGCACGCATGCACGACATGCCCGGAGCGAACCCCATTCAAGCAAACCAAACACGATCCAAACTCAACATTCAACCAAACATACATCTACCAGTAGTAAACAAACTCTTAACACGAGAACCCGACTATAAGCATCCAAACTACAAACTAACTCAAACCACCCTCAACAACGGGACACCATCCTACACAAAAACAAAAAGTGCAGACCTATCTCAACCGACAGCCAACAAACCGAAGTCCAACCAAACACCCCACATTTCAGCGAATCCTCCGGCTCCCAACAAATCCCACTCGCGTCCAAAACCCCACATGCCAACAAAGGCTCCCAACTGCCACCGCAACCAGCTCAACCATCCGTCCCAATCACATCCAACCGCGGAACCCCCCTCCCCCCAACCAAAGCAGTAGCAAACAACAAACCACCAGCATCCAGCCATAAATACCCAAAAAAACCGCTTCGTCCAAGACACTCCTGCCAGCCCACTCCAGAATCGGGCGACACCCCCCCAAAAAGCCAGTCAAAACATCAAAACCTCCCGACACATCACAAAACTGAATGCCTCCAAACCACCACCGCAAAACCGCCACAATCCTGCCGACACCCAAACACTCTAACAGTTCCAAATCTCCGCCCCTAAAATTAAATCCCCGCGCGACCGGTCACAAACTTCCAGACCAAACAACCCTCAACCACAATCCCAAAATGCACCTCCGACAATGGAAGATATAGACCCGTGTCCTGCATCAAATCCAAACACTCCCGTCCCACAAAATCCCTGAGGATGTGTACACCCTCCCCACTACCCATGTGTCACACACACGCACCCTTGTTCTATACACACGTTACCTCCAACTATTCTTCTTTTTAAAACTGTACCAGACATAAATCAGCGCCTACTGATCCCACAAACAGCAAAAATCGAAGCAGATCCGCCACACCCACAGCAAAGTGACACCCCGAACGCAGGCATACGCATCCTCTAAAACTCCCCAAAACAAAGACACTCAAACCCGATACAAGACAAACCCTGCATTCTCCATCACCGGCAACGCACCCCGGGACCACGGCTGAAAACCACTCAATCCCGAAACCCGCGACCAAGTCAAGCGCAGGCCCGATTCGAACGACAAAAAATTAAAACCAACAACACTTAAATGTCAACGAGACTGAAACAACTCCACAATCACGACCTAAAATCACTAAACAACCAATCCTGCAGTTCAACAGTAAGCCTAGATACCGCGGCCTGCCTCGGAGGACGCCACCAGACTTCGAACCGAGCCGAAACCGAACAAGAACATGTTGAAGGAACCAACCTCTATCGATACCTGGAACTACACGCCATCAATTCGCCCAGCACCCCTCCGCAGCGGAAAGGAAGCTTCCAAAACCAAACCCAAGACAAACATAAAAATCAATCCAACCACGGCAATGGCCGAAAACTCCCGCTTACATACCAAACTTCAAACATGAATAAATTACACTGGAAATCAGAACATCAACCCCCGCTTACATACGAAACTCAAAACACGAATAAAATCCACTGGAAACCAGAAGATCCACCATATATCATGAAGTACTCAAAGAGCCGTCAAACATCAACCGAACCAAGTCCACACCTCCAATCCAGATCAATGTCCCGCTATACAGGTAAACTTCCCACCGCTGAAAACGTCCCGAACACACCCACAATTCAAACGCCCACAACTGAACCACTCGTGCCAAAATCCATCCACCACCAATCCTCCCGAACGTCCACCCAGTCGGAACCCACTCCAAAACACATCAATCCCCTCCACCTCAAAGTGCCTCCGCTCCACACCCCCCACATACAAGCCACCTCCCTGGTCGTACAAAAACTGTCCCTTCGACCATCAATCTATACATAGCACCGCACCAAAACCCTAATAGCACTACAGACAAAAACCAAATTTTAAATTCTCAATCAATCATTAAATATAAGAACATTACATGCAAACCCATCAAATAGCAACACCAAAAACCAGTAATAATATGTAAGGCACTGTATTCATTTATATATTATATTATATGTACAGAAATATCAACAAGATCAAACCTGTATACATTGCCCGTATACGCATTGCAATATTATTGATCTATACTTGATCTATATATAAGCAAAATATTATATAAAACAAGAGGGAAGGGAAATACATAGTCAAATATTCTACTCTCAGCTATCGCATCATCGACTACTTTTTAAACTGTTCCATGGTATTCCGAATAGCAGTCTTTCCGCATGAAAAAATGGCAAACGGTACTGATAATAAAAATAACACGACCACGTTTCAAGCTGCTTTTGGATGTTGTGGCTTAAACACTCCAATCTTTTCTAAGTCCTATCCGGTTCTAACGATCTCTTAAGGTTTTGAATGTTATAATTGTTCCACTTTCCTGACCGTACCGGTTCGAAGCAAAAAACGTTGATTCATACCATTTAATTCTAGCGCCATCTATGATGAAACGACGGAAACTTTATTGAGCCTTTACCCTAGCAATTTTGTTTTTGCCAGCTTATATTTCAATAATTTGGAAGTTGAATTGTTTATCAAATGAGAGAAGTTGTTGGTATATGAAAAGAACTTCGGCCCCATAAAGAGAAACCACACACTGTTCTATACAAATCAGTCCAATTAGCATGAATAGACGAAATATTTTTGGAGCAAAAAGTCGATGCATGATAATTTCAATTCATTCATGCTTTCAACCAAAAACACACATAGCAACGGAGCTAACAAGACAGTATATAGCAAAGAGTACGCCAAAAATTTGATGGAATTCCATTTGATTGGCATTGGAGGAAAAAACAGATACTTTCAGCTTTCAAGCGAGATTCCATCAATTTTCATTCTCATATCATCATTAAATTTTTTCAGTTCGTTTGCACAAAAATTTTTTTTTTTTTTGTGTAATTTTGTGAATTCGAAATTCGAAAATGTTGAATACGATCGAAATGTTGTGTTGTTTGTTGTGTTCCAACAAAAAAAAAACAAAACTGAAACTGGAATAAATTAAAGAAACAATAACTGTCCACATCATATTATTCAATGGGGCTGCTATATTTTTAGACGACATTTGGCCTGACGGTTAACAAAAACAACACTGGAGAACACAAGGAAAATACAACAAAAACTGTAACAACAACAAAATCGTTATAAGTCTTACTGTTGTTGTATTATGTATTCTGTAGCCTCTCATTGAATATTCATGAGCTTCGGTTTTATATTTTTTGTAAGTTTTATTATTTTGTTGAGGTTGAATGCTCGTCATCAACATTACTCAATAACGGACACAAGTAAATAATTTTTTTTTCGGTTTTAAGGAATTTCATTAAGTTTTCTATATATGTCGTCTCTATATACACAGTGTACTGCATGCACCTGGATCTTGAATGTGCACCACATGAAACTTAAGCCAACCAAACGAAACCAAACTGAATATATGTGTCTGTTGGCCGTTTCTATATACTTGAAATCTTTTTTGGGGCTCAAGGAACATTTCGGTTTCGATGACGAGGCAGTTCTTTGTGCTGTTGTTAACATCGTAAGAATATGCTAGATCGCTCTATTCGCAGGGGGGAGAGGCATCGCCACCGACAGCTTTTAATAGCATACACGATACCGGGAATAGCGCATTAAATTCCTGATCTCGTGATTGAAAAGAATTTGGTAAATGACATCAACGTCGGGTTTCGGATGAATCACACATCATTACTTGGAAAGAATCATCCGTAGCGAAAAAACTTGATCAGTGACTGACCGATTTGGACGGACTCCTCCTTGGTCGTCACCGATAATTTTCTTCACCGGAGGATTATTCCCAAGATAATTAATGACAGTAATGTTATGCTTTGCAAATGAGAGCTATATCGAAAATTTCATCAGATCACCCTTCTTGAATATTGGGCATAACGAGGCCAATAACTCGGCCAAGACATAACTTTGCCTTTTCGTCGAAAAGCCTTGTGGGACTGAAAAAGTTAGTCCTTGCAATATCAAGAGCTCTAAATTCAATCGACTACTAATGAACGATTTTTCATTAA
This sequence comes from Tipula lateralis, assembly GCA_963932295.1. Taxonomy (NCBI): domain Eukaryota; kingdom Metazoa; phylum Arthropoda; class Insecta; order Diptera; family Tipulidae; genus Tipula; species Tipula lateralis. The sequence continues at coordinate 18,018,739 of OZ010738.1, read as the reverse complement.
TGTCTGCATGGCCATGGTGAATTCAACATAGGATGAATACTCAATGAACATCTCTGTTAGGTTTATGTAGGTTTCTATCGTGGTCTCAAACGGCAGTTGACCAAGATGTTATGGTATGGTGAAATCCGATGACTTCTTTACAGAAACCACGTGAATTGGGCTCATTGTTAAGTTCTTGTACTATTAAGAACTTAGCTTTGTTTCTTCTTGCAATTGTAAACCGAGCCTGCTCTTTATTGTGGGCTGTATTTTGTTGCTCATCAAACCAATTATTTTTGGGCGTAGTTTGCACTACGCCAAAAATGTGCTGGGCAGCATCGGCAACCGAGGTTTTCAATACTTTCCAGACACTGTTTATACATCTTCAGATAAGTTATTAGATCGCAAAATGCTATTGCTGACAAGATCTTGATATTTTGTTTGCGTTTCTTCATTTACTTTACGCCAATACATGGTTAAATCGAGCATCGTTTCATGGCTAAATCGAGACAATAGATGGAGAACTCCTTTTGCATCCTACCCCAATCGGTTTCGAACCCAGTAGTTCCCACTATAACTGCCGCAGCCTTAACCTCATTGCGCCATTTGGTCGCTCAGCCTAAAATATATACAGACGTAAACATCACATCATCCCTGTCGATCTCGTCAAATCTGGGCACTAAAAAAAAGGATAATAAAAACGAACAGGAGAACGATAATAACAATTAATACTGTAATCAAATAATCCCGCTAATTGCAGTGTTAATTTAAGCAAAAGATGGAATGGAAATGATATTTCCACGTTCCACGCATCCCTTTTCCCTTACCGGCGATAAAATAAATCCAATAAATTTTTTTTTCGTTCCTTCAGGATAAGTATTTTCCTCCTCCCTATCGACGAGTATATAAACATAACGTTTCGACGATAAGTCGAAAGGATTTCTTTCATTAACCAGAAAATATGGTCGAGGAATACTAAAATCGCGCAGAATATTAAGATGCGATGTTAACGCTAAAAAAAAAGAAATTAAATTAAAGGATAAAAGGATGAAGATAATTTTTATTTGGTTTCGTTTCGATGTGAGTCAAGGAGATGTAAACGAAATGTTTTTTTTTCCGAACCGCGATAAGAAACACGAATTTAGTTTGAAGGTGCGGATTATTGATTATATTAATTTAACTGATTAGTATGAGAAGCTGCGGAAAAGACTTAAGGTTAATTGCAATCGAGACATTCGAATTGAGGTGCTCTAACTATTTGGACAACTGACACCGATCTCTCTGCCTGCCAAAAACCGTCTCTCCCGAACGAAATCGGTATCAACGTCGCATTTTGAAGCTATCGTACTCGTCCGTCAATGCCCAACTCGCACATCAATACATGACAACGAATCTGATTATTTGCAATATATTTTAATTTCAGAAGTGGACGTACAGAATATAAAACCCGATTGTCTATAGCAAGGTGAATCCTTTAATGCCTTGTGTTTGTGAGGGCGTCCCTGTTCCGTAAATCGTAAATGTTTGTTGCATGAAACATAAGATCCGTATAATACCAGAAGCCAGAGCTTATCGTAGGGTGCAGCTAAATTGGATTGGATCACAATTCAGACGGACCAGTCATAAGTAGCCGTCTCATTGTATGATAACTAAACTGATAACTCATGACCAAATCGATGTGAATGAGGCTGCTGATGTCTCTGCTCACGAATATACTGCTATTGTTTTGATTGGATCAAAACCCTTATGTGGTGTCACAAGAGAACACCATATAGGAAGGATTTGGCGAAGGTCCCCTACTGGCACAGAGTATATGTCTGCGCCAGACAAATATATTTATTGCTCCTTATAGTCGAAACGAGTCAAAGAACTTCTTTACATATCATGTTCATAATCATGCCATGCCGCTTCTATGGCATGGAACTGAAATCAGAATCATTCGCAGTCTAAATATCGATCGAGAGGTTTAACTAAAAAGGAGTTTAGCACAATATAGCCTTATGGGTCTCATTTTTGGTGCAATGAAGCTAACATGCCATCCCAAAAATAAATCCACTCTGTATATGACTCGGAAAAATAGAACTAACCTTCTGTCTGTCTACACTGATCGCCAAATGGAACATTTTCTCTTTTGAATGCACATTTACGTATATGATGCATGTGGAAATTTGTTGTTCGACCTCGACAGAATGCTAACCTTCATTGCGAATGTCAGGGTTAAGTGATAGACATGACATTAATGTCTACCACATTGGCAGCCCAAGCCACTTGAATGTAACAGATGAGAATTTATGTTATAATCATCATCATCGCGTAGTGGTTATGATTCTCCAAAGGAGTTTCCCTCAAATCTGGCAATAAATTATTGAGGATGTTATATTATTACAATTTGTGTGAAAAGCAGGCTTGATGAAAGATGTTGGTTCAGAGCCAATGTAATTTGTCATTTTTGATTAAAACTTTAAGGAGTAAGAGAAGTTATCACTTCGAAACCTCAACCGGTATTGATAGACGTATTCGGCTGGAAAACTATATTTAAGAAAATGACACAATTAACATTACAGTGAGTGAATAAACACCATTGGAACGTAGTAATTGAGTTTAAAGAGGTATCTGGGAAGTACTTCACTGGAATTAATCGACAACTACTTGACTGTTGGAGTAGAATTGTTATAAGAAGTATTATCATTATAAGGTGCTTAATATCCAGATAAGATTGGTGCATCTTAAAATGGGCAGAATTAGGTGATGTAGTGAGCGCAAGTGTACTCCATCACTAAGCGTTTGTTCTGATTATTAAATTTTACTTATATAGGAACGGTTCTGTCGATTCGTCTAGATAAATACTAGGTGCTTAGATATGTTCCTGACAATATTGGTGGTGCCAATAATGTCTTATCTTGCGCTATCTATAACAATATATAGTATTCATGGTTTGGAGAAGAAGACTCATGGAAGTTCTCATTTATTGAAAATACTTATCATTTTGTAATCATTTTGGCAGTCGTTTGCAGCTACAGTGAGAAAAATTGATTTTCTTTGCCAATTTTTTCGTTGTGAAGCAACTACTACTGCTGGGACTCTTTAATAATTTAGATTGCCATTTTCTCAAAGCTTGTACTTTTTACTTTAAACGTTTGGGTGGCTCCAACACTACAAATGAACTTTAAAGTAGATACTTCATATTGTGTTGGTTATATAATATCACAACTGTATATGATCTTAAAGGTTTTAAAAAAGGTCGTTGATGATCTCCCATTTAGCACAACGTTGATCTTTCGGTCTGTTAGAAAGCTTTTTATCCACTTGATGGCTTCGAATCAAAGCCGTATATGGCACAAGTTTACAAATGAGATTTTCATGACAAACCTTTGATGACAAAGCGATTTCAGAGGCTTCTTCGTGGTGCGCAACATACGTGAAGAGATCTAAGGACTGGTTGAACCATCGCACTCCTCCAGGCGTTCGGATATTTACTTTGCTTTTAAGAAAGGAGACAATTTTTAATTAATATTGGAGCCAAGTCACTGGCAAACTCCTTCAATATTCGAACAGGAATTCCGTCAAGTCCAGTGGCCTTATTTATGTCCATTGCCCTTACGTTCCTGAAGACAATATTCCGAGATGTTGACCGGATCCATTTTGGAACCACAATAAGGAATAGACGAAGCCGTAACTCCATCGGCGACAACTAAGATCGAGTTCGAAGTGAAGACGCTTGTCAGTAAGTCGGCCTGCAAATACGGATCCACCACCAAAGTACCATCTGCACATTTCAGTGCTGAAATAGATGTTTTAGAAATATTGGCAACCGATGCGACTCTTTGCGTTGTCGGCTCTTTTCGCTTCGTTAGTACAGATTTTTTTTTACAGATGTTACGTGTGGCCTTATATTCTTCAAACGAAATTTCGTTGCGTTTATATTACTTGTGAGCAGATTTATTTTGTCTTAGGATAGGGATTGGAAAAGGATGATAGGATATATTTATTAATTCCGTCAGTCTCATTAAAATGAGATAGAACCATTGAAATGCCTTATCATATGAAAGAGTATCTGATGAAACTCGCGATTTTCCAAGAACCTCGATGATCTAAAATAAGAGGTCTTGAATCAGTCTCTTAATTTGACAAAAGGCAGAACGGCTGCATTGAACTTCAACTTTTGATAATCGTACTTACGTTCAACATTAGTCAATCCAAGAATTAATAATCTATAGTCCTCGCAATACTCTCATGGATTATACCATATGCCCCACCACAATGTCAGATTAGTGATTGGTGACTTGAATGCTGAGATGACATTAAACAACCCGATGGCTCATTGAAGATCGCCCATAGTCTTAAGATGGATCCGAATCAGTCAGCTCCAGACCATGTTTTTGGTACTGATGAATCATTTGAAGCACAATTAAACATTATGGGTTCTCCTAGATTTCATACAAACTTAACTTAAAATCCAGCTATCCAGAACCAAATCGTTCGTGCAGCACTTTGAACTCAAAGTTAACGAGTCTCAACTGAGGAATAGAAACTCTTTAAGGACACTGGCCTGATCATCCTGATGAAATGTGATTAACTGTTTTACCACCATGTGTAAATGACAGCCAAACACATTTCAACTCTCGAACTTATAAAACAACTTAATTTGGTTCTCATCGATATATACGTAATCAGATTATCTAATGCATCAAATATACATGTAAGCAACAACACGAAAAGGGAAATCAAATTTCCTATCAATCAATCATCTAACAAAAGCTCGAAACACCTGTGTCAATCACATAACGACAATCAAAATCATCTAATGAATCATAACATAAAACAAATTAATTCATAAATGCATTTTAGAATTCAATTAGTCATTCATTATACCTTAAAGACAATATAAGACGGTATATATATGTACGTACATATGTGTACGTATATAAGAAAGACTTAAGAAACCAAAACCAAAAAACAAATAAAAAAAAAATTGTTGTTACCGGATTATTTCGACATACATGTATACACATAACGTTTAGGTACGTACATAAAAAGACGGTAATCATACGACACAACATAATATACAGGACATACATATATACATAATACCATGGGGTTAGATCTTATGTATCGATACATCTCATTTGAATTTATTTAGCATTCATTAACCCATTAAAACGCACGTTACAAATGGAATAACGACGAAATTATTAATGATAAAATTATGGGAATATAAACGAACGGGGGGAGGGGGTTGAGGTGAGCGAGGATAGGTTTTCAGTTATTTATATGTAATTTTACCTTGGAGCTTTGTGTGTGTGTGTGGGTATGGGAAAAGTAAATCCAACGACCAATTATAAATTCAAACAAAATTTTCAATTAGATTTTGAATATGTTGATATGGGCGACCGACCGACGTGAGATATAAAACACGACGACTGATTATATTTCGTTTGATGTTTGTGTTTCCGTCTGTGTGTTTAGAATATATACGAGTATATATCGGATCGGTTGGAATTTTCGGTGCGGTGGTATTTTATTCAAATTAGGTTCCTGATTTTAATTGATCGTGGGAATTGGATATGTCGTAATTCCAGGATGCATAGCAACATGTGTCTCTCTATATATCTATATATGGTTGTGTTCCCGAAACGGGGTTGTTTATATATTCTATACGCACACGAAACTTATTTTTAAATTATATCTGTAAATGATGGATTAACCGAAAAATGTAAAACGGTTTATCATAATCATTTCCTACTTATATATCCACCCGAATGTACCATTCCCATTTCACCCGATGACTATAAGAAAGAATTATTTACACACAACAACACTTTAAGGATATAATTTACAATTGTGTGATAACGTATTTAGTTGTATAAATTTTCCACATCTCGAAACGATGTACATACATTTTCCAGCTCGCATATACACAACATACTCGTATATAATGTGTATAGTTGGTGAGTGGGATGAGATTTGTATAATTTTCACATATATTTCGTTATATCATAATTTTTCTTCCAGGGTAAAAACTACTGTACTAGTATCTCATATACTACTTATTATGTATCTTATTTATATATCCTTATTGTTGTTATTATTATTTCATTATTTAATTTACTTTAGGTTTTCCTCATGTCGAGATAAATATATAACCGAGAGTTTTTCTTATCATCGAGATGATATGTTTGTTTTTATACATCGTATGTGTGTATACATAACCACATATATGTATATATAGTTTTGCCAAGGTGTTGAATTTGACAAGATGAATTGTGTAGAAATGTGTATCCTATCTTCAAGTCGTCTAGTTGAATTGTTGCCAAACCACTTTGTCTCAGACTGGTAGGTAATAAATCAGGGCATATAGAAACCAGGCCTCGAAAGATGTCCAACAAACAACTTTTGATTCTAGCACAAGACTGGAAATTCTCTTATTATAGTAACTGTGGAAAGAAAGGTCCAGCATTTTGACTGCAACAGTTCACATTTACAGAAAAGAGAGTTAAGTTAGCTGTCTAGAGGCTCTCGGGATGGGTGTAACAATGAGAATATTAATAATTAAATTGGATCTTCTTTTCGACCTTGTCCACCTAGATGGTTCTGTTTGAAAACCTAAAATAAATACACAATTTAGCAATATAACATATAAAAGTTGCAATGGCTACCAATAATTAAGTTTTATACAATTATATATATATATATATACGCACCATTCATACACAGAGTCCAGCTTTATATTTAAGGTCAATGACATTGATTATTACTGATTATTGATTATTGATGATTACTAGAGTTGCTTGTTAATGATCAATATACACCCATATCACCGAAGGTTGACGAAATATATATGGATACTATATCGCAACGTTAAAAGCTGCTATTTCAGCTAACCTCCCAAAGAATTTGGAACCTCCGAAGGAATTTAATGATTTGAATGCTACACTCGGTCAATTCATAGGCCAGCAACACACGTTTTTGCAAGGATTGCACCAAGCGCAAAACGTACGCTTACCTAAAATCAACATTGAACCCTTTTCCGGCGACTACAAATTATGGCCAGCCTTTCAGGGCTTATATATAACGTCTGTTCATGAAAATACAAATTTAAGTCCAGTTCATAAACTACAGATATTGAACGGATTGTTAAGAGGTGAAGCTGCATCATTAATACGGCATATAAAGGTTACTGAGCAAAATTACGAAGAAGCATGGTCTAAATTAGTCGCAAGATACAATAAACCAAAAGCGATTATTTCAAGTCTAATTCAACTATTTTTGGAGCAAAAGTCTTGCAATTCATCAAATTATAGAGAGTTACGTAGACTATGTGATACTTCAGATGAAGTTATTCGTGGTTTGAGAGTCTTAGGGGAGCAAGCTGAAACACGTAACCCCTAGTTGATTCACATCCTACTAAGCAAGTTAGATGAGGATTCAAGACAATCGTGGGTGAAAGAAACAGTTCAAAACTCGTTCCTCTCATTCAACAATTATTTGGACTTTTTATCGACCAGGTGCGATGCTCTTGAATCTTGTGGTGTCGTTTCAAAACCAAGTGGTACATTGCAAAGACATATCAAGTCACATCACGTAATACCAGCAACCAAATTCAGTTGCATCGCTTGTAAAAAGGATCATTATTTGTTTAAATGCCCAATTTTTAAAAGTATGAATGGGGAAAACCGAAGAAAATTGATTGAGGATGCAAAAGGTTGCACTAATTGCTTGAGATCTGGTCATATGCTACCACAGTGTTTCTCACGCACGCTTTGCTTAATATGTAACAAACGACATCATTCGCTGCTACACAAGGAGCAACAAACAATTAATTTAAATGCAACAAATGGTGATTCATCCGTATACCAACTACTACCACCGACTACATTCAATAACATCAAATCAGAAACAGCTTCAACACCAACAGCAAATCAAAATAAATCAACACCTAATCAATCAACATCTCATCAATCAACACCTAATCAATCAACATCTCATCAATCAACATCTCATCAATCAACATTACATCAATCAACAAATTTATTTGCAACTTCCTTGCATCAAGTTCAAGCACCTCATAATATTCTGTTGCCTACAACATTGATCTACGTTCAATCAAGCAACGGTCAACAAACCCTAGCAAGAGCACTCCTTGATTCTGGGTCACAGGCATCCTTTATCACGGAGTCATGTGTTCAGCGCCTAGGTCTACATCGGAAACATGCGAATATTTCCATTTACGGCCTGGCCTCAAGTACTGCGGGAACTACAAGAGGCAAAACAACATTAACAATACAATCTCGTGTAATGAAAAATTACACTATTAAAATAACAGCATATATAATCGAGAAAATCTCCACACCACTACCAGAAACTACCGTAGCAATATCAGAGTCCAACGAAGTATGGCAGCAGTGTTTAGCGGATCCACAATTCAACCATCCTAATTCAGTTGATATTTTGATTGGCGCTGAATACTTTTTGGAGATTATGGGAGAGCAGAAGAAGAATATTCCAGGCATGCCCGTTTTACAAGATTCTAAATTTGGTTGGTTATTGGCAGGCGATATTAATCGACAAAGCGATGGTTCACATTTGCATAATTTTAGTTTAAATTTTGATTCCAAAATTAACAATGAAGATCTAATGCTACTATTAAAACGGTTTTGGCAAGTAGAGGAGATAGCAATAACCACAAATCGCCTTGACAAAAATGATCCATGTGAAATTTTATATCGTACTACCACTACTCGATCGCCAGATGGAAGATTTATTGTACGGCTACCGTTTATTAATCCAAGGCCAGAACTAGGAGACTCGTTCGCTAGTGCTAAATCAAGGATGTTTGGAATGGAGAAAAAATTTGCCAGAAATTTACAGTATTATAAAGAGTACACAGACTTCATTGAAGAATATATTGAACTTGGTCAAGTGGAATGCATTCCATGGTCGGAAATCCCTCAAATGAACAATAATAAATATTTTATGCCACATCATGCAGTTCTCAAAGACAGCACATCAACAAAATAGCGAGTTGTTTTCGATGCATCTTGTAAAACGAGCACTGCGGTTTCACTTAATGACTGTTTACATCCAGGACCAAAGATTCAGCCCGATTTAACGACAACATTAATACGATTCCGCCAAAATATTATTGCGATTAATGCGGATATTGAAAAAATGTTCAGGCAAATTTTGGTACATCCAGCAGATACAGATTTTCAATTAATTTTGTGGCGCACGAACTTTGAAGAAAAACTAAAGGCTTACAAATGCAAGACGGTTACGTACGGTACAACAAGTGCCCCATTTCTTGCTATTCGCACGCTAGAAGAGTTGGCACAGATTTATGAAAGAAACTATCCAGAAGCGGCTACAGTAATCCGACAGAATTTTTATATGAATGATATGTTGACTGGAAGTGACACTGTGGAAGGGGCAATAAAATTAAAGAATGAAATTAATGAAATATTTCAAAGTTGTGGATTCAGACTTCGTAAATGGAAATCTAACTCACTAGTCCTTTTACAATCTTTAGCATTAGATAACACCGAAGATGTGCCAAAATTAATTAAAGATGATCCAAGTGCCAAGACGCTAGGAATATTGTGGTATCCACAAGAGGACATCTTCATGTTCAAATTAAACATTCTGAACGAAGAAATAAAGTGGACCAAACGTAAAATGCTCTCTGAAAGCTCCAAACTTTATGATCCGTTGGGTTGGATATCACCGGTCGTCATCTGCTTTAAGATTTTTCTATGGCTAGCAAAAGTCGACTGGGATGAAGAAGTACCAAATAATATTGTTGCCTCGTGGAAGAAGTCCTACGATAATTTACATCACCTCAAACAGGTTCTTTGAAATTATCACACGCGCTCGCCACGTTCCCTTATGGTTTTCAATACTTGACCTTGTCAACAAGACCTTCCCTAGACACAAACGCCAAGCACCAACAGGAACATAATTGAGGTCCTCGTACCTTTCGCTCACATACGAGAAACACAAGCAAAACACACAACACTCTGGTAAACGCGATGGTATTGCTTCGAATTTTTTTTCTTTTGTGCAACTTTGAAAAAAAAAATTCTATCGGTTGTTCGATGTATGCGATGAACAATTATGGAAGCTTTAGAAAAGTTTAAGAGGTAGTTTGCAGAAAAAACGGTGTGGAACATCTATAATCCTGACGTGGAAAGGCGATTCAGCGATAGGTGGGTATGTATCCTAACTATCCAAAATTTAGAATCCAAGAAAGCAAATATGGACTAGACAAGCATATCTGTTTGCTGTTTAAAAATTGTTAAGTAAATTTTTATGGCTGTACCTGGTCAAGTAAATAACTTTGCAGAAACTGATCCCTAACGGTTGGTTAAACCAACGTAGAATGGCATCATGATACGTTTTTATGTTTTGTGGAAGAAAAGGATCAAATCAGCTCTGTCGAAGAAACTTATTACTTAAGTATTATAAAAATTCAAGAAGACAACAATCAATTGGAAACAGATATTATTCCAGAACTTATCACCAGATCACCAGAGATGGTTGCTAGAAAACTTACTTCAACTCTTCTTTCGGGTGGGTAGAACTTTAAAAGGTTGAAAGATCCATTTTCATTTCAGATGTGGAATGTTTAAGGTATGTAGGGTGTATCTGCAATGTTTTAGATCCATGATAGATGGCGTTGGTCTAGGAAATCCCTTTATTTGTTCTAGTAGTAACACAAAAATCGTTATCCATAAATGTTATTTATTTTACTAGTTTCTAATAACCGGATCATTGTTACATGTACAAATGTAAATTGGTAGGAGGAGCTTAAATTTCCACACAAACAATATAGTGGTTTCCCAAAAAATGAAAATTAAAGATCTGGCAGGGTAATTTATCGGATCAGATTTGCCGATTTAGTGTCCATTGAAATCATGATCAAGTACGTTTCTGCTTAACTACTCTAAAAACCGAGTTGCAGTGAGCTGTACCGCTTCTGAATTCTGGGAATCTACCAATTTATAACTACCATGTTAGTCTAAGGTAATCTTAAGGTTTAATGGGTTTTAAAATAATTAAAAAACGTTATTTTATGTTCAATTCCATCAACAAAATAGCGCCATCTATTGGACAGCATCATATATTAAAATAATTATCATCACGTTATTCATTCAAAGATGTGACAGAAAAGATAACCGCATTTGGTGGTGGCGATGACAGATTTAGTCAAAAACTGGATTGAAGACTTCGAGATAACTTCAGGATTGTCTGACATGGACAAGGTAGTGAAAGCCTGAGAACCTTGTATTGAGGATGACTTAAAATAAGTACTTATGTAAAGATTCGAAAATTACCTTATCAAAGAAATTAAATAGTACTACCATATATCGGCCGGTTTTAACTAAATGGTTAAGACAGTTTTTAATCACGCCTCATGCAGAATCATGAAGCCAGGTGGTTTTGGCAACGTTTAAAATTAAGTACGTATTAAGTGTTGTATTGATGGCTGAACTTCGGTTTCACATGGTTACGAAGGCTATTTTTCAAGAGAACTATGTTGGAATGAATTTATTCACGTCTTTACATCCGATAAATTCATCTCTAGTGAAGATTAACTCAAATAAATGTAATTGGTAAGGTGTAGGTTTAAGTGGGCTTTCCAAAAACCAAAGACTTAATAACAGGAAGCGAAAAATTTGTGTTTGGAAACCTTAATAATATCATCAAGGATTGAGGTATAGGTACATTTTACTTCTTCTGAGAAATTTTTGGTAGAAGGTGGCAGAAATGAAAAAAATATCAATTCACCGTAGGAAAAAAATTGAACAAAAGTATTTTGAATGCAACATTAGAGATTAGAAAATATACGGTATGTGAAAGCAATATTATGAGGGTTTTCTGACGAGTGATATATATATATATATATATATATATATATATATATATATATATATATATATATATATATATATATATCCTATAGATGCCATTAGAGACAAAAATAAAGAAATACCAAAACTTCAAGCTGTTTCTCTGTAAGAGATTTCTTGTCACACAGAGAACAGTAGAATCCAGACCGTATATGTTAAACATCAAGGTGAAACTCGTGAGTCGAATCATTACTATAATTGCGATGTGAGACTAAGACAACTACCAAACTATCATTAGATAGTCCACGTACAATGTTTTCACACCCACGTGCTCAAGTATGTATAGTAAGCAAAAGCAGAATTTTTCCTCAGTCACTCAGGCTCAATTGGCTCCTTGTGATATCCTTTCTCATGCGTACACTTTCAGTCCCGGAATCTGTTCTTCTAATGAAGTCCAAGATATCCGGTATCCTCAACGTCGTCAATTGGTCCTCAAATAGGAATTGTGAGCCAAAACAATGCAGTCGTTGGGAAGTGTATGAAGAAGAGGACCACAAAAAGTGCTCAACAGTTTTTTCCTCCCCGTACTATTCACATATGGCTATTCAGAGAGCAGTGCTTCGTGAGAATGTCCAGCAAGATCCTTAAAGTGTGTCTATCTGGAGCAGAATTGCATCAAAAATTAAACCAATACTCCTTACTATTCGGTTTTAAACCGGTGGGCAAAGCGCTATATACTGACGAAAATTGTTACGACTGTGTATACGATTTCAAACATCGTCTATTGATATTACGCCGAATATAAAAGGATACAGAGTTTTTACTTTCGGAAGTGAACAAAATATACCGCTGATCAGCACAGGCTTTACAATCAAATGCATTTCAGAGAGAATTGTTTCTCTCTATTTATGGTTAAATTCAAGTTGTTGAGAATCACATTAATTCAAAGATGGCGCAGTTATGGAATTCATCAAATCCAACCGAACTAGATGGATCGGCCATGTCCAAAAGACTCAGCAAATGATAAAAGCATTCTATGATCATCATTCATCTGGCTACTGATTGATTCTAAAGTCATGATATATATATATATATATATATATATATATATATATATATATATATATATATATATATATATATATATATATATATATATATATATATATATATATATATATATATAAGAGAATCCTTGTGGCGATTTGAAGACTCTTAGCGACTAAAACTCCACTCTCCAAAACTCTACACGCCAGGAATCTCAAAATTTACATAGCTACAATAGTTAAATGTCCATGTTCTTATCAGATTTTTTCGTTAAAGTAATTTTGTTCATCTCATATTGGTTTTCCCTTTTGTGCTTGGCCATTGTTCCATCATATTTGGTTTGGCGTCTACGTATAGCAATTAATGTAATAGGTGGCATGCTAAATATTATAATGGCTGCCTCTTTCGAGATTCACTATATAAACACTACATTTTCAGAGTGCAATAGTTTTTTACACCACGCTATTTTGAACACCCGATGCACAGTTACATGTGATACGAGTGCTCGATACATGAAAGCTTCAGCGATAGTTCAGATATTGTTATTATTGGGCAGGTATAGAGAATGAATATTTAACACCGGTCAACAAAATAGACGAGGTACTTCTCCTACCAGTCACTGTGAAAGATATCAAACAAGAAGTAAAAAATCTTAAAGATAAAAAAGCTCCTGGATACGACCTGATAACAGCAAAAATAATAAAAGCACTACCAGAAAAAAGCACCACGGAAACTACAGCACATAATCAATACTGTCTTTAGACAAAGTTATGTTCCGAGACAGTGGAAAGTAGCAGAAATAATAATGATTGCTAAGCCTAATAAACCGTTAAATGACAAAACATCATACAGGCCAATCTCTTTATTAACAACCACATCAAAAATTTTCGAAAGATTGTTTCTGAAGAGACTCAAGCCAATTATAGAGACTAGGAAACTTATTTCACCACATCAGTTTGGGTTTCGAGAAGGCCCCTCAACAGGTAGTAGAATCACTGATACGATTGAAGAGGCGTTGGAAGAGAAGAAGGTATGTTCAGCAGTATTCCTAGACGTAGCTCAAGCATTTGATAAGGTTTGGCACCATGGTCTGGAATTTAAGCTTCTACCAAAACAACATTTTGAATCGCTTAAGTCATACATAAATGACCGTTATTTTCGGATGAGACAAGAAGAAGAGTACTCAAAACTGAAGAAAATATTGGCAGGAGTCCCACAAGGTAGTGTGCTTGGCCCTGTTTTATACCTTCTGTATACAAATGATAATGCCAGAATAGGAACTTTTGCTGATCACACTGCAATTATGACCACTGATATTAGTATTTTCGAGTCAACACAGAAACTACAAAATGCTTTTAATACAATAAACACTTGGACAAAAACTATAAACGAATCCAAATCAACACACATCAACTTCACCAACAAGAAAGTAAATTACTTCCCAATTAGACTGAATTATCAACAAATTCCTTACTTCGACAATGCAAAATACCTTGGCATGACACTATAGATACATACTAAGCTTAGGTGGAAAGTGCAAGTTAAAAAGAAAACGCAAGAATTGGATTTTAAATTCAGAAAAATGCAGTGGCTTATTGGAAGAAACTTTTAGCTGACAACGCAAACCCAAACTACTAACTTTGGGGCTGTGCAAAGAAAACTACAGTTAAGATCATACAAACATTTCAAATCAAAGTACTACATTGTCAATGCTCCATGGTATATTAGAAATGACAACCTCCATCGAGACCTTAACATGGAATACGCCAGTGATGAAATATTTAAGTTTGCAAGGAATCATGTACTGCGACTGCAGCAACATGACAACGAGGAGCTGCGGAACCTACTGGATCACACCAATGGATTAAAGCGCCCAAAAACAACAAAGCCTTTAGAATTAGTGGTTCTCTGAACTACTGAGATCAAAGGACTGGACGAAATGGGATGGAACGATTTTTCTCATCCCATAAGATGATACACTGCTTAAAAATACAAAACATTTACTAGATAGTTGTAATGTTATACAAAAATACAGATTTGTTAAACAAAAAAAACTATTCTTATTCCTCCTATGTTGGATTTCATTGGTCAAAGCATTCTCCTATTTAACATTACAACAGCCTCGGTGTTTTTCTGCACCAAATGTAACCGAGCCATTTGGAAATAACTTCTAACGCGGCCTCCTATATATATATATATATATATATATATATATATATATATATATATATATATATATATATATATATATATATATTATATATATATATATATATATATATATATATATATATATATATACATATATATATATATATATATATATATATATATATATATATATATATATATATATATATATATATATATATATATATTGGAGTACAAATTTAAAATGCGGGATTGATAACAGATGGCGTTACTAACGCTATACGCATCAGGCAGTACTGTGACTATGTTCATGTCAAAGCTACGTCTTATAGCTTTAATTTTCAGTATGTGTCAATTTGTCGCAGTGTCAAATTCATAGTTTTTTTGAGCTCTCAATATGTCGAGTTTCGTGCCAACAAAACAGCATTTGCGGGAAGTTTTAATTTACTTCTTTAATTTGAAGAAAAGTGCTGCTGAAGCACATCGATTGGTCTCCGAGACTTATCCGAGTCATGTTCCATCGGTTTCAACGTGCGAGAGATGGTTTGTGCGGTTTAGAAGTGGTGATTTTGACGTTGAGGACAAAGAGCGGCCGGGCCAAGTGAAAAAGTTTGAGAATGCTGAATTGGAGGCAATACTCAATGAAGACTCGTGTCAAACTCAACAAGAGCTCGCAGATTCATTGGGAGTGACACAACAAGCCATTTCCCATCGTATAAAAGCCCTCGGAATGATCCAAAAGCAAGGACATTGGGCGCCGTATGAGCTGAAGAGAGACGTCGAGCGCCGTTTTTTTGCATGCGAACTGCTGCTCGAACGGCAAAAACGGAAGGGTTTTTTGCATCGCATTGTCACTGGTGATGAAAAGTGGATCCATTACGATAACCCGAAGCGCAAAAAATCATATGGTTACCCCGGCCATGCATCATCATCGACGGCCAAACCAAATATTCACGGCGCAAAGCTCATGCTCTGTATTTGGTGGGACCAGCTGGGTGTGGTGTATTATGAGCTATTGAAATCGAACGAAACCATCACAGGAGCACTATACCGAACTCAATTGATGCGTTTGAGCCGCGCACTCAAAGAAAAACGGCCACAATACGAGCAAAGACACGACAAAGTAATTTTGCAACATGACAACGCTCGGCCACATGTTGCAGCGCCGGTCAAAACATACCTACAAACGCTGAAATGGGAAGTCTTACCCCACCCGCTGTATAGCCCAGACATTGCTCCTTCCGATTACCACCTTTTCCGATCGATGACACATGGCCTAGTTGACCAGCGCTTCCATTCTTACGAAGAAGCCCAAAAATGGGTCGATGACTGGATAGCAGCCAAGCCGGCCGAATTTTTTCGCGACGGTATCCGTAAATTGCCAGAAAGATGGGAAAAAGTTGTGACTAGCAATGGACAATACTTTGAATAATTCAGTTGTTACCATTTTTTCAGAATAAACGTTCAAAAATAGAAAAAATCCCGCATTTTCAATTTGTACTCCTATATATATATATATATATATATATATATATATATATATATATATATATATATATATATATATATATATACACACATATATATATATATATATATATATATATATATATATATATATATATATATATACATATATATATATATATATATATATATATATATATATATATATATATATATATATATATATATATATATATATATATATAAATATATATATATATATACATAATATTGAAGTGCTGCAACATCTTGGTGTCGATTTAATATAGTTCTAAAACGCATTTACATGTAAGCATGCGGCAGTTAATGTGTGCCAAGATCATATAAAGCAATAACATGCAAATAAGTCAAACGCAATTGCACTATAGCTTTATAGTGTGTAATCATAAAACGGTCAAGGTAGTAAAATAAACTATTTCACTTGCACGAAACATTTATGATTTTTTTTATATATAGTTTATAATGTGGTGTACGAAGGGGTCACCAAAATCATGCACCATATCACTTTATTATGTACAATATAATTAAGATGTGATTGTGGCATTAAAAAACCGCATCCAACCAATCATACCATTCGGCGCGCACACATAACACAGAATATGTATTTATATAAGTTCTGTTATGTTTGTCAACTCAACCGTCATTTTTGGTATTTAACAATCTTAAAACTTTTATTACATAAAGTTTTTTTTTTAATATCAAAGTTGCGTGCATTCTAAAGCCATTTTGATTCTTCGCTTGGCCAATCAACTGAAATATCATTAGAGTTTTTGTATATATGTATATATACTCGAGTATGTACATACATCGGTGTGTTGTAGTTATAATATTATTGTATCGCGCGTTATTATTACCTCAAAAAACTTTTGAAAAATTCATTTCCTCAAAGTGGTTGCTGTATAGTTTGGTTTTCACCCTCGTAAATTGTATAATGTGTCCATTTTGAAAAATGAATATTACTCGACAAAAAAACAATCCGAAACGACGTTTTATCCATCATCATCATCATCATGATCATCATTTATATTATTTTCAATCATCGGATTGTGGTTTTGTCATGATACTCGTACGTTATACTCGTACACAATGGGATATTACATACATATATAGACAAACATTGAGATACACATCTTACATACATACATATATAAGATGAAATATATGTATCGAATTGGTCCATTTGAAAAACGAAAAGGAAAAAAAATTAACATTAAAAGATATCTCAAATCCATGAAAAGTTTATTTTCATTCCAACCGATCTCATTACAAATACAGTGACCTCATTGCTAATGTGTACGGAGGTTGAGGGAATAAAAGCGAATTTTTCCGAAACGAAAGCGCTTTGTACACAGATACACAATATATATATATATTTTGTGATGAACAATAATGGAAATTGATAATAACGCTTTCCATCATCCGAGAAACGAGTGAGTGTGGAATGAGACGCTGTATAAGTGTATACTGCAGGAACTCTTTATACGAAATTTTGATTTGGTTTTAATGTTTCCTTCCAAAAATTTTATGGCTTTGGCTCTTCGTTTTTGGTTTAATTATTTTTTTTTGTGTAATAAAATGGCAGAAAATTCGTTCGAACATACGTACATGCATGTATACGTCGTTCGTATCACACAAACAATTAATTTAATGGTTGTTATAAATTAAAAGTAGATAAAAAGTGGAAAAGCAGTTTATTGTCTTATTAAATGCCAGATAAGCCAGTTTTACTATTTATTTTACTGTTTTTTTGTTATTATCCTCCTCGGCTAGGTCATTAATCTGTGCATAATATAGTTTGGTTTATATTCGGTAATTTATAACAGAACGGGGTATGGGTGGGTCATGTGATTAAGCAGAATGAGTGTTGTAAGTTGATAATATTACTTGTCGAACAAAACCGTTGGTCTAATAGTAATAAAGGGGTTAGTCGAGAAAAAAACGGGAATAATTAGCTTCCACAAACAAAGAACAGGAGTGAGTTCTATCGCAAACATGAGTGAGTTTTTAGCTTCATGAGCACACTATATAGGATAATTATTCCTTTACGTGCTGCATAAAACCTTCCACCCGTCTCACCCCTACGAGTGCTTCATGAGTCGACCTCACGAAGAAATAGGCATGCGTCGTCGATGAAGTTTCGGCATAATGTAAAACGTTAAAAGGGAATTGTAAAAGAGTTGGGAGTACTTCGTGCCCAAACATTGCATAAAGACAGAAACAAACCATTTCAATCACTACAAGTATGAAATTATTCTTTTCTACTTGTTTGTTCTAACTGAGAGCTTTTGTTTACTGCATAGTTCGCAAAAAACAGGTTAAACTGTTTTCGATGATGTTTCACTTTTCATCCAGTATCTTATTGATTAATTATACTGTTTGTTTAAAAACTTTCAACACTGTGGTTCTCTAAATTCGTCCATTGTGACATTATGGACCTACCCTCAGTATTTTACTCACTAGAACATTTCATAGCTTCATACCATTCTGTTTATTGATCTGCATATCATCAGAAGTCAAAGAAGTTTGGTCGGTCGATCCTTCCTTCACACCTAGCATTTATAAGGAGCTTTCCATCTTAAATAACCAAATAAAACATTCTTAGGAGTTTGAACAGTTTTTTGAATTTAGCTATTGGACGTAATGACCTTAAGTTCGATTACCTATACAGACTATTATTATGATCGTTATGGAAACATGAGATATTGCAGATTATTTTATATCATATCGAGTACTTGAGGGATCCTACATCCTAGTATAGGAGTTGGACCGGATCAAACTTCAGCCTTTAATTTTTGCTATATTTTTCATCGATTTGAAAAAGCTGGAGTATTTCATAGACTTTTATAGAAGTTTATAAGTACCATTTTGTACAACTCTTAAAATGTGGAATTATAGTTTTGTAGTATGGGAATGGCTAAATGTACAAACTATACATTAATCACATTCAACTTCTGGATAAGTCAATGTAATCCCGAGAGTTGTTAATTCGTAGTGCTAGAGTTCAGTAAAACTCATCACGATCGTTACGAAGCTAGATCAATAGCTAAATGCTGTAGGTATTATAAGGATATCAGATTTGAGAGACATATTATGAAAGCCGAATAAAGACGATATAAAACGATTTAAATGTAAACGGTTCGGAATAGTAAAAAGCCTACCATAACACAAGTCTTTGCGAAAATCGAATCAACGTGTCGCCCAAAAATAACCTCCAAAGTAAGAGCACCTCAAAAATAATCAATCCTTGTAACTAAACAAGATATACTCGTAACGAGTATGGAGTATATAGAAAGGCGAGACACGGTTTGAAAAAACTTGTTGCAGAGCCCTGAGGGAGTACATAGTGGCAAATTCAAACTTCTATCATGTCATCTATCATGTACGAGCAAACTTTGTTAGTGGTTTAGCTTTGCTCATCGCGAATGAAAACCCTTCTTTACTCAAAAAAGTTGAATTCGTTATAAACCCGAACTGCTTTTATTCAGAATCGATTCGTTACGCAATGAGAAATGTCTTCAGATTCCAAACTATATATCGATTTTATATGAACGTTACCTGTTTGACCTCTAACTAGCTAAATTTCAGTTTACTTTATAAGAAATTCATTACCCTGTGATAGGTAGACTCATTGGGCTACACATGGTTGCAGAAAACATGTCCAAGTTTGGGAACGCTTTGTTTACTGGATATAAAGGCTAATACAAGTAACATACAAGCAAACAGTAATAAGTTCTTGGCGTTTAGTTATATTTGTTGCTATAAACCGTTGGTTCTAACTGGGACCTTCTGTTTCCATTCGATCTCATTTCTTTGGTTTCGCCATTGTTTGATCTCATGAAGATTGCCATCTCGGCTCTAAGTGTGAATTAACCAATCTACAAAAGTACTGCCTAATGTACCAAACCACGTGAATCAAAACATTAGTCTTTCACCATTTCTAAAATCAACTGGTCACTTAAAGTACTTTTTTAAAATGTAATTTTTTAACATTACTAACAGAGTTCACATCATCGGACTAGTATGTTGATCTATACATTGATCGAAATTGAAAGTTTTAAAATGTGTCAATGCACGTGCGCCTGTATGTCTGTATATGCTGCTAACGAATCTTGTATTAGAAAATCTTATTCGCAGAATTGTCACAAAGATTGTCAAAAAATTTTAATAAATCTTGCCACTTGCTCTCTTCAGTTGATAAAATAACTACAGTAAGTGTCTTTCTGTATAAACGATGAATACCAAGCAACACTAATGTTGCGCAATTCTTCTAGAATTCTACAATCTAGAACTACTGTACAAATTGATAGTCTGTTGAGAATGCACCGGAGAACACATGAGACAAACTGTCTTTGCGTTATTTGAAACAATGAGGCTTGCAATAGAGTTATACTTGTCGATTTATACTCAGACTATACTCATGGAGCACTGGTGAGCCATTTATGAAAAAGATTTACATTTTTTTAAAGATTAAACGTTAACTTCTTAAGATTACAATGATTTCCAAATTCAATCAAATTCTCAAAAGTTCTGCGAAATTTCTAATAGAATCAATTTTGAAATTATTATTAACATATCGAACGGGAGACTGAAGACATTTATCGCCAAACTTGTAAATTCTTTCCCCATACGCAGAGTATATTTGGCAGTTTGCAGCCACCATCGGTATACAGCTTTGTGGCACAAATTCTTCCCTTTTTCCGATTGAACTTTTCTTAACTTTTCAATAGAAACATACCAAATCGATAAAGACTTTCATCAATCAAGGTATCAGCGCCTCCCTTGAATGATGACATGTATGTAACAATAAATAAATCTATATCTTAGAGGCCGTAACCGGCTTTTACCACGTCTCAACTGAAACCTTACGAACCATTTTAACGTTTGGTGAACATTGTAGGTGATCAGCCCAACTAATGCTTTTACACACAATCGCTTTTTATATCATTCGGTGCATTTTAATTTTTGGTCAACGAACTCTTTGCGGTAAGTAACTCTCCTAATCTTTAAGCTACACCCGGTGACAATGAAACAATATAGTTATGATAATTATCTGTCGTCGGAGGCTACTAAACCTTGATGGATTGCCCAACTGGCAAATTGTTTAAATACAAATATCTGTCATCTGCCACCATCGCATGTGAATGAGGTCAACCAACCTCACGACGAGATTTAAAGTAGAACCCGATGTGTATTTATTCGTCTAAAAGGTATGCCCGTTACCAAATACAAAGGCAGTGAGACACTTTACTATTCTCTTATGTTAGTCTGGGTAATAAAGAATGCAACGAATATTTCAAGTGCTCGACAGCATATTGAAGTTTCCGATCTGGCTTATTCGGACTGTAAAAATTATTTACTTTCACTCACTTGTTAATCTATAAATTTGATTCCAACTGTTTTATAAGACTGTTGACACTTCTTGGTAGCATTAATTATCAACTTTTGTTTCAGTTAGACATCCAACATAAATCAGAAAGAGTGTAGACATTTTGTAACCACCATTGGATTGAATTCCAACATACGAACAAGTGTATATAAGTCAAAGGAGTTAACTTGATGTGTGTATATATCGTATGTGTCAGCCAACGCCACTAATATTCACGTTAGCCCAAAATAAATATCAGATTGGCGATTATGGCTAGGAAGCCACCATATGGTCTCGAAACTATCAAGTTGTTGTCCGATGTTTTAGCAGCTTTGAAGTGAGATCAAGGTCGTTACAAATGACGATCGTTCTCTTGTCATCATCTTTCTGTATAAATTATAAATAATTCAAATATATAAATCCTTCTCATAAACATTGGAAACACATCATTAAATCATCTGGAAGAATTCATTCCGATAGACAAAATACAAATTCAAGCCACCATCCCCACTCCAAATTTATCACAACTGAATAGAGATTTACACTTTTACACAACATTAAATTGCATTCACATCAAATTTTCATCAAAAATTCATTTTCACCCATATTTCCCGAATTATCCTTTCTATATCCTTGTCTGTGTGTACTATATATGTACTCGTACATATATCAATACATGCATGGTTGTGTTTGGAATTTCCAAAAAAAAAACTTAAAACTTCCAACTTGTTGAACTTCATATTTCACTTTATCTATTTTGCATAATTTTCAAATCATGAAGTGTTTTTCAATTTTCCTCAACAGTAAAAAAAAACAAGAAGAAGAACAAGAATGGAAAATGTACGAGGAAAATATGAAAATTATATCATTTTCAATTAATCATAATACACAATGTGGGTTGTTGGATATGTTTCAATTTGAGTGCGTTGAACGCTTCCATTCTCATCACTTTCAATCGAACTTTCAATTTTACGGTTTCCGCTAATGCTTCTCAGGTCTCGGTATATATGGTGTACTATACCAACCGAGCACATAATCCAAACGTATATATAAATATATGTACATACCTAGATATGTGTACATAAGAGAGAATCAAACGTTAATGTGATTTTATTTGGGAATAGCGTTTTGAATATCAAAAAAAAATTTATATTTTTGGAGTGAATATGCGATTTGAATCGCTAATGATGTTTTGTGTTGTGCTCGCGTATACCTACATATATATCCATGCATACACAAGACGACTTTCTTTCATATATATATATATATATATATATATATATATATATATATATATATATATATATATATATATATATATATATATATATATATATATATATATATAATATATATATATATATATATATATATATATATATATATATATATATATATATATATATATATATATATATATATATATATATATATATATATATATATATATATATATATGGTTAGGTTAGGTTAGGTTAGGTCGGGTTGAGTGGCTGCTACAGCACAGTTAGACCGGCGACGGTCCGTTGTGATACCACAGGATCTTATACTCCCACATTACAGTTTTCGAGATCAGAAAGGCAGTCCATTATAAACTTACCCAAATATTCATGTCTTTTGTGTGCCAAAACCGGGAACGAGCATATCGTCTCTTCCTCCTCCTCGTCCCTACATCTTCTGCAAAAGTCATTTACTTCCAGAGCCAGCCTTCTCGCATGTTCTCCAAGAAGGCAGTGTCCTGTGAGTATCCCCACGATCGTTTTAAGTTCACGTTTTCGTAGGGAGATAAGTGCCTTTGAGCGGTTCAAGTTCAGCTTTGGCCAGACTTGTCTTGCAACTCTACATGAGAGGGTGTTCGTCCACCTTTTGGAGAGGGTGTTCGTACACCTATTGTTTGCTGAGGCTTCCGCCTCTTTTTTTTAAGCACAGTCTTGAGTGCGTTAATGGGCCTCCCCAACTTTGCCCTTTCCGGTAACAGTTGGAGAGTTGTACCGTGCCTCGCTAGTTCGTAGGCCCTGCAGTTCCCATGATGTTTGAGTGGCCAGGAACCCAGACTACCTAGATGTTGAAATGCTCACTCTTCTTAATTAGAGACGGCAACCCGACGCCACTCTAGACGTTAGAGAAACAGAAACCAACGACTTGATTGCTGCCTGACTGTCCACATAAATTGCGATTTCAGTCGAGGATACCACATTATGTCTCAACCAGTTCAGAACCTCCTCAATCGCTATCACTTCTGCCTGGTACACTCTGCAGTGATCAGGGAGGCGAACTGCTATATCTACCTCTAATTTATCACAGAAGACTCCAGCTCCTGTTTTACCGTCTAGCTTGGAGCCATCCGTAAAAAACTGCATTGCTTCCGTTTCAGCTACCAACCCGCACGCCCAAGATTTCCTTGAGGAGTAGGTAGTTCTGAACTTTTTCTCGAAGCACAGAGTCAGTGTAACATAGTCTAGATTCGCCAGTTCTTTCTTCAGTGATCTGACTATCGTCGAGTATCCTGTCCGAAGACATTTCCACTGAGACATGGCTAATAGTCGAGTGGCCGTAATCACCGCCATCTGCTTACCATAAATGTCCACGAGGAGAAGATGAAACAAGACCTCTGAGGCACTTGTAGGTGTTGTCCTCAGTACCCCGCTTATAAGCATGCAGGCCGTTCTTTGCACCTTCTCAATCCTTCTCCTGTATATGTTACTTTATCAAGAGCTTTATCTGTTGCCATTTAGTAGAGGTGGATCTACTATACAAGGATTTTATATTTCCTAATAAATAGTACTAATTCAGTTTTAGACGCGCTAATTGCCAATCCACATTTGATGGCCAACCTCGTAATGATTAGGAGGATTTTGGATTACCTCCGCCACTGTGCTTATGTATTTCCCAGAGACAGCTATCGCTACATCATCTACATAAGCAATCACTCCGATCCCATCTCTCTCCAGCTTTAATAGCAGCTCATTGATTGCTATGTTCCAGAGGAGAGAAGACAGGACACCTCCATGCGGGGTTCCCCTAGTCGCCGGCTCCTGATGGTGGATTCCCCCAGCTCTGAGTTAATCATCCTGCACCCAAGCATGTGATTGATTAACCCACTTATTGGGTAATCCACACCTAGTAGCGACAATCCCTCCAGAATTGCCTCCTTCTTTACATTTTTAAAGGCGCCCTCAATGTCAAGAAACACCACCATACAAAACTCTTGCGAGAATAATGATTTCTCAATTGTACTTACAGGGCATGCAGAGCTGTGTCCACAGACTTCCGTTTACAGTAAGCGTGCTGAGTCTGAGCCCAGTCACTAGGCCTTATTTTTGAGCGTATATTGATTTTGATGCATATATATATATATATATATATATATATATATATATATATATATATATATATATATATATATATATATAATGTATATATATATATATGTACATATGTATATATAATATAATAATATATATATATATATATATATATATATATATATATATATATATATATATATATATATATATATATATATAAGGTGTAGCAATAATCGTTTCAGATTTGGCATTAGGGTTATTTTGGCTCTTGCAACACCTTATATCATTATTTCTTCGACAGAATGATATCAGAGTTGCCAGAGCCAAGACACTCAGTACATTATTTGTAGTTGGAGCAATGAGTCTCACAATTCTCCAACTAAAGTGGGAATTGTTGAAAATCTACTTCCGCAAAATATGTCAAAACACGGTTCTAATCTTATGAAACCGTTATAAGTTTGTGTATAAAGTGTTCTAGTTGAAAATCAATCGTCTACTTGTGCTCGTCGTGTTCGTTCAGCCGAAAATATCACCACGGTGGCCTCCAAACACCAAGACAATCAATTAATGATCGTGCATCGGAAATAAACATCAGCCGGTCTTCCATACAACGAATTCTGCGTTATAATTTTGATTGCTGGTCCTACAAAGTTCAATTGGACCAGATGTCGTTTGAAATTGACAAAGATTTTCATAAAATCATCTTTTTGGATCAGGCGTTTTTCCATTTCGGTTGCAAACAATTCCAAATATGTAGTCTCATTTGGGGATCGGAAAATTTACAAGGGTATATGTAGAGCATCCATGTAATGCATCGATTGCGTGTTACTGTTTGATGTGGCTTGTGTCGTGGCGCCATTGTTGGCCATTATAAGCCGTATTTCTTAGAAGATGAGGCCGGCGGGTCCGTTATACGATCAACGTACCGCCGTATGTTAACATCATTTTTATGTCTTCCATTTTAATCAAATCATTTTTCATAAATAACAAGAAGGATTGCACTTTCAAGCAAAAAATATTTTCGTAAGAATATTCAAGCTTCAAATCTGATCTTCTTACTGGGACACCCTGTATGTATACATGCATATTCACAAAAATCCCAACGAATAAATTGCGGTGGTGCCACAAGATGATACGCGATTATATGGTTAATGGATTTCCCCCATTGTAACTTAGTGGTTGTAAGAGAGTTTCTCATCATGCCGCGGTCTCGGGTTCGATTCTCGCCGTTGCACAAAAATAACATACTTCGGTTGACATAAAAAGCGATTGTGGGTAAAACTATTCGTTGGGCTGACCACCTATATAATGTTCACCAATCGTTAAAACTGGTTCGTAAGATCTCAGTTGAGACGCGGTAATAACCGTTTACGGCCTCTAAGTCACAGCTAAGTGCGCTGCACTTTATACGACAGTGTTAACCACATCATTGGTATTATTATAGTTCGTTACGCTAATCACACACTTTGTGATGGCTTATTTGCAACTGACAATATTTTTTTACACCGTGCCCAATAAATACTTTGACATCGTTCACATATAAAAATGAATTAATTAGCTGAATCGAGATCCCGCGGTTGATAAGGAATTTTTGTTTTGCTAGATCATGATATTGACTCCCCGTTAAATTATTACAGGTGCCTGTGTGTTCCTTTTATGGTTTTGTTGTTGTTTTTTTTGTGTTCACCGTCTCACGGAGCAAAAAATAAATAAAAACTATAAAACGATATAAATTGGACAGGTGGGTTCGTTTTGTGTTGTTTTTTTTTGTCTCTGTTCACGAGGAATATCATATGCGCGGGGACTACTGGATAATTTGTATAATATGTACACACGAGAAGGGAAAAATTGTGATGGTCATGCGGCAATTATTTGTAATTGTTGTGCAGAAAATAAGCGTATAATGTATCGGTGTGATGATAATACACGAGGTCGGTTTCGAGCTTCTAATTATAACTATAAGTGTACACACACTTCGAAACCCAGAACATGACCGAGTCAGCACAATCGGCTTTGTGATTTCATGCACAATGCCAGGTATATACGATTAACCTTGAGGTTTTGGCCATAGATAGAATTATAGATGTCAGATTGCGTAGTTATATCCGTCACTCTCACATTTACAATGGTTATACAGTTTTAACTGAGGTTAAAAGTATTGTCTGCAGCAAGGGACACCTTTATATCGTAGGTAATGAGCGGTTCAAGATATTCCTTCAATCGAACTTCTTTCAAGTGAATCAAGTATCTTTTTCACTCCGTTGTCGCTTATTCCAATACAAGTAAGAGTAACATCTGAAAGATGAAAGAGTTATATTTCAGCTTAGTATTTATAATTATCACCAGACAGCGCATCTTCTTGTCGAACATCAGCCTCTTCCCAACACGTGACTTGGCCTTGCAGTTATTTTACACAGATGTGTGTATTTTTAGTAACCTTATACATTAAAGAGTATTGATCAAGTCATAGGCTTGCTTAAAATCTAGAAATATAAGGTTGGGAAAATACCTAATTTTTCGATAGATGGCTGTAGTGATCGATATCTCGTAGATTATCGATCAAACAATTTCAAATTTATGCTCGTTGTCAAGGTGACATTTCACACTAAAAATTTGTTTGTACTGTTTATTGTTGGTCCATTCAGTTGTGAGTTACAGAGTGCTAAAAATTGAAGTCAAGAACAAATTCGGTTCAAAGCGGCTGAAATTATGAATGGTGTTTATGGTGGCAATACTGTAACAGCTAATTTCGTGCAGTTTCGGTTTCGTCAGTTCCGTTCAGGCATTTTTGATGTTAGAGAACCACCTCGCCCAGAAAGGCCCGTCGTCGAAAATGTCGATAAAATCCCAGAAATAATCGAAACTGACCGGCATGTTAGTAGTCGCAGCATCACCCAGGAGCTAAATATCGATCATTAAACAGTTTTAAGCCATTTGCGCAAAGTTGGAATCAAAAAGAAGCTCGATGGTTGGGTGGCACACCAAAAACATGATGGATCGAATTACCGTCGGAAAAGTCTTGGCCAAACAGAATGAAATTGACCCATTTCTTAAACGGATGGTGACTGGGGATGAGAAATGGGTCAAATACGACAATATTGTGCGAAAACGATATTTTATACTTCTAGCTTGTGCATTTCACTGTATACTTATCGCGTTTTCTTGTTGAGGCTCAGTGCAAACGCCAGTCCAAAAAGGATTGAATCCCTCACCGTCCCGTGCTCAACAAAAACAAAACTAGTCAGATTGTGCCTGTTGGTCGCGATATTTTCAAAGATATGCTCGTCGAGTTAACACAACTAAAATACTATTTGCAAAGGACAGACCGTACCGACTGAAAAAAGCCATACAGACTTGCGTGTCATCTATATTAAAGGCTATGGCTGATTCAACAGGTGAATTGTTTCACATTTTTTACACTGAGAGAAAAGTATGCTCATATTAAGCGGTAACAGTATAATTCATGCAGATTTTCTACTTGAATGTGTGCTATGTATATTTATTCTTCGATTGAGAATATTGTTATAAAGTTCATAAAATATTAAAAAACTGTAATTGAGAATACTATCATTATTTCAAGAAAATCGGTTTTTTGTTATAAATGTTTTTATTCTTCATTTAAAGTCATTTAATTTATAAAATTTAGAAACTTATTCTCCAATTTGTCTCCTAATTTAAATTAGTTTGAGAATAATATAATCAAATACATACATTTTTGTCGATGAAATTATAAAGTAAAAATCTCAGTTTAAAAATTACTAATTTTAATTAGAGAACACCCAAAATAGAGTTGAGTATAAATTTTCTCAGTATTAAATAAGTAAAATCTTGTATTGAGAATATTTTATTTGAATCAGTAAACTAAAATTTCAAATTGTTTCATTAATATTCTCAAAAGATGATTCAATCATATAACATTGAATATCGTATTCTTAACTCAAGAAAGAATAATACTTAGTTTAAACATTTCGGAAATACAATTCAAATGGAAAATTCATAAATAAAAATTGGTTAGTTTTAGTATTTTCATAATTTCATGTTATATATTTCTATTTTTATTGTGTTAAATAATACATTATACACATACATTTAAAGTTATATACATAAATTATAAATACATAAATTAATACATTTAATTAATTATTATTCAGATTATTATATAATTAAAATATATATATATATATATATATATATATATATATATATATATATATATATATATATATATATATATATATATATATATATATATATACATATATATATATATATATATATATATATATATATATATATATATATATATATATATATTAAAACTAAGTTAAATTATAATTTAAGGTAATTTGACCTTTTTAAAGTTATTACTGCAATAGTTTTAATAGAATTATTATTAACATTTATATACATATTGCAGTAATTCTTTATGAATTACATAAAAATTATAATACAATATTTACAGTAAAAATTATTACAATTATAATTACAATTAATTCTTAATTCTGATTTAATTTATGACAAATAATTTTGCTGACTTAAATGGAATAAAAAAAAATATTGCTCTTCTTTCAAATTAACTAGGAAGTAACATTTGTATAATTTTTATTTGCCTATGCTAGCTTCTTCACTCAAGGTTGTGCATACCCTATCCAAACATACATCGGCCGAATTTTCGTATAACAAAAGGGTGTTGGATTAACATTTGATGTTTTGGTTTCGTGTTTTGTTTGAAAAATCCCATGTTTAATTTATACAGCATATTTTGTGGTTTCTATTACTTCTATTACTTCTATATGAGTGGCTGCGGTTTCAATTCATTTTCTGAAGAAGTTAAATCTGGAGTTTTTAAACATTAGAAAAAAATAGTTTTAGTTAATATTATATATATATATATATATATATATATATATATATATATATATATATATATATACTTATTTGAACATATATATAACTATATATATATATATATATATATATATATATATATATAAATATATATATATATGTATATATATATATATATATATATATATATATATATATAAATATATAAATATATTTATACATGTATAGATGTGTGTATAGATACATGTATAGATATAACTATATATATATATATATATATATATATATATATATATATATATATATATATATATTAATATATATATATGTATATATATATATATATATATATATATATATATATATATATATATATATATAAATATATAAATATATTTATACATGTATAGATGTGTGTATAGATACATGTATAGATGTATTTGTATAGATGTGTGTATAACTAATAGTATATATTGTATTGTAAATATAACTTACGATTTTACACTTAGTAAGGCAATCTTTTGCTTGATCCTTCAATTATGTAAACTTTTTCACTGACAAGTATCTAGATACACATACATATTTATATTTCCATTACTTTCAGTTCACTTTTTATTCTTACAATTTTAATTACTATAGTTTTTATTAATTACTAGTTTAACTAGTTTTTTATTCACAAAATAATAAATATTTAGATTACACCAATTTTTTTTACTATTTACACAAACGGAAACACGTTTACTTCCAACAGCGATTCGGACTACAATATAACAATATCATAATGATATATAACTCAGTACCAGTAACGATATTTCATAAACTAAAAACTTATGTTGTGAAACAAATTCTCAGTTAAAGTTGCAAATTTATAATTGATATAAGTAGTAAATGCTTAATTTAAGAATATTTTTATAATAAGTACTAAATTAATAATTTTAAATATAAAATGAGAATAAATATGTACGATTTGATTTGAAATAAATATAAAATTCAGTTATTAAATTTATAAATTAATAAAAAATATTCCCAATTCATGTTTCTAAATTTTTTTAGTTGGTATTCCTTTAAGAATATTTATTTTTCATTTGAGAATAGATTGAGATAGATTTGTCGTTACAGAAAGTTAATTTGATTAAAAATAAATAATTAGGTGAATTATGATTTATTTACACCTATAGATTTATAATAAAGAGGTTTTGTCGATCTCGAAACTAGCTCATATCATAATCATTGTCATGTCATGTCACATTATCAAATATTACAGTGTTAAAAGACGGAAAAATTACTGAATGATTCTATTAGATACTATATATTGTATCTACGATCGAATTTTAAGTTTGGTTTAAGACACATTTCTACCAAAACAGATGCATTAACAAACAAAACTACTGCATTTGATAAAATGATTATTAAAAAAACAAACCAAACAATGATTAAATGTAAATCAAAAGTGACGCCAGTAAACCTATTACGATGAACGTTATCGTGATGTAAACAAACATTGACATGTACTTTAAGAAAAACGTCATTTCAATGAGTTTTCCTTCACAGCTTTCCTATGGGTATCATCGATCGCGCTTTTATTATTTTTACGGAATAACTTGGAGCTTTTTATTATTATTTAGTTTTGAGCTAGTTGTTATGAAGTCATTTTGTGTTTGTCGTAAAATGTTTATAAAAATCCCCCACGGCAAACCAAGTAAGGCAACCTTTTAAATAGTTATATAACCATAATTTAAATGAAGAGGGAGAAACGACGACAAATAAGAAATTAGATTGATTTTTTGTGTAGAAGCGGAAAATCTTTGAAAGACATTATTTGTGGACCATTACCAAACATGTGATAGTCATATTTTAATTGCTGAACCCTCTCCTCTGGTTCATTTGTCGAGTGGATCCATGGGGCTAAGTATAACTTCTGTTCAGCTCAAAGTAGGTTCTCATTGCATTTCTGCTTCTTTATCTCAAACTCAATCCCTTATTCCTTTATATTTAACTTTAAATCAAGTTTAATTTTATATTCTTAAACTTGAGAAAAATGAAGTATACAATCATTTATATATATATATATATATATATATATATATATATATATATATATATATATATATATATATATATATATATATATGTATATATATATATATATATATATATATATAATATATATATATATAATATATATATATATATATATATATATATATATATATATATATATATATATATATATATATATACATTTAAATAATTTTTATATGTTATACGTGTTAACTTTGATTACTTTTTAATCATTTTCACTCTCGAATTAATTCAGTTTTTATCTCAATATTAAACAACAATATGTATTCAATTTTGAGAAATTACGATTCTTTGTTTGATCGTAATTTCAATTAATAATTATACTGAAATTAAGAGTAAAAATCGCTTAATTTTATAAATTAGGTGAAAATCTCATGTCAAGAATAAAATTATTAAATCAAAACTGTTAGTTATGAAAACAAGTCAACTTTTTATTGAATTAAGAATTTTTGTGCTTTCTCAAACTAAGAAAATAAATTTTAATTCAATAAGGTGTTTTAAAAATCAAATTATGTTTTATATATTTAATTTAAACATAATATGTTTTTCTAAATCAGTTTATACTTGATTTTTTGCTAATTTGGAGTTTCTTGATTTATGAATTATGATTTCTTTAAGTTAGAATACTTTTTCTCTCAGTGTAAGCGAACTAGAACTTCCATGTTCACCGTCCTTCTGTCTTAAGCAAGTAACACAGTTAATGGTATTGGAATATATGCGCAGCAACATAACGATGCGGTTTTAATCGGCACCACCAGGTCTGCCATCAAAAATGGATATCTAATGACTTCAAACATAAAAGTCGAGAAGCTTAGTGTTTGGTCCAATTCCTCCGCATGCTTATTTTCCAATACTATAGGAACCAGCTATCATAACGGAAACTTCGGGAGAACCAGCTATAAGTTGGTTCCATTGGTCTTTTACCCCTATATATTCACTTCTAATAATCGATTTGCACATCAGAACTGCTACGATCCTCGATCACGGATTATCCTTACTTCAACTTGATCAGTTATAGTTCACCATTCTTCGGATAACAGAGTATAGGCTTAATAGAAGTGACTTAATCGCCCATGGATCAAGATGCAATCATATATGAAATTGCATCTAAACACATTTATTAGTTAAGTCAATCATGCCTTTAGGCTTTGAGTCCTGATAACTACGACATATACTAGACTCCAGCTTAAATCATTTCATTGCCAATAAAATCGTTTACAATTACGTTCGTTTACAAGTATGTATAGTGCTGTTCCGACAGCTATTTATGTAGCTTAAGTAGTCAGCTGGGTCATTTGATAGATCATTAGTTATCATTCCGTCTGACACAGTCCGCTTGAAGTAGCACCTGTGTATGCTGATACGATAGACGTTTGCGTTACATGATCAATGACAAGATGTCTTTCTTGTTCGAGTTATACCGATTTTGTTTTTACCACCTGTTGGCTAGTAACAAGTGTATGAATGCCTTTACTTTTATGTGATGGGCTAATACAAATTTTCCAAAAACGCAATGAAATTGAAACCGATGTTTCTTGAAGGGTAGGTTCCATCACCAATCTGTTTCCAGAAGAAATGCCATTACGCGTTGTGGTCGTACAAGCAAAACTGATGTTGAACGTCCAGGACGCCCAAATGAAATCGCCACACCAAAATCCATGATACGATATTACAAGACTATACAGAGTGATAGTGCAAGATATAGCCGAGATGGTATAGGCATCTCAGGTATAACCGCGCGTAGGGTGCCGTGTTTTATTATATCGAACAAAAACGCATACGTGTAAGAACTTCAGAGGCAGGTACAAGCGATTTTTTGCAGAGATTAATAACTGTAAATGAAACAGCTATACAGGAATAAACGTACAAACTTCAATGGATTGTATATTGCCTCTGGCCTTAAGAGAAGCTTTAAGATGGCGGTGAAATCGTTCAACCATGCCATTAGCTTGAGGATGATAAGGTGGTGTCCGTATCCGATGTGAGCCAAGAAGTTTCGTTAACCCACAAAAAAGTTTGGACTCAAACTGCGTTCCTTGATCCGTAGTTATGTCAAGAGGAACGCCAAAACGTGGTACATAATTTTGGACAAATGTGTTAGCTATCATAGTTGCAGACATATCGGTCATGCAATATGCTTCGGGCCAGTGAGTAAATCTATCGACACAAGTAAGTATATAATTATATCCATTAGATGGTGGAAGAGGTCCAACAATATCTAAATGGATGTGTTCGAATTGACCAGGTGGGATATCGAACTGTCCATGAGGTGATTTTGTATGCCAGGCTCGTGCCCAATGGGTCACTACTAGGCCAAAAGTAGCGAGCAGAAATCAATTTACGAGTAGCACGGATACCAGGATGTGAAATGCCATGTAAAGTATTAAAAATTGTTCTACGTAATGGTTCTGCAATATATGGGCGATTGTTGCCTGTTGATGTTTCGCACTAAATTTCGAAGCCAGGTAATTTAAAAAGCTCTACTTTCATATTGGAACTAGAAAGACATTTGGAACCAGAAAGTAAATTCTGAAGTTCTAGGTCTGCTTTTTGTGCTTTGATAATAGTATCATAGTCGAAACAAGTCTCGACTGTGGCTGAATTTGATCGAGCGGGGTAAAAACATCCGCGACCAAATTCCGATCACATGCTGAACGTCCATGATATCAGTAGTCACGCTGAATTTTTCATCGTTCAGCGGATGTACTCATAAAGTTATATTAGCCAATTCACTTTTAAGCGAAATGAATACGTTCTGACATTCTTCTGGCCCAGAAAAATTCTTTGGCGTCTTGGGCTTCCTTAGTAGAGCTGCCAAGTGTGAGTGAATTGGGGCAAGTAATTCAACTAACTTTGGAATAAATCGGTGGTAATAATTACCCAATAGTTGTTGTGGGTGCTGGGAATTCCTTAATGGCATTAGTTCGTTCTGGCGAAGACAGAATACCATTAGGAGTAATCTTGTGGCTGAAGAAATCAAGAGTATTAACTCCAAAAACACATTTTGTGCTATTGATTCGAACATCAAACTCTGCCAATCGTTGTGTTGCTCCTCGTTAAGTGAAGCTACAAGAATATCGTCAATATAGACGAATACGAAGCCGAAATCTCATACGACTTCGTTAATAAAACGCTGAAACGTTTGTGCGGCATTTCGAAGTCCGAAAGGCATAAGGAATAGTCTTAACTGGAGAATGTGAGTCCAAGGAGGCCAAAGCGGTTTTATCGGCCTACAAGGTTGTGGCCACAGTTTTTTGGAATGCACGCGACATATCCACATCGACTACTTCAAAAGGAGAGAAAAGTCAACGACGAATATTACTGTATCTTATTGGATAGTTTCAACGACGGGCATTTGATGCAGAAAAAAAATGTCTTCCATCAAGACAACGCACGGGTGTAGTTACAATGGCCAAAATATATGAGTTACGATTTTAATTGCTTCCAGATTCGTCATGGCTCGGTGGAAACAGATTCGGCTCTAATGAGGAGATCGACGATGCAACAAACACCTCTTTTGAAGAGTTGAAGAAATCCGGAAGGGATAGAAAAACTGGAAAATCATTGGACTAAGTGTATTGAGGTGAAATGCGACTTTACCAAGTAAGTTGGTGAACGAAAACTCTAAATCGTAAAATTTTAAACCAAACCAACAGCAAAAGCTTTTTCGATTTATTTTGAACCAAACCGAAGAAAGTCTCTTACAAATAGTGAAACTCCGCAAGCGAACTGCAGGCAATCCAATCTCTTGCTTGAATAAAATGATAATGTCTATGTGGTCAAGAAACAACTGTTCTTTAACTCAGAAGAAAAGGAGCTAGTTAAGAACTGGATACTGAATATTGGTTGATAAAGGTTACAATTAGGTTGGGAGTATCGGGATCGGCATAGCTCACCTTAAGTGTGGATAATATCATCGAGTCTGTCTGAGATAGCTTCACACACAGTACGTATGTTGTATCATGGTATTTTGTCCCGACCGTCTCATATTTTAGCCTGCAGAGTACACCATATGGAAACCGTAGGTTTACTGTAATCACTTCCCAGAAACAATCTATCCTAATCTTGTCTTTTTTGAATTGAATATTTCTTTTCTCATCTTTTTCGGATCAGTTCCAATCTAAATACCAGTTTTACAATTTTTCGTAATTTTGAAGCCATCTAGACTTTTAACAAATGGACTGACTGAGAGCAGTTATTTGGTGATTTAACAGTGTATCGTGATATCTTCTACATACGTAGCATCGATATCTCAAAGGTAAGCAGATCTGAGGCTGTATCGTATACAGTTCTCGATTAGCTCTTACGCACTGAGTTTCGAGAATTTTGATTCCATCAAATTCGAATTATAATTACATACACCGCAAATACATAATACGATCTAAGATACATGGAGGGATGGAGACACGGTGTATAGGTAAATACGTAAAGACGATACACCATAATGGAAATGAAATTACATGAAATTAATAAAATTCATGTGTTGAACGGTTCTTCATGGAAATATGTTACCTTACGTAATTAGCATAATTTTATTTACTTAGTTGCTATACATGGTTATATAGAAGTTAGTTAAAGGTTAACATTAGGATATTCTCATCTTAAATTACAATCTAATTGAAGAATAACTTTACCTCCGCATATTATATATATGGTGTTGCCGAGGGGGAGATCCAACCATCAACCATGATAGAAATCAATTCTTTGCGCAAAAATACAAAAAATAAATAAATACTTTGTGTGTTTATCTGGGTATGTATCACTTTAAGAATCAAACGTACACATATACGAAAAAGGATCTTATTTATTTTGTCTTTTGGTTATGAGATGAAGATGGACATTAAAAGAAATCATAATAATGCATTATTCATCAGGATAAAAGTAAATGTAAAATTTATTTTTGTTATTTTTGTTTTTGGGAACGCAGCATCTCAAAACATAAGATATATATTTTTGGCTAACGGTACTTTATTTTTTTTTTTTTTGGATTCCAGACAGTACCTAATTATGCCAATACTATATGTATCTAAGTTTTGTATTTTCAAAGATCTTAAGATCTTGAACCGAAATAAAAATATGAAATAGAATCAGAAGAGATTGTGTTAGTTCAAAGACGTTTCAGAAAATATGTAATTTAATCAGACTTGGTGACAAATCCGCTCTTACCTGAAGACGAGAAATGTTCTCTTTTGATTTGAATCCGACAGTGAACTTCTTCTTGATTTGTGTAATCTGATGGCCATAATGAGATCTGAATGAGATCAATAAACTATAGCGAGACCGATGACCAAAACTGAAAACGTTCACATTCACTGAGTTGGATTGAACATTTACCAAATTAGCTTTATAGACTATTTAAGCTATGAGATCCCCAAAACAATCTTCTTACCCTTTGCACTGGTGGTGATTAAGGCCAGAATTTTCACATACATACATTGAGATGAAGTGAACATTTTGCCGAAGTTGCTCTATGTGGGCCATTGGCATGAGATCGTCAAGCCAAGCATTGATTTGATTGCAATGGTGACGTGATTTACACCAGAACCATCACAATATCATAGCAAGGCCAATGACCAGAAATGAAATGTTCACTGCCATTATGGCCATGAGATCCTCATGTTAACCATCTTATTCTTGACACCAATGACAAATACAACCAGAACTATCAATAAATTACAGCGAGACCGATGATTAAAACTAAATATGTTCTCATGCAAGGAGATATCCATGATAATCGTCTAGTGTCTAGTTTTCTGCACTCATGATTACCAGAACTTACACAAAACTTTGGCGAGATCGATGACCAAAAACAGACACATATTGAACTGAAGTGAATATTCGCCGAGGTAGCTTAATATGGACTAATGGGTATGAGACCACCAAGAATAAGTGAGAAACCAGAACTAAAACCAGCATGTAAGTGATAGATATCAATCGATGAATGACCAAATCAAACTCTTAGATTTTTGAGATCATCTTCACTGTTACGCGAAGTAAATATCATCTAACCCGCCGTATGACTTATTCGAAGCCAATTCTTTATTTTTAATCGATTCAAATGTGTCATTCAAATGTAGATTTCAAGGTTCATGACGTGGCAACGATCCAGTTTTATCAGACTTTATGACGAATCAATCACCTTACCTGACCCTTAAAAGCCGTTCTCGTTTAACTTAAAGGCGACAATGTTGTCTTAATTCAAACTAAACGGTAAATAAAATCACGCCATTCACCAATCGGAGAGCTGACCAACTTCTTGTTTTGTGTAATTTCATAGCCATAATGGCCCATATGTAGTAACTTCGGAGAATGTCCACTTCATTTTAACGAGACCGATGACTGAAACTGAAAACGTACAAAAACACTGAGATAACTTAAATATTTTTCGAAGCAGCTATATATGGCCCATTATGGCTGACATCCCATGACAATAGTGTAATTCTTTACACTGGTGACGGCTAAGATAAGAACTATGGAAAAATCGTATCAAGACTAATGATCAAAACTGAAAACCTTCACATACAGTGGGATGAACTCAACATTTTCAATTAAAGATATATATGTGCCATTATGGCTATATGATCCACATGCCATGCATTGCACTTGTGACGATAAAGACCAAAAATTGATTGATTGATTGATTGATAGGACTGTAGGACCAAGCGCTAGGCAAGATTCCCGGATAACGCCGGGCCTATTCCTACAGCCGTTTACATAAAACGATAGGTAAGGATTGGAAGGTATGTTAGTTAGGAAAGAGCGACCCGGTTACAGACACCATGACAGTCGGTACTAAACTACTATTATCACAAGACAATCACAATTTTAATCTGCTAGTCTGCAATCGCCAATCAGCATTCTCCAGTCCGCAACGCCTATCCGCTCTTCTGTATTTTGAATAAAATTAAAACTGAATTAAAATTAAAATTCTAAAATAAATTTATTAGTTCGCTCAGGAATCTGTAACTTAATTAATGAGTTTTATTATTTATTTGAACTCCCATCCGCACAACTAACCTAATTAGAACATAAGTACAGAACTCTGAAAGAAATTTTTTTTAACTTATCGCTCAGGTATCTAAAACAATTTAATTAATTTAGTTTGATAGTTTAAGCCATCCATTACGATAATGTTACCATAATACTGTAACATGCTCATCAGAGAGTCAAAATAGGCTAGGGCGACAATCTTCAGCAGAACCATTTTCCTGTTACATAATTATTACAATAATATAATTTGTTAGTAAAATCTATATCATTTTCACTTTATCATTGGTTATTATTTTTATTTGGATAGGAAGGACATTTCCAATTCCATCATATATATTGGTGTTACCTCAGCAGTTGAAACTGGAGTATTTAGGTTAATGATCCTGGGGTCTTCTCATCATATGCTGCATATAAATTTGCGTCCCTATATTTACAGATCCACCACCATCTAACGCGAGGGGTAATATTTATTTATTTTATGACCCGACAGCATTTCATATATACATACATTCGTGTATAGGGTAAATTATTATACAAATAAATAATTGAGTAAGTTAGATATTACCTGCAACTTAGCTATAACGTATTAAAATTAAATCATTTAATAAATGTCTAAAAATAAATTTACTAGATAGGAATCTGTAACTTAATTATTATTAATTTTATTATTTATTTAAAATCCAGTTCCCTATCAAAGTTAAAATAAAATTCAAAACTCTTAATTAATTAACTTACGGCTCCTGAATCTGTAACCATAAATTAAATTAATATGGTTTGCTAGATTAAGTACCCGTCAACCATTACGCTGATATTGGATTGGAATATGTTTATCAGAAAATCCAAATAATTCTCTTAAAACGTATTACATTCCAAAATTATGCAACATTTTATTAAAAATAAAATAAACTTTCCTTGTAAACCCTCTCCAACTATAATCATATTTACACTTATATAAGTAATTAAAACCAAACCTTTTCCATAAATTATTATTATTATTTTTATATTTCTGCAATACAATGTAATGCAATGCCCGTATTATGGTCGTGATCAGGGATGTCACTTTACTACAAATGTAGTAGATCCGCTCCGACCTTCACCGTTCATAAATCAAAAAATAACAATTGATATTGTCTTCAAAAAGCACCCTTAAATCCAAATACGAAACTTAATAAATTAAAATTACGCATGGATAACCCACAGGCACGTATGCACGACACACAGGCAATAAATCAGGCAGGGACGCCACATAATGCAATGGAGCAGAAGCACCCCAAAAGTGAAGGAAATCAACACCCCTCGAAGCGAACCCTATTCAAGCAAACCAAACACGATCCAAACTCAACATTCAACCAAACATACATCTATTAGTAGCAAATAAACTCTAACACGAGAACCCAATCGTAAGCATCCAAAATAAAAACTCTTTCAGAGCACCCTCAACAACGGAACACCAACCTTAAAAAAATAAAAATAGAAAGTACAGACATATCTCAACTGACTTTCAACAAACCGAAATTCATCCAAACACCGCACATTCCGGCGAATCCTCCAGGCCCCAACAAATCCCACTCGCGTCCAAAATTCCACATGCCAACAGAGGCTCCCAACCGCCACCGCAACTAGATTAACCCTCATGCCCGTCTCAATCAAATCCAGCTTCGAAAACGCCCTCCCCCCCGCGAACCGCAGCAGTATCATGATTCAAAGAACAAATCACCAGCATACCTACAAAAACCGCTTCTTTCAAACCACTTCCGACATCCTTCAATAATCCAACCAAAACATCAAAACCTCCCACCACTCTGCAAAACTGAATGCCTCCAAACCACCACTGCAAAACAGCTACGATCCCGCCGACATCCAAATACTTAAATAGTTCCAAATCCTCGCCACTAGATTCAAATACCCGCCCGACCCATCACAATCTTCCAGACTAAAACAACCCTCAACCGCAATCCCAAAATGTAACTCCGATAATGGAAAATACATACCCGTGTTCTGCACCAAATCTAAACACTCCTGTCCTACAAAATCCCTGAGGATGTGTACACCTTCTTTATTAACTATGTGTCAC
Organism: Tipula lateralis; assembly: GCA_963932295.1. Classification (NCBI taxonomy): domain Eukaryota; kingdom Metazoa; phylum Arthropoda; class Insecta; order Diptera; family Tipulidae; genus Tipula; species Tipula lateralis. The sequence continues at coordinate 17,977,543 of OZ010738.1, read as the reverse complement.
ACACACGCACCCTTTCGAATTGGAATACAGAAAACAAATTTCCAGAAATTTAAATATTCCACCAACAACTGAAAGAACAATTTTTACGCAAAAAAATCGCTAAAGAATCTAAATCATGCTAAAGCGGGAACCCCAAAACGTACGAAAATTTTTGCTAATTTTAGAATCGAGACAATGGAATTATTGTTGATAGATTGGATAAAAGGCTCAATCCAAAAAATATTACATTTAGTACGTCGATCATCCAAACCAAAGCTAAGAGTATTTGCGGGCCTCTTGTCAACTAAATAACGAAGAAACAAATACTTTCCAATATAGTCGGAGTTGGTTCCAAAATTTTAAAAATCGGAACGAATTCCTAAATATTAAAACTTCAGGTGAGTTTGCTATTTTGTGAGTTTGCTCATTCTGCAAACAATTAAAAGCATCGTTGCAGATGGCCATTTAAGCCATCAACTATTTAACGACGAAACAGCTTCTTATAGGAAACAGAATTTTGATGGACGAAACGAAAATTCTGTTATATACATAATATGAATACCTAGGCATTTAAATGAGACAGTCGTGTGTTGTTTTCAACAATCAAATAATGATGTATACAACACAAACACAATCCAAAAATTTATAAAAATAAAATGTAATTCGCCAATTACATTGAATATATTAACATTTTCGTACACAACGATCGCACAATGGCAGTGATCGTGTTAAAATTTAAATATACAAAATCCCTACTACTGTATGTTTTGAAAGATACATAAACCAAAATATAAAAAAAAATTAAAGGAAAGGGGAATAAGAGAATTGTATGAAGAGCGATGTGCTAGTCAAACGAAAGAAGACGAAACATACGAAGCATGCGATCGCTTTCAATGGAATACTGTGGTGTGCGTGTGATTTGAAAATTGATGTACATAAGACACAAAGACAAATCGTTATATATTACAAATTACAATATTAAACATATAACGGAGAAACAAGAATTGAATGTAACACAATAATACCAATACTTCTATAAAGCATTGCCTGTGAGATGTGTCAATGCGTAATAGCGTATGGAGATGTAATAGTACCGTACAAAATATAATTAAATACAACACAACATAATATAATATAATATATAATGTAATCACAATAATAATAAAATATAATATAATAATATAATAGCGATACTCATCTGTGATCCGATTTAAAACCACGCACACACAACAAACGAATTTAGTTTATTTTATTTAATAACACCGAGAGGAAAAAAACACGTCCACTCGGTGTGAAGATCAACACAACACTCCTGTGACGATAAAGACCAAAAATGTCACAAAATTTTAGCGAGATCAATGACCAAAACCGAAAATGTTCACATATACATTGATAAGAAGTGATTTTCCGATTTAGTTATACATGAGCCATTATGGCTGTGAGATCCTCATGACATCCATTTAATCAAAAAATCATATCGAGATTGATGGCCAACACCGAAAGCACCAAAAATGCAAAATGGCTTTTCACCCTTAACAGAATATCAAATGTGACCGGATGTATCAAAGACTCAATCGCATGGGATCCTAAGTGATGTGCTTATCAAACGAATCGTACATGCATACAAATAAGTATCTGATATTTCTGTTCAGAGAACTGGCTGAGGCTATCTAACGACTGGTCTATGAAAATGGGGTTTGCTAATCTCTATGCACAGCGCCTAGCACCGATTTTCAAGGACGTCATACCGGCCATGTCACTGTTTAGTCTCTAATTCTTAATCTTGGATCGGTTAAAGTGTCGCTTTTTAAACTTACAATGTGATTCCTTGCCAACGACACAAAAGTCATTTTTCGTACAATTAACAAATTATGTTTATCCTGTTTAAGAAAGGATTCTTTTATTGTACGATGACTGGTCTTATATGGACTTTTCCTCCCGAATATCACAGGATGTGATGATATGACAGTCACATTTTCAACCTCATATCAACTTTAACTTGACGAGTGTTACTAAAGGCAAATGTCATGTCTTAATTCTTCTTAATTAATTGATTGACTCATTGATTGGACCTATATCAGGTGCTAGGCAATCTCGGATAACACCTAGTTTAAAAACAACCGCCAAAGTCAAGGAGAAAACATTTACGCTTAAAGACTTCCAAGTGGTGGCGCAAACTCTCAATTCCAAGTTCAGACAACCGAAACTATTTATAACAAACATAGACTGCAGTACATACAGGCTGAAATCAGTCCAACTGGCTAATAGATGTAACCAAACGCCACACTACACTCACTCCACCCATTCAAAATACATACATCCAACCACATACCAATCACGCAAATACACCACAGACAACTTTAGCAATTCTAAATCATACGAAAAATCAACCTTGAGTTGTATTCTGAATTAACCTGTTCTGAATCCACCATGCTCACAACAGCGATCCCAGGTTATATGGTATCAAACTGCTGAAACACGAATTGAGCATCAAACGATGGCAAGCTAGTCCGGTTAGTTAAACAACACATTCATACCACATATGCTACGTATGTAATACATGTCAGGAACCTTCATCAGCAAAGAAACCCTATCACTCCATCAAGGCTCGATCTACGAGATGATGCTTCCCCACCCCTTGAACCTATCTCCTTCCATCTCGAGAGACAATATATATAGCCTGAAAGTATCCTTAAATACAGCAAAATCATCCAGAAACTGGTAAAGGCGTCCCCGTAAATGTAAAAAAATCATTCTGTCATAAATGTAAGACATTCAAGTTATTTATCTGACTTACAATCTGTTAGAATGGAACCTTCCATTCAACCACGATTAACTTGCCTGACTATTTGAACTGAGGAGTTAATAAAGAATTTATCTACGATACAAGCAGAATTCAAACTCGGTTCAGCAATCAGGTTCCACTTCAATGGCCGGCCCATCGGCATCATAAATACTTAGAGGTTCACAAGTTCGAGTTGGCAAAACTGCTTTATTTGATAAACCATTTATCAGCTGACAGTTGCTTTTTATTTAGTTTAGTTTGACATTTCATCGTTTGCGCCGCCAATTCAGCGAATGGGCTGAGGCACAAATAAATATTGATGTTCAATATCTGTTCCATTGTTTTCCAATGAAGCCCATTTTTGGTTAAATGGTGGGGTGGCTTCATGGGCTGGCGGAGCCATTGGTACATATGTCTTTAAAAACGATGATGGTCAAAATGTTACTGTCAATGGTGAACGGAATATGATTAGACATTTTTTCGTACCTCGATTACTTGGCATTAATCTTCCTGACCTGTGTTTCCAACAAGACGATGCCACATGCCACACAGCGGGCGCTACTATGGATTTACTCAAAGAATCTCTGTCGATAAACTATAGAGACAAGTGAACACCTGGAAATCAACATTCGAAGAGTTATTGGCGAAATACGGCCGCAAACACTGCGAAAGTGATAATTAGTGTTCCAGATTGCGTGTTACGGTGCCGTATATATATATATATATATATATATATATATATATATATATATATATATATATATATATATATATATATATATATATATATATATATATATATATATATATATATATATATATATATATATATATATATGATCAAAACTGAAAACGTTCACATATTCAATGAGATAAATATTTTCGCAAGCAGCTATATATGTGCCATTACGGCTGACATCCCAAGAGAATTTATGTAATTCTTTGCACTGGAGACGATTAACACCAGAACTATCACAAAATCATTACTAGCGAATGAGCAAAAAATTCACATACATTGAGATGAAGTGAACATTTTCCGAACTAACTTTATATATTGGAAATTGTGACTTTGAGATCCTCATGCCATGTCTTTAAGTCTTTGTATCGTCACTAGTCGATAAAGAACAGAACTATCAAAAAATCATAGCGTGTTCGATGGTGAAAACTTAACGCTACATATATTGAGATAACGTGATTATTTTCCGAAGTTCCTCTACACGGCCCATGGAGATCGATAACCAAAATCGAAAACCTTAAATATTGAACTGAATTTATAACCACCAAGTGTTTATCGCTTTAACTTGGTGGCTACGAGACTAATACGAAAAAATGATAAACCAGTAATTAAAACATTGACCGCCAAGGTTGCGCGGTGGTTAAAACACTGTGGCGTGAAGCTGGGGGTACTGGGTTCGAATCCCGATAAGCGGGAGCTGAACAACATTAATCTGATGAGTTTTACCGAAGCCAAATATCATAATTTTACCAACCATGTTTTGATTCATTCATTGATGAGCCTTTATAGGAGATAGCAGACAAGAAGGTATGTTAGTTAAGAAAAACCGACCTAGTTACAGACACCTGGCAAATCGTTACTAGACTACCTGTTGGCACAAAACAATCACAGCTCTTATTTATTTACTGCAAGCTCCAGTCCGCAATATCTATTTGCACTCATCCTTTTAGATTCAACAAAAAACATTAATACAAATAATCCTTATAATTCCACGAAAAGACATTTTTAATCTACTTAACTGAAAACCAAAATAACTTATAAGCTATGGACGATCGATATAAATGAAACTTTCGCTTCAAAATCACCAAAACCATGAAAAAAAATTTGATTGGACACATATTGTTCACATAAATACGATTTTGAACTCATCTGGCAAACCGCAGACGCCCAAGTGGTGGTAGAAACAAAAACTCTCAATTCCAAATTCAGACAACCAAAAACTATTCATAAAAAACCTACACTGAAGTACCTACTGGCTTAAATCAGTTCAACTAGCTAAGAATAACAAAATTAACTAACTTAAACCAGTAAATCCTCCAACATAGGACTAGCATAAATGATGGTTTACTATCTAAATCTTAAATCAAAAACAGCTATTCCCTCCACCTTTCAGACATCTCTCCTTTTAGATGAAAGCAGCAACCTTTCGCATCCCATTCACCCTACCCATCAAAACACATACACATCCACACAAAACTCTATAATACATCCATCTCGAGATTTCTTATAAAAACAGATTATTCAACCAATATGAGTCCTGAGAAATTTAATTTTACCAACCATGTTTTGTATCCACCATGTTCACAACAGCGATCCTAGGTTATATGGTACCAAACCACTGCAACACGAACAGAGCAATAAGCAGACATAGAGCAATAAACAGACCTCCATCACCCAAGAAATCCTATCGCTCCTGCTGTCCCCATCCTCGAATCATGATAATCATCCTTTCCCACCCCCATAACCTATCATAATCCACCAACAAACAATAAATATAGCATGACCCGATCCTTAAATACAAAACGATTATCCAGTAAAACCGGCAGGACATCTCCAAGAATGAAAATTTTCATTCCGTCATAAGAAACCCACACAAGCTATTCATCTGACTTTTAATCTGTCTCTATTATAAGTTTATCATTACAACCACTAATAACATGTCTGACTATTTCAGCTATAGGTCATTATATTTAACGATACCCCATCTGTGTAAGTCAGAACTAATCTACGATACAAGCAAGAGTAAAACTCGGTTCAGCAATCAGGTACCACTTCAATGGTCGGTTCATTGTCATTATAAATAATTAGAGGTTCACAAGTTTGAGTTGGCAACACTGCTTTATTTGACAACCCATTTAACCGCTGATAGTTGCTTTTTGTTTAGTTTGGTTTGACATTTACCATTGTATATGCGACGCCATTTCGGCAAATGGGCTGTAGCACAAGCAGAATTGTCACACTTTATGGGCTTATTACTGTCAATGGTAAGCGCTACATGATTAGAATTTTTTTCGTTCTTCGATTATCTGGCATTGATCTTCCTTACATGTGGTTCCAACAAGTCGGAGTCACATGCCATACAGCGCACTATATAATTGATTTTGGCAAACAACTTTTGTAGAAAGAATAATTTCACGCAATGGTCCAATTAATTGGCCACTAAAATATATGTATATAATATATATATATATATATTTGGAACTATTTGGAACTCTGCTGAATATACTCCAGGATTATGGTACCATTCCTAGGATCACCGTAACTGGTTGGCTTGTACTTCTCCTATCATATCATATTATATATGTATATATATATATATATATATATATATATATATATATATATATATATATATATATATATATATATATATATATATGTATATATATATATATATAATATATATATATATATATATATATATATATATATATATATATATATATATATATATATATATATATATATATATATATATATGTATATATATATGTATATATAATATATATATATATATATATATATATATATATATATATATATATATATCCGGGATTTATGGTTCTAATGCCATATCATAAATACCCAAACCTCCACCGCACTTTACAATAATATAATGCTCGTTAACTGTTGGTAATGGGAATCTTTGCGTCTTCCGAGCTATATAACACTTCTCGGTGGTATGAACCACTTGAAACGTCTGTTTCAAATGTAACTTTTTCTATTTCCTTCATCCAATCCTAATTTCTTATATAAACCAAACACCGCACACACACACACTCACACAAGGGTGGAAGGAAAATAAAATATATAATTTCCATCCCTTATCGTATACTTATTGTAACCCAAACAGCAAAAACTAAATATAGTTTATATAACACAAAAATAATCATGTTCGTGGTTGGGTGTGCTCATATCGTGTGGGTGGGAGGGTGTTACAAGTATAGTGTATATATACGATTGTAATAGTTTATTATTTTCACTCGGGTAAATACACACACTTTGCCCGGTACTTACAACCAAAAAAAAAAAATGAAAATGCCATAGACAAAAATTTTTGTTTTTGTTGCGTTCTCGAAGAAAAATGGTGAAAATAGACAAGAAACGACATAATAAATTGTTGCAGATTTTTTTTTTGTTCTCTTCCAGAGATAACATACGAAACATATAATTTTCATGGTTTTGAAGGGTGGCTGAGTGTGAAATGAACATTGAAAAATATCATTTCAACTCAAGTGTGGAGTGATCAATGTGCAAAGAGATTCGTTGAGTCAAGAAATTGGGATCCAACTCTGTGCTTTTTTCAACGTTTTCATCTCTGTTCACCAGTTACTCAAACAAATTCATTTTCTTAAATTAAATGAAAATTATTAATACAAAAAACTGGAACAGGTATAGGACCGCGCTAGGACATCATATGAATGGTAACGATTTTCCCGTCTCGTGTGTACCATACACCGTGGATCCTATATCCAATTTACTATATAGCGGTTTGTCGTCTTGTATTTACCTGGCTTTATGTCTCGTGAATTATTACAATACTTGGTTCTCTGTTGCTAACGCGCGGTAACAGAACGTAGATTTTTTTTTTAATTTTAATATTTAATTTTCTTGTTCGCTGTCGCAATGTATAAACGAGTACGAGTGTTGCGAGAGGAAAAAAAATATTCGAGAAAATTATGATTATGGTAATGAGATGAATAGTCGAAATGTTACTTTAAGGAAAATTTAATACAGAAAAAATGGGAAAAACATTCGCGGATGGTGTAGTTAGGTATAGGGACTGAGGAGGAATAAGATTTTGCGGAATTATACTGCACAGAATTTCACTCTTTAAATGTATTAAGATAATTAGGTTGGCACGTTGCCTGTTTAAATTTTAGCTATTTCAGTAACCAATCGAATCTGTCCAATCCACTATGAGATGTAAACTACGTTGTCGTTACACTGATGAGTACTATATGGGTATTATGTTTGTATCTTATGCTACCAAGTAACTCAAATGTGAGAACGACAATAGAGGCATACGTTACCTCGCCTAGCCATGTACTTCAAACTTAATGTTAGTGGAGCTTGATTTGACTGTTAGTGGAGCTTGATTAGCCGTAAACGGCCCTTACCGCGTCTCAACTGAGACCTTACGAACCAATTTTAACGATTAGTGCACATTGTAGGTGGTCAAGCCAACGAATATTTTTACACACAACCGCATTTTATGTCATCCGGTGGCATGTTAATTTTTGGTCAACGGCGAGAATCAAACTCGAGACCGCAGTGTGATGAAAAACTCTCTTAACCATTAAGCTACAATGACGAAATAATTGATTAAAATAATTCTTTTTATACAATAATTCATTCAACTATGTTGCATAGATTCCAATCTAAATATAACTTTGCTATGGGTCAGCTAAAAGGGACATTCTTTTCTACATTGCTCGTAAACACCAATGGTGAACTTTACCAATGAAAACCAACTCTACAAATAGTACGTCACTTTGTCAAGCATTTTTGCTAGAAAATATTTCTTATTATGTTGAAGTTGCTTTAGATCTCCAAAGCTGTAACAAAGTATCAACTGGCCTTCTGCTCAAATTTAGACAAGAGGATGTATGTTGTCCTGGTTCAGAAACCTTGAGTCAACGTTGACTTTATAATGGGACACACCACTCCATATTAATGCTTACATAGAGATACCGCGGAGAATGATTAACTCTCTTTAACACCTCGTTAGGTATATTTCCGGCTTCGCTGGTGGTAGAAAGAACTGCAAAACACACGTTCGGAATGTATAGGAAGCTTTTCATAACTGCTATGCAAACAAAGGCTATTGCTGACTAGAACTGCTACAAAATGTCCTCAGAACGTAATACGAATTAAGAAGTTTGTAGGATATTTTGCGTTATAAATTAAACGTATATACGACGGAGCTTACTAAGTAAAAACAAGTACTATGACTTGGTCCTCTCACTCCGAGCTATCTCCAATGACCGGATAGAACCTAAACTTTAGGTAGCAAAGAACTATTAGAAAGTACTCCCGTTCTACTACTAGAAATAAATTGCACAGTAAAGCTTTAAGAATAATAGAGCTGCATGTCTCCCAAGTAGAATAATAAATTTAAGCAGCATCCTGTAGATTATAAACATCAGTAAGACCTGATGAAAATATTCGAAAGGTTGTACCTTTCTGAAGATACTTTGTGAGCCTATTAGCAATAACTTTAATGTTTGACGAAAGTGGAGTCACTCGTAAACGACCACTCGATAGATCAAACGCTTAAATGCAGGATTGCTACAGCTAGGTATGTATTAGTCGTCTGCTAGCATAAACTATTTGTTAGTGGAGACAAATCGCAAGATGAGGTATTTTGTCCTCATCTCTTTAACTTCGTGATTATAATGACCTGTTACTGAACTCGTGGGATAGGGTTTCAGGAAATCATGGATGGACCACTGAAATCTGAGCTGACTGGTTCACTTGGCAGTATAAACTTGATTGTTTTGGCCCTAATTTTTTTAAAGGCTACAGACTTGAACTTCACTGACTAAGTGAAGTATACATTAATCTTATCTTGGACATCAAACTAGAATCCGGAAAGTAATATACTAGGAAGGGTAAAGAAATCCACTTAAGTGCTTTTTGCCTGTAACAACACCTTTATAGAAAAGATGGAGACTTCAATCATTATAGGTATACTATTGTAGGTGATTGCTCTTTGGTGGTGAGCTATAAAAACACTTAGGAGCTCTTCTATCTAATTAGGTTCATTAGGTATAACCCATCTCTCTATGGATCTGCATAAATCGGTTTCAAGGTAACATATTTTTTGGATGCGGTGTTTCTATAAGACTGAACTATTTACGGTAATGGAAGCAAGTCTACTTAGGATATTTCAATTTTTACGCAGCTGTTCAAATACTACAAAAATTCTTTTTTATTTCGAAAGTAGTTCAGAATTATCTTTCCTTTATAAATGAGATATAGCAAGTTAATGCAACGTCCAAGTGATATAAGTGCCAGAACATCTCAATGTGACGGTAAATATAAAAGCACATGAACTGCCTCGTCAGGAAACTAGCTACCCAATTGTACCAAGGGTGTTTTGTGCTTTAGGAGAAAATTAAGAGTCACAGTCTTCCTACACATATGAATACTGTCACATGATGGGTGGTTAAAGCTGTGGGAATTGGAGCGGGAGGAACCGGGTTCGAATCCCGATTCGGGATTGAAAAGATGCAAAAGGGGTTTTCACCTTCGATCGTTTGGGCGGTGCGGTCAGTGGTGTAAAAATGAACATAATTGGATCCTCTGTCGTGTCTAGAATCCATGGGCCGACCCATCTTCCATGTCAGTACTATAACATAACATAACATATACCCAAGTCTGATACATCTAGATCGTGTTTCTTGAATGACCTGATTTTATCAGTGTAGTGGAATTCAGAGGTATTCTATGCTTCATTCACAGCTGAAGAAGTTTCGATGAGAAGGCCAGAGAAACGTTTTAAAGTCATAGTGTGATGCACCATTATGTAAATACGAGTATGTTCAGTTCAATCACGATAACCTAGCTTAACCTGCAAAAATTGGTTCCTGACATTGATCGTGTTAATGTTTTTATTTTATATTTTATTACTATGCAATCTGTTTTGGGGCTCAAGGCACTCCCAAATCTTTCGCGGTTCGCTTATTTACTTCTTTACTTAACGCTTTGCAGCCAAATCGAGGACGTACGGCTAGAGGTCCGATTTACCTAACCATCTGCACATTGCAGAGTTCCATGCCAACCTATATAGTACTGACATGGAAGATGAGTCGGCTCATGAGTTTTGCACTCCAACAGGGGGTGATAGTTGTATTCCTTCACATCACAGATCGTAATCTCATGGTGGAAAATCCCTTTTGCATCCTGCACCTATCGGGTACTGTGTTAATTGTGCATAATAATACACGATTCGATTACTGTACTATTCGTTTCCAGACCATCGTTTGTTTTCTCAATTTCAATTTGGCCTGCGGATTTCATCCTATAACTCGATTTCTTTTTTATCACTGGGTTCTGATATACTAAACACACGTATATTTTGTATGTTGCGTCCTGATATTTTGTAGGAGGAACAAATTTATTGTTTCGAAGTACGTGATCTGACAGTTGGTGAAGACCAAATGTATTTATGTAAAGGGTGTTCGTTTAGAGGTTCATAACTTTGAGTTGGCAACACTGCTTTGTTTGACAACCCATTTAATAGCTGATAGAGGCTTTTTGTTAAGTAGAAAACCCCTTGCAAATTGTTGACATTTTTTATCGAAATAATGATTCTGTTCGTCAAACTTATGCATTTCGTCCATTTTATGGCGTACATAATCGTGCTTCAGAGAGACTAATTTGAATAACAATAGACCTTTCGGGCCACGTTTACTATAAGTGATAATGTGCATATCGTGACAGGCCAATGCACACCGAAGAAGCTTAAGCCATTGTTCAGAAAAGCATTGAAGAAGATAAACTTCAATTAATTAAAGCCAAACGACCATCGTACGCGCCAAAAATGCGGCGAATCGGTTGAAGCACAAATTGATATTGATGTTAAATTACCATTCTAAATTTTGTTCCCTGATGAAGCCAATTGGAGTGAGAATAATCCACAAGCTTTTGTCGAAACACCGTTATATCCACCGAAAATTACCGTCTGGTAGCTTTTTGGGCTTCTGAACCATTGGTCCATTTTTCTTCAAAAATAATGATGGTTAGAATATACTTGTCTATGATGAGCGATAGAGGGACAGGGACATGATTAGACATTTTTTCGTACTACGATTATCTCGCGTATTGTTCCAAATAATTAATTCACTGCCTATATCGTGTAATATATATAACCCGATTTGATTATTTTATTTGGGGTTATGTAAAGTCACATGTCTACGTCGATAATTAATCAAACACCTGGCAATTAACATTCGAAGAGTGATTGGCGTAGTTATTGGCGTAATACGGCCGCTGCAAAAAATTTATGAAAATTGGTATTCCAGATTGCGCTAGATGACTTGTAACAGAACGTTCGACGAGCCTACCTCTATTGTCAGTTCATGTTGCTGCCACCACACGTTTCCCTATTATTGATAAAATCTCACTATTTTCTGTTCCCTACGATAAATGGCGGATTTTGTTTTTTTGTTTTTTTGTTCAATTGAACTTTTTGACTTTTACCATTCTATTCTGGTCCAACTGAGAATAAAACACCGAGGCCCTTAGGCTTTGTACCTATAGGCAGTTGAACTATGGCGTATTGTTTTAAATTTTTGTTTTAACCGAGACCTTCCGAGAGACACATCCAATTCCGGGACTTAAGATAAATTATGTAAATCAATCACTGTTCCAGATATTTTTCCAGGTTTTGCGAAACAAAGCTCTCCAGATTAAAGTTATACGAAATGTAACGGTATATATACGCGCGTATTCATTTCATATATAATTCGAGAATTTAGAATCGTAAACATTTTCCGCACAATAATCCTCACATCATAATTTTTTATTAGCGAACAAAATTATAATTTTGATTAAAAAACAAAAGAATAAAAGTATAAAATTTTTTTGGTGGAAATTTGGAAAATTAAATTTTTTTTTTGTTATTTCACGGTATAGAGTGTCACATAATAAGGAAAATTATGTTGTTACAGTTTTTATTGTTAAAATGCGTTTTTCATAATTTTTTTTTATTTTTTTTAATTTACATGGATTATCCATAATTTATTTATTTTTCCATATTTTTGTTTTTCCTTTGTTTTGTTGATATTGTTGTTATGTTATTGTGCGGGAACATATACACACACCACCCATACATTCTAACCGTGGAGAAAAACTGTATCCTCTTAATTTTCCTTGTTCTAAATAATTTTCCTTGTAAAATTTTCTACTTTATACGTAAGGCTGGTGGCTTGGTTCGTGTTGTTGTTGTTGTTTTATGAAAATTTATTATTACATTTCACGTAATTTTTTTTCCATTGTCGGATGTACATTGTTTTGTTTATTTTGTTATAAGGAAAATATAATTTTCCTGTTGTTATGCTATGTTATCTCATCTGGGTGGGTGTGTGTGTATATATATGATCTTGTTACGTATTACGCGCGCCAACGGAACGAACACAGTAAAAAATAAAATTTAATCAACAATTTCCTAAGTTTATTGTTTTTCAACAGAATAAAAATAAAACTGGAAAATTTTAAATAAATACAAGAAAATTAAATTAAAATTATTATTTTTATTTTGTGCGGGTTTTGGGAACCAAATTTGCGCGCCGCGGTAAATATAAGAGAATTGAGTGATTTGATGTACATATATATGTAACAAAATTATGTACAGTGGCTGAAAGCTTTAAGCTTTTTTATGAAGAAACTCTATTCATCATTTGTCTACTCATGACATCAATAATGGTAAAATGTGCAAAACGACATAATCATCTACTCATAGGAAGCAGTAAACCTTAATACAAAGGTATACATAAATCGACCAGGACTAAAATGAAGGAAATTCGGCTCAATCTTTCTTCAAATAGCAAAACTAGTACCATCGATTAAATACAGAATGTCCACGGTACAACATGTTGCCAGTCTATAAGAGAAACACTTGATAAAACATGAAGAGAACTGATACCAATACCCCCCAATAGAGTCATGTGGTCGAGTTTGGTGGATGAAAATAGGCATCTTAATAGGATAGTATGTGCGAGTTAGTGTTTGGCACTTACCATAAACCAACAGGTTTGCTATGCATATCATGGGATCAATCATCAATCACTAGCCAATTTGAAAACCACGACTTATTCGATAATATATCTTCATCAAAGGTTAAAATTGGAAGTACTAGCCCTAAATTGCAAAAAAGGGAGGAAACAAAAAAAATTGAAAATGATGCTTTATTGGAAAATTAGATACAATATGTATAGCCCAATCAAACGTCCAGACTTGCTTTCTGCAGAAATAAGCGCTAGATAAACTGGTAGACTTTTAGTTTAGCTCTTGTCTATAAATAAAACGCCCTTCTAGTCCTGGGTATCAACTTTGCAGTAATGACGAACGCTATATATTCCTATATTAAGAAAAGCTCAACCGTCATGAAATGTCTCAAGCCACAATAGGGTACAACTGATGGTACCCTACTAATAAACTGGTTATAATTGTCAAGCAATACTTGTTGGATAGGTTTTACCTCTGCAATATCTTTTAGGGTCACTCCTTAAAAGTTTCCATTTAAAGTCATATACTGATATTGAAGATGCACTCCAACAAAGGGTTAAAGTCGTATTCTTTCACATCACCAAAGCCTTTGCAGAGATCTAAAATAGGTTCCTCCCGCTCAAACTGCAACATAGCTACTAGTATTTCCTGATCTCATAAACGAATTGACTATGTTGGACTGTTATTTGAAGATGTCTATCAAAGCCACAAATATCATTCTAATCATTTACAATACAGTTAATCAAGTAGAGGCATTCATTTGGATCATGGATGAATCATTATATGAGTAATTGGGTCTTTTAAAAAAGTTTCAGGATGGCCATTTAGTATACAAGTATGGTTTGATTGTCCGTCAACTGGATATGGCAAAGCAATGTATTAAATTTGTGCCATCATTACAAGCTGTTCAAAGAAGCTACACCTAACTTTAAACTACAAAAAAATAAACCAGCTCACTTTCAGATTCTATCTTGCAAGCCAATAACTTACTCACGTAACTTTAGTTCATACGACGATATGGTTAGCAGCTTCATTAATGAGCAATATTATTTTTTATGAATTATTCTTGGTTTGGAAGGAAGCCTTTTGATACCTTCAACTATGGACTATTATTGGATAAACTTTATTGTTACGGGCTTAGAGGTCAATGAAGTGAATCTATCAGAAACAATCTCAACCTTCGATTGTATCAAAAGATGGTAATTCCATCGTCGAATGAAGTATGTTTCACAAAGTATTGTACTTAGGCCAATTTATATGCGTATAAATGATAGGGCCCCGGGTTCGAATCACGATAGGGGCAGGATGCAGAAGGTATTTTTCAATATGAGATAACGATCTGTGGTGTGAATGAACACAACTATCGCCCCCTGTTGGAGTGCAGAACTCATGGGCCGACCCATCTTCCCTGTCAGATGGTTAGGAAAATCGGAGCTATAGCCGTACGTCCTCGAATTGACTGTAATAGCGTAAAAGTAAAGTCGTAAATAAGCGAACCGCGAACACGTAGGGAGTGCTTTGAGCCCCAAAACAGATTAGAGATAAAAAAATTAAAAAATTAAAAAAAAGAATCTTTTAAAGTAAAATTAAGTGTTTTTGAGGATTATTGACTTAAGAGTTCTGTATGGTCTTGAAATTGATTGATTTCAACAGGATGACTCTACACCCAAAATAACAGTGTCAACAGATCGACTATCAGCTGTATTGTAATAATATATGTGGGAATCCATTTCAAAGTGGAATGTTATGCGCAATTCCGAGAATTAGGACTGTCAAATAGGGAATTCAAATAACATTTCACCTTAAGATGCTTAAAAGTCAACAGAATGGGCCATTGCATATTCAACCGCGGTATTCATTTGAATGAAATAGTACTATCCGGAATTCGTGTATCTGTTCGTGTTACAAATAAACGCCACTATAAGATGTTCAAATAAGCTTGACCTACATCAAATTTTCAAATAATGTAATCTGCACTACAACATAAGGTATAAGAAATTATTCCAAAAACATTGTAAATATCAAAAACCCATTTCGATCAGCCATTTAAATATCTCTTACATACCGTAGATTAGTCTAATCTTAATCGATTAGTGCTGATTAGCTACAGATAAGATCAGATAGTTGTATTTTTTGAGATGATTCTCACTCGTCATCCCCTTTTAATTGTGTACCAATATCAATCTGTAGTTGACGTCATCAACATTTACTACAAACCCTAATAAATCTTGACTGTTTTGTATTAACGACCACCTACTAATATTTGTTACAGCGCCAACAAAATTTTGATATACGTATACGTCTCCTCTAATTCTTAAGACTATACTGACATGTAGATTGAAACCAAGTTCCATTTGTCATACCAAACCCACTGACATTGCAAGAATCAAAGTGCTTTTTGAACTTTAATCAACTGATACGAGTATTAAATGCTAGTACCCCATATAGTTCCAGCGTTTGCACCACAAACTTCAAGAACATGAAGGAGTGCCCATGCATTTTTAATCTTTTAAATACTGATAGATAGCAAGTTTTATGAGTTGTTGCAAAATATAAGTGTTTCAGGATTTCATGATTACTGCAACTTGTTTTAGAGTTGCAACACTCCCAACATTTGTATAGGTCATTAATACCTGCTAGCCTATAGTGTTGTCCACAAAAGTAAGAAAGTACGGATCAAGGTTCAACAATAGCACTGTTACTCAGCAAAATTGTTGATGACTAAAATTTTGAATTTGAGCCCTTTGTAGTATAAACGCTCCATTGAGGTACTGTAGTCCAAATTCATAAATGCCAATCTTTAATACAACCTTATTGAGTGAATCTATATATATCTACCACTGTTCCTGCACGACTTCTCACATTAAAAAAATGATCTATCCAATTTACTTTATGATCAAGGCATATTCTAATTGGAGATATGATCAAGCAACAACTATTTTCGGACAAGGATGATGAGAAGCAAATTCCATTACACAGCTCTCCCACTGACATTTTTTTACATGAGAGAGATATCTTCAGTCCGGACCCTCTTTAAACAAGCAAGACTTGAACCGAGTTATCTAGTATAAATTGTGCTGCTCATTAGCTCTTGCAATATTCAAGATGAAGTGAAGCACAATTAAATGTAAGACTACTCGCTCTTGAAGTTATTAGACAGTACTAACACTACCCAAGTCCCGGAAAACATCCAAAAATGTTGCAGGGATCAAGATAACTTTATATTCCTATAATAAAATAAGGAATCTTTGTAAATTATTCCGAACAGCACCATGGTATAATAATCGGTTTACAAGTGAGTACATTGCTTTAGTATCGATCTATAAATCATGTTTACTGGCTAGCTTTGTTTCTTCAATGAGTTATGGGACCCATAACACCCATTCACAGTTCTCTTTTAACATCCTTCCTGACACTGGAGCTCTAAATTGAGGACTTACTGATATTAGCCCGATTTCCATCGATCAGTGTTGGTACCATATTTTTTTTCATCCACATCACCGATCGTAATTGGATGAGTCCAAACCCTTGAGAAATCCCAGCCGTATCGAAACCAGGTACAATCTCAAAAATTATTCTCTAATTTTTAACCATACACCGTCATCGGATCAGTTGACCATATATAAAATAACCCAAGTGATTGACTAATTTATAGTGTACTTACCCAAAGCAGAATATAATTATGTGCTGTGGTGTTACGTCACGGTCGGTGTACATCACAATAAAACGATTTTATTAAAAAATAAACGCGCACAGTGTTTGATTACAAAAACTATTTTGACATTTCGAAACGCATATTACAAGTTTATATGTGTTTAAATATAATTTCAATAGTTTTTGGCACATTTTTTAACGTACAACAAACTAAAATACAAAACACAAATTTATTAAACAGTTGTTGGTGGTTTATGATTTTGTGAAACTTTCCCACGCGCATGAGCTTTTTTTTTAACACTGTGTGCGGAGCGAATATTTTTTTTTTGGTTCATACGATTTTTTATGTTTGTCGAAAGACATTTTGTATGTATCTGTGTGTTTGTCTGTATGTGGAGTGTGGAATGGAACCAAAATCCTATTTGGATTGGCGAACGTAACATTATTTTCGGTATATGCTGCTGCTGTTTTTATTTATTTATTTTGTGAATCGATGGGAGGTGAAATTTTATGATTTTCCTATCATATATATGGGAACGTCCAAGCATGGTATTACTTCAATAACACAACAAAAATGCCACCCAATGTTATCAATCCGTGTGTTAACAATATTAATTAGCATAAATTACAAAACATGTAAATATAAACAAATTCACACGTTACTTAAATTATATATATATATATATATATATATATATATATATATATATATATATATATATATATATATATATATATATATATATATATATATATATATATAAAGGTTTATATAACCTTGATTAGGTAAGGCTATGTTACTGTGGCTACCTACGCATATAGTTAGACTAGTATTGGTCAGATAAAACTCAATAAATTTCACTCTTTCTTATCCATTAATCTTAAACTAATTGCATCTTGTGATGCAGCATGAGACACCTCGCACAATACTACTTCCAAGTTGAGAGAGGTAGTTCATCCATAACTACTCAAATAAGGTTGCATCTTCAGAGCTTGTGCTGGAGAGAAACAGATAAAATTGCCCACCGTCTTCTCTTTCTCCACGACCTGACAGCTTTGCTGTATAATTCAAGGATCCTTGCCAGATTCAAAACCAAATGTAACCAAACGAACAATCTTATCAGAGGCATAAAAACTTTTCGATCCACTAGGATGGTTAGCACCAGTGGTCATCCAGGCATAAATCTTGCAGCAAAATTTTTGCCTGAATGACTACTGGTGCTAACCATCCTAGTGGATCGAAAAGTTTTGACGCCTCTGATAAGATTGTTCGTTTGGTTACAGTTGGTTTTGAATCTGGCAAGGACACCTTGAATTGAAAGGTATTTGTTGAAGAGTTCCAGAATAGTCCAAGTGTTTTTACCGTATCATTAAATTCTATTGCATGAAGTCCAGGTTCTCTCAGATTTTCAGGAAGCTCTTCTAGTATCGCCTTTTCGTTGCTGGTCCACTTTCGGAGATTAAAGCCTCCACCGGAAAGAAGGTTTCGTAATTCCTTCTGTGCAGCTATTGCTTCTGCTATTGTGTTAGCTCCAGAAAGAAGATTATAGACATATAAGTCGTTTTGAACGAACTTTGACGCAATTGGATATTTTGAGGCATCAAC
Source organism: Tipula lateralis (assembly GCA_963932295.1). Classification (NCBI taxonomy): domain Eukaryota; kingdom Metazoa; phylum Arthropoda; class Insecta; order Diptera; family Tipulidae; genus Tipula; species Tipula lateralis. The sequence continues at coordinate 17,958,769 of OZ010738.1, read as the reverse complement.
AATAGCTAATTGTTGCAAGGTTTTGGTAGACAAATAAGTAGCAGAAGCTGTCCCATAGGTGACGGTTTTTAATCAGTAGCTGTTCATTGGTTTATTTGGATCTGACCGCCAGAGGATTAGTTGAAAGTCTTGATCTTTGCTGTCCATTTTGATTCGTCTGAACATTTTCTCAATGTCTGTTTCTTCCATCTGACTAGTATTGCGGTTAGATTGTTTTTCAGCGTTTGACCTACATGCATAGTTTCATTTAGTGATATGCCTGTTGTTGTTTTGCAGGCCGCGTCGAAAACTACCTTTAATCTCGTTGTGGTGCTGTCCTCTTTTATGACAGAATGATTTGACATGTAGTAGATTTGGGAAGCTTCTGTTTTACGATCATTCTTAATAAGCTCCAAATGGTTAAGCTGGATGTACTCGTTCATGAATTTGTGGTATTGAATTTTAAAGTTCTCATCATTTTTGAATCTCTTTTCAATCTGGAGCAATCTATAGCTGCTGCTTTTCTTTTAGACTCTCCTATTCCTACTTCTTTGAATTTGTTGTTGTTAAATGGAATCCGAACTTCATATTGTCCATTTTCTAAACGTATGTGTGTTGTTTCATATAGTGCTCTTCACATTCGATTTCTTCAGTTGTTAAGTTTCGTTCCGGATGTAGTTCATCGGCTTCTCAACACTGTTTTAGTTGCTTGCCTATATATCTGCTATCGTGACGTGGCTGTAAAATCGAGTGATTGGTGTGCTGTCGTTTTGAGTATCCATCCTAATTCTGACCTTTGGGCTATACACTTATGGTATGAATCCCTTTTTATTCCTTCCAACATAATTTCTCCATATATATCAGCGCCTATGAGAAGGTCAATAGGACCAGGAGTGTCGAAAGTAGGGTCAGCTATTATTATATATTCTTCTGTGGATCGCTGTGCAATCCCAATAGGTTTTTTTCTGGAAGATGATTTAGTAATGGATCTCAGAACCAATGCATTAGCTTGAATCTTGAAGATTGATGGAAACCTTGGACCTGATTCTTGACGTGTAGAAATGTGTGGTGTCTTCCTTTGCATAGATAAAACAATTTATTTTACCGCCGCAACTTGTTGTCGTATGGTTTTGGCTGAGACAATTTCTGCACAAATTATGCAGCATAACCATCTGATTCCTTTCGGAGATGCTTAGATCTTTGAAACGTGGGCATGAGTCGATTCTGTGGCCTTTCTGACTACATATGCAAATATAATTTGGTTGCGTAGCAGCTATGAACGCTTGTTTAAGTGGTTGTGGTTGAATTTTCACTTGTTGAGTTGATTTATTTGACTTGGTGTTTATACCCAAAGATTGGAAGCGTTTTTCTAGGAATTTCAAAAATTGGCTTGTTTTCAGTTCTAATTCCTGTATTCCTGATAGCGTATAGGCACTCAGTTGCTGTATCGTGTAGACTTTTAATTGCAGCCGCGGATTCTGTGTTACTGGTGTGTTGATTCAATAAAGTGTTTAACAGATTAGATACCAGTAACCTCTTGTTGTTGAAACGGCTTTCCAGAATCTCCCAACCTGTATCGTAGTTGTCTCCAGTGGGTTCCAAATGGTTTAATAATTTTCCAGCTGATCCTCCCACGTGACTTTTTATTTTGTGCGTCTTGGTTAACTTGTTGTTGTCATGAACTAACCGTTTGAACGTGTCATAATAACCCACCCATTACATGTAGTCTCCATGAAAATGTGGGATTTCTACTGGTGATAGACGAATTTTAAGTGGCTTCACTTCACCCTGTTCTTCTTCCAACAATGTTGTTAATTGTATTACTAACTTTTCGTATTGCTCGTTTAAGTTTTGATAGTGTTGGTCTATGAAATATTTTAGGTTAGCTTCCTGTTCTTCGGAGATTTCTATGCAAATTTGTTCATGAAGGTCCATGATCTGCATCATCATCCTCTCCATGTTGTTTGTTTAATTTTAAATGCTGGTCTGGATCTGTTGTTGTTTTCCAGTATCTCCTCAGCCAGTCGCATTTCCCTGTATAACTTGTTGTTTTAATCGTTGGGTGGTTTTTAGAGTTTCGCTGAATTCACTGTTTGATCCAACCTTTGTTGCCTCTGGTATTTGTCTCGACCGAAATGCGCTTGTTGTTGCCTCTTGATTATCTATGCCGTTGTAATTGGCTTCCTCAGTGATTTTTTTTATTTCATCTGATGTTGAAGTTGGTGAAGGTGTCAATAACGGTCCGTTTAGACGTTGGCGCATATCTTCAATGTTTTTCGTGAAGATTTCGAACACATTTAGTCTGTCCTTGAAGTACTGGTTTGTTAGTTTGAGTGGTGGATGGAACTCTCTGATTTTATTATCGACATCCACATACTTATTGTATAACTTCTTGAACAACGTTATTTTGTTTTCTAAATAGCTCTTTGTTTTCCGCGCTGTTCCATCTTTCTTGTAGTTACAGATGAACTGCTCGATCTCTTCCGCTTTTTCCATGTTGTTGCTGATGATTTTCTCGGTGTGGAATCTGACTGCTGATTTTATTTTAGCCGGTTGTTGTTTGGCGTTTAACTTTGCCGGTTGTTGTTGGGCGTATGTTTTTAAATATGTACCAATTGTGTTTTAATGGCTCGAAGGACCATTGGTAGTCAGCTGTTGCTATTATGACTAAGCATCCGGCTCGAAGGACCACTGTTAGATATCGCCTCAGCTAATATCTATTTTTATTTTAATTATTCTGAGCTTACCACGGATGGGGACTAATACCAGAATGAAATTAATTTGAGCACGGTTTAAACGATACTTTATAATGTTGATGAATCAACACCATTGCCATTTTTATAGAAACAAAATCAAAACCTTGGCATCATTAAGGAACTCTATAAGAAGCTTTCATAATGAAAAGAATACCGAAATTTATAAATAATTTGGAGAGCATTCCAGTGACATCTGATCTTATGATTAACTGAAGTCGCAGTTAAAATTTCATAATGCTTTCTAATTTCACTAATCAATCATCTATAGTAAACCCATCTAAGTTAGAGTATCTACATCTGTTAGGCCTGACTCTGGACAGAATAATGGATATGTGTTGTGCATAGCTTTGAATATAATTGATATATGATGGGTTGGGCTATATATGTGTTGCGCGCAACCTATCATTTATTTGAATCGGTACAGATTCTTTCTTAATTAAGCCAGTATCATGAATAATATACATTTTGGTTATATTTGCTTTTATTCTTAGTGTTAATACACTGTATTCATATGGTTTAGTTAAGAAAATTTGTGTAAAACTGCACACCGATGGACCAGGGTCATCTAAAATAAAAAAAATGATGTAAAGACATAAATGATGTTTATATCTTTCAACTCTTTATTAAGGTAATCTATCTAAAGGTAGTCAAGTTGCCACATATATCATAGGCTGTCAGTTTATCGTAAACCGGGTGAATGTAGAACTACAATATTTTGAATACTTGGTGCAGCAATTGATTTACTATACAAGGAAAATTGTATGAAACCCATTAATCATAAAAGAACTGATCCATTAGAATTCCTCCTGATGAATTGCTAAATTCTGTAAACATATAGGTATACAGCTGCAATCGAAAACTGATCAATATAGTAATTTCTTCCTTCTTTTCCCGCAAAGATACGCAAAGTGATGCGTTCCAACAACGCCTATAAAAGAAACTTAGCAGCATATTTTACTTTTTCCGTCATCAGTGTGTTCATCTTTGCTCTGTTACTGAACATTTGGACTCACTGAAAGGATATCACAAAACAACACGACAGAATATCAATCTGCTGGCGTCACGGAAGGATTAAAAACCCTCATAACATGTAATCCTCGTTTATTCCATCCCACAAAAAACAATTTCAACCTTACGGTTTCATCTTTGGTATGTGAAAAATCCTCGGGTTGTTGATAATATTATATCTCCCGAAAATGATTTTCCAAATTTTTGGCTGTCCTCATTTTCAATCCACGGCAGTCTTCATGAATCAACTCCCACTACTTGATTGAGACACAGTTTTAGCAGATTTAGATTTTCAGATATGGCTTAAAATCTACAATAAAGCATCATATATCTGGTAACTAAGACTGTTCATTACATTTCTGACTAAATTGTCATTTCATTAATATTTTTTGTACCTCTCTTGTTGCTGTTTTGCAGATTTTGGGTTTTAAAACACAAGTAAGGGCATTAAATTGGTAAGATAGAAGCTATTCGTACTTATTTGAAGGTTGCTTTTCTCAAAATATCCAGAGGAACCTGTAAATGATTCTCCAAGTCTGTTCAGAGACGTAAAAGCACCTCATAGACCAATACGCTCAAAAAAATTACCTGCATCAATCACAACTAAACAGTAACATCATGATTACACATTTCCAATCTACAAATTGCTGATATTAAGATTTTGACAAGATTCTAGTTTTGTGCGATTTTTGCAGCTTAACGTTACCAACTAAAAATAGTAGGATAATAACTCACAGTTTAGGGTTGGAATAATTATAGCGAATCAAACTTCATCAACTATGAGGAGATCTAGCCAGAATGGCTTAACAAGTCGTCCAACATCAGTTGGATACATCATCGGACTATTGGAGCTTATTTTGCTCATTATCACGACCGATTGTATAGTCGTTTGTACCTTTGTGATTAAGAGAGATTCTCATCACGCCACGGTCCTGAACTCGATTCTCATGGGCTAGGATGACATAAAAAGCGATTTTGTGTAAGGACATATAACCTTATAGGTTGACCACCTACGGTATGTTTTAATAGTTGAAATGATCTCATTGCTTTTTTTCAATTATGGTTTCAAAACTCTACGTTTTATGCCGATGGCACCCGACTTTTGGCGCAATATGAATAAAGTTCAGCCGCAATGGAAACTATCGACAAAAGAGTGTGTATGTGTCAGCAAAGACGTGAAGCTTATAAAAGTGCCAGGTAACCACTGAATATCCAGTAGTAGAGATTCAGTTGAATCAACGATTTTACTTAAGCTTTTGACGTATTACTTCGAATGTCACCCTGCGAAACATTTTTTATCGATTTCAATAAACTAACCGATGGAGGTTGTGATCACGAGTTAACTCTTCATTATAATAAATAATATATGGCTTAAAGGATGTAATCGGCCAGAAGCGCGATATCACGTAAGAAATATTTTTACCAAGTTTAACTGAGTGGTATAGTAACTATATAATCTGACATTGAACAACGTAACCGTTGCACTTCTTCTGGACTTTACATATCATCTTACTGGTAACTGAACATTTACTATACTAGGTTAAGTACCATCCTAGAGGATTCATGCGATTTCGAAAAACAGGTATCATAACACATTTTAGAATGTTTGAGCTTTGTAGAAAGACATTTAAGGTTCAGGAATGTCAGCCAATCGCTTCCGCGATTAATACATGCAATTAAGGCATTTAATTTGTTCAAGTTTGTCAGAATTCGGTTTTGTCATTAACAAAAGTAAATAAAAAAATTTCTTGATCAGGTAAATAGACCCGATAGATTAGAGGTATTTGCTGATTATATATTACCTAATAATGCACTGAAACGATTTTCCTTATCTTCCCATCCGAAGTTGAAACGATTTCCATCATTCTTCAACTCATGTCACCTTTGCATGAAAATGAATCTGATCAAAAATACTCCATAAAATTTCATCTTACCCGCATTTTCAATATATTTTGATGCCAGAAATATACGTTCTCATCACTTCTTCAAATATGAGGTTACCACAACTGATATCAATTGCGTCTAGTCTCTAACAATAGATAGAGATCAGATCCATTGATTACAGTATGATTCCAACTGACGGAATCAAGTTCAGGGTTTTCCCTTTTTCTAAGGATGTATTCCAACATGAGATTAAAAAGTACCGGAGACAGCGCATCTCTCTGTTGAATATGTATATATCGGTATGGCTATATATATAAATATATATATATATATATATATATATATATATATATATATATATATATATATATATATATATATATATATATATATAAAGTCATACTACAAAAGCTAGTTAGGTACAGGTGGCCCCTTCGGATACTAAGAGTAGTGTCGGTGAGTTAAGATTTAACAGATTATAATCATTCTTATCCATTAATCTAAGGCTTTCCTTGCAGCATTGCACAGTACTAAGCGTACTAAGCTTAGAGAAGCAGTTCATCTCGGAACTGCTCATTTACACATTTTGTGAGCTAGTGCTAGGCAAGAGCAGAGAAAATTGGCCATTGTCTTATAATTCTTTTCTACCTTATGGCTCTTGCAGACATCATTTTTATAGCACTACATATAATAAGAGATTGATGTATGCCTTGTGTAAAAAAAAAATGAAAACATCATTAAGACTTGACATCATTAAGGAACTCTTAAAAGAGCTTTCATACCAAAAAGTTTAAAATATTTTGATAGCTTTCCGGTGACATGATTTACTGAATTCGCAGTCAAAATTTCATGACGCTTCCCCATTGCATTTACTATTCTCTACTAGTAAACCCATCTAGGTTAGAGTATCTACATCTGTTAGGCTTGACTCTGAACAGAATATAGTGGATAAATATTGTACACATCTAAGTTTGAATAAAATTGATATATAATGAATTGGGCCATATAAGTTAAGCGCAACCCATCATACATCAATTTGAAAAGGTACAAATTTTCAGCAACACTTATATCTGAGATTAATGGTACATTATACTGGCTGAAATTAATAAATTTGTGTAAAACTAGTGGACCAGGGTCATCTAAAGTACAGGAAAATAATGTAATGTCACAAATAGTAATGTCTGTTTCTCAGTTTACCCCGGTGAATGTCAAACTACGATATTTTGAGTACTTAATGCAGCATTTACTATACCAGGAAAGTTGCATAGAACCCATAAATGACAAAAGATTTTATATGTTGGAGTTCAACATAATCCTAACGAATTGCCATTGAGATATAAAAAAAGATACAGCTATAATAGAAAACTGATCAATATGTGATTTCATCCTCCATTTGAAAGTCTTGTCGTAAACAATTCGAAATAATATGAAAATGCTGAAAGCACGGAATGGAGGAAAAACGGAGGATTCAAACCCGTCGTAACATGTAGTCCTTTTTTATTCCAATCTACAAAAAACAATTCCACGGCTTTATCTTTGCTCCATTCCACTATGTGAATAATGTCTTATTTCCACAAAATGATTTTCCTAGTTTTTGGCTGTCCTCGTTATCGAGACATGTTTGTCATCATAAATCATGTCTTACTACTTCACTGTCACATATTTTCAGTAGATCTACATAGATGTTCAGATATGGCTTCGAAAATCTCGGGAAAAGGAATATTGTTGAAAGCTTCATATACATATCTGCTGCCCTCTGTTAGCTAACACTGTTTGTCACATTGCTGACTGAATTGTGGCTACCGATTATCTAATCTTTTTCGCACATTTTGTGTTTTAAAAAACTAGTACGAGCATTAAATTGATAAGATAGAAGCTGCTCGAACTTAGTGGTTGTTCATTCTCTCTGAAAATCCAGCCCACTATGAAATGCTACAGTTCTAAAAACATGAGATTGTTTCTTCCAGGTCATTTTAGAGTCGTAAGAGTAATACCGCCATCAACTCCATGAAACAGTAACATGGTTTTATATTTCAAGTCTACAAATTGCTCTGATAGTAAGAATTTGAAAAGATTTTAATTTTCTTACCAGCCTATAATTTTTGTAATAACTGACAGTTATTAGGGTTGTTACAAGTGAAGCACATCCGATTAGTGATTTAACTCGATCAACTATGAAGAGATCAACTAAAAATAAAAGAGAGAATATAGTCTCTCTGGTTTAGTGAGCTAAGTGACTCTAGCCAGGAGAACTTAACAAGTCATTCAACATCAGTGGGAGACATCATCGGACTATAACAATTAATTTTTAAGTGTGTGAACTTATCCCAGGATCTCATCCCAGAAAAAATTAAATGTTCATCAGGTAATACTAATTTCATCCCATCCCAAGATTTTTCAAAATCATCCCAGAAAATTGTGTATTTTTTCGAAATCGGGCAATAAGTACTCAAGATCAAATAAGTTTTTACCTTCTATAAAAAAACTGACAAATCTAAGCTTTTGGCGTATTAGGTCGAATGTCTCCCTGCGCAACATTTTTTATCGATTTCAATAGACTAACTCCATAATAGACTGTAAACGGCCATAACCGCGATATCTCCTAAGGAATATTTATACCAAATAAAACCACGTGGTCTAGTAACTATAGAATCTGCCATCATTTCTAAAAATAGGCACCGTAACACATTTTAGGTTGTTCGAGTTTTGTAGAGAGACTTTTAGGACTCAGAAATGTCGCAGAATCGTTTCGGCGGAAAATGCACACAAAGTATTTCCGAACAATTACTATTCTGTTCTAGTGGTACACAACGTAAGGCATTCAATTTGTTAAAGTTTGTCAGAATTCGGTTTTGTCATTAACAAAAGTAAATAAATAAATTTCTTGGTCATGTACATATTTAGTTTGAAAAGGCTTTAACCTAGACTCGATCGAGTAGAGGTAATTGCATAAATCCAAATTACCTAATAATGTACTGAAGTTGAAACGATTTCCCATTCCTCTATTTCTTCAACTCATCTCATCCATGCATGATAGTGGATCTGAGCAAAAGTACTCTCTATAACATTTCATGTTACCCGCACTTTCAACATGTTTTGATTTCAGAAGTGGATGTAGACGATAAAGACACAGATCTCGATGATACACAGAGCCAGAGCCTAAGCCCGACTTTTGAAACTCATCACTTCTTCAAATTTGAGGTTACTACTACTGAAATCAATTTCGTCTTTTGCATCGATATCAACAGAGATCAGATCCGTAGATTCCAGAATGGCTCCAACGTTGATGGGATTGCAGAATCATGTTATCTTGAGGTGTTTCACATTTTTTGTAAGGATGTATTCCAACATGTGATTAAAAAGTATCGGAGGCGGCGCATCTTTTTGTTGAACACCAGAACTTATTGCAAAAGTTCTCGATAGCCTGTTCTCAACTTGTAAATCACGAGATTTTTCATATAGTAAATCATCGATAGCTAAAAACTGAATCAGTGCCGAATTACATTCGGCAGAGGAGTAATTTTTCCTCATATTATCTGCGACAGTAACTTTTTATTCGAAGATTAGGTATAATGTGGCCAAAGCCATTGTTCCGGCATTTCACCATATACCAATCGAATAAGGTCGAAAAAAAGCTCGACAAGGATTTCAGATGAACAGTTTTTTTATAATCTTTGAATGGCCTTAGGTGATACCGCATTTGTATTTGAGAGTATTCAATTAAAGCTTGTGGCATATCGAAATGTTAGAAAAATAATTACGCCATATATCGAGAAACCAAATCGAAGTCTTATAGTCTTAGTTTTCCACTGTTCACACTTCTACTGTCAACGTCGTTTAGTTGACTCGCGTTACAGTACTAAAGCAAGAGCCGCGTTCCTCAAGAATCGCGTTGGGTTCGACCCAAACAAAGTTGACTGTATCAAACTGGTAATTAGATCACAAAATGGCATTGTAACAAGATCTAGATCCCTTGCGATACATTATTACCGCAAAATATATTCCATCTCCCAAATCGTTTGTCAACACATCCGAAACAATGCATTCCCACAAAACATGAAACCAAATTTGATAAATCACCACCTCTAGCATTATACATTCAGATATATAAATTAAGTATATAAGAGTCGCACACCACAAGTCCACCATCATCGCACCATTCTTCATTCGTGCCGTCTTAATTTTATTTCATCGTCATTCTTATTCATTTCAAATGTATATCGCGCATTAATCAAAACTCAACATTGTAATGTATAGCCGCGCTAGACATACACACACACACATTATATTTAATTACACAATAGAACCATTAGAAACATAAAATGAGCATATATATGTATACGAGTGTATATCCATGAATCTACAAGAACGCATATAAGAATTCGTAATTAAAATGTCTCGATTGCATGCGAACAAATAATTTCGGAAGTTGCGGGAATTGTTGAATTTCCAAAAATCATTACAACAGAATAACTATTACAACAGGCAATGTTGTGTATTTGTTTACATGAAACTACTGTTCGTTGTTGTAACTGATAAATAATTTATTAGATTTTGGTGTGATTATGTGTTCTTGAAGTTTTCTTTGTTGTTGGTTTTACGACCCGCAATGAAATTTGGCACCTACGTCACCGACATCAACACAATAAGAATGACGATTGGTGTGAGTTGGAAGAAACACTGTATATAGCTTATATATACAATACAATGTTGATGGTGCAATGATTTATGTGTGGATCGGCGGCTATATACTCGAGTAATTTACCATTCTTCAAATCTTCAACATCTCATCAAAATGAAAAATAAAAGCAAAATATCGTCAAACAATAGCAATCCAAACCATTTCACAATTTGATTGTTAAAAATATTACAATCGGCAATACGGCATCAAACGAATTCGGTTCCTTTTGGTCTAGAGTATAGAAAGGGTTTTCCAATAAGAGGTTTCCTTTTGAATAGCCTGTTATTTGGGCAGCTGCCAATTTTTAAATTTGAAAAGTACAAACTAAGCCATTACTAGAAATGGTACGATACCCGCATCAAGACAGTTTGCAAAACTAGAGCTCTTTTTGGTCGCTATGAAGTGCCTGCTCTCAATAGTGAAACTGGTAGAAAACTTTAAGCTGTTTGGATAAGATAGTGAAGTGAGGAATCGAAACCGTATGCGTCGCTCAAGAAGAACTGAGAATATTGCTACTGTAGTCCGTAGTGTTGCAGCAAACCCAGGTTTGTCGATTCCTCGCCGATCTTTGGAATAAGACATTCCACAAACGACATTACACCGTATTTTGCGTAAGGATCTTAAGTCTTTAAAAGTTCAGTTAACTATTATTTCTTCGCTGATCCGGATTTTCATCGAAAAATCATCTTGAGTGACGAAGAACATTTTCTCCTCGGAGGCTACATTGGTAAGAAGAATTGTAATATTTGGGGTTTAGAAAATCCAACAATGATTATTGAAAAGTCTCTTCAACGGCGCTACGTGCTACACAAGCAACGAAAAAATCTCACTTTTGCTACTAAAAGTTTGCTGATCGTGTTATTTTCGAAGAGGTGATCACAATTAGCCACGTCATGTGGTTTAACACCATTTGATTTTTTTCTATAGGTTCACGTGAAAGATAAGGTATGTGCCAATGCTCCACAACCGATTGAAAACGAAGTTTGTGAAGTTATCGAGGACATGTATACAATAACATATTATCGAGTCGCAAACGTTCGAATTGATCACAGAAAATTTCATGAAAAGGATTTGATGCTACAAGCCTAGTCGCAAGGCCATTTGACTGAAATCGTTCCATCGATACATTGATTCATTGATTCATTGATTCATTGATCCATTATTCATTGATTCATTGATTCATTGATTCATTGATTCATTGATTTATTGATTCATTGATTCATTGATTCATTGATTCATTGATTCATTGATTCATTGATTCATTGATTCATTGATTCATTGATTCATTGATTCATTGATTCATTGATTCATTGATTCATTGATTCATTGATTTATTGATTCATTGATTCATTGATTCATTGATTCATTGATTCATTGATTCATTGATTCATTGATTCATTGATTCATTGATTCATTGATTCATTGATTCATTGATTCATTGATTCATTGATTCATTGATTCATTGATTCATTGATTCATTGATTCATTGATTCATTGATTCATTGATTCATTGATTCATTGATTCATTGATTCATTGATTCATTGATTCATTGATTCATTGATTCATTGATTCATTGATTCATTGATTCATTGATTCATTGATTCATTGATTCATTGATTCATTGATTCATTGATTCATTGATTCATTGATTCATTGATTCATTGATTCATTGATTCATTGATTCATTGATTCATTGATTCATTGATTCATTGATTCATTGATTCATTGATTCATTGATTCATTGATTCATTGATTCATTGATTCATTGATTCATTGATTCATTGATTCATTGATTCATTGATTCATTGATTCATTGATTCATTGATTCATTGATTCATTGATTCATTGATTCATTGATTCATTGATTCATTGATTCATTGATTCATTGATTCATTGATTCATTGATTCATTGATTCATTGATTCATTGATTCATTGATTCATTGATTCATTGATTCATTGATTCATTGATTCATTGATTCATTGATTCATTGATTCATTGATTCATTGATTCATTGATTCATTGATTCATTGATTCATTGATTCATTGATTCATTGATTCATTGATTCATTGATTCATTGATTCATTGATTCATTGATTCATTGATTCATTGATTCATTGATTCATTGATTCATTGATTCATTGATTCATTGATTCATTGATTCACTGATTCATTGATTCATTGATTTATTGAACAAAATGAAACCTCTCATTGGAAAACCATTTATAAACACCGTAACTATTTTCCACTTAAGACACGAGGCAAGTAAGTTCATACCTTGTATGATTATCTCGCAATTTATGTATCTAAGACAAGTCAACGAAAACAAATCGGTTAATTTATTCGTAATTAAATTGGAACAAACATTGAATATGCATAAAGTCCGCACCAATATAAGATGATTGTCACCCAACACTGTTCGTGTGGTATACATACATACATACAAAACCGAAGACGTTCAAACAAAAAAAAACCCAAAATCAAATCAAATTCGCGGTCATCTCTTTAAGAATTCCGCGATGTCTTTTTATTTATAACTCGTATACATGCAACTCTTAACGACTTGAATTAAAATTCTAGGTGCATACATCGCGCGATACAGCTCTCACAAACAGTAGTTTTATATATGTAAGTATATACGCGTATAACGTTTGTTCGATTCGATATATCGTCCATCATGATGGCTTTAATATATTTTATACTTGTACATACGAACTGTTAAATATATGTCAGTTGTAATTAATGAAAACCAACTGAATGTTTAAGAATCAAACACAATAATCATCAATATTGATTGACCTAGTAACTGGTATTGTGGTGCATATAGTCGCTGCGGGGTAGATAGTTTACCCGTTGATTTTCTTTACACATTTTGGTATGCAAATCGCACCAAAATTTTCGATGATTTTCACAGGGGAAAATTGAAAAACTTTGTGTCGAAAACTCGTTCAATATTATTCACATCATTAGGTCGATATAGACAAATGTTTTTCATGATAATTTTGAATTATGAAAATGGATTATCTCCTAATGTTAATCTTACTTTCGAGGTTACCGAATAATTGTCTGAAATTCCCATGATGTGGTAAATCAAATGTTTGTCTTCATACGGTTTAAGAAATTCCACTGGTTTTGACACTATATAGGATATAGGATATGTATATATAGGATATGTAAGTTGGAAGGAGCTGAGTCCTCCCCATTATTTATACATATATGCTACTAATGAGCTAATAAAAAGCTCATAATTCTGAGATAAGGAGGAGCGGGCAATTTAATACCGTTTACCACTCAAAATTTTCCTTATTATGAATTGAAGACACATATTAAGCTTTGATATATACTAGAAGTTTACTCGGCCCAAAATAAAGCTTGTCTCGCCAAACCCTTGATTTTTGTATGCCAAATACATTAACCTTTCACAGTTCAGAGAACCAAATATTACAACAAAAACTGAATATGATGGTCTGACGAATAAAATACAACTTAGACCTACCTCGATCGAGATTATGGAACCAGGCGACATGAACATGAATGTTATAGGTTCGATATAAGTTGCAAGTCCAAACAAAGATTTGAGGCTAACTTGAAAAAAGTTACATCTCAATAAGCCTTATCGTTAAACAGCGTTAGTCAATTCGAGCAAATTAACGCATAAGGTAACAAAAATATCTAAATCAGGACTATCCAACATTCGAATGTGAATATCATCCACAGAGCTTTTGATTATGACTTAAATGATCCAAAAAGCTCTGCTACTTTTTCATATAAACATCATGAAATGTTATTATTGTTGTTGTATCGGATTTCTCAAGAGATGGGATGGATTCGGAACGAGTAGTTTAACAAACTCCTAAAGATGAGCCACATTTCGGCAGGTAATGAGATTGCTGTCGTTGTCAAGATGGCTCAACAGTGTATATAGACAATAATCAATAAAATCTTCTCGTTCTGTCAAACAAATAATATAAAGAGCCGGTTAACCTATCGAGTCTAAGAGCCAGCATGATTAACTTCATAAAATGAGCTGAAAAGATCTACTCTTTAAATCCAAATAGAAAGTTAGCAAAACCTAGACTTGTGGGCAGGTTATGTCGTTGAATATCAGGTTATAAGATCCCAAAACAAAATCTCATCATTGAGTTATTAACAAGTAGCAACTGGAACAATACGATAACCCATCTTTTTCTATCAATGTTAACATTCAGTTAATTTAAAAATCTAGAACTTGCAACTAAGCTTAAAAAGCTTCAAGTTCAACTGACTCGATCTTCTTCAGAACTGGAGGAGGTATGCTCTTATAAGTGAACTATAACACAAGGCATCTGTTCTAATGCATTTCAACTGGTTTTTCACCATCAGACCATCAAATACCAACCTCATATAATAACATAGATTTAATGGCTGAAGTACACTTTGCGAGCCAGTGTTCAACATGAAATTTCAGTCTCCATTTTTTCCCAAAGCCGGCTAAAAAGTGGCTTGCTCATAACTTTCCCAAAGTGGCTTGCTTTATAATTGTTTTGCATATTCGGTTTCCATCTTAGTTTGCTTTCCAAAATGTCACTTTGATAAGTAAGCAGTTTTTAAAGTGAGTGAGAAGGCTTGTATCTCCTAGTGGAAAAGACTACCGATTTTCAAAACACACCGGTATGCAATCTCTAAGTTGCAGAGATATTTCTTGTTCCTCAAATTTCAGTAATATGTTATTAATGACCAGGTTTCAAAGAAAAGGGGGCAAATGTCCACTTTGCTATATGCCTCCATTCACCATCTGCTAGCAGAGGAACCAGCCAGATATACTATTACGATCAGGAATTTTAGCATATGATCAATCCAACTCCCAAGTGACTTTTAAATATAACCAAGTTCTAAGCTGCATTTGAATATAACTTCAAGCCACGATTAGGTTCGTTGGGTAACCAGAAGTTATTTCTCTGGGTTTTACCGATTTACATTTTTTGGAGCCGTTGCTAGTATTCCGAATATTCCCCGCTAGTTAAAGTTCAAGTTCCATCCGTACGTCGAAGATAACTAAGTCTTGGGCTATATAGTACTTTCTGTAGCATGGTGGTGGTACTCTCAATCAATTCTTATATTTTCGTATTAACACGTTCTGATGACTTATTTGTAGCAGTCAGTCAGTAGCAACTGTTCTCCTACCGATTTGAACCGTTTTCTAGTTTTAGCGAATGTTTGTGCGTTAGAATTTATGTAACAGCCGTTTGGTTAAGCCATGCAAATATCGTAAAATTTTATCACTAAACTGGTTCCAACAGCCCATCTTTGTTATTTGGAAAAATTGTTCAGAGGATGAACTTTGAAATGGAACAATCATATATCCTTTCAGAACCCACCTTGGTCGTAATGTTTACCGCCCGTAATTGGAATTTCACCTCAGAAATTTCTATTCTAGCGGTAGAGATCAAACCACATTCAACCATTTGATCGGTATATTATTGATCAATGGAAGAAATAGTGGAACAAATCAAAAGAAAAGCCATTATTATCTAAAGGAGCCAATATAGAAGGAGATGTTTGTGGTGCTTGGTAAAAGCTTGGATTACCAACATATCAACACATAATTTTTAGAAACAGCACCAAAGAAATCCAATAAGCAGATTATCAACCGAACCTATGGCCGCACGTTCTCATTACTTTCAAGCGTGCTTTGCATCTACAAGAGTTCAACAATCTTGCAGTGTACGAGAAAGTATTATAAAGTTGGTATTGTGTCTCCCTACTGAGTACAACATATATGCACGATTGATCCGTCCAATAATATATCCCATCTGTACTTGTTACTATAGGGTGCAAGAATCGGATCACAACAAAAACTCTAGTGGGCAATTTTATGCATAAACCTAGCGTTGCTACGACCGAGCTAAATGTCCTATCGGCATTTGTTAAAGCCACAAATGGATATCCTAATGGTGGTGAACTTTCAACTCTTTACGTTTCTCTTCAAAAAATAGTGTTTCTCAAGATTTTCCTGTACCTGTTTTGGTGTCTGTTTGGTAAATTTGAGAATGCCAAGTACTACGTATATTCTGACAGTGCCCCAAAATTTTATATTTTTTGCATATAGGCCTGGTTCTATCATAATTTTCACTGGTTGAAATAGAGGCATCAAGTCAAACCACGGACAATTGTTATGCCTTCAGAATATTATTTAGAGAGTAGAGTGATAAAAGCTGATTGCTGTGAAGTCCATCTGTGTTGGTTGTAATGTAAAACATTTATTTTAGATTCTTGTTGATATTTGTTGATAGATCATCTCTATCGCGTTGGTGTATCCTAGAATGCTATATGTTAAGGTTTGACTTGAATTCGTCTCTTTTGCTTACAGCTGATTTTAGCTTCATAACAATTCGGTTGGACCACCATTATTGTGCCAACAATCGGACTCGATAACAAATAGATCTACGCCCGCGTATGTACTATATGTATTTTATATTCCAAATTCAGCAAAAATTGTTGGGCAGCAAAATGTATAAAAGGAATCCCGAGGGCTGTGTCCAAATCACGTTAATCACGTTTAATCTTATGATCTCTAGCTATAGATAACGTGTGTACACGGCTAAACAAATGTTTGTACTTAATTGTACACGTGATAGGACAACGACCGACCGCGCAAATTATTCATCCATCAACAACAATCGTTTGTAATCGATCTAAAAGTAATTATTATTGATTGAATAACTATGTACGACTGAATGTGTGTGTTGCCAAAAATATATTTCAATTAATATTCATCAGTAATAATTACAATAATAGTTTTATTTCTAATAAAATTAATTAAAATTACTTTAAAGTAATTCAAATAAATAAATAAGAATTTGTATGTAAGCACTTACTTTTCTTTCAATTTCTTTCAAGGTCGCTTCAACATTAGAATAAATTATTAATTAAAATAAAGTAACAACGTCTAGATAAATAATATTATATATAGCTAATTTGAATTTTTAATTTAATTTAATTTTATATTATTTTGTGTTAAAGTGATGGCAGAACTCGATTGGTAACTATCTGTTACACTTTATACGTCACAGGGTTCTACATTCAATGATGGCTCGATACTGTATTATACCAAATTATGAACGACCATATGTTTATCAGCAGTGTTGTTGATATGGAATCGGTTTGTTACTCTCCAAGCTAAGATTTCAGACTTGGATCATACTGTAACCTTCACTATAAAACACTGTACTTTACGGTTCACCCATATTTATGGTGAACAGTTTTCCGGCATCACCTTTGTTCCATCTCTTTCTTTCCGGCAGTATACTACTATTTCCCTTTCATGATATCCACTGAACCCAAAAACACGTTAGCACATTCGTTTTCCGATGGACTAATCATTGGCGATATTCCACTATGAAACCCTAGTTTTACAAAATCCCGATCGACCGACCGCTCGTCCTTTACGATATCTGATCTGGAGTAATACATTTAGAGTGTAATGAGATAATACATTTAGAGTGTATTTAGAGTTCATTTTTGTGATGGCGAACACACAATTTTACTGATATAGTTTACTAGAGCCAGTTCCACTTTCCTAGTAAAGTAATAGTCCAACATAGACTTTGCTGAAGTATGTCACCACTTTCAATCAGTGAGTCAATGTGAACCAAATATTTTACTTCGTTCACTGTTTTCGAACCAAGCAATATATTTGCTTTCTCAATTAGTTGCAGGACTTTCTCCAGGTTGCTCAGATACCTACGTCCACAATATAAGACTATACCATGCAGCTCACACTCCATAAACCAAACGGCATCACATGATATACCAATTACTGTTTGTCTGTAGTGAAGGTAGTCACAAACCTTTTGGATAGAGTTTTTCTGGTCAAAAACCATTCTTAAAACCCATTCATTTTTTCCCCAGTCACTCAGGCTCAATTGGCCCATTGTAACATCCTTTCCCAGGCAAACACTCTCAGTCCCGGAATCTGTTTGTTCTTCTAATGAAGTCCAGGATATCCTCAAGGTTGTCAATTGGTCCTCAAATTGGAACTTTGAGCCAAAACAATGCAGTCTATGGGAAGAGTATGAAGAACATGAGCACAAAGAGTTCTCAACAGTTTCTTCCTCCCCGTCCCTACACTGTTCACAGAAAGAGGTGTAACGAATTTTCATTCGAAACATGCTTATTCAGAGAGCAGATCATTAAAGTGCATCTGTCATCTAGATCATTAAAGTGCGTCTAGCATAGTTTATGAAATACTGGGATCTTTGCTGGTTTACTGATCCACAAAAGATTTTGGATAAACGACAAGATCCCATCTATTTTGGTGCAGATCTCCAAAGTGATAATCAATTTATCGTTTGAGAGAAAGTGACGTCACTCATAAAGCGGACTCAGGTCCCACAAAGGTGGATGTCGCACCCAATCGGGCCAATTTATCGGCCAAGTTTCGATGAAACAGTATTGGAAGCAATCGCTTTTAGGGCAGCCTGGCTGCCAGAAAGAATGCAGATACGACGATCTCTGCAATTTATCCCTTTAACAAAGAGTGCTGCTTTCAAAATTGCAGCAGTTTCTGCCTGAAAAACAGTATCGTACCTACCGAGCGGGATAGATAATTTAACGTCAGGATTGTGTATAACCATGTATAACCCAGCATCAGCTAGATTACGGCATACTGATCCGTCGGTAAAGATTAACATATCGTTACCGGAGGGGTAGTATGGGCTGTTATAGTCCCATATGTGATTTCCAGTAATAGTTACAAGAAATAATTTCCCGAAGACGTGCTTCGTCACCATAATGTCTGAGGGCATTCGGGCAGTTATGTGCCGACCTACCTCTCCATATATGACAGTACCCCGAAGGACCAAATAGATTGTCTTTGTATTGTAGGCGAGCGGCTGTTTGCGCTGCATACCTTCTGATCCAAAGATCAAGCGGCAACAGATCCACAGTCATCTCAAGAGCTGCAGTGGGAGTGGTGTGCATAGCTCCTACTATATCAAGACAAACCAGTCTTTGAAGGTGGTTTAGAGGTGTCCCTACCATCCCGCTCATTGTTCTATAGGCCACCAAATGAACGCGGCAAAATTCATTCTACTTACCATTTCCCTGAATATTCAATTCGTATATTATGTTTTCCTTGAAGGTTACGTTAGCCTTTTGTATATAGACCCCGTAATCGGATCAAACCATATTTCTAAACATTTTGATATCCAACTTCATCAATATATTTGAAAACAATGTCTATGGCTCTGTTGGCTCGCTTTCTGAAAATGACTCATAAACTGGTTCAATCGGTCAAAATCTGTTGCTGTGTCGTTAAGACACTAAATTACTCTCTCCCAACACTTTCGCGGTTCGCCTATGTACGTCCTTCTTTAGCCCATTACATAGCCAAAAACGGCAATAGGTTCGATTTACGTAGAACCATCTGCACAATGCATAGTTCCATGCCAGCCTATAGTACTGACATGGAAGTTGGGTCGGCCCATGAATTCTGTACTACCGCAGAAGGTCACAGATGTGTTCATAGTTTGCAAGATCCCATACAAACATTTGTCTTCGAAGTGTGCCACCATGACCCAATAAATAAAATTTGTTTTTCCGACTTGGACACCCTAATATCTTCTTCGTTGAAATAAGTTGTTTTCATCCGCCGATCTCCTAAGATCCATCACACCATTTAGGATATATATTTTCGGCACTAGAGTCCAATCTCAGTGTGCATAACTTTACTCTTATTGCTACTCTCGGAACCATGGTTTCACTCAATTGCGATAAAATGATCACCTTTGTTTGGCCTTATACCTGAGCCAGATGTTGAACCTCAAAACTGGCTTGAGATTTTTTTACTTCCTTTTAAAGTCTATTGTAATAATTAGCTGGATTACATTTAGATTGAAAATGTCCCAGCTTGCCAAATTTCTATCACTTTCACCTGGACATCTGTTACTCCTTTCTTCAGCTACTAGTTTTATCTTGTTTTATGGTTGGCGGCGGTGATTAAACGGATCTTCTATTTGTTGCTCAGATTCAGTTGTTATTTCAGTTTCGCCGCTCTTGTCTAATTCAGGAGGACTCAACAAACTCATCACAAATTCTACCTTTCCGTTTTGTGTGCTTCGATTCGTTGGTCCCAGCTCGTTCCCCAGTTGGGTCTGACAATTATCTCTAAGATGGTTTATATTAAGATTAACTGACATTTCAAATAACACTTCTCACAATCGGTCCTCCTGAAAAACACTCAGCTCACCTGATACTCCACAGAACCAAACAAATCACAAGGGGTTTGTTAACCATTGCCTAGCGACAGCTTCCATCAATTAGGAGATCTTGGCTAGTTTACAAAAAAAAATCCTCAAATATACACGGATTCATATCGTCTCATATTGGTAATCGAACCGGGTAACCTCAATTCCATCTGGAGACGCAGTTTTAACCACTGTCCCGTCACATTGATAGAATGAGACATAAAAACTGATAAGGAGATTCTGAAATACTTATCTCACACATATTGGATCGTAATTGACTTCAACAATTTTTTCATATCGTGTGAAAATCTTCAATCCCATAGCAGCAACATCATCTATATAGACTGATATGATATCCCCATTTTTGGTATTAATTAACTAACACCAAAATCTTCGATTGCCATCACTGATGATTAGAAAAATATTTTGCAGAATTTTTCTCTTACAAAAATGTGTTCGATCGTCTTAAGAACGTATATATAGATACATACATCGACGACAACGAGCTGTAAAACAGTTAACAAGAATTTCTTGCGACGACTTCTTGTCATAAGACATAAAAATTGGTATATGAATTATTTATTGGAATCATAACTTGATTTTGGATTTCATTCGTGATTTATTTCATAAAAATTGGTGTTGATTGTCATCATCAACATCAAACCAATCAAGTCGTCGAATGAGAAGATGATATATATAAAAAAGTCGCATCATATACGTTTAGCGAACATTTTCGATGTTGTTCCAAATTTTGAGATGATTGCAATCTCATTTCAAATTATTTAACAATTTTACAGCTTCGTGTCAAGTAGGACAACAAATTGGAATCGAATCATGAAAGTGTTTAACATCGTAAGCTGTGTTACAATCGGTGTGCTGCAAAATTGTTGCCTCTTTGATAAATGTTTTTGCCATGTGCTCGGTTTGAATTTCGAACCGTCCATAGTAATTCTGTTAAGATGTGACTCAATCTGGCTCGCTAGCCCCATGCTCAACCCCATTTTGTTTAAGATGGTATCTCAAGTCAATAAAACCCGTGAGTCCCAACTCAAGTTTGCCGAGTACGGGAAGCTCATTGATTCTATCGACAAAGAAAGAGACTAGCACTCTTTAAGATTTTTTCTAACCCTGAACTAAGCAACTCCTAGTCAAAGCAGTTTGGGACTATTGAACTCGATAATAAGGTAACTCTAATGTCGATGTATGTTGAAATTAAAGAAAATGAGGTTGATGTTGGGTGTTTCCAAAATGGACCACATATTGGGGTCTTTACCAAGACAAGAGTTCAATAGTCCCAAACTGCTTTGACTAGGAGTTGCTTAAACCGTTATTTAGTCCAGCTTTTACACTAAGCATTCACCTCAGATTCTTAGATATGAACAGGTCGTGCCTTAAGACTGCCACCCTTGTTCCATCAAAATTTTTGATCCGTCCGTATACCTTAGGCCTCTGTACAAATGAGTTTCTCCTCAACTGCACTCACCCGATCAGGGTTGTTTTGATTACATAGAACGGTTTGTGGAGTTCTATTTTGGTCGCAATACAGTCGGGAAGTATTTCAGTGGGTCATAAATTCCACCAGAATTTTTAGATGATCTCCCAAATTATAAAACAAGGCAGTCTTAATAGTATTTCCAGAGCTGCAGTCGGACCAAGCAGTGCTCCAATTATACCAATACAGGCAAATCGTTGTATCAATGAAGTATGTGACTATATGAGTGTGGTAAAATGGAAGATGTAAAAAGCAACTTTGACTTCATAGTCAATGACACTATCACTACTTTAGTAGGGTAGACGTGAAGTCACACCTATATGCACCACACTGTGTAAAAACCTTCTTGATCAAAGGTATCTGGAACTATATTGTTGCTTCCAGGTGCATACTCAACCTGGCAATTTTACCAGGCATGCTTTTGTATCATCACCGATCACTCGAGTTTGAATTGGCTTATGTCCCAAAAGTACTCATCTTGTAAAGGTGTTCCTGGCTTCTTAAGTTATAACGTGTGACGTTTTTCTGGTGTGTGAGTTTAAAATGAGCTAAAACATTAGTCTGTAGTTTCGAGCATTACTTTGAGCCGTGTGACACATTCTGTTACCCAAAAACAAAAAATGTGTAATATAACCGGTCAAGCCATGCACATCATTGTGTAAGACACATCCTATTTAACTTAAGCCCACATCCCAGTTTTGACGACATACTGCAATATATGAACGAATTGCCATCAAAATCGATCTGTCACCAAAGATAATCGGCTTCCTTCAGGGTGTTAATGGTACCCCATTCATCTTCAAAACCTGTGAAGTTATTGCTCTAGAGCTATTCAGTTTTTCGTCATACTTGTCCCTCGTTTCTTCTAGAAGTGGATTCGTGGAGAATATCTCACTCCTAATGTAATGATGTAGTACCGTCCCCAAAGTTTTCAGAAAAAACAATGTAAAGCTGATTATTCTGTATGCGTTAGGTTGGGTATCAGGACGTTTCGGCCGTAGAAATAAAAAACATAGTTACGGTGTATCTGTCTCTAAGACAATGCAGCATAGAAAACAAAAATAGTATCTCCCTCAGGAGATTTAAAGGCCTTTGAAAGAATTAATTGCCCATAACTGATAACTTTTTGCTTAAAAGTTTTCACCGACAGATTCTTTATCCTATTCTGAGGCGATGACTACATTGAAGTCACCGAAAAATCTATAAACAGAGTTTCAAGATGTGAACTTATAGTTTCCTCCCAGCTTAGCGTACTAGAATAAAATCCAACATCCAATAATTCTGCTCTATCGAATTTAAACAGTCCCAAACATAACTGGCCGGCATATGTTTACCCTGACTGTCTGGATGTCCAACAGAACAGATCTTTTCATGACTAAGGCATTTGATTAGCCAAGTCTTTACAAAGATATATCGCGTTCATTTCTTGTTAAAAATTGTATCCCATGTGTAAGTCTCTGAGGTGGCCTTCATCTCGGACCAATATATGGAACATGTTGTGTCTAAAGACTGCTTGGCCTGTCCCATCAGCAATCTTTGATATGTCCATATACCATATTATATAGATCCCAATAGTTCCGTGAAGCTTTTCCTTGACTGTACTAATCCTGATCATGGAATACCACATTCAATGACATTTCTCGTGTAATCGGTTATACCAACCTATTTGCACCACACTTGTGTCAATGGCTTTTTGTGTTAGATCTGTTGTTCCATCGAATTGCTCTAATTATATTGAAACACGAACATCCCTAGACATCCAATCTAGCCTCTTTATGACCTCTTTATGGCATTAAAAAAGTCCTGCACCATTCAATTTTCCCGTACTACTTGTCACTCCTTTGTCCTCTGCTGCTCTTACAATGCAGTCGTTAGAGGTTTTATCGAAAGTTCTCTCAATGTCAGTAAAGGCACTGATAACGGAAAACCAACCTTATATATTTACAGATGTTTGTTAAACGCCGCCACTGGATTTAGAAGTTTGGTTTACAAACTGGTTCTTATGAAGCGGATTCATGGAAAGAATCCAACTACCGATACTGATGATCTAGTACCTTCTCCATAGCCTTCAGAAAAAAAAAAACAAGGTAAAGCTTACTGGGCGGTGTACGTTGGATTAAGCATCAGGTCGTCTCCGCCCTTAGATAAATGACATAGTCACATGAAGCTGTGGTAGCTTAATCGCAGGTTTCTCTTCCTATAATCGGACGATTGATATAATCGGTTTATTAGTATCAATAATACTCATTGGGCATTAATGGTAATCGACTCCTTCCTCCAAAACTTTCCTCAATGGTTCGAATCCCGATAGGGGCAGGATGCAAAAGGGATTTTTCATCACTTGATTACGATCGGTGGTGTGAATGAACACAACTATGACCCCCTGTTGGAGTGCAGAATCCATGGGCCGACCCGTCATCCATGTCAGTACTATAGGCTGTCATGGAGCTATGCAATGTGCAGATGGTTAAGTAAATCGGACCTATAGTCGTAGGTCCTCGATTTGGCTGCAAAGCATAAGGTAAGGACGTTAATAAGCGAACCGTGGAAGAGGTGGGAATGCCTTGAGCCCCAAAACAGATTGCATAGTAATACAAAAAAAAACTTTCCTCAATGTTAATAAAGACACGAAGAGTAATTTTTTTTCCGTAATTGAACTTATAAATTTAGAGAAGATTGTGTAACGCCGCCACTGGATTTAGCAAATTGGTAAGCAAACTAGTTCTAACGAACTCAATTCCTGGAGAGAAACTCACTACCAATATCGATGATCTAGCACTTTCTCCACAGTCTTCAGAAAAACCAATGTAAAGTTATTTGGTCTGTATGCGTTCGGTTGGGTATCATGACGTCTCCTTTCTTAGATATAAAAACATAACAGTGTAGCTGTCTCTAAAGATGAAGCAGTATAGAAGGAAAAATAGCTTAGCGTCTCCCTCAGTAGATATAAGGGAGTTTGAATGAGTTAATTGCCCAATAATGACAGTTGGGGTTAAATATCTTCCCCAACAGACTCTAACTTATTTTGAGGTTCTGACCGCCTTGTGGTCACCAAAGAGTTTGCAATGCGGGATTTAAGAAGTTCTCTAATAGTTTCCTCTCCGCTCTCAGTAAAGCTTCTGAAAGACTCTAGGCAGTCGAATCTGCTGAAATTCAAATAATCGACCTGACCTCTCCGCTTTTCATTCGGCGCCTGAGCTGTTTGGGTGTACTGTGAAGTAGTTTGAAATGAGTATCGGATTACACTGCTATACCTATCCCATCAGCCACCGTTGATCAAACTCAATGAATTTTTTGATTGAGATCTATATCATAGATCCCAATAGTTCATTGAGATATCTCTACGAGTGCACTCATTCTATTCAGAGAATACCACATTAAATGGTTCGTGGGAGTCTATTTTGGTCAACATACAGTCGGAAGGTATTCCTGTGAGTATAGATGGTTTCAAAATTGTACTAGAATTTTTAGGTAACCTACCTGCCGATATTGTATAACATATGAAGATAGCTCCAGTTGGATATGTTTGCATTTATCCAGTTATACCAATACGCTAAACATTGTACTTTATAGAGTTAAATTTATGCATTATTCAGTCCTAAGCCACTATATCAAGGATGTGACCATGACGATTATGAAAATGTAGGATCTATACAGCAGTTATGTCTGCCGAGTGAAGGACACAATCATCGGTTTATTAGGGTTGACGTTAAATCCCTCCTATATGCACCACGCTGTGCCAATGGCTTCTTGTGTTAGATCTGATAGGGTTCTATCGAAGTTGCCTCTCAATATTAGTATACGAACGTCCTTGGAGATCAAATTTATACATATAGAATTTGTCTTGGGCATGTGTTTCTCACTTCTTTGTCCTCTGTAGCTCTGCCAATGCAGTCGTGAGAGGTTTTATCGAAACCTCCTTCAATTCAAATAAAGACACGGAGAGCAATTTTTGTTCCCTTAATTGATCTTCTAAATTTTAACTCCGCCACTGGATTTAGCAATTTTTTAAGCAAAATGGCACTTAGTGAGTGGATTCCTGGATAGAAACTTCCCCTAATGTGATGATCTAGCACCTTCTTCATAGTCTTCAGAAGAAACCTAGTAGGATTAATTGGTCTGTATGCGTTGGGTTATGTCGAGGATAACAAATAGCATCTTTTCCAGGAGATTTAAAGGGGTTTGAATGAGTTAATTGCCTAAGTGACAACTTCTGGCTTAAAGATATTCCACGACAGACTCTGTATCCTATTTTGCGGTTCTGACTGCCTCGATGTCATTGAAGGGTCTGGATAGCGGGTTTTAAGAAGTTGCCTACGAGTTTCCTTTCAGTTCTCAGTAAAGTTCCTTCTGAAGGAGTCCTACCAGTAGAAGCTGTCCTACCAGTAGTCTTGTCACTCCAACAATGAATTTGCTAGTTATCGCCGCTAGCATAGCGGGTTTGATGTACTTTGAGTCTCTCAATTATGTGATCAGCTCACCTTGGTCCCCTATTCTATTTAAGATTACTAGAGTAAAATTCAAAAAATGCGCCATATAGTACGGAAAGCCTTGAATGAACAAACATGTAGCTCTGAATCCTCAAAAATATCCATAAATTAAGTAAAACGACTTCCAAAACAGACAAAGTAGTTTTGTTGTACCTTTATTGTTTATAGTTGATATATAAGTAAAATTCCAACTTGTTGTTTTGAATAATTTGTGCTGTTCAATTCAACGTACACAATATACTGGGGAGCATTAATATTCACCGCGCATCGAAAATACGTTTTTATTAGCATTGAAAATGTGTTTGGGGGTCACATAATCATCCAAAAACGTTTCGAGTTGAATGAAATATTTATTTGTCGAATTCAGAAAATTCAATTATCAATTTATGTATGTATGCTCTTCTAGATTTCTATGCTTTTGAATTCTTATCTCTTCGGAATATAAAAAGTCAGTAGCAAATTATAAAACTATTTGAGAAAACTACTGTGTGCGGTTTGACCATTTGGGGCCGACCATAGAATAATATTCATTTTGTTTAGTTGTTTCACTCAAATTAATAGAAGCTAATAAATTACAATTTAACTGTATAGCCGCGTTGAATATTAATTACAATTTGTATATATGGAATTACTTTGGTTCGAACGGATTGACGTCATCATTTCGATTTGGATGTTAGCTTGCATATATACATCTATCAAATTGATGAATGATCGCTGTGTAATAATATGTGACTCAATTCGATTTGTGTGTGTGTGTGTAACGATCTGTTCTACGAATACCCTGGTCATTGCGGTAGATTATATATTGATTTGGTGTTGCCAACGATTGTTTGACGTCCGTCCCAATTTCTTAGTAATATTTTTGGGTATAGAAAATTGTTTGTTGCCACCAGCGCAAGATGCGAAGGCTAAATGTTAATATCGACATTAAAAATGTATATTGAATTGGTGGAAAATAAAGAAAATGTTGAAGGTTTTTCAATTTTGTTTGAAACAAATCGAAAAGTTTTATGATTTTGTGAAAACCTCCAGGTGAGGTTATTGCTTATAAATGGAATTTTTCAGTTCTGAATAAATTGAACAGAATTGATGCTACTCTCATGTATCGGTTCGTTGAGTGCAAGTAAAATTTATCCCGACGACAAATTCAAAAAAGATTTTGAACTAAAACCTGCTCTTCTCTATGGAGAACTTGATCCTCAGAAGATGTTAACTGACATTCAAACTTCTCGAATGAAACACGCGAATAATTATCATTCTTTCAGTCTGTCAATATTTTTCGTGCACCAAGGTTATGACTCAAGAACAATTTGAGAGGGTGAGATTGTACATCTTGCGTTCCGATATTCTCTAATCTCAGGTTTCTCTTAAAGAAAAGGAAACAGAACTGGACAAAGAAAGTATTATCTCATTTAATTCCATATATAGCTTGTAACTTTACCACATAGAACCTGTCAGGTAACAGTAATGTGAAGAATTGTAAGAAAAATGTCTAAAAGTTGGATCTATTACCATTACATTATTGTAAACATTACGCAGGCTCAAGAACTCTTCCAAACCCATTAGCAGGATAGACCATGGAATCATCTGATTATATTCCAGTTAAACCAAGGTTCTTGAATCAAGAAGGCATGCTTAGATTTTATAATTGCAAAGCTTACATTTCAGTATATTACGCAAGACATTCCAACAAAAGAAATCAGCACACAATTATCAAGATCGAGAGAATGGGTTAAGGCCAAAGAGCTTCTAGCTTAAATAAAATCCAACAATTGTAAAACAGAATATAACAACATATAACAAAATTCATAATAAGCAAATTTTAGGCGAAAGCCAGGTTGCGTGGAAGACCCATAAATGGCAGAAAGGGACTTGCCCGATGTGCAATAAAGATAATATAACGCCTTGAAAATATGAGAGGTTCGAATCGTGATTGGTATAGGTTGGATATCTCAATCTCAAGGTTGGGTATCCAAGAGAAAAAGTGAAGAGGAGAAAAGAGGCTATGCTCACAAGACAAGATTAGTGCCATTCAACTCGAGAAATCATTTCAAATCGAAGCCCTTTTGAGTGTCTAGTCCACCCAGTTCGAGAGTCTCTAGTCAAACAATCAGTTATCCGGATTCCAATTAAATTATATATCTCTTGAGGGAAGTAACGCAGATAATGTGAGTAAAATGGAAATATATGGTCATGCTACACCTTTAAGGCAAATCTTCACCAAAATCTGCACAGTCGTTGCTCTTAAAGAACAATTGAAAGTTCGTCAAAACCACATGTCCTTTCAGGAAATGTAACCGAAAAGTAAACCACTCGAAGCTTATGATTTTGAATCAAGGTAGTAATTTGCGGCTTCCTTTAATTGTAATACTCAGAGAGAAAAAGGGGTTTCTAGAGCAATGTTTTAAAAAAAGCCCTATTGGTTACCTCTTTTGACAAAAAAAAGAGCGTCATAAGTCAAAGTTTTGGTATTTCAAATCCTTTGAATAACCGAAAGTTCTAATATCGGACCGAGATATGTATTCAAAAGGATGTACGATAATTCAACTCCATCTATAGGAAATCAGAGGGTGCACAGCTTACATGATCTGTTTTAGTGTTCTATCGTTTTCATGATTAGAATTTAAATATGACTACACTAGTTTCTCTATCTCTAGGATGTGTCGCTAATGCTTTACCGGTTTGTCATTTCACAGGGGAGAGATTCAGTTTATTATATTTTTTGTAACATTTGGCACCTTGTTAGTTTGAACAACTTGATCTCACGAAGATCTTCAGCATATAGAGTTGTGCTGTGGGTCTTGCTATCAGAAAGTGAGTAGGAGGCAGACAATCAATATCTTCGCTTGAAAGTTTGGCACACATAGTGGTCTAGAGTTAAGCATTTCTTCGATCTCGGTTAACAGCGTTGCCAGCTTTTCAAAAGTCAGAATATGTCAATCGGTCACTCTTCTCGAGTGAGGCTTTCCAGTTTAGCTACCCACAGATTGACAAAGTGAGCTATAATACTTAATAAGTTAAGTAAAATTGGAGGTCCCATTGATTATTTTGGCCTATTCCACCATAAACTGAAATTTTATAGCTTTGCTGGATCCCTAGATGGACAGTTAGCATGATTGACTTCGTAACAGTTCGATCTTCACATGAACTATTTCTTTTGTTAACAACGAACGGGTTCCATTTGTTCCACCGTGGGACAACATGTTCTACCATGCAACTTCAAATGTGGAATGGAAATTTGTCCAATTGCAGCGACATTGGTTTTCGCAGATAATAACCTATAATTTCCGGTTCCATAATTGATTAAACTTCTGTGCAGTTTTATTCAAAGAGCATGCGGACAAATATGATGAACTAAGGCTACAGTGACAGATGTTATGACTTAGGCTACAGTTTGTAGTTTGCAAATGGTGAATTGCGTCACATACATTTTTACTGCCTGTTCATTTTTTCGGCATCTGCAGTCAAAATTTTTAATTAAATTTATTATAATGAGAGCTGAACAATAAGTGATATGGTTATTTAAAGATGTTCCAAATGGTCTTACAAGAACCGTCAAACACTACCCTTAATAAGGTTGTGGGCGAGCTTCAGTAAAAAAATAATTTAAGGCAACTAGTCCTGCAGTACATAATTCATATTATTGTTTACATAACGCAGACTCATAATCTCTTGCAAAATCCATTAGGAGGATAGAACATGAGGTCCTCTTTATGTATTCCCGTTAAACCTCACTTTAATTGTAAGTCCTCTCATATAGAGATAAAAGGTTTAAGCGAAAGTGTTTGCAGAACAGGTATAAACATAAACCGTGAGAAGCCAGGTACGACCCATAAATTGTAGATGAAAGGTAGAAAAGAGCTTGTAGTAAGGCTAGGATATAATTCAGTGATTGCACTAAATACAAAAGGATCTAATCATGATCGGCATAGGGTGGGCATCTCAAGAGTATATCAAAAAGAAAAGTAAAAAGTACAAGAGGGAATGTATGAATCCGGTGGTCAATGCTCAGTACGGCTATTTAAAACCCAACAAGTTTAGTGCCACATTATTATTCAGCTCGAAAAAACATGTCAAATCGAAACCTTAATGTCGAAACGCCCTGTCCGAGGGTCTCTAGCCAAACGACCAGCAATATCCGTATTCTAATTAAATTATGTCTCTCGAGGGAAGTCACAAATGTCACCCACAAGTGCATGTCACACCCTTAAATATCTAGTTAGCTTCAAAGAAGCAAACTCTACATTACTTCCAAAATCTAATTTAAATTTTTTAAGTGTACTCTAATTTTTCCTTCTTATCCAGGTTGTGACCCTAGTACTATTGAAGTTTGCCATTTCGAAGGGAGTAGATTACTTGCCCTAATCTATAAAAGATCGCGAGTATTTATGTTATTCTGGTTCATTTTTTATAACATTTTTCAACTTGTTAGTTTGGTCAACCTTATCTCACATAGAACTTCAGCATCGTATTGTGTTGTGAGTCTTCCAGTTAGAAACTCAAAAGTGAATAAGAGTCATATAATTAATATCGTCTCTTGAAAGCACACGTACTGGTCTAGAGTTCAGCATTGCTTCGATCTCGGTTAACACCGTTGATACCTATTCAAAAGTGAGAAATTGTCTATCGGTAACCCTTCATAAGTGATTCTTACCAGTTTTACTATATATACTTCCCACAGATTGCCAAAGTGAGCTGTGCTTGACGAATGAACTTGAACGGAATTGGGTCTAGCATATGAATATTTAAAAAAATCGTCTAACTGATTGTTGACCTATCATGCAGGTGGCGTAAATATGGAGTTCCGTTATATAATACACTCGGTAAGTTTTTCGCCCGCTGCCAACATTACTGGATGTTTTACATCAAAGGTTGTGGAGATCGACACTCTCCCTTAACTCTTAGTAGACCCAATTCATCGGTTAACGGTTTAAGACATCGTATTTTACTGAAAGCAGGTTAGACGTTGATTTCCGATGAAAATTGTTCAGACGATTCAATTTGAAGTTAATAAATCGCAATATATAGGCCTTCGCTGCTACGCGTAATTGACGTTTGATATATTTTGACCATTCGCTACAGTTGGTCAACCATTTTGGTCCACCCAATTTGAAATCATATAATTTTTCTGGATGTTAATTCCGAAAAGAAGCACAATCTGGATTATCATGAATGTTTGCGTGTCTGCAACTCGATTTCCGCAAGAACGTAAGTTCCGTCCTGTTATCAAGTGATCTTTTTATTATAGGACCATAGGAATAACCTTTGTTTTCCGACTCCAATGATTGCATGAATATCTTATAGCAATTGTGCTCGGATCAAACCATCCTAGTGGGTCAAATAGTCGACTAACCTTTGGGTACAGTTTTTAAATTTCTGCCCTGCTTCATTCAAAGAGCGTGTTGTCAAATATGATGCACTAGCTGTGCCAATACAGTTTATAGCTTCCTGTACATGTTGTCTACGTCTGCAGTGATAAAAACTTTTATGAAATGAGACTGAAATGAGTATAATGAGAGCTATGTGGTCCTACAGCAAGACAATCATTTAAGGATGTGCCAGTATTCGTTTTACAAGAACCATTAAAGAACACCGCTAATTTGGCAGTGCTGCTAGAGTTTTTAATTATTCCATGATGGGGAAGGAATTAACCATTGAACCTTACTTGATCGTCACTAAGTTGTTTCTTATGCCCCAAATATACGAATTATAAAATAAATTATTTTTACATTTGACCAAATCGCATTTTAATTGAATGCATCCGCTATATACATCCGATCTGTACGAATTTCCGAAAATGGCTGGAAGTGGTTTTAATAGCAACCTTACTTGAAATCGATTATTTATCAACTGATTGGTTCGCATGTAGTGATGTTTTACCACCTGGCACTACCCGTCCTAATACTCACCGTTGCATGGTGATTACAATGAGGAGTTCCAAATAGGTGAACTAATGATTACATCGACTTCTTCTAGTTTAGGAAAGTGTGGGTGTGCTAGCTAATAAAAACGAAATTGGTTGATGTCAATAAATAAAAATGTGGTGATGACCAACGATACCATTCATTGGAGATTGTTTCAATACCCGATATGAGGAGCTTTGCGTCGCACCTTAAGATTCTGAATCAAGCAGCACTCGGTACTTTGTTTTCGGCTAAATGTAGAAATTACATATACAACAGCAGTATAGGCAATAGTGTACTTCAATCTTTGACATTTGACACATATCTGAACGAGACTGACACTTTCGGTTTTGGTACAGTATTTAAATGTGCGTCCTGGTGCGATCGCTGATGTGACGATCCGCATTCGTAAATAATTCAAATGCAACAAATGTTAATAAAACAAAAACAAATGGATAGTGTCAACAAAACAAGGAACCTTATCCTAACTATTCTATCTTGACTCGAGTTTAAGTATTGGCACGAAGAACGTGCAGTCACTTAAAAAACATGGCGCGTTTGACAGCCTTAACACATGCACGAAACAAGATCGGTTAGAACTTGTCATCCTCCAAGAAACGATGGTCTAAAAAAAGAAACTAATGTGTCTCAAGTGAAGGTGACCTAAGAAATCTGTTGGTTGAGTTTATTATTCGAGCACTATAGTGATGTAAATGGTAAAATTCTCGATTGTATAACATTACCGGTAAAATAGGTTATATTGGGGTATATTACCCAAAGTAGTGTTACCCGGTAATACACCCGATTCAACTATTTTCAAAACGATAAAAGTTGCAACGCCACTGGATTATACATATTTCCAATAAAATGGTTAATAAAAGATATCCACATATTACCGAGTGTATGGGTGCATCTGCCATGGGCTTAACTTGCTAACTGTAGACATCTTTAACATTCAGTCTATCAGCAGATTAAAATCCTCAGTCATCTGTGAAAACACGATGAAATTCTTTTCTGAACTCGCTTTCAAGTTTGATTGAAACAAGATACGCTCTGAAGGCTCTAGCTATCGAAGACGAAGTGCAGTCCGTTATGAAACCATCCACTATCTCCTCCATTCTAAATGAATCATTTTGGAAAAAAAATTGAACCAGTTTACTGTTTACTTACTTCGATCGCTAAATGGACATTATTTTTTGAGAATGATAAGAAAGCAGGTTTGTCCATAGTGGACAGTAAAGCTACATTTGAACGAAATGAATGTGTCAATTATGAGGAACTTTGAGACATCACGGGCTAAAAAATGTTTACAACTTCTGTATTTTGCCGCTAATTTGCTAATTCGGGGAAAGGATCTTTCGGAATCGCAAAAACTTGAAGGGACTGAATTCATTTTTAAAACTGCAGAACTCTATCCAAAATATAAGGACCGCAACAAAATTATTGAGTCGCTGGCGCATTACAATATAAAGAGTGAACTTTTTTCAAAACTTCTTCACCGTTAAGTACGTTGGCGGTTGATATTTTGATAATGTCCGCATCAACAACTGTAACGGAAAAAACATTCAGTATAACCTACGGTTTTATACACAGCTCAAGACGTAATCGATTGGCGTGAAGGAGGGAAGCTTACTTTCAATTTATTAAGATCAAAAATTGGAAGTATACGGCTAATGAAGGTACGGCTAGTGTCTTGCTCTTTATAGAATCAGATAAAAATTGAACTCAATTATTTGCTGGAGCTACCTGTTCATAATTCGAATTTGGATTTGAATAAGGATGACTTAAGCGGCGATGATTACCCAATTACCGTTAATATTACCAAATTTAAAACTACCGGTAATTTTACACAGTTATAACAGACTGTCTTAGACCTCCAAACAAATGTGTAAGCTACTACTGAACATACAATAAGCCAACCTGTTAATTGTCCGTGTTAATGTGCCCACTGATGTAAACCAACCCGAGATTAAAGACTCATTTTACAATACCTTGGATAATCTGATATGATGTTTACTTGAAGACGATGCCAGATTGGTTATTTGGACAAAGAATGATGTACTTGGCAATTGATCATGATCTCAAATTGGCAGGTATATTCTTTCCTCATGAAAATATCCATATGAAAACACGGACACATCCACGTCAAAGACTCGGAAGCCAAATTTTCATCGTATAAAAGTGAAACACCTCGAGACAACATTTTCTACCGACAATCTTATCAACTGATGCCTTACGAACTATACGTATTGCTGCACATTGTAGGTGGTCAGCCCAACAAATGTTTTTACACACAATCGCTTTTTATGTCATTTGATGCTTGTTAATTTTTGGTCAAGGGCGAGAATCGAACCGTTAAACTACAATCAGAGCCGCTATTAACATATGTGCACATGATATACGTGTGATTGCATTCATGAAATGACCGAAATACTCGATTCACTGGAATCTATGAATTTGGTCGGTGGATTTAGAGACCATGGTGCAATTGATTTAAGTGAGAGATGAACCACGACAAATGAGTACAAATTATGGCTTCTATGTAGCATTCTATGTTGATGGCACGTATCGAATTCTCTTCAATAACGAGACCAAGAATTTGATATGAATTCCATTTGTCGTGTCTGAAATCAAAGGGCAGTTGATATGCTAACTTGTCACATTTTGAGTGCTCAGCGATGTTTAAAGAGAGAAGGACAAACAATTACAACAATTTAAAGAGCTGGCTCGTAATCGAACCCGATAGAGTCCAGTCTGTTCAATTCTCCCAATTTTTAAAGGTAGTCTTAGAAATGTCACACAACCACTATCAGTTGTTATTACGACATGCCATTTATCAAAATGTGGCCAATTATACAAATTACAATTAGTCCAATACTCCCCCAGTTACTCATAACGTCCGCATCGATATGTGTTCGTTCACCCACCGCACACATATAATTTATGCACTGGCAATATTGTAAATTACTTCCCCCGAGAGACATAATACTATGTATAGAGACAACCTGTGCGTACACACATGAATATATGCACTCGTATATAATACCAGCACAGAGAGCTATTATCCATGTAATTTATTTATTTATTATATTTTAATTTGTCTAACATAATTGTTAATTAAAATTTAATTATTTTAATAAACTTTTTATTTTGTTTTGTTTATAAAAAATTAAATTGAATAATTAATGTTTGAATCTAATTACATAAAATGGGAAGCTTTATGCTTTTACGATGTATCATTTTACGTTTATGTCATTGTAATGAAAATACATAAATTTTCTTTTTATGACGACAACATAAAGAAAGCATAACTTTGTTATATTATATATGCTTTTGTTCCATCTCGAGCTGTTTTGTTGGTGTGAATAAATATTTTTTGTGTTCTCGGATGGGAATATAAATATCATGAGTCGACGCGATCTCTGCACTAACCGGAAACCCGTACTTGTATCCATATACAACAAGTTTTGTCCTATAATTTTCCCATCGTCGCGATACAAAGTCGCGATCGATAACCAAGTCACGATATACACTATATACCACCTGATGTTATATTCAATTAAAAAATCATAAAAATTTATTAATAAAATGATGATCGGGGAGCTGCGGATGCTGCAACAATATTTATATGAATTTATTTTTGTTGAATGAAAATGATCTCAATGAAAAATTCTCTTGTTACCCAACGTTAAGCAATGTACACAGACATGCTCGAACAGCAAAATCTTGAAAACACAATTAATGTTACATCAATTAAGAATTAAAACGACAAGACGATTGAAACGAGATTACAACTTTTTCTGATTCGAGTTGTTTTTTTTTTGCTGCTGCTGCCTTGGACTTTTTTTGTTGTCTTGTGTAATTTCACAATGACAACAACTTCAAGTCGCGATCTCGATGTACTCGAATATTTATAATAAAAATTATAGGTTAATTGTAGTTTTGTAATTCAGTTTTTTTTTTGTAACGATTGATTGTTGATTTTTTATTGCTGATTGAATCCATATAATGTTCTGTATATGTATGTGATTTGGAATTGATTTGATGTGTACTTGATTGACTGGAATTGAGAATTCATTTAATTTTTGTTGCGTGTTCAATAACGATTTTTATGTAAAGCTCAGGTGGTATAACCACAAGGTGAATCACATACTCATATACAGGAGTCAGCACTCGAAGGGTTACTTGCTTCACACTGGTGTACCGCATAACAGAGCACTCATTTTAGACAAACGTCTAACTGGTAGCAACAACCAAAATTCAATGTAATCCATGACGAGCGCAGTTCATACGGCAAAAAATGTCAATGTGTTTGCTGGGGCGCATATTAAACAAGTAACTAGGGTTCAAGCAATACAACTATGCCATAGGGTTCTTCGATCACAAAAAGTAATGGTACGTTTGTGGCCATCTAAAGAATTTGGTATATTTTCTGATGAAAATTTGTTGACGGTTCAGCAATATGTTACCAACCGCACAAATGGAGCAGTGGTTAAAGATACTGCAGTTGAAGCGGGAGGTACCGGGTTCGAATCCTGATACGAGCAAGATACAAAAGGGATTTTTCACCATCTGATTATGAGAATGAACAGATCTGTGACTCTCTATTGAGTTTAGAGTCCATGGGCCGACCCATCTTCCATGTCAGTAATATAGGCTGTCTCAGTGGGCCAATTGAGCCTGAGTATGTTACCAAATAAGTAACAATGATAGTTTGGGCCGCGATAAGTGGCACAGGACAACTCGTTTTCGTTGATGAGAAGTAAGGGTGAATCAAAATTTTAAACGATGAATTGTTACCTTCGACACGTTTTGAAAGAAATAATTGGTGATTTGAACAAGCATCGAGCCATCCCATAAAGTCTTTGAAACTCAACAATTTTTACCAGAACATTTTTTACCTAGCAAAGGCCACCATATTCCACGGACTCAAATTAAAAGGATCTTTCGATATGGGCCATTCTGCAAGTCAAAGTATTAACTTGAGCATATAATAAGGCGGTCGACACCTTAAAAATTGCTTTTCGTTGACAATGGGGAAAAATGCCATTACATCAAACATTCGTGCAACGTGTGAAGTCGTCTCGAAGAGATTCAAAGTTAATTAAAAGGGTTGCCACCCTCAAGCATTTGAAGGAAAAAAGACAAAATTGAGAAATTTTCAGCATTTTTAATTGGTTACACTTCGAGTGTCGACCCAGCGATTTCAATCCAAATAAATTTCAATCACTGGATTCCAACTTGTTCTCGTTAACTAAGTCGTAGCTTACTGCACCCACATCAAAGTTTGAAATTCACTGACAATAATGAACCATTCTTGCACGTTGTAGATGGTCAGCCCAACAAACGTTTTTACACTCAATCGCTTTTTATATGTCATCCAGTGTATATCAATTTTCTGTCATCTTCGAGAATCGAACTCGAGACCGCGGCGTGTTGAGAAACACTCTTAATCATTAAGCTACAACCGGCGACAATTATTCACTTTTTCACCATTATTATTTCATCTCTAGTTTTTCATTCACTATTATGTCACTTTTTCCCAATTTCAACATTGCGTGATTTAATCAAACTGAGCATTCTGCTCAATACGTTTTGCGTACTAGCCCCAAGTTTCCTGCTTCTAGATCATCTTAGAACATTTCTTTTGTGTAAAACTAATGTTCATGTGGCCAGGAGATATTGACCGTAACCGTATAAAACTACCGTTGGTGAAACCAATAGTTTTTGTCCCAATCAGGATTCTACTCCACCTGTAAAAAAACAAACCGGCCAGATCTCTTTCTGCATATGCTGTTTTTGCTAATTTTTACAACCCTCAACCTCTCCGAACACAGAACCTTAAACCATTTCACCGAAAACTTCAGTTTCTATGCGTCTAAACTCTACACCTAAAATCGCTTCATTAACAATATTCGCTACTAGAACTTCATCACAAAACTCTCTTTTACCAATTCGTCCAACCACTTCCTCCTTTCTTTCATTTTCCGTACTTTTCCTGTTGTTCTTTGTAATTTTAACCCTCCCATCGTTCACCAAATCAACGTAGATAATCATTCCGCTTTGCTCGCATTACCCATTACCGATTTGGGAAAGTAAGTATCGCGTTTAACTATGGCTTTCTCGTTTAACGTCTGTAATCTAACAGATTTCTGCGTATCGTCTGAAACCAGATTGTGTGTGATATTTTAATGTGTGTGATGTACTAATCCATCTATATCCAAACTAATATAGTGATTCTCCAACTTTTTGACATAGCTGGTTAAGTTCATTCCGAAAAGGCTTCCGTTTGTAGTCAACACAATATTTTTGTTAGACCAGCATGATTTTAACATAATCCTCTCGTTTGCCCAGTGGTACAATATGTAGCATATCAAGCCTCTTAATGCCATTTAAACTGCAGTAATCTTTCATTTAAAGAGGCTGAAATTTCTTGGAGCTTCTCACTTACTTCTGCTTCTATATGTTGGAATATCTGTTGTTCCAATTTTACAAGGATTTCTTTCACTATCGTTTTTCCTTATACCTACTTCCTTCTGTGTGGTCCGACTAGAACTTTGCAGCAGTATTAAATGAGATTTTCCAACATTCTATTATGGTCGGTAATGTAGATAAACAATACTATAACCTCACTTGAGTCCATGTTAGTTGTCATGGAACAATGCATTGTGTAGATAGTCTAGGAAAATCGGGAATAAATAGCCATACGTCGCCAGGCAAATGGCAACGCCGTAAAGTAGGATATTACAAGTTCAATAGTTGGGAGAGCTCCGGCTCCAATACATGATACAAAACCAAAAGAAAAAGGAGTGAGTTTTTCTTAAAATCATTCTGTGCCAGCAATCTTATTTAAATGCCAAGACAGTGGTACGTCGGACCGAAAGGTAGATGAGATGATTTTGATCTTTTCGATCACACAACCAATCAAGCATTACAGATCACATAAGATGTCTTACATTTCAAAAGACAAATGTCTTCATCGGCTGATTGATTCAGCGCACTAGCTTATCTGTCACTCAATGGCCAGTTCGGAGTTCTAGTATATGACTCCCATCAGCTGTCACGTTTACATCACTATCATATCCTTACAAGCCCTAGAGTATTCTACACTCGTGTGACTAGAATGGCAGCAATCCCATCACCATCTTAAGGTGAGTGTGGGATTCATAACTCACACAGTAACCAGAATCAACTCATATGCTGACTTTTCATCAACTGCGATTATCAATTACAGCACTTTAGGCTAGAATAAAGCTATAGAATGTGAAAATAGTAAAACGAGGCACCTCCATATTCAATATTCGTTGTACCATCACTCAACAGATTCTCCTACACTCATATTCTTCTTATAAACTATAAAGTACTTTCATATATTGTGAATTAGTCACCATAAATTACTATGTTATGACGTCACTACACAAAATAGTCTTGATGGTTTTACCTGGTTTTGAAACACCTCCATCTATCCATGGAGACCAATATTCTATCCGTTGGACATAACTCCATCAAGGTATTAAACGAGAATAGCGATTTGACATCGATTGACTTTGATCCACGGACATTCATCATATCAGGAATCTGCAAAGGCCACACACAGATTAAAAAAAATCGTTTACCTAAAGATTATGGTACCAAAGATATCGTTACTTTATATAGAAAGTCAAAACTAAAATCTATACAAGACTAATGTCAGACATCATCAGTCATCAATATGTCAAATTTAGTTCTAAAGGTCGGACTATAACTAAGTAAAGAGTGGAGCATCGATCTCATATTAGAACATAGATCTCTATCATTTTCAAGAAGATAATCTTGCCAGTATATTCCAAAACCCAAACTCAACGCCATCTAGGGTCCACTCTGTTCCAATCGTGATTTTTCGTCACCACCGGGAATCGAACTAGTACTCTTCTACAAAAGGATAGGGGAGTTATTCAAAACCGGGTTCCTAACGCCAGGAGTAAATCTTTAATATGATGTCTGACAGTTCATTTTTCACCTCTGGCAAGAACTAATCTTATCACAACCTAGTACTATAGGTAGAATACTTCCTCACAAAAATATTCTCAAGTTGCATTATGGGACAAGCTAGTGTATAAGACGTCGGGACTCTATGTACACTCCCGAGCAGCTAAATTGACTCGAATGTGTGACTCTTTGTGTCGGGATACTTTTAAAATTTAAGCAATCGGGGCAATATATGATAAAAACAAAAGTGTTCCTGTATAACAACAAGTGGAGATAAAAGAGATCAGGCTTACTGTGACTAGAATAACGGTTTTGCTGAACCACTATAAGCTGGCATATCCTTTCAGGGAACAACAGTTTTATGTTCGTACCTGGTGGAGGCCGTAGATGAGGTCTGCCCTTATAATGATGCATGAAAATACCCTGTGTCACATAGCTCAAGCCAAAAATTCGTTACATCTAACATCATTGACCTCAAGATTGGATAAAAAGTGGGGTGCAATATGTATATTGGGGCACCATAAAATCTTGACAGCACTTTGGATTTCGAACGCGAGTTAAGATAATAGCCTGATAATTTATTGGATAAATAAAAAACTCTTCAAGACCACATAGCATATATAAAATATTAACAACACAATTCTCTAAATCATTATCAATTCATTGGGACACCCGAGCAATGAAAAGATAAACCACCTGATAACATACAACCACACGTAACAAAGTCGCGTACATACATAAAATTCCAAAACAGAAAATTAAAA
Organism: Tipula lateralis; assembly: GCA_963932295.1. Lineage (NCBI taxonomy): Eukaryota > Metazoa > Arthropoda > Insecta > Diptera > Tipulidae > Tipula > Tipula lateralis. Next base: position 17,917,617 of record OZ010738.1, on the reverse strand, counting down.
TTCAATAAATTACTTTTCAAATCAATCGACTTCTGGTTTTCGAGATTTAATCAATTGATAATGCGAAAGCAATTTTTATGCCACACCCTAAGCCACGCTAAAAATACAAATAAATAAATTACGCGAAATTATAAATTAAATAAATAAAACAAAAGCAAACAACAACAACAAAAAAAATCGAAAGAAAATCGTAAATTGTATAAGATAATTGCGTCTAAACGTCTTACTGACCGCAATTCGATCGTAACTCCGTTGTCTTATATATGCTCGTACATTAAATTGTTTGTGATTTGTAAGAAATGCGAAAACAAAACCAACAAAGTTGAATTTGACACAGAAGTTGATTTTCGAATACGTATACAATTTATTGAATTCCAATGCGATCAATTTCATAATAGAATCTTAGGAATTCTGAAGCTGCAGCAAAAAACAAATAGTTTTTGTTGTTGTAATAATTATTAGAATTTAATAATTGTTATTAAGAATTGGAAATCAAGTTTGATTCAAAAATATTTTACTTTCAAACGAGATTGAACATTTTTCAAATTTTCGAATTTTTACTGGCCGACTATATAAATAGAAAGTCACAAATCGGTTAATTGGATTCAAAGTGTGTGTTTCAATGTTGGTGAAGGTTTTGACGAAATAGAATATCACAAGAAATTATACATAAACGCATTATGTGAGAGATTTGACTGGCCCAGAAACCAGAAGTGCCGATGGCTAGTGAACCGCAGAACTTTAACACAAACCAGTCTTTCCAACTATTATTTATGTTAACACCTTCACTCAGATAACTTTATTTCCAGTGACACTGGATCATTCATTGTGCCTGGTACTTCGTCTTAACATATACGTATGATGAATGAAGCCATCAAAATCGAGAATCGAACTCGAAACCGTGGCGTTATGCGAAACATTCTTAACCATTAATCTACAACCGACTACAACTGGGACCTATATACCCTACATTTTCTTATATACTTTTTTATCCCTCAAGTATGTACAGCTATAGAGCTGTAAAACTGGAACCTATAAGGCTATTAAGTGCTTAGTCCCCCATTAGTAAAACATCCTTATCGACATTCAGGTTTCCAATAAACAGTGTTTGCCCATCACTCTATTCGAACTTAAAGTTGTCCCGTTTATGTGTTGAACAAGACTGACGGACAATAGCCATGAATTGGCCCAGTTTATATTCCACTGATTCCATTCTCATGTAACTAAATTGGAAACTATTCGTCGTACACAACTACATGTTTTTAAAATGACATGGTAAAGGATCATTACTTGTGACGAAGCCGCTTAAAAGCCTGTCTGTCAATATAAAGCTTTTAACCATTTAGGCTATTGCTTAAGCCTTTTTTAACACAAAGCATTGAACAGGTGTCCAAGACTTTAAAAGGGCAATTCCAGTCTCAAAATCCTTTTCTTACTCCACCTTCTGTTTTTGAGAAGTCTGTATACCATATCACGGTATTATTTAAAATGACAGCCCTTCCATGCTCTAACATTCCCGTTCCGGTATTACTATACTACACAGAAGAGTCAAAATCCAGCTTAGGATGTTGAGATACTTCAACTTGATGTAAGCTATCAAGTTACTATAATTTTAGGTGATTTTGGGACATTAAAAGCTTATCTCATATATTGTGCTTGAAGTTAAAATTTCAGGTTGAATGGAAGTAAAAGTGTTAGGATTCGAATTGATGGATCGTTTTATGGCTTGCTTTTCACATCAACATCTACACATTACATTTCTCAATAACAGCACTGACAGTCTTCAGAATTGGAGCCTTCATGAAAGATATGACCCGTTAGTTTTGACTGCAACAGGTGGTCGCAGATCTGTTGAAGCCATCATCGATCATAATTGAATGGTAATCCCATTGCTAAGATAGTGCTCCACCCATTATGTCAAATGATCAATAACTGATACTTTCTATATTACACGGGATCATTATATATGAGCAACTTTTATGAGAATTTTATAAGAAGAGGTACTACTTTTAAAAGTACTCTATAAGAAGAGGTTGCAACTAACACTCCGTCGCTATGCTCTCTCTCTTGCTAGCTCAGATGACGAGTCGAGGAATAATTTCTCACCGCTACTATTTATATCCTGCTATAGCTCAGATGATAAGATTATTGACTTTGCTGAGGTCTTTATAGATCTTGATAACCACTATGGTTTTAGTGATTACCACTTCGATTCTACTATTATTTATGTAAGCATTCTTCTTAGCGAATTGGAGAAGTTTGAACCAGGACAGATAGGATAGTTTATGTGCAGTTGAAATTATAGGATCTAGTTTTCAACTTCAAGGCAGCCATCGTAGACGATATTACAAGCTAAAATCACCTTGATCAGTTAGAACCGATAACTGGATTCTTAAGTTGTTCTTCTTGGAGAAAGAGCGTACTAAGTCCACCTTGAGTTTTGCTGGCTAAAGAAGTGTTTTACTTTCTGGCAAGTATGAGTAGATACCCACACCTGCCTAAATCTTAAAGGCAATGTTTTAGTCGTTGTCTTACCATAGGAATGAGTCAAACGAGCAGCTAGTCCCAGTCATATAAGACTTAACTTGACTAGACGATTAATAACTAGATTAATGCTTTATCTAAGAGGCTTAGCACAATATGTGCTCAAACTTCCTGAAGCTCTCAATCCATGAAATGGACAATAGATACCATAACTGGCACTTTAATTTAATGAGGATCACATATCTTTGGATGGATTAACTACCTTAAAATATTTAATGAAGTTAAATTCATGGAATTGCATGTCACTAACAATTTCTGGCACCAGCCGGATAATAATCTCATTAAGATCTCTTCAGTGGCCCAAAACAATATCGAAACGTTCATCACCGCAACAAGCGAAACGCAGCTGAACATGATGTGCCAAGATTGAAAGACTGCAGCTAATGTATGGATAAAACATTTTCTCATATAAGGGCGTTATATCGAAACTGTCCACATAAATCCGAAATCACCAACTCCATATAACTGAATATCAACTGAATATTACCTCTAATAGGCCGTGTAGGGTTACTATATAGTGTTTGAATTTAAGCTCCAAATTTTTGCCTACCGCAAAACGTAACTTTGCCTTAAGAGATTACACCAGTCACATATGGATGCACGTAGAACGTCTGGGTATTGATCTGAGGTATAAATTGCATTCACTTCCGATTCTAGTGATTGAGTAAGAATAGTACAAACGCCCTGTCTCATATATAGTCTCCGATCTATCAGTTTATGGCCTATATAATATAAAATATATTGGATATGCCATTGCCACACTGATAAATTGGAGACATAAGAGAATTTTTCCCACAAGCAGAAAAAAACACAAATTCAACCGTAGGGTATACCGAAATTGTTTCACATTAAGACAACAGTAACTAGACCATATAAAGGAGTCAGCACCCGAAGTGCTACTAACTTAATACTAGCATTGAACCTGTCCGAGAAGGTTTAACACACTCCAATGTGGAAGAACGACGGCATGAACCGCCTCATAGTTTTTTTTAATATAGTTTTTGGTCTGCAGAATGGATCATTTGGAAAATTCCATTCCTGGAAATTTGTGATGAAGAAATTATGGAAACTTTTTTTTGTAAAAATGGGATAATGTCGAATCTGGTTGAAACGACCAATAGTTTCTATCCAATTACGTACTTGAGGTAACAAAGCATCGATTAAATTCATTTCACCGTAGATTAGTTGATTTAATTTGACTCCCAATGAAAACAAGATGTGACCGTCGTTTGACAGTTCCAAAGTACAAACCATCACTGATTCAAATGCTTGTCGTGGAATACATTCTGACCTAACGAACCATTTTTGGAGATCCGAAACACAAATATTTTGTTCACATGTATATAGTTCACATTTAGCAGCGTTCTTTTCCAGATCATTGCTAGCCTTCCGACTTTTCTCTTTCCTTGTGGATTCCTCGTGAATTAAGTATTTGTATTTTTCACTTTGTTTTCGTTTGTATTGAAATATATTTTGCCATCCCGATACATCTCATTGATTTGTTTAATGGTTCTAGATTGTGCTTCGATAGAATTTTTTCTAGGATGATACTTTTAGAGTTCAAATGATGGTGGTGTTTATTATTTTCAAAAGAAAGCGTGTTATAATTCTCCTCCGGATCGGTTTTCAAGCGAGAAGTGCTTTCCGATGCGGTCAGGTTACAAAAAGCTGTTTCCTCTGCTTGTTGTTAAATTTCCACTATTTTGCCATATTACTTCATTGAGGAGCAATATGTCGATGTTATAGCCCGTCATTACCTTCTCAATTTGTACTTACCTGGTTGGTTCAGTGTTCCAGCTGCCATTTCATTTCCGGGTATGATAGCTAGAGTCAATATTTGTTTTGGACGGTTTGTGGTATTTATTTTAGTGTGCGTTTCTGTAACTAAAGCTTCATGACTGGTAGTTAATGCATACAGGATCGGTGATTTCGGTATTTCCTTTTTTTTCTCCCAATTTTTGTCCCCATTTACTCAAATTTGTACTTACCCAAGCAAATATATCAATAATATATTAATATATTATTAAAGCAATTTATTCCAGTCCAAAGTATCTAGCTATCATCTCCTATTTATCTTGCTAATATAAACACTGATTTGGGTGGCTGGTGTCGTCGTAAGGTCAAAGGATTCTGTAAAAGAGGTGGAAGCGTTTCCAAATAAACAAACAATTGGAAATTTCATGTCAGTTTGTAGCTATCAATACCACTATATATATATGTATATATATATATATATATATATATATATATATATATATATATATATATATATATATATATATATATATATATATATATATATATAAATATACATATATATATATATATATATATATATATATATATATATATTATATATATATATATATATATATATATATATATATATATATATATATATATATATATATATAGTCTAACAGCTCCTACTGTTTAAGTATATAAACGAGATGATACAATGTTAATCATAAGTGATAGATCTTTTGTAAATAAGATAAGAATATCAGCAATAACAACCACAGTAGCAATTATTAATTAAACACTAAACTCTAAATTAGTTGAATCATACTAAAACATAACATTAAAAACATTTTTCACTCTAATTATTAAATTAATTTGATGGCGGCTTAAAAATTAATATTTATAATTTTAATTAGATCTCAACATCTTAAGAAGAAAACATCTGAGTATGTTCGTACATAGAAACGCGCGTATCTATGTGTGGCACACATGTACGTACATATATAACGTTATGATAACACATAATCATAATAATGATGTTAAATACAAGAATACGCGAACGAAGAAGCATAAAATTCCAATTAAATGTTGTATGAAATAGGTAGATAGGCCTTGATTATTGTTATGCTTCATATGGAGCATAATTTTGCATTTTCTTGTTATTTGCGCGCCCTATACACACACCAGAGCGGTTTCTTCTAACGTATATGATTTCATCGAGAAGTGGGAATATGTGGGCGTTCTCGGGTGGAGAAAATTATAATCTGTATCATTTCGTAGAATCAGCATGTGAAATTTCATGTTACATGCTCATTGATCTCAAATGTTGTTTACGTCACTACAATCGGCGATCTTCTCATCTTTGTCGAATTGGAATAAATCAATGTCGGTCGAATTAATAATCTCGTCACTTCTTATAACAAGGATGTACATTCGCGAAGATAAAATGTTTTTTTATACATTTTTACAACCATCATAAAAATTGTAAATTTAATTATGATTAACATAACATTAATTGTAGCTCTATAAAAAATATCGTTAATTTTATTCCATAAATTAATTTACTTATTTATAAATCGCATAATTAATTTGCTTCATCTGTGCGGAAATTTATTTTTTGCTGCTGCATCTTTTCGGTTTAACACACTTACGATGCGAAATGTATTCTGGTTGAGATGCGTTTCTTGGAAGATTTGGTTTGTTATGATCCACTGGTGATGGAACGTACAGTGGAGATCATAGTATAATATGATGTTCTAGACTATAGAGGGGTGGGTACAAGAAGTGTTACTACCTTCACGCTTCTGTAGCATCCATGGAACGCATAGCATCCATGGAATATCCATGGGACGTCAAGCATGGACGGCAAGAGGAAAGGTGTTAAAACACTTGCAGGTTGGTGGTCAATATGGTATTTTCTGATGAACAATTTACTAAGGTTCTGCTATATGTAAGCAAACACAACGATCAAAAAACAATTCAGACCAGCGAATTGCTCTGCGAAATCAAGCGACTGCCTCATTGATGGTCTGGGCCGCGGTAACTTTCACAAGATGGTCACCAGTCGTTTTCATTCAATTGGGTGTAACGGTCTTAACAAATCTACCGTGGAAAGATTTTAAACGATGCTTGAGTACGTAAATAATTCAGTAGGCACCATTGGACGGCCATCCCATCAAGCTCGTGAAACCCTTCATTTCTTGACAGCATGGCCATTATAATCCTCGAACTTAAACCCAACGGAATGTTCCATATGATCCATTCAGCAAGGCCAAAAATAAAGTAAAACTATGAAATGGCCAAGCCCTAAGAGATTACTGTTCGCTAAGAATGGAGCATTCGTCAGGAAGAAAACTCATTTAGAGGGCAAGCTTCTGCCACATTTGGGAGTGTAAATTATACGCAATAATTTACACAGTTTTTGTAATGTAATTACGATAAGAATATATATACATTTTATATGTAAAAATGTAAACAAAAATGTAATTTTAAAAAAAACTAAAGCGCCATCTTTATCAAGTTTAATTGTTAATAAAACACCATCTGTTGAAAAATTTGTGAAATAACTAACTATTCAATATTTTTTCAACTATGTATATATAAAATGTCACAATAATTTGTTTAAGATACGGATTATTAACAGATTAACTCCGTTAAAAATCCCTAAAGGCTCGGGTGAAGGAAAAGAAATCCTTTTCCAAACAATAACGTGTAACTGAAAACAAACCATTTCAGTGCCATCTTATTTAAAATGTCAATAAATTTTTAACATTTTAAAATAGATGGCACTGCGAATGGTGTTGTGTTCGTTGTTTAAATGTTATTTACATTCAATGTAATTTACACTGTTTTTTACTTAATTTACCCCAAAAATGTAAAAACCTTTATTTACAGCTAAAATCGTGGGTTTTACGATATGATTTAGTTTTGAAATAAAATATGGCAAATTTATAGACCCAGTTACTTCCATTATGTACTATTGTTTTAGAGTTGCGTTGAGAAACGTTTTAAGATCACCTCTCATGTATTACCTACAAAATCGCCAGGATATGACTTGATAACTGAAGGGATTCTTAAACAACTACCTAATTTTTTTTGTTGGGGGGCCGCTACCGCACACTTAGACCAGCGATTTAGCCAAATGGGACGGCCCATAGATTTTAAACTCAACAGGGGAACAAAATGTGTTCATTCCAACCACCGATCGCACCGCCCAAATTTCTTTTTGCATCTGGCCTCTATTGGGGTTCAAACCTGGTACCGACCTCTTCAACTGCCGTAGCTTTAACCAGTACGCCACCTGAACGGTCATAATTAATGCCTCTTTCAGACTATGTTATGTTTCGTTTTTTGAAGATTTGCGGAAGTAATAATGAAACATAAACCAGGAAAGCCGCCAAATGAAATAAATTCACACAGGCCAGTATCGCTTCTCTCAATTATGTCAAAACTGTTTCAAAGACAATTATTAAAGTGAATTAAACCTAAAATTGAAAGGACAGGAACCGTTTCGTCCCATCAGTTTGGATCTACATACAAACACTGCACAATCGATCAAGTCCATAGAATAATAGATCTAATAGAAAGATCCTTAGAGGAAAAAAAGTTTTGGGCAAGCATATTTCTGGACATAGCACAGACATTGAACAAAGTCTGGCTAGATGGTCTAGTATTTAAATTAAAGAAAAGTCTGCCACTGGAGTATTGCAAAGTGTTAAAGTTGTACTTGAAATGGAGATACATTAGAGTACAGCAGGAAGCAGTTTACTCCAGCATAAAAGAAGCTAAAGCAGGAGTCCCGCAGGGAAGTGTCTTTGACCCATTCCACTTACCGCAGATGAATAATACAACTTTCACCACGTTGGAAGATGCCACTGCAATTCTAGCTGTTGGTGAGACAATCGGTGAATCACACTCACCCTACAAATAGCCATAAATAATATGCAAGATTGGCTAGCTAAATTGAGAATTAAAGTGAATAAATCGTAGTCTACTCACATTAATTTCACTAATAGTACAATAGGAACATTACCTGCGACACTCAATAATTTTCCTGTACCAAATGCAAATCAAGGTTGGTATGAACCTTGCTGTAACGTAAAAGTGGAAGTACACGTGAAAAAAAAGCAAAAGATCACTAATTAAAATAAAGGAAATGTCTTATAAACAAATGCTTAGCCCGGTTTTAGCATATGGTATTCAGCTATAGGGATGCACCAAAACCAGCAATCAATAGTTCAACGATTTTAAAATAATGTTCTCAGAGGAAAATTAATCGCCACTTGATACACTCATAATAGTGATGAAGGACCGAGATCGCGGAATTGTGCTCAAAAACATCAGAAGAGGCTCCATCAACACCCTAACTTTGAAGCTGTAAAGCTACTTCATCAAGATGGTATTACAAGAAGACTCAATAGACTTAAACCTTTTGAGTTACAAGAAAAGCAGCTTTTCATTATACTTGTGGTTAAAAAAAAAATCCAATATTCACTTACGGCAACACTAATCATCCTCTAACTACAGCAGACCATTCTATCCCTCCGGTGACGATATGATAATCTTTACTAATGAATCAGTATGCTGTAATCTAGTGGGTATACATACAAAATCCTGAGGTTATCTATCCCTCTTTGTAGGAACGCTACTTGAGGAGGGATGCCACCTTAGGAGGGACGTCATTATCTCTTAAAAGAGTTATCGACTCATCTCTTGTCGACTGTCCAAAATCTTCTTTTGATCAATAAATCAGCAAAGATCCTAGTCATTTTAGAATTATTAAAGAGGACTTTCAGGATCTTGCTTTTTTCTGGATAATCATATGATTTGAATGAAAATTCGAAACATTGCAAACTGCGAACAATATGAGGAAGGAACAGAAGAAACCATTGCGCACTTCTTGTCCTCCTGTTCTTCATACTCTTCCCCGTGACTACATTCCTAAGGATCACAATACCTCTTTGAGGATCAACTGGCGACCTTGGAAATACTGAATATCTTGAACTTCATTAGAAGAACAAACAGATTTTTGGACTGAGTCTAGATTTGAGAAGAGATGTCACAATGGGTAAATCGAACCTGAGTGACTGAGGAAAAACCATCCTGTAATGAAAGTGATGACTCCAATATTTTCAATTTTAATTTTCAACTCTTTGGTAGCATGACTTGCTTTCTGCAATCCTAAAGGTCTTGAACCGATAAAATGTTAGAAATTCAGATAAAAGCTCACATTAAAGAATTTATTGGTGTGACGAAACTGTCAAGATTCCAGTACATGTCTTGCACATAAAAACAGTACTTAAACTATACTTTCCACACTTGGCGGACTATGCTCAGGGGTAACTCAATCATTTTAATGATTTCAGACTAGACGCAGCCACGCGACCTCTTATGGGTCTAGGGTTAGTCTTGTGCTGGATAAACCAATTGTAAGATGTACGCTAACCATCCTCTAATGAAAGTTGAGGCTCTTATATCAACTGGTATAGGCAGATTGTTAAGTTAATTCCCAAAATGTTGATAAAGTTCGATTCATTATGATCTCGTTACCTGTATGAATTTTGGCCCTTCCGAAGTTATCTCGTTCGTCTCTTACATCTTTAAAGATTACTTTACTTTAATTTACTTTTAATTTATTTTTGTGGTTTTGTTTATTTAAAAAAAATATATATATTATTATTTTTTATTTCATATATTTTGAAAAAGCAAAATAAATAAAATAACAAAATAAATTTTCCAATTTATATTCTATTTCTTAGAAAATATAACGAAAAAAAAATTGGTTCTCTAACGACAAATTTTTTTTTCTGATTCGAATTTTTTCTCTTATATTCGCCCATGAGAAGGAAGTTCCAGTTACATGCTGCATATCACATTTTTTTATTATTTTTATTTATCCAGGTAGGTTGGGTTGTGCTTCCAAATACACACACACACATCTATATATGTGAGCTTTCCACAACGCTTCGACAAAACAAATAACACGAAAAAAAAATTCTCCGCCTCTTGTGCGAGCAAAAAAAAAATCGCGATTCGTTGAAATCGAGTCGAAAAAATTTTTTACGAGCTTTTTTCAGTTTTTTTTCGGATAGTCTACGTGAATAGAAAACCGAAAGCTTTCGTTATAAAAAAACGCATATGCGCATTTTTTATGAGGACGAATGAGAATCCGGAATTTTTTTATTCGACAGATTTTATCTCACACACACACATATATGGACAAACGAAAAAAAGCTTTCGACAAGAGCTTTTTTAATTTTATATTTATATATAATTTAAATTAGATTTTTGATTAGATTTTTTTTGTGTAGCACACTACACAAAATATATATTTTGTGTAAAAGCTTTTAAATTTATCTACGAGATTGTGATTCTGCGCAGCTTTTATCACACTGTGTTGTGTATGTGTGTGAAATTCCGAAACTCCACCATACAATCGAGATAACAATTTTTATTTTTCGTTTTTTTTTTTTTGTTTTGTTTCAAATGGTCCGAACGATAGTTTTGAGTTTTGTTTCATTTTCATCCAATCCAAAGAGTATATATTGGTTTGTCTTGTATTTGGTCTTAAGACGTAAGTATATAAAAAAAAAATCGAAGCAAGAGACGAAAAAAAAATATTCTGCTGTGCTTTGGATTTTATTTCGTCGTTTCGTTGTTGGAAATGATGGAAGGCGCGGTTATTGTTTAATCACGGCAAAAATACAACAAATTATATGGGCGGAGTTGAATCGCATACACATATAGCGCAAAAACAATAAGAATTCGGATTTTTTTTTTTTGTTAGATGTATCTTAAAACAACCCAACAACAAAATACTATTTCTTATCAAAATAATACAAATTTGAAGATTTCACCGCCACTGTTGTTGTATTTCGTCTATCTCGAGGTTGATATGCCATGATAAATGAATGAAAAATTCGTGCTCTACTCGTCTTGACATGAATGATGAAAGATGGAAATAAATTAATTTTCCAATTTTCGCCGCTCTTGGACATGATGTTGATCAATTCAGGTCATTTCGTACACGTACAGTGTATTTCGGTTGGGTACATAAAATAAGAAGATTTATGATGGATTTTTAATTACATTTACTGTATACACACTCGTACTGTATATACAATGCACACGATGTTGGCTTAGAGCATCTCGACATAGCGATAATAAAACCTAGATAAGATTAATTAAATATATAATTAATAAAAACAAAAGATAATTGTTTAAAAAAAAAATTGACGTTTCGTGTTCGAATCTCATAAATATAAAACTATACACAAGTTGATAGTAATTAAGTCGGCTGTACACATATATATATATAACTATGTGCTTTTACAACAGCCAGCAAGCAACAACAAAAGAGGTGTAGCGCACTAGAATATTACAACATGTACCCTTGTTACCCATTAACAACCAAACCAAACAATAACGAATTCAATTTCTATCAATTTTCCATCATACACACACACACACATATATACCAAAACAGACAATACACTACAATAATATAACGAGAGGCACATTGTGTACACGTTCAACAATGATGCCTATCAATTTTCACAAAACTCACAAAAATATGAAAACAAGTAAAAAAAATTATAATTTCAAATTTATCCATTCCATCAAGTAAGTTGGAGTTGAGTTAATAAATGCAATAGTACAAGTGGTATATAGAAGGTATATAATAGTTATGTAGTATATATAGTAGTCATAAAAAATAATAACAACAATAGTTATAATAACAACAATAAACAATAAAAAATGTCATGGACGCATAATTTTTAATTAAGCAATTAAAAAATTCGCATGAATGCAAGCGCACTGGATAATTGATTGTATCGTTTGCTAGCTATCCAATGGAAAATTTTAATGATGTCACTCCCGTAATATGGTTTGTATGTGTTCGATAGCCCGCTACTCTCTTATAAAATAAAGTATTGAGAAAATAATTGCAGATGGGACGATACTCTCGAAACGACTGGGAAAGTCTTAACTTGATTGTAGATCGACGGAATTTGGAGTTATTCTGGGCAGGTTGAGGCACAATTAAACGATGGCAATCACTCATTGATTTCATTATAATTCTACTCAACAGCTTTTAATCGTTTGTTATAACAGAAGAGCTTGGTGACTTAATAGAAAAGCTTTCGAAAGCTTTTTACGTAATTGGTGCTTTTTACGTTGGCTGGAACCGTTAGAGATTTGATTTGATGATTAACAGGAATAATCCTGGAGTTGAACACAAGGGATCTAATGAGGTTGAAAGCCGAACAGCTGCTGATGAAGTGTAAGCTGTAATCAACATCTTCAAGACATTCATCGCATACGGTGTCACTGGTAAGTCCCATGCGATGAAGATGACTTTTGAAACGGCCATGGCCAGTAAGTAAGGAAACCAATATTCACAAGTTGTACTTGATTTAGGCTCCTTACAAAGTATTTCGCCTTGCGGCAAGAAGGGGTGGTTGACCACGTCAAGTTTAGATTCGATAGGGCAACGGTTTTAATTGTTTTTTTTCACTATATGAACAGGTAAAGGAGCTGCTGGTTCAGGGCTTACGGAAAATAAGCGAGAACCAGTATAAGCCAGACTGTCTGCACATGACTGTTACCGTATGATTACAACCAAGGAGGTTCAGCAATTTTTTAAAATAAATCAATTTAGAGCTGGTAAGAGGATTATTTAATGAGTTGAGGACAGTTTTACTATCCGTACAAAATATCATCTCTTTGTTGTCGGCAGCGAGATTAAAAACTGAAAGCACACAGTCAGTAACCGCAATTAATTCCGCTTGATCAATAGTACAGTAGGACCCCAAACTGCCAGATATTCTCAAATAATACGATGAACAGTAGTAACCAAAGCCAGCATCCTGTACAGAGGCAGAGCTGTTCGGATATCTGTTTGAGCAGGTCTGGTGTGAACCACATATCCTGGGATGAATAAGCCACCTCATCTGTGGAAATTAAAAACAGGCAGAAGCCAATCAGTAACCATCTCGATTTCTGGTATAGCTCGTTTAAATTCGTTAAGAATTGATCTATGACCTGAAGTAGAGCCAAAATCATTTCACGACACAGCATTCCTTAAGCGAAAAGCATCCGAAATACCTAAAATGAAGGATTGTTACTGTGGTAGGGAGAGCATAAGCTCCATAGCCAGGAGCGCAGTTGAAGACGTGGCTCCCGTTACAGCCCGACAAGCGATATTTTGCAAATAGTTGGGATTGCCAATTGAAGATTTAACTTTAACCACTGGCAACCAGACAACAGATGCATAAGTTAGCATTGGTAAAACAAGAGACTTGTATAGGTCAAATATATCATTTTGGGGGAAAATACACAGGAATTATCAAAAGCTCCACGACATTGCTAAAAAATCGCAGTCGCTTATTGTCGTTTAAAATCCAGATGATCCAGATCTCAATCCTAGTGTCGAGTTCATGTAAGGCAATCTCACAGAATTTTCCCATTCTGTAAGCATGTTCCATGTTACTGAGTGGAGCGGTAGCTAAATATTGGTCCCTAATGAACCTATCAACAATCCTTTCTAAAGATTTCAGAAAAGTTGATTACAGACAAATAGGCCGAAACGATCTGGGGTCAGTATAATCCAATTTTTACATGCCTGGAACAGATGTAGTAAATGTTCCTTAATTAGAGGATATCCATGCTGTAATACAACAGGAAATATACCATCAGGAACTACAGATTTAAAGAGTTTTAACGAAGACAAGCTCCAACGTAGGACCTCATAATTAACTAATCTGCAGGCTAGGTCCCAATTGGGAATTACCTCCAAATCGTAGGTGACTACACCAGTATTGTCGGTTCGAATGGTTTTACAGACCGTAAAATGTGTAGTAAGAAGTACGTCGCCTACTTTCTTTTTAGAGAAAGTAAACTTGCCATCCGATAGACGAAGTGAATCAAGTCTGCAAGTATTATTCCTGCTGAGCGACTTATTAAGTCTAACTGCAGCAGGTAAGCTATTAATTTCCTCACAGAAGATTACCCAGAAGGATCTCTGTTAAGTTCTCAATTCTTTTTTGTATACTTTTTGTGCAATGAGAAAGCTATCCCAATCAGACTGAAAATTGGATCTTCTGGGTTTATTCTTCGGCTTCCTGGTAGTCTTCCTGAACCGTTTGAGAGCAGAACACCAGAAAGGTTTGTTCCAAGTTTTTTGGTGAGAAATAAGTGAACACGAGATGTCAAACGCAGTTGAGATTACTTTAGATAGTGCAGAAGCGTTTGTTCGATAGCGAGCTATACTCTCTTATAACAAAGTTTTGAGAAAATAATTGTAGATGGGACGATATTCCCGCGGATCCACTAGAAAATGACGATGTCAATCGAGCAACAGATAGAAGCTTCAAGAGAAGAAAAGCCTGACGTAACCCTGATGGAAACTTAGGTCTAGGGACTACTTGATTGTAGATCAAGAAAATTCAGTATACCTAACCAAAAAGACAGCAGGATTTTTAAAAATGCAAGGAGAACAAAAGCTTCTGTAGACAAGGACTAGCATGATATAAAGGAATCCTCAGCATCTAAAAATACGAATCTGTGGTATAACAGTGAAGGATTCCGATAGCCGCAATCAATAATGAAACTAGGAACTTTAGCTAAAAACCACACTTCCAGGGCTGTTCAAACAATATATACAATAATCACTAAACACCTTAAAGCCATATATTTAAACTTCTTCATGATTCGTGAGTAGTTAATTTTTAATCACAAGCCATATAAACAGCAAACTAAAGACATAGTTTTACCTTAGCTTAGATTATCTTCAAGGTAAGGCAGAACTCTATCACATTTCAAACAACTGAGCGCAGTAAATTTAAATTTAAATCGTTTGACAACAAGATGTGCGTATTGCAACCATAAAGACGTGCTCATTGCAACTACATTAGAGACGTTCTTGGAGTGATGAATCTTTCGAGGTTTCAGAACGTATATTGGAAAGGAAAAAATACTGCAACATCTCTCCATTCTCTTGGCGGCCATATTGGTAAATATTTAGATTAGACTCAATCGCAACTCAATGGTTTTAATAATTTCAAACTAGACACTGCCACTCGAGCACTTGCGTGTCTAAAGTTAGTCGATTACTGGATCGATTAAATATAAGAACTACGATCGCGATGATTCATCTGGGAGATTTTTGCAGATTGTCACTTTTCTTCGATAACCTTAGCATTAATGAACTTTTGATGTGTCTGGAATGGTTAAATGTGATTAAATATGAATTTCCTCCAATGAACTCTCTCATTTTATAGGATGTGAGCTTAATTTTTATGGAAGTAAAGGCGGTTTCTTAACTTATGTAAATATTCGCCTTACCAATGGCAGGCTTGAAATTAAGAACGGCTCATTGGCTCTATAATTTAATCATACGACCCATTTTATTGAAAATAATGGATGCCATGTTTAAAGTCTATGATGAGAGTTTATACAATAGCTACTTAAGTGGAGCACGTAAGAGCACACTTACACCCTGTGTCATATAACCTTTGGTGTTAACATAGGAACCGATGTATTCCGTGCAGCGAGACTATTTATTCTAATATTTACTATAATTTCCTGACCTTTGGGGTTATCAATCTGCCTCATATACCGAGAACCAGAGTGGACTACCTATGTGTTATTTCTTTAAGAATGGTTCAATGGACGAATAGATGAAAAACGCATGTGTTGGATTATACGTATTTTGACGTCTTTTCAACAGTATTTTGGATGAAGTTAGTATTGCCTGATGAACATTTTTTTCTTGGTTAGAATTCTATAATAATTTCACACTGATAATTTGGGTAGTTTAGTTAGTTTAGGGCGTCTTAATTTTTATAACATGCCATGAAGTCAGTAGCTTCGACGTAAGTATTTGTCGTTCCACATAAAAATTTGCTCTCATGAATAATTTTCCAATCCTCTTTCTCCTGGCCCACTTTAAGTAACCCTCTACTTTGCGATTCACTTGTCCATAATACTGATTTAGATTATCATTATAGAATAGTGTAGAGCATCTTGGTATTGACAACTTCAACTAACTAATTATAGATAAGGCTCTTAAATACTAAACTGTTTCGATAGCCTCTGACACATCTAGCAATACGTAACCGAAATACACAGAGAAGTCGTTAAAGGTATGGTATTGATATGGAAACTGGATCGAGTTAGATAGTAACCAGAATATGAAAAATCTCAACTTAAACCAGTACGGCCTCTAAACGATAAACTCAAATTACAAAAACTATTTAGTCGATATAATTATCTATACTTAGATTTTGTTCTGATTATTCTGCTAAACTTCCAACTATAATACACGCGCACGCTTATAGTAGTATAACAAACATCTAGGTCCCCAAAGTAACGTAAAACGGTTTTGAGTTTTATTAGAAAATCACCGCTGGTGGAATCTACATAACTCCGGACAAAAAATGCTCATAGTATAATCAAAGAGAATAAATATAAAGAGGAACATCTTATATGAACCGCGGTTGCATATAAACTTAAACTTTTTAAATATTTCTGAGTTATTTGATGATGGCAAACGAAATAGGATAAGCATATATTTTTATTTGGTTTTCTCTTTCGAATAACAACAAAAAAATATTTGATTTTTTCAAAACTTCGCTTACTCTTTCATATTATAATTCAATTTTAAAATGAAATAGATAATTATATGAAAATATATCTGTTTCATTTTACAATTGAATTATAATATGAAATAGTTTTTTTTTTTATTTATTTATTTATTACAACTGATTTACAAATCATCTAGTAATTTATCTTCCATTATAATTAAAATTCACGATTGAAGGGTTATAGCCCTTAGGCTAGTACCTATTACATCAAGTGGTTTCTTCCTTCGCAGCCTTCTCACTGGATTTGTGTCATCCAACATTCGGCGAATTTCAGCATTTTTATGTTGACTAATCCGTTGCATGTGTTGTCTTGCATATTTATCAAATCTTTTGATGTTGTCATTTCTCACGTACCACGGTGCATTTACTATTCCACGTAGGACTTTGTTTTGGAATGACTGGATGACATTGACGTTTGTTTGCGTTGTACAGCCCCAGAGTTGAATACCATAAATCCATACAGGCTTAAGAATTTGCCAGTACAGTAGCAATTTATTATGTAAAGTAAGCTCAGAACTTCTCCCTAAGAGCCAATTCATCTTCCTGTATCTAATGTTTAATTCTTCTTTCTTCTTTTTCACATGCTCTTTCCATTTTAGTTTCGCGTCAAGAGTCATGTTTATGTATTTTGCTGTGTTTGCCTATGGAATTTGCTGGGAGTTTAGTTCTACTGGTATCCAATCAACCTTTTTATTGGTGAAATATACATGAACAGATTTGGCTTCATTCAGATTTATTTGCCACCTTTTCGTCCAAGTGGTAACCATATTAGTCTCTCTTTGCAATTTGCTTGTGGATTCTTCTATGTTATCAGCAACTGCTAATATGGCTGTGTCATCTGCAAACGTTGCTATAGTTATCTCTTCTATCGTTGGCAGATCAGAGGTATATAGTACATATAAAGATGGTCCCAGAACACTACCTTGTGGTGCTCCTGCTGATATTTTCTTCATTTCCGAGTATTCACCATATAGTTTAACACGAAAGTGCCGATTAGCTATGTAAGATTTAAGTATTTCATATAGAATTGCTTTGGTAAATCTCGTTTTAATTTTTATTCCAAGCCTTTCTGCCAAACTTTATCGAAAGCTTGTGCTACATCCAAAAAAATACTAGAACAAACTTTCTTTTTTTCAAGTACATCTTCAATAAATCGGTCTATACGAATTTTTGTCATTTAATGGTTTGTTTGGTTTGGGAATCATGATGACTTCAGCAACTTTCCATTGATTTGGAACGTGTTTAAGTCTGAATACTGCATTAATTATTTGGATTAGCTTTCGTATTCCTTTTTCAGGTAGGGCGTTTATTAATTGTCCTGTAATCAAGTCATATCCTGGAGATTTCTTTGCATTTAGGTTTGTTTTGATTTCATCTTTTAATTCTTGCACTGTGACAGCAGCTATATTATAGTTGTCCACTTTATGTTCTGTTGGTATGTTTTCACCTACGGTTTGTCTAGGTAGAGCCTGGAACGTGTTTTCAAGATGAGTTGCAAACAATGTTACTTTCTGCTTTGCGCTTATAGCCCAAGTTCCATAATCGTTTCTAACTGGAGGCATTTGAAATTTAGGTCGTTTTAACATTTTTGTTGCTTTCCAAAGGCAGCACTCGGTATCTTTTTCCCCAAACAGGCTACTTAGGTATTTATTGATGGATTCATTTTTTATTTCTTTAATTAGCAGCTTTAGTTTGTTGGACCAAAAGTTTAGAGTAGTTTTATGTTCAGGCGCTCGATTCCTTTGCCAAAGTTTTCTTGCTTTTCGTTTTGCTGCTACCAATTCCCTAACTTTCAAGGGATAAATAACATTCTTGCGTGTTTTTGTTGTATTTGATGGTGTACTACTTCACACCGCTTGTTGTATGACGCTGTTGAATTGTTCTAGTTCTTCTTCTAGCTGTATCGGATTTGTATTTGGCACTTCGAGATTAATTATCCTCAGTTACTTTGTGAAAATTTTCCCAGCAGGTTTTGTTGTTTGTTAGCCATGATGGACTTGTTTTCTTAACAAACGTTGCATTGATCCTCATAATAACAGGTGTGTGATCTGACATAATCCCGTCACTGCTTTCTAGGTATATGTAATTATCGTCTATACCTTTGGTGACAAAGAAGTCTGTAAGATCAGGTAATTTGTTTCTATTCGTAGGCCAATATGTTGGCTGATCTCCGAAGTGAAAATCGCAGCTGCATTGTTGTCCTGCCACAAGCAATTCTCTTCCTTTTTTCGAGGTTACTCTTGATCCCAGAATGTGTTCTTTCCGGTAAAATCACCTCCTATTATGAAACAAGATCCAAGTGATTTCAATAATGTGCAATAGTCTTCCTTTAGTAGATTAAATCTTAGAGGGCTATATATTGACGATACGCTATATTCTTTGTTGTTATTTATATATACTTTTATTGTGACTACTTGCATAAATTCTTCTTCAATTTTAAGATCTATATATTGTTTGATGTTTTCTTTAATTACCACTGACGATCCTCCTCTTGCTCTTCCTGCTGGATGAATGGCATGGTAACAGCTGTATCCATATAATTTGACATATGAAGTTGTAGTAAAATGGGTTTCAGATATTAGGCATATATCTATTTTCTCGGAATCTAGAAAAATTTCTAGCTCTGGAAGATGTTGCAATAGCCCGTTTGCATTCCATATTACTATTCTTAGTGTTTTATTTATTGCCGTTTGAGACATTTTAATAGAGAATGGATGCCATTTCATTTAGAGTGGTTTGCTTGTCTAGCCTATTACTTACGGCTTCAAGGCATTTCCCTTGTTTAGCTAGTCTAATGTTAAGTGCTTCTATGCTTATTAGTATTTTTTGAAGCACAGTTGTATCCTCAGTGCTCCTTGAAATGATAGATTTCGGCATTACCACTTGCGAGTAAAGTTTTCGCTCTCCCGTTTCATTTGGTTCCACTTTGGTGAAAGGTTGATTAGTTTCCCCGGTATTACTGAATTTTGCTTTCGTGATTTATCCCTTAATCTCTGTAGCTCCTTAGCTATTTCACATCCCCTATAATTTGCCGGATGTGGCTATAAGCAATTAATACATTTTGCAGGAACATCTTTACCAACCGGGCATACCTGAGCATGATGTTTACCACCACACCTAACGCATCTAGCATCTCTTTGGCA
Organism: Tipula lateralis; assembly: GCA_963932295.1. NCBI lineage: Eukaryota > Metazoa > Arthropoda > Insecta > Diptera > Tipulidae > Tipula > Tipula lateralis. The sequence continues at coordinate 17,897,543 of OZ010738.1, read as the reverse complement.
ATATTTCTGAGTATGGTTAAAACCTTGACATTTTTTGCACTGCGGTATGCGACCGCTATTTTTTTTCAATGGCTCTATTTTTACTCTCATGTTAAGTATGATATTAGAAAAATCTTCTACTTTTTCTTTATTATTGAAAGTGAGCATAAATAGTGGAAGCCCTCTTTTCTTGATTTGAACTCCTTGTTCGGTTTCGATTTTTTCTATCTTTATGATGTTTACGGCATTTTCTATTTGATGATCTTTTTGTTTGAGATCTTCAATAATTTCCTCTGTTGCACAGGTTGGGTGAAGACCCCTAGCCATAACCTTTATTGGACGATTATTCTTGTCCTCATTGGTAAACCACTGATATCCATCGGAATTTAACTTCGTAGCTAAAGCTCTATAGGTGTTAGAATCCGTCACATTAATTTTCCAGACCCCATTGCTTAAAGATACAAGTTTATACTCAGCTGTCGTAACCAACATCATAATCGATTGTATAGTGGAATAATTAGATATTTCAACGATGCTAATTGGTGGAGGTGTATGAAATGTATGAAATAGTAAGCTAAGTTTTGAGATAGTCAAATATTTTTTTGTTGTTGTTCGAAAGAGAAAACGCAATAAAAAATATATGTTTGTCCTATTTCGTTTTAGTACTTCTTCGAGGATGGTCGTATTTATCGATGCCTTCTTGTTGGAACTTACTGTGGTTAAATCTCTGCTTTTGATCCCACATTAATTTTGTTTTGATTGCTAATACAGTTGAATTATTAGGGTATGTAGTTTGATCCATCATACTCATTTGTCGATTTAATTGCCATAGTGGTACATACCAGCAAGCTAAATATTGCTGATATCTTGTATCAAAATCGAGTAAGTTAAATTTTTTAACATCCATCTAACTCCTTTTGTTGATAAGAATGCGAAATGTTCTCAATAATTGTCCACTGCGGTGGAATCTGTTGACGTAACCATATGAGATTGTATGTTGCCGCGAATTAAAGTGCATATTCATTAGAGATCTAACTAGATGAGTATTTCAATTTTTAAATTGTGACTCATCATTTTGCATTGTACCATCATGATTATTAAAAAGATCAAGAATGACGAGTCGAGGAATGGTAATTGGCGCGGGTATATGTTGAACTAGATGCAATTCATCCTCTAGCGTGCTTTGTGCGAGTATTGTTGGCTATAATATGTAGACACTGCTGGGTTTCATTTGTAGGTATTTTAAAATTATCTAGCTCCTTCAAGTATAAATCTGCTGTATGGTGAAAAAGTATGGATGTATCTTGTCTTGTACGAAGCTCACTACCCCACAAATAAACAGCATAGCTAATCCAAGATAACTGATTGTGATTATAGACCACTTTTTTTTCTATGAGGTTGGGATCATGCTAGGAGAGTTGTCATATATATTGGTGGGTGCTGTACTTTTATTTGGTCCTGTAAAATCTTTTGGATCGCCTTTAATTGCTTGTTTCTTAACACTTAACCGTTGTGACGCAAAAAAGACCTTCATTTCTCAAATATGTATCAATAATCCGTACCAATTTACTCTCAAAAAATCATAGGACAGCTCAACTATATAAAACAAAAATTGATATAATTGGCAAAAATTACAAAATTGTTCGTAGACTATCGCAAGTACTGTTCCTCTCATTACTATACAATGACATGCGCATCTTGTTTGCACCACAACCCCAAATCCAATGAAATCTCAAAAAATGACAAATTGATATCGTCACTTTGTCACCACCAGAATCAATGTCCCAAAATGCCTAGGCCATCAAATATCGCACTTAATGTATCAGTTATTGAGAAAGTTGTATAAGAGATAGTTTTATCCTTCTGACACATGTCAATTCAAGACTAGAGTGTTTCTAAAATGCTTGAGAGATAGTGTTTCGAAGGCTCTTGTTTTCGAACACTTGTAGTTTCTTCTTCACTTTTTCTGAGTGTTGCCAGGTGTCATAGTTCCATACATTAGTACTGATTTTACACACGAGCTGAATACTCATATTCTTGGTTTTGTGTAGCAATTCCCTAATTGCTTTGTCCAATATGATCGCAGGAACAACATTGGTGAAAATACGCATCCTAGCATTACTCGTCCATTTAATTAAGACGGCGTAAGTAGGACGTAAATTCTTCTTAATTGAAGATCAAGCAAAAAAAAGTTAGAGCTTCGCATTCAGTGCACATTATAATCGAAGGACTAAATTGAATGCTTCGGGCTGTCGATAAGCATATAACCTTGAGCAATCAAAACCACCCAATGGGTTACACAAGTATAGTTCGTTCAACGGTTATATATAAGAAACCAATCTTTAAAATTGTACTATATAGACCTCAACATAAAAAATTGATACAAATTCAATGAACTGGAAATTGCTTTTAAGACAAACAAACCCGAACATACATAAAATTAAATTATGATAATGAAAATTCTGGCAAAATTCAATTTCGTAAAAAAACTGGCAACAACAAAACACTGAGCAAACAACATCTCTATATATCGAGAAAATGACAATTTCATTAATTTATATTTTTCATTTCAATATGTGTGTGTGTGTGTTCACTTCACTCTCTTCAATATACTTAATAGTTGAAAGGCAAAAAAAAATGGAAAATGAAAATTGTTCAATCGTGTATTTTCCAAGAAGCAGCGTATTATTACATAGCTACATACAATCCTGCAAAAAATCATCTTCGAAACGGTTTGATATTATGTTTACTCAAGACTTCATATCCAATAACATTTTTTTTTTTTTTTTTAGCTCATATGTTATCCTTTTGTGACAAAGTGGGTGGATATATACTCGGAGATAAGCAATATATGTGGAAAGTTCAAATCATACATAAATGCATGCAATATTTTATTTATTATTTTCGTTTTTCGCTATTTGCCTGATAGATTGCAAATATTATTTTTCATTACCTTGGTTCGATCGAACGTTGTTCGTTTTCAAATTAAAATTTTCAATTTTCCATACACAACGGGAAACCTATATACGAATTCGTATATATGTATATGGAAAATCTGTGGGTTGATTAGCAGCGAAAGACAAGACATCACAACGCAATTTTACTAATACGTCAAGCAATATTTGGGAACCACATCATTGGAAAAAAAGAGGAGGCTAGCATGAGTTGTCCTGGTTGATTGCATTCATACATATCGTACCCGAACACGTACATATCGCAGCCAGGCTATCACAAGGTGTGTGTCATGCTTCCATTCAAAACTAAGAAATACCACCATAATGCAGTGATATGTAGCTACCGAAGATGCAAGTGACATAACGAAAGATATCAAGCATAATGACATAAATGTCACATAAATGACATAGTCTAGGGGTGATTTTGATGCTATAATATAAGAACAAACACACGGATAGGACATCAATGTGTGTAGGCAGCAACACGAAATGACCATGGAGATGAACTCGTCGATTGTTGTCGATCAATTATCTCTTAAGAATCATCTATGCATAAGAGGCGAATCGAAGAGAATCAAATTGATGACGTAAGAGTAAACAAGAAATTTCTAACTTCCTTACAATATGTCAAGGCCAATGATAATAGCAACATTCAAGACTACTGATGAAGAAAATTAAAGAACATCACAAACTTAAGTTACCATTCTGCGACTAGGATGCAACGATAACTAGCAGAAAGTAATATGATTGCAAAAAACATACAAAAAAGATTCTCAAGACCGCAGAAGAAACTCGAACCACACATGAACACCAGCTCATGATGAAAATAATACTTTGAGGACAACAACACATGCAAACCCGATTATACGAACGTGTATGGGACTATCCAAATAACGCTTGATAGCATCATGTGCACACTCCAAACCACATCAACAAATGGCATTCAATGCGGATCTGGACTACGCAGATAACATTTGTCTTCTAGCACAGAGACATGTCAGGCCACAATTTTCGATTTTCAATTTTCGATTTCCGGTTTTTGATTTTTCAATTTTCGATTCCGAATTACGATTTTCGATTTTTCATTTTCGATTTTCGATGTTCGATTTCCGGTTTTCGATGATCGAATTTTCAATTTTCTTTTCGATATTCGATTTTCGTTTTCGATTTCCGAGTTTTAATTTCTGATTTTCGAATTTTCATTTTCGATTTCGAATTTCGGTTGTCGTTCGATTTTTGATTTTCGATTTTCAATTTCCGATTTTCGATTTTTGATTCCGATTTTTCATTTTCCATTTTCGATTTTCGATTTCCGGTTTTCAATTTGCGGATTTTCGATTAACGAAACTGATTTAGGATTTTCGATTTTTCATTTTCGATCATCGATTTCGATTTTCGATGTTCGATTTCCGATTTTCGGTTTTCGATTTTCTTTTCGATATTCGTTTTTTGATTTTTGATTTCCGAGTTTTAATTTCCGATTTTCGAATTTTCATTTACGGATTTGATGTTCGATTTTTGATTTGCGAATTTCGGTTTTCGTTCGATTTTCGATTTTTTTTTTCTATTTTCGATTTTCAATATTCGATTTTCGATTCCGATTTTTAATTTTCGATTTTCAATTTCCGATTTTAAATTCCGATTTTTCATTTTCCATTTTCGATTTCCCATTTTCAATTTCCGGTTTTCGATTTGCGGATTTTCGATTTTCGAAACTGATTTACGATTTTCGATTTTTCATTTTCGATTTCGATTTTCGATGTTCGATTTCCGATTTCAAGTTTTAGATTTTAGATTTTCTTTTTTAGATTTTAGACATTCGATTTTCGAACTAAGATTTAAGATTTTTGATTTTTCAGTTTCGATCTTCGATTTCGATTTTCGATGTTCGATTTCCGGTTTTCGATTTTAGATTTTAGATTTTAGATTTTAGATTTTAGATTTTAGATTTTAGATTTTAGATTTTAGATTTTAGATTTTAGATTTTAGATTTTAGATTTTAGATTTTAGATTTTAGATTTTAGATTTTAGATTTTAGATTTTACATTTTAGATTTTAGATTTTAGATTTAAGATTTTAGATTTTAGATTTTAGATTTTAGATTTTAGATTTTAGATTTTAGATTTTAGATTTTAGATTTTAGATTTTAGATTTTAGATTTTAGATTTTAGATTTTAGATTTTAGATTTTAGATTTTAGATTTTAGATTTTAGATTTTAGATTTTAGATTTTAGATTTTAGATTACCGATTTTAGATTTTAGATTTCCTATTTACGATTTCGGATTTTCGATTTATAATTTTCGATTTTCAATTTCCGATTTCCAATTTCCAATTTTAAAATTTTCGATTTTTGATTTCCGGTTTGAATTTCTGAATTTCGATTTCTTATTTTCGATTTTAAATTGACGATTCGATTTTAACTCGACTTTCGATTCCCAATTTTCGGATTTCGTTTTTCAATATTCGATTTTCAATTTTTTATTTTCGATTCAATTTTTTATTAAGATAAAACAATATAATTCGAAAATCGAAGAGGTTGAAGAATTCGTACACCTCGGTAGTACTGTAGATTGGAACGCATTCCTCCTATCGAGGAAAACAAAGCTACGATTGTTCAATGTGTGAAGAAGATGAATTTTACTCTGACCAGATAAGATGAGCTTCTTCTGCAAAACAGATACTGAAACCGAAAGCAGGTAGGGTAAGTGTAGATTGGAAACCACGAATCACATAACTGAGAAATATTCCAAATAACAAAACACTAGTATCCACAAGAAAAGAAGAAAGTCGAAAAACCGACAATGACTTGGAAGAGAATTGTGCTAGCCGAAGGGAAAAACTCGCTAAAACATGGAAAGTGCTGAAAACAAAACCCCTCAACGCATAGGGTCTGATCAACCCTTGCTTGGTATAATCAATAGCATTAAAAAGGAACAGTGAACAGTGTATATAAAAAACCTCAACACGTCTTGTTGCCCAAAACATAATTACCATGGACATAAAAACTAAATCAAAACACATAATTTACACTCGACCTCTCCCTCATTTCAAAACTGTCCATAAAACCTCAAAACCTCAAATAAATTTCAAAAAGTCGAATCATGAAGTTAATTAAATTGAATGTCTAACAATAATACAACAAATTGGTTATTAAATTTACAACATTTTTAATTTAATGGTCATCGCCGCAATTAATTAATTGATTTGATCGAATTCACCCTCATCATACTCGACCCATTCCCCCTCACACGAAAAATATTCGGTCCGGACTCAATTGACCAAAAAGCCAAACAATAAATTGACATACTCGTTTGGGATGGTTTAAATTTTATTTTTAAAAATGATCCCATATGTTACAATTAACCATTGTTATTCGGGAGGAATGAAATTTTTTTTCGATTTGGGGTGGAAAGTTCATATTCAACAAAACGTATTTGTCATATTACCTTGAGTCCAACATCAATCATTTACATAATCAATTTACACTTCTCGAACGATTCATTAAAATCTCGTACATCATCGCACGTCTAACGATGGCATCAGACCTAAACCACGTTCGCATCTCTCATAACGAGTCAAAACTTTAAATTCACAAAACATTTTCCATGGAAATCCATATGAGGATTTCGTTGTTCGCCATTCTCGTATTCAGTCTCGTCTCTATATAAGGATTTGCTTATTATTTGATCGATTATGATTGATGTCTGTTTTGTGTTGTTTTTTTTCTTGCGGATTTACAGATGAAGAAATTGAACATAATGGGATATCGTATTGGAGATATTTTTTATCGTCTCGCAACATTATTTCGATGTTTGTATGTCGACAAGCATTTATGTTGTAATCATAACTATTTATGAATTATATTGTGTGTTATCGCTTTTATATATGTAACACTATCGACAGGCGTTGATCGATATTTTCATTTTGGTTTGGTAAGATTAGTTGGAAAAATGTATAAAGTGTTTTGGATTGATATCGCCGCGCAGTTCATTAAACTTTACTAAGTGTGGATATTGGTAGTAAAAGCTTAGGAACGAGGACTCTTATACTAGAGCGTTAAAAGCATTAACCAGTACCTTTTAGAGCCTGTCAGGTGCGGACAGTTCATCGGTTTCAATGCGAGGTTGTACTCCGTAAGGACTAGACACCTCAGTTAGTATATTCACCTTGGTGGATTTTGCTAGTTTTTCCTCTAAGAGGCTCCTTCCGCTTACAATTGTTGAAAGCAGTGCTAAAGCACCTAAACCTCGATTCAATATTTTTGGTGGTATGATGATGGCGCTGAATCCCAGTGCACATCGTCTAACTTATATTTGATTTACGTAGGTATTTTGTGTCCCGGATATAAATTGAAGGGGCAACTTCTTTTTAGAATACTGATATGAATTTGACTTGGTCATCCAAAATGACAGCCTCAAAGTAGGAAGAGGAAAGGTGAAACTCTCTTTGACCATCGCTATAGTACAATTTTTTTAGGCAATCATAAACCTTAATTAAGAGAGTTGAGGAAGCCAAGAAACTCATATTGGGAATTATATTGGCTCCATCTCTACTAGTCATATCAAACTTCCGCGATGAAAAACAGAAAATGCAGGGAATGGCAAAGGCAACTTACTAGCTCACATGAGTAACAATAAGCTCCTATGAGGTGGCATCTTTGTCAATCGTAGTGAACTGAACATTCAAATATGTTCTTATCAGAAAACATTTCAGAAGTCTCTCTTCCAATGCAATTAATCAACATATATGCAACGAGCAACGGATTGCTTCTAGCCTTGTTTTCTAATTAGTCAGCCTTTCACTATATTGTAAGTGTAAAGTGTGACCTGAAAGATAGTGAACTATACCTTTTCAGGCCGAAGTCAGACGATACAGTGATGGTGGATCATAGCAGTTTTCTCGTGCAAATCGATTGTCAGAATTGGGTAAAGGGACAAAAGACTAATCAAACTATCTAGTTAGGGTTCCCAAACTAATGACTAATTTCGATACGGTATTGCTTGCTTAAGATAGCGGGATGATGGGTGGCAGTCATATCGAGCAGGACGGTGCAATTATTATGCACTCAAGTGATTGGTGTAAGCCTACATGGAGCAGCCATTGGCACAAATCTTGGTGGTATTAGCAAAAAATCGAATATGATCTGTTTGTATAGTGGTTGATCACGGGTTAGTCGGTCCTTAGCTCTAACCTAAATCTGTCAAAAAGAAGAATATTTTTATATTATAAATTAATCAAAAATAATTTATTGAGACGTAAGGAAATACAGTTCCAATTCCGTAAGGAAAGTCACCAAATTAGATCCGTAATTTCATGATAAGTATTGGCTCTGAAAATTGAGATGGGTCGAGCTTGATTAGTTAATAATATGACTGATAGTATTATATTCATTTGGGTGAAGGTATTCTGCTATCCTCAGTTTCGAAAGAATACTCCAAGTTGTCATTGAGAATTATTATTGCTAAATATGAGAAGAAATTCAAGCAAATGCGGGTATAAGGAGAAATGTAAGGAGAGAGTTACTATTACTCTCTCCTTACATTTCTCCTTATTACTAGTTACTATTACTCTCTTAGGAAGCCTAACAAGCTACTTTAAGAGGTGGTTCACACATTGATTCATCCAAAAATAGGTCTTGTTGCTCGTATTGATAGGATTAAGGTGATTTTGATTTCCACCTTATTCGTATACCCCAATTGGATTTTATATGGCTTAGTCTCGACGCAAAATACTCTAAGTTGAAGACCCAGAAAAAATTTGGTGAACGACAAGAAATTGACTGCCTCGGGTATTCGCGATGTATTCACTATACCTTGCGCGGTTTGATAAAATACGGGTATTGGTATCGAACCGTTTGACTCAAATTAAAACACCAAACGCTGTTATGGCAAGGACTTGTATTTTTCGTCCATCTCTTTAACCTTCCCAGGTAATTTGCCCAATACCATTGGAATTTTTACAGCAAATTTAACACGGCTGGTATAAAGACAGGTGATAGCCATACACAACTGGCAATATAACATTTTAGTAATTATTTCCAACAAAGTAAACAGTTATTGTCACTCATATATTGCTATCACGGTGATGATGGTTGGGTAGATTTGTATGATAAAAGTTTGTGGAAAGAATGTAACCTAGGACGTCTAAGTCTTGAACACCTACATTGCATCTACGGGTGCCAGAGTCTTTTTGATCGTTGCTGAGGAAGGCAATGTCATCACCAACATGATTCCAGAAGTAAAGATGATTCCACCTGCTTGATTGTCCGACTGCAAATATTATCTATATTTGTCATTGCAGCTTGATACACGTTCTATAAGTCAAGAAAACGATTGGAAATTAAACATTGTGATGACAAAAGGTCTTAGGCCTAAGATTTCGAATAATATTGGCCTGTTACAATTATGTCTACTATCCAAAATCTGGCCAGAAATCTGGCTTAACTAAAAAATTATGTGTAGCCCTGCATGATGTTAAAAAAGCAATTGAAAAAGTTGTGACGACCCAGACAAATATTTGCAATACCTTCTATACGTCTCTAGTAATAAATTAGTATGTTCCAGCGAAGATGTGAAAGCGAGTGTGCTTTTTGTTCTCTAATTTCAAAATCTTTTAAGAACGGCTTTCTTTGTGTATTTACCAGTTTTTGCATATTATTCCAGTAGAGTTTCAAACCTGTTCTTCCTGGAGATTTTAACTCTTTTGAAGACTTTTTATACACACTTAACCCTTGTTATAATTTCAAAAAAAAAATAGGCATAATATGCCGCCATATCATATAATGTCGACCTGTCTGTAGCGGCTGAAACTCTAACTCAAATACTAACAGAAGCATAATTACTGCCAGAATTCCACTAAAATGGAAATAGTGCTTGGCTAAAAGCCAAATTTCGAGAGGCATCTCCTTCCTCATCAGTACAATGAAAATGTTACCTAGGATCGTTCTTGAGCGAATATTACCAATGGTCCAGCATATAAGTTTCGAATAGGTTGGAATTACACCTGAAAAAACTGTACACTGCATGTCAGCTCAATTCTTATCAACCGAGTTGATCGGACCACGAATCTTCGTGAACTTCAAAGGCAAATCCAAATTCATGTGCAAATGGGCAATTTGGAAGTCACAAGGTGAATTATGCAGCCGAAAAAGATTCTGGGAGTTTATGATTTGTACGGGACTGCTGTGAAATGCAATTCATTGGGATCCAAGAAGGCTAACATATCAGCATGACAAAAATCCTTCCTGTCATGAATTAAAAAGCCTCGAATATTCAATGACTGTGAATGAATAAGAAATGTATGGGTGAGTGGGAGACTCATGAACTGGATTACCAAAATATATTAAGGTATGAATAAATGTCTTAGTCTACAGGAAGATAATAAGGAGAAATTTCATAAATCGACAAGAGAAGAGGAAATGTAAGGAACGCTATAAAGTGGGAACTGAAAGCAATAACCACAATGTAAGATAGCCCAGTCTTGTAGATGCCCTATATATTATACTAGAGAATTACGGATTGTAATTGTTAGATTATATTTTAAACCCTTTTGTATGCCTCTACTTTGGCAGTCAATATCCGTTTTTAAAATTCACCAACAATTATGTAAACCAGACAAAGCCATATGCGGACGACAAGGAGATGGTTAGGACACACTAAGTGTCTAAGTTTAGGTGGCCCAACGTCACAGTAGCCTCTAGTGGCGTATATTACTTTAGCACTTTATATATAAACTCCATAGTAAGTCCTAAAAGTATAGACAAAAAACTCGTCCTTCAAAGTCCACTCCTTAACTATATGTGAACAACAAAGTCTTATCGCGAACCTACTTCTACTTTTAGTAATAAATGTCAGGTGATGTCCAACACTTTAAATGCTTTTGTATCCTGGTAATGAACTACCACAAACCAAAAATTATAGGTGGTTTGTTTAACAACTTCCAGACAGATATGATTAGGCAGGAACATATTGGAACATTTAATCTCCCAAATGACTTTCAGACTTAGACCATGTTTCTCCAACATGATTGTTTTGCCTATACACGAAGATAAAGCCAAATAAATCGGTTCCCACCTTCTCATTAAAATATTGCTTCCACTAAATTGCATATATAGACATATACACAACAACATACACCACCATCAAAATGACGCGTGTACCAATAAACATTTTTATTTATCTAGATAAAAATAATAAAACAACAACAATACGACTTTTGTTGTTGTTGTTGTCGCGCGCAAAAAGATTTATATTTATTTATCCAAAAGACTTTTATTTAGTCACGGTGACATCAACATTTTATTTTTCTACCCTCGCGTATTATTCGTCGCATTGTTGGTTTTCATGTTTCCCGTGTTTGTTTATTTCTAACGAATTTCGAACTAAATATAAAAAAACCAACCACCCTCCAACCTCCGCCACCCTCCCCAACCCTCATCGCATGTATATGTATTTCCCGTGATTTTCGCAGACTCAATAAAGTTTAAAAAATTGTTCGTGTCCTATGTATCGTGTTGTAGATCGGATCAAAATGTTGTGTCGCGAGGACTCGATTGGCAGCATGCTATGCGGATGCGGAAAAAAAAGGGAAAAATAAAAATTAATTTGAATCACCCAAGATGAAAGGGATGACTTTTTTTATCATAGTTAGAACACCAAAAAAAAAAAAATCTAACACCCTTGTTGGCAAACGAGATGTATCTTTTACCATACCCCGTCTATACATATTATATACTTATATGTATATTTAAGGGATAATAAAGGAATGAAATCACCCTTCATTATCCCGTAAATGAATTGAATTTTTTTTTTTTTTGTTATTCGGGAATATAATGGAAATTGTTGCAACATTGCATCGATACTCGTATACACATCTTTGTGGCCGTTTAGTAACAATCGCCTATATATATATACTGTGTTTCATGGGAGTGGGGTGGAAAAAAAAATAATTGTGTACAATTCATAAACTCCCAACTCCCGAACCATAAAAGCAATAAACAGAAAAGGGATGATTTTATGGTCAGATCAAATACAATGAAAATGGAAAATTATGATTAAGATTGATTTACCTGCTGAATAATTTTACGGTATCTCCCTTCTTAAAAATTTTAAATATTTTGATCGAACTTTGTGGGTCGAAATCGGATTCTTTATTTTAAAGATTTTCCACACGTGTTACCTTTTTGTTAAAAAAAATGTTTCTTCACTCCTTCATCGGTCACGTGTTGTTTGTTTATATATTTGTTTAGTTTATCAAGCCTTTCGTTATTGTTTTTCTTTATTTATTTAACAGCAAAACAGTTAGTCGTGATCTCAATAGACGCACTCTCCAAACAGCAGTTAACTGCTAAGTAACCTTATTTTAAATCCTTTTTGGTATCAAAATAAAGGATTTTAAAGTTTATTTAAAAAAAAAAATTATTGTTTGCATCTCGTTGAGGGTGGGAAATGGAGATTATGTTTATGTTTTATGAAGATCAAATTTATCCTGGATTATATTCGAAAGGAATGAGTTTTAAAATATGTTTTTTGTTTGCAAGGAGGAATCCCCTCGAACAATTTAACTTTGAATATATAGAGGCATTTTGTTAAATTTAGAGAGCTAGAACTTTATTATTTTAGTGTGACTCAAAGTAGTCACTGATCCGGCTGCCTACTATTATGGAAGACCATAACCGCCATTTGTTAGATCAAGTCGTGATGCAAACCTTCGCTTGATTTGAGGTTATGATTCTCGTTGTTGAATTCTAGAGGCATTTGTTTACTCAGAGGAGTCACTGATCTGGTTGCCTACTGTTCGATTTTCGTTATCGCAATCTAGATGCATTTCGTCGAAATAAGAGAGTTAAGACTTTATTATTCTAGTTGACTCAAAGGGGTCAGTAATCTTTTTGCCTACTATTGGGAGACCATAACCGCCATTTGTTAGATCAAGTCGTGATGCAAATCTTCGCTTAATTTGTGGTTATGATTCTCGTTGTTGAATTCTAGAGGCATTTATTAACTCAGAGGAGTCCCTGATCTGATTGCCTTCTGTTCGGGTACGATTCTAGTTGTCGCAATCTAAAAGCATTTCGTCGAATTAAAAGAGCTAGGAATTTTATTATACTGGTGTGACTCAAAGGGGTCACTAATCCGGCTGCCTACTATTGGGAGACCATAACCGCCATTTGTGACATCAAGTCGTGATGCAAATCTTCGCTTGATTTATGGTTATGATTCTCGTTGTTGAATTCTAGAGGCATTTATTTATTCAGAGGAGTCAGTGATCTGGTTGCCTACTCTTCGGGTACGATTCTCGTTCTCGCAATCTAGATTCATTTTGTTGAATTAAGAGAGTTAGGCCTTTATTATTCTAGTGTGACTCAAGGGGGCACTAATCTCGTTGCCTTCTATTGGGAGACCATAACCGCCATTTCGGACATCAAGTCGTGAAGTATGCAAACCTTAGCTTGATTTGTGGTTATGATTCTCGTTGTTGAATTTTAGAGGCATTTATTTACTCAGAGGAGTCATTGATCTGGTTGCCTACTGTTCGGGGTACCATAACTACCATTTTATCAAGCCATGAGGCATGCACACCTCCTTTTGAATTGTGGTTATGAATTCTGTTGATGTATTCTAGAAGCAATTCATCGAATTAAGAATTATTCTAGTGTGACTCAGAAGATTCACTAATATGGTTGCCTACCATTGGGGAACCATAACCACTATTTTTTAGATCATGTCGTGAAGCGTATGAACCTTTCCTTGAATTGTGGTTATGATTCTCGTTGTTGAATTCAAGAGGCATTTATTATTCTAGTGTGACTCAAAGGTGTCACTGATCTGATTGCCTTCTCTTGAATCTGGTTGCCTCTCTTACACAATCCGGTTACCATCTCTTGAATGGAAACCTTCACTTAAATTGTGGTTTTGATACTCGTTGTCGCACTGAAGAAGTATTTCATCGGATTTGGAGAGTAAGAACTTTGTTACACAAGTGTGACTCGGAAAACTCACTGATCTGATTGCCTACTCTTCGGGGAACCATAACTGCGATTTGTTAGATCAAGTCGTGAAACATACAAATCTTCTCTTGAATTGTGGTTACGATTGTCATGGTCACTCTCTAGAGGCATTTCGTTGAATTTTGAGAGTTAGGAATTTATTGTTCTAGGGTTACTCAGAGGAACTACTCATCTGAATGATTACTGTTCGGGAACCATAACCGCCATTTGTAAGATCAAGACGTGAAACATTCTAAAGGCATAGCATCTAATTTAGAGAGCTATATCTTTGGTAATCTAGTGTGACTCCTCAGAGTCACCTTCACTTGAATTGTGGTAACGAATCTCTTAAATGACCACGATTCGCGTTTTAGATAAGCCTTTAAGGACTTATCATGTCTTCGTTCGTCAACCGTTTCTGAAGGCAGTCTTCGTTTTGTTGTTTCCAAGACTATGAAAACCAATTGCAGGATCGAAACGGATGATGTCTCAGAAACGACGTGATACTTTTTGTTAAACTCAATATTTCCATATCAATTCCTGTCACATAAAAATGGAGGCAAATTAAGGAGAATATAAACTACAGCCAAATATTGACTGAAGATTCTCACTTAATGACGTGTATAATCATCATTTATCAACGAAAAAGATTACTTTTAAATAGAGATCAACTGTCCCAAATTGCATGTATAGAGTTCCTTCCGTTCGTCTTACATCCACTTTCATACTAGGATTTCTTATAAATTCATCGAATACTTACTAATGAACTGCGAACAATTCATTAGTAAGTATTCGAGATCCTCCATAACATTTTTTTAACATTGCATCGAATTACCATGATTTACTCTCACTATCTCCATAGTACGTATCATTGTGAACTTACAATCGACCAAATACCATAACGAATCGATGCTTCAGAGGAGTGTTTACACACCCGAATCCTAAGCGAACAAAGACGCAAAAGTCGGGCGGTATGGTGATGGCGTCTGTATTTTAGAATACGAACGGAATAATATTCATCGACTATCTCCAAAAAGGAACCATCATCAACAGCGACTATTACTCTTCATGTTTGGATTGATTGAAGGCTGAATCGCAAAGAAACGGCCACAATTGCAAAAGGTATTGTTTCACCAAAATAATGCACCGTCTGCACCATCTGCACATTTCATAGGTCCATGCCAACCTATGCGGTTGAACTCTGCGTCATTATTGAGAGATTTGTAATTTAAAAAAAAAAGAACAATAATCAAGTTTATAGAACAAATGGTTTAAAGTGCAAATCCACTTACGAATTTGTATCGCCTCTTATTTCCAGAGTACTGCTTTCGATTCATTTGGCATTTCTGTGATCGTCACTTCAGAAGGTAGTAAACCTCTCACACTTCCCACCAGGACCCATTCCACTTGTACTTGCCAAAACTATCAAGATCAAGTGTAGAGTACCAACAGGTTTACCATAACCA
This sequence comes from Tipula lateralis, assembly GCA_963932295.1. Taxonomy (NCBI): domain Eukaryota; kingdom Metazoa; phylum Arthropoda; class Insecta; order Diptera; family Tipulidae; genus Tipula; species Tipula lateralis. The sequence goes on along the minus strand of OZ010738.1, from coordinate 17,882,156 downwards.
TCAGGCGTCTTTGTAAGCAGAGAAAGTACCAATTTCTGATCTAGATACGCGATCACCATCACCTGATCTTGATTCCAATTCGCATACCTGCATATTTGTGAGGTTCAGGATTATCCACTAAAACCTTCTCAAAAACTTAGATTAATTCTCCGGCATACCATCCTCCATTTGAATAGATGCTTTTATATCAGGAGGATTGACTTTTATACATTATGGTTAGAACCTCACAATACCTTTGTGGCTTCGCCTAATGAGTTACCATTTTTAATCGTTTGCTGCTGACAGTATCAACTTTCTTAGAGACCCCAGCCTTTTGTCCCGGTGATCTTTCCAGAATATTTCCTGGACCCCATACCAGTTGTTGATTGCGAATCCATTCACCTGCCTAATCCTCCATGCACCGTCGCTGGGGAGTATAGGCACTTATCCAAAATAATTTCCATAATAAATTATAGGGACTCTGTAACCGTCCAATCAGCTTGCTAGATACTGTAGAGAAAATTATTAAATACTAGCACTAGCTTTTTCGCCTGTATGTAAAGGCTTAGGCAATGATAATACGGCAGTGTTAATCGTATAATTATATAAGGCGGTCGATTTTTTTAAAGAACTGTCAGACACTTCCATCAGAGGTAAGCATTTATTGGAGTGAAACAAGTTGAATATAAAACTGAAACGAGGTCTCTTGTTCAATTTCCGGTTCTTTGATTTTTTCCCATTAGGAAGCCTTGTGGCAAAATGTGCATCATAATAGACCATAACAGAAGCAAGTGACAAGGAGCAATCTTTCAGATACCCATTTCTGATACATCCAATGTACGATCTAAGATAACCTCCAAAACACCACCGTGAACATCAGACTTACACATCCCATATACCGCGACTAATCGATTAAACCCATCACCCTTTAACATTGTGAACGACAGTATACGATTCTGTCAGCGCACCTAATACAAAGTAACTATCGTAATCTTTAGATTTTTCCCCCATTTCCATCCACGAATAATAATTTTTTAAATGCGGTTTTTCACATCTTAAAACCGTTGAATTGACGACTTATTTTACATAAAGTGATTGTGTGCGCCCCCGAACCGCATATCAACTCATCTCACAAATATATCATCTCACTATACATGCATAATGACGACAGTGACAATCATCATCATCATCGGATATATAAAATTTTTAGGTACTAGAACGTTAAGGGTGTTGTGCGTACTATACGAGTGCGATATAGGTGGATGATATGTAGATTTGGGAAAAGTTTAGAAAATTTTTTATTTTTAATTTTATTTTTATTGAAACGCGTTGGTCCGTAAAATGACATGTCAATCGCAAAACTCGACTGATTTCCTTTTGGGAATTGGAATTTTCACACATATAGTACAATGTACAGAGTGATTCAACGGTTAGATATATAGAGTAAATTAAGAGGAGTGCTTTTTGTCATGTGTCGTATGTAGATATGATGAATCGAACGAGATAATTACATAACGGTACAGTGATCTCAAATCTAAGGGCTAGATAAATCTGGACAATTTTTTTTGTTGGTTTTTGAGTTTGTTTGTATAAACATCCACTCCTCTAAATTTATCTAAATTAAAAAGTTTTCTTTCTATTTTCCTCGCCCAACTACCATCCACCTGATGAAATCGGATCGTTTTTTTTTCTATTTTCATTTGAGAAGTAATACATAATTTACATTTTTCATTTTAACTTAAAATTTATTTTTGTTTTATTATTAAAAGAGGTTGATGGACTTTAATTTAAATAAAACGAAACGAAACAAAATGACGAACGACGAAGAAAATTTATTTGGCTCGAGAAAATTTCAAATGGAAATATCCTGTGAAAATATAAACAAACCTGAGTTGTTTTTGTTTTTAATTTACGGGAAATTAAATATTTACGTTACAGATGGATTTGCTTTGCTGCTGGCAACACTATAGACGTGTTGTTGTTACAGCTATACATATCTATGGGGAGTATGTCTTAAGCTGTAACTTAAGACTAAGGCTTCTGTGGTATGTGACATGCAGGTTGAATGGAATACCAGTCAACCAGGTCGGTAATCCAATAACATCTCTAAAGAAACAAAATGGATTGTGCCACCTGTATTATAGGTCAATTTGACATATCAGTCTAAAATAACTGATGGCAACACTAATGTTATTCTTCCTTGAACACTCAGTATATTATTTCTATTTGACGAAATGAGTCGCTAAATGCTTGAACAAAAAAGTTCTAAATTACTTCCACAGAAAAGATATCTTTTCAGATGAGAGACATTTTCATCTCGGTGGGCTCGGGAAAATCCACAAGGATATGGGGAGAAGCCAATGCATCTATTGCGTGTTACTATTTGGTATGTGGTGGTCAATCAAGGCCACCTGTATTAAAGGCCAATAACTAGTTCAGATTTGACAAATCCGTTATTTGGCTCTGGCAACACAAAAGTCGACCTCATCCTTGCGTTCCTTCCTTCCTTCGTTCCGACTTTTTTTTTTGCGATATCATGGTTGATGGAAAAAGTACAGAACGATTTTGCTGCCATCTAAAGGTAAATAATTTAAGTCATTGTCATTATTCGTTATAATGTTGTTCTTTCCTCGACATACCGACATAAAATGTTTGACATTACATTTGAAAGCATTTTATTTTCGTCTCTTTTATAAATAATACTATCTCTTTCTCGCCATGTTCGTTCCGACCAAAAGATAAAGTTAAACCATCTTGATGATAAAAATTTCACAACAAAAAACACGTTCTTCTCAACCAATGAAATTGCTAAAAAGAAATTTTGGACGGAAGGAAAGAACGCAAGCATGAAGTCGACTAAATGTTATTCTTCCTTGATCAGAAACTTAGTACATATATTGTTTCTAGTTGACGAAATGAGTGGCTTAATGTTGAACCAAAAAGTGAGAAATATTGCTAAGATATTTTTTCGGATGAGGGACAGAGGTGGGTTCGGGAAAATCCACAAGGATATATGGAGATACCAATGCATCTATTGCGTGTTCCTATTTGGTATGCGGTGGTACTATTGAACCGCATTGCTTGTAAGATGAATCCGGCGTAACCTTTACGGTCAACGGAATCAACTACCGTCACATGTTAACGTCTTTTTTATGGCCATATCTTAAAGATAAGCAACATAGCGCACAATGCCACACATCGAGCGTTACAATAGAGAAACTGCCTTATGAAACTGCCTAGCATTATCAGTCGAAATGGTGAAATAAATTGGCCAGCAAGGTGTCTGCAGTTCCAAAAAGCACATTCTGACAGGTCAATCTCTCAATTAGTTTACAAAATATTTCTGCAAAATACAATTTATTACATTCCTTTCGAAACGAACATTCTCAGTCGTGATATAAATATAAGTTTGATAATATGCTGGATACGAGCACAGGAAATGATCAACAGTTTTTACTTTCGTCAACTTATATTGCTCGCAGTTTGTATTACTTTGAAACATATGATTGCTTGAAAAACAATGTCCAGTAAGTAAACTTATATATTCTTCTTAAGTGATAACAAAGCTACGCTAAGGATCACCTGGGGTCCCAAAAGTGGAAGATGCTCCTGGCGCCATAAGCCAGGTTATCGACTGCAACATTGCCTTTCATAAACAAGTTAGAATCTATTGCTTTTTAAACAGCTTGACTATCAGGGAAGATTGAAACACTATCTGTCTGAATGGCAGTGCCACACTTACCAAGTAGAATAAATAACTTTACCATGTAATGTTGACATATTCTGTAGGAGTGAAGTTAATGTGGTAAACGTAGTTCCGTAGTTAGTATGTGGTAAAATTTTTTAAACTTGTATTTTCCCCTTCGTCTAGTGGCGAGAACCAGCTCAGTCTTTATAGTATTAACTGATAGGTCCTGATCGCCAAATTTACCTGAATTCACATAGTCGATTCACTGAGCTACCAATCATTATCATGGATATATGCTCGGTAAAACACTATTAGTAAAATCTAGAATCGGTTAATTGGATTAGAAATGAATGTGTTTTGTACAACCAATCTGGGAAATCTTTCTTTTAGGTCATAATCGATCAAAACCACATCATCCTTTCTCGCTTAATTTCAGTCAACTATAGCGCCATCTTGTCTTTGATAACGATTCTATTATCATGGGGTTTCATATGATCTGGAATGGTAAGTATACTATCTGGAAGTCCAATGACGTTCGTTCTACAAATGCCTCAATAGATTGAGCCACTTCTTTTCATAATCTCTAGTTACCGGAGCATGCGATTGTCCAAGAAACAAGAATCATGACTAACGCCACGAGGGAAATTTAAGTAAACCAGGAATTGTCATAAGTAGGTGTGTGGATCTATTACTGTTGACTTCTCCATAAAGTGTTACTATTGTGGAGAGTTTTCATCACAAATCGCTGACCCAAACACATCAAAAATCTCTGACCCAAACACTCAGCAAACATCTATTAGTTCATGGCACAATATGCTTCATTATTTCTGATCTTTGAAGCGCTTTGAAAATTGAGAAAGAATCAACTCGGGTTATGTGGCTTTTTGGGTCCAATTTAGTATGTTTGCAGGAATAAGTGTTACTTTGAAAAATAATATCCATTTTCTTATCCATTGTAGACTTTCACCTTTTTGACCCTCATGTCACTCAAGATTTTACTTCTTCACAATTTTCCAACTTCTTAAAATACGACCTTAAGTGGATTAAAAAGAGTTGTTCTATCTTAGATTATATAAATTCTAGATACGTTTTGCATTGTAGATAATCAGCCCAATGAATTCTTATACACACTCGCTACGGGTTATAATCTTTGGTTTATGGGAAGAGTCGAACTGGAAGCCAAGTTAAGGTGCAAAGCACTCTTTCCCTGTAAGCTATACAATCGTTGACTAGTAACATAATACAATTAAATCGAATCGAAGCATACAAAAAAGTGAGGAGTTGAAGGTAGTTTTGACTATAAGACTTCACGTCTTGGACCACCCGAAACCCGTTCTTTGGAAATCAACACAATTAGGCTTGCAAATGTTTTCCATGGATGTGTCCCAAATTGATGTGCATATAAGGATAGAATGTACTTGCCACTTTGAGATCATGAGCGATCGCAAAATACATCATTCTTTTCCCATTTTCGTTCGGAGTTTCTTGTCGGGAATACGGACCTATTTTATTACATAAGTCGGTCTGATTTCTGCCAGCTCTAGCATTAGTGTCACTAATCATCAATTTGACATCGAGCTTCCGTATAGAGCCCATCAGATTATACAAACTATTGTAAACTGAGTGTTTATCTTGGGGTTGGCTTATATCAATGAGTACACAGCCAGTTGACAGGTTGGCTAATCTCGATTATTGAATGTCTGGAAGTCCAGTACAGCCTTTTTTACCTGTGGCCGAACAAAAATTCCAACTCCAAAATTTCCGAGGTCATCTCCACTGTGCAGTCCATACAATGTATAGTCTTGGGACACATGATCCCCACTTTAAGTTCCGGGTACTTAAGTGGGGGGAGGGGGGGAGTCATTGTTGTTGGGCGGTATCCTATATTTTCGTTTATTGACATTTTTAGCATTTGCTGTTTTTTACGGGTCGTTAGCCTAGCGATCCAACCGCCTCTAAGAAAAGCTCTGTATACTGTGGTGGTATTCTATGGGTCCCATGTGGCGATCGAAACTTTTAAGTTTACCTGATTTTATAAAACAATAAACAATCACAATCTCGCCAAATTATTGCTCACGGCCGCATAGAACCACAGACCAGGCCTGACTATATAGTGTCTTGGCTTGCCAGGTTATACACTCGATCAGTTGGATTAGATCGATGATTTGAAGAAGGAGTCGGGTGCAGTTGCACTCAATTAGGCTGGTCACGCTAGATAAGGCTATAACACCAGTTCACCAACAAACGTTTCGTACAAAAATCAGCAATCTGCGGCTTTAAAACGACCAATTCAAACTAAACAATTTACTCTATACACAAACCCGAAAAAATTCTTCTATACAATATTTTATCCCGATGCTACTCGAAATTTGTTTTTCCATTTCCACCCCTTTTTCTAACCGCACACATCCATAAAATGTAAATTTGCGATGATGATTCCGTACATATATACGATAAACAACACTTTTAAACCATTTTGTACGTACGTATGTGTACGTTCGAAAAACGGAAAATTCTTTTCAACAACTCCACAAACGAGCGAGATTCAAAAATCATGCGAGATAATAAAGATAAAGCAATTTTCAACCCTTTGTAGCTTTTTACGATTCGTTCTTGTATACATCAACAACAACAACAACAAAATGTGGAATTATGTTAAATAAATAAAGACATAATTTTCATAATAATCATCTTACTAACTACAAAAGCATAACCTCATAATTTAACCCCAAAATGTGAATGCGATGAGTGTAAAGTATATAAAAGCTCTCTCCGTTCCACTAAAAGTTTTCAATTATAAATATACGATATGATTCGAGTAACGATGATGGGAGGATGTGTTGGGAGGAGGGCTGGAGGGATTTTCCAAAATATTTAAATAATTTATTCTCATTTACGGTTTTGGATGTATATATGACATATCTATCTCTCATGTTGATAATAGATAAATGATTTTTGTTTTGTCTAAAAAATAAATTAAATCTCTCGTACATATTTGCTGGATCAGGTTGGTTCAGAATTGGGATAATACATTTTAGATTAGATTAGATTTAATTGTTTTATATTTGATTATTTATAATATATATGTATGTGTGTGTGTGTGTGTGTCTGGTGTATTAAGGTTGAGTGATTTTGCATTATAACCATATACACTCTCGTATGTGTGCGGAGAGACGACGTTGTGATGATATGTCGAAATGATAAAGTTTACTAAAGTTCTGTATACATAAGCTATCTCAGAATTCAGAGTAATTTCATTTCTTATCAGCACACAAACTAGAAAACAGTTTTTTTCTCGTCTTATCGCAAAGTAGAATACAACAAATATACAAACTTTAACGAATAAAAAACTTTTTCATTCCTTTGATCATAATTTTTTACAAACAACTTTCATAAAAAAAAAATAATAAATTTTATTATTTTTTAAAAGTCTGGAAAATAAAGAAAAATAAAAATATTTTCGAACGGAAAAACTTTGTGGCGAAATAAAAAGCTTTCGAATATATGTATATAGAGACAAGACAAGCTTTTTACTTTATTTTGTTTTGCTTTTTCGAATTGTTTCGCTCGTTTCGTCTTTTAATTTTTTTTTTCAACTTCTTCTTCGTTCAGAATAATTATCTCGAGAAAAAGACTTTTAATTAAGATTGTTTTTGTTGGGTCGACTGTGGTGTGAGTGTATATGGCCGAGGGTGGATGCAGCACGGTTTAGATATGCGGAGAATACGAAAAACTAAATTATTTGGCCACAAACGAAATAATAGATGATGAGAATAGAGCGTCCATACTAGACTGGACCAACTGACTTTATTGGGACTTTTGTTTTCTGGTCTCCCACGTTTTACCGAGTTCTTTCTCTTTGACTAGCGACGTTCTTTTCCAGGTTATTTCTAGTCTTTCGACTATCATCTTTCCTTGTGGATTCCAAACCAATGATAGTCGAATTCTTCTTAGGCATTTGTTTTCAAACATCTGTAGTTTTCGACTGAACGGATGCAAAATATACACATTTCTCAACCTCTTCGCTTGACGTATATTATTGATGTTGATTGGTGTACCACTGTTCGTGGTAAGGTTGTTGTGATGTTAATTTTGATACAAACTTCTTTCATGGTTTGGCAACTGCATGTCTATAGCTTTTTTTGGTCTTTACATTTTTTTTCGATATGATTCGAACATTATATCGGCTAATGGTGACTGCGATTCACTGTGCAACTTTCGGACATTTTAAAGGCATTTTTAAGGACATCCTGTAACATCTTAGGCTGAATTTCTTCAATTTCGATTCAACGATTCAACATCTTAAATTCAATATTGTCTTTAAGATGTTGAATCGTTTGGGGCTTATTCAAATAAACTTTTGATTTTAAACTACCCCATGCTGTTAAATCCGGAGATCTGGCTGACCATGATAAATCACCATTTCGCGAAATAAGTCTCCGTGGAAAACCCTCATTCAATAATTGAACTGTAGAACGTGCGTGCTGCGGGCTGTGGCCCCATCTTGCTGAAACCACATGTCCTCTAGTCCTTGCTCTTCCATTTCTGGCTCAAGAAAATTTCGTCTCTTGGTACCGTTCGGTAGTAACAGTAACCAATGGTGTTTCCAGCATGAATACCACACCATACAGTTGTTTTAAGAGGAAGCAATGATGTTTGATGAATTAATTGAGGATTATGCGTCATCGCTCATTATCAATTTAGACGAAAAATCTTCAATTTCACCACACAGCCTTAGGATTACATTACTGTACTGAACTCGTTAATCAGGATCACTCAGTAGCAATTTTTGGACTAATTGAATTTTGTACGGGATCATCAGTTTTCAAAATTTGCCTTAAACTGCTTACAGAAATGTATAACTGGGAACCACATCTCCGAATTGATGTTTCTGGAGACTCTGCAACACTATCGCACACCAGTGCCACATTTTCAGCGTTACGAAACGTCCGTTGTCTTCCAGAATTTGTATGTAAACGATAAATTGTGGTTTTGTGAGGCACAGGACGATTAGGATATTTTTGATGCAATTTCCGCTGAGTGACAATAATGGAACGATTATTTTCAATAAATATTGTCACTATTTCTGCTCGTTCTTGTAGCGTTTATTTATTCATTATCAAATTGAGGCGTCTACACAACACAATGGTTAAAGCAAAACTGAGCTTAACGTCACATAACCAAGATGGCGCGCAATTAAAATGGTAGCGGGACTTTTGCCCCACCTTGTACAAAACTTTACTGTATTTCTTGCGATTAGAAAAATTCTTCATTTCTTTTTCCTTTGTATTGAATTTTGTTTCCGGCATCCACTGTTGAGATATTATGTACATGTAAAAAACGGTTTTACATTTTTTATGTAAATTACGTAGAAAACAGCGTAAATTACATAAAACGTAAATTGCATGTGAAAAACGAGGACAGCATCATGCGCAGTGCCATCTATTTTAAAATGTTAAAATTTAAAGATGTTCGTAAGTTAAAATTATTTATAACCCATTAATAATTTTAAACTTGTGACATTCAGTATGTAGTCAAAAAAATTAAACATAGTTAATTATTTCACAAATTATATTCATTTATAGTAAGAAGATTTTTTAACAGATGGTGTTTTACTTACAATTAGATTTAATAAGAGATGGCGCGTGAATCTTTTTTTTAGCAAAAAATTGTTTTTTACGTTTTTTACATATAGAATGTTATATGTAAAAAACGTGTAAATTACATTATGTAATTAACAGTGCCGGCATCTCGATTTATCTTTTTTATTTGTTGAATTATTTTCTTTAGTATACCAATTTCGCAATGTGCCTTCCAGATTGCGTTTCGACTGATTGAGACAAATGAACATTCAATGTCTACGAAGAATAGGTATAGTGATGATCTGTGATCTGTACAGCTTCTTCCTGGCCTAAAGCAAGCTAGTTCCATTTTTAGTAATTATGGTTTGTTGATCGGGATATTCACTATAAGATTAGCCTCGCGAATACTATTATTGTGCTGTTGAGAAGTTAGATACATCTTCCATTTTTGTATTCTATTAGATCCCTCTTTGGATGGTTAAACCCTCTTTTCATTTTAACTTATAGTGGTGTACGAATTGTTTCAATTATATGTGCGTCGCCTTGAATAATTCAGCTGGTATATTCTCCATATAAGTGAGCTTATAATTATTCATGGTCTGGATATAATAGCTCTAGCTTCCTGGTATGGATGGATGTTGTTGCCTTTTCTTATTCATTGGTGTAGTATTCTAAAATTGTTGTTGGTATCTTCCTGTATTTCAAATGTAAATAATATCCGAATACTATATCTGGCGGGCAGGATTAAAGCAGATTTTAAACCAAAACTTTTCATTCATGTATGTCCCATACAGATAAACCCTTAGCTACTATTTAATTTACTGTTCTGTATTGGTCTCCATTTTATAGCTTCATTTGGAAGCAATCTTCTGGTAGCTGGGCTAATTTTTTTACATATCACCATGAACATCATATCTTCGCTGATTGGGTTCTTCAAATGCATCAAAATGATCCGGATTTTTTGTCGAAAAATCACCTTCAGTGATGATGCTCATTTTTTTCTCGGAAGCTACGATAGTAAGCAGAACTGTCACATTTGCGGCTCATAAAATCGAAGAATGATAATTGAAAAGCCTGTCCGTCCACAATGTGTCACTGTTTGGTGCAGTTTTTGGGCTGGCGGTGTGATTGGATCAAAAATGAATTTTTTGAAGTTTTTCAAAAATGAGGCTGGTGCAACTGTTACGGTGAATGGAGTGCGCCATCAAACTATGATTAATGTTTTTTTGGCCGGAATGTTGAATGATTGGAAATTGAAGATTTTCAAGATAGCGCTACATGCCATAGAAGCACCGAAACAATTGCAATTTTTGAAGAAAAGTTTCTTGATCATGAGATCTTGTGAATTTAAACTTTATAACATGTTTTCTTTGAGGCCACGTGAAAGATATGGTCTATATAAATGCTCCGATCGATTCAAGACCCCAAAGATGGAATTCGCGAATTTCTCGAGGATATGCAACCGCAAATGTGCGAATTGGGAATGGAAAATTTCATGAAAAGGATATGGTACTGCAACCATAGCCGGCGGTGGCCATTGGGCTGATATCGTTTTGAAATATTACCGGTCTCTTTACAATGAAATAAATATTGATTGATTTGTTCCGATGATTATCGATTGATTGATTCATTAGAAATGGCGGATCCACCCTAGACCAATCTTTTCTCGGACACTTCAACCAATGTTTGGTTGTCTTAGCTGATTGACTTGTTTCCAAAACTACCATTATAAGTACGTTTAGGATTTATTCTGGTTTGAACCCCCGTTTTCGTATTTTTTCAGTTCGTATTTTCAACTTGACTCTGCAGTATAAAGTAACACAGTTGGCCTTATTCCGACTAGCACAAATCCTCAGTCAAAAATCCTCTCATACCTGTCATAAGGCCGTAAATAACGCCTATTGGACATGTGGTAAAGGTACAATCTCATTCATGCAGGTATGTCGACGGTATAGATACTGTTGACAGCATCGCAATCAAAATATCTTCTCAACCCATCTGATACCAGTAATCAATTTTATCCATTGTCTTACGACATAACGCCAACTATAAAACCATTTCCTATGTACACTAACACGATGTCATCGCAATAAAAAAATTTAATTAATGTCAAATTGAATAAATCGGAGAATCTCAGCCGTCAAAACCCACCCATTCATTATAATTTTCACGGTCAAAGCATAAAACTATTAATACATGGTACATGAGCGCATAACGCTCTAGTTTTAGTCGATTCATTCGTGGGTTGCACACACAGTACACATAGTATACAGATTCACGCGAGTATATAAGAGGGTAGCTATATGATATTCAAACCCTCAATTGACACGCGTCACATTACACATAATAATAATATAATATTTAAATAATTTATTTTATTTTATTGTCAATTCATTATTTTGTACAATTGTTGAAGAGTGCGTGTATCGAGATCACTGCACTGATAGCTATCCCTTCAATTACGATGACATGACGAAATCACAATGACTTACAAAAAAAAAAAACAAACTCGAGAATCACCCGATATGGCTCATTACATTTTTAATGTGACGGAAGATGTTTGTTATTATTTATATGTTTTGAAATCATAACTTTTTTTTATGCTTCTAAGACAAATGATTATTATCCATCCATTGAATGATTGAACCATAAACATGAGATTTATGATTTATTCAAACAAACGATGGAATTTTTTATGAGATTTTATGAGATTTTGTTGTTGTGCGCATCAGAGTACTTTGGTCGAATATTTATGGCAAATGACCATACTATATACTATTCTCGAAGCATAATTATTACATCATTTATGTTTTTGTGCTTGTATCGATGGTTTACGATGGACTTTGCTATGTGCGAGGCAGAAAAAAAATGTTCAAATCATGATTAACGTTTTACTGACTGCACCGTCATTACGATGATGGGTTATGTTTTTCGTTTCGCCATTTCGATCGATTTTACTGTCGATCAATAGTTTTTTGTGCACAGTTTTGGTTGCGTGACCGACACAACGGTGGAAATAACTTTGCGACAATTTTTTTACAAATTACAGTAGCACAACCCAAATGCTTCCCGCCAAAATGTCGAAAGCGTATTAATTTCAAAATAACTTAGCAGTCAGCTTGTTGAATACAAATAAACATCCATTTTGTTTCAATCTGTTTGCTTCGAAGGAAAAAATTCTTCAATTTGTACAAAAAAAATTATTCGATAGGTCCCGGCATTATGACCGCTCAAAGTATACTAAAAGGTAAACCACCCGAATTTTTCTATTTAATTCTCATAACTGTTCTAAATGATATTTTCACCATACACAGAAATATCCATGTACCAACGGGCTCGTCAAAAATTTTGCCAAACCATGGCTGAGTGCGCATCCCGCCCAACAAACATACCATACCTCGAATCGGAAGGTGTAATCGATTTGATTAGCCCGCTGATCTCGGACTCGGAACTATCGGTGCGCATCAATGCTGCATGTTGTTTGAGCCGCATGGCCAACCAATCGATGAAGACGGCAATGACGCTCGTCGATCGTAATATACATCAAATTTTGCTACGCGAATTGATACTGGAGCGAAATAATTACGTCCACTATAAACGTGCCGTGATCAATGCATTAAAAGGGCTGGCCAAACATTCGGTACAACTCGCTGCCATAATTATCGATTCGGGTGGTTTGTCGGCATTTCTTGTCTGCATCGAAGATCCGGATATATATTTAAAAGGAGCCGCAATTTGTGGCATTGCATCGTCTATTAAGCATTCGCCCCAATTGGCCGACATTGCTATTAGCCAGGGTGCCGTCACATTACTCGTTATGTGTTTGCAAAATACCGAACTAACGCTTAAACAGGTAGCAGCATGCGCCCTAAGCGATATTGCTATACAAGGGGCAACGCAGGCCAAAAGTATCGCAGACGCCGGCGCTGTTATACATTTGTCGCGCGCCCTCGACAGTATCGACACAAAATTAAAAAAATACTCACTCTTGGTTTTGGCAAATATTTGTGCCCACGATATAGCTCTGGCCGAACACGTGATCGATTCTGGTATATTTCCCAAATCACTGCTGAGTCTGAAAAACGATAATTTATGCGTTCGCAAGTATAGTGCCCTGCTGGTGCAAAACGTCGTCAAGCACTCCCTTAATTTAGCCCAACTTGTGGTGAATGCCGGTGGGGTGGGCGCCCTAATCGAGTTGGTGGCCAATCAACAAAGCGCAGACGAGGACACAATTTGTGCGGCCGCATACGCACTAGGGTTTATAGCCGGACAAAGTCCTCACTTTGGCCTACTGATAATCGAGTGCAAGGGTGTCGACGCCCTTGCTAATATACTCAATATGCCGGGCAAAACAAAAAATCAACTGACCGCGTGTATTTGGGCCCTCGGCAATATCGGTAAACATACGTCCGAACATTCTAAATCGTTGGCAGAACTTGGTGCATTTCCACGAATTTTGGAGATATACGAAATGGAGGGCGAATGCGAAACTGATTTGCGCAACAAAGCCAAGTGCACACTTAAAATGACACTACAATGTTGTTTACATATGCCGGCACTCGAAGCGCTATTGTACAGTGCACCGCCCGAAATACTTAAATATATTTTAGGACAATTTAGTAAAATTTTACCGAACGATCCCGCAGCGAGACGATTATTTACAACGACTGGTGGCCTTAAAAAAGTACAACAAATTGAAACCGAACCCGGATCGACACTCGAAGAATATATTAATATAATTAATTCGTGCTTCCCCGATGACATTGTGCGATTGTATAAGCCGGGATTTTCTGAAACCATATTGGAACGAATCGATATGTTTCAACCGCCGACGATGGATGCGCTGCCAAGGAAGGCGTCTGCGTCATCAACATGTTCAGAATTTTCAGCGTCTATAAAATAGTTTTGATGTGAATATACTAAATTTATTTATATATATTTAATAACATTATTTAGGTCATTTTGTCTATTTGCAAAACCACATTTTGTCTATAGTTTTATTGTACACCGAGTATGAATCATTTCACCAATTTCCTGTACGCGCGTGCACTTGTTGTCAAGCGGAATCGACCAGAAATGCATACAAAACGAATTCGAACAATAAACAATCGTTTATACAATGTATTCCAATCACATCCCAACACAATGGGCAGATAAATCGCGTGACAGTCTATATATATTGTATAGAGACGTGTAATAGGCTGTCGCTTCCAAATCGGATGGGAAATTAGATTAGAACACTCATAACAATCGAGATTAATCACAATCAATATATAGATTTGGTTAAACACTGTGTTGTGTGTCTCACCCTTGTATAGGACCTACACAACTATTATTGTAAATTTTCCACCCCCAAAAAATTTTAAAAACTATTTTCAATTTAATTATTGTTGTATGGTGTAGCACACAGTATACAGTACAGTACAGTACAGTAGTTATTGGTTTTCTATTTGAATGGACAAATTTATTCGACCATAAACGAATTCAATTACACAATTAATTAGATCCCATCTATTCTGGGGTTCGTCCTTTTTCATTATACGTAACAATGTGTGGATATAGATTTGACACTCGATTTATCAATCATTTTGGTCGACGATTAATCAGTCAGCCATGTAGTCGATATAAATTACCATACAACGACAACCACTTAACAAATGTTATCTCGTATATTTGTCCGCGTTTATCTAATTAATTAAATTAAGTAAACCATAGTTCCTTAAAGTGATAACCGCACTAACTACATACATCGTTAACTTTAATAGATAATTTATGGTCCTTTACAAACGATATAATTTATCAACTTTTATGTTGCCAAAACACAACCGCACTCCAAAAAAAAAAACATTTTTTTGTCTCTCTGTGTGTGTGTGTATGTTGAAATTTTTTACTTCCACATCATTGATTCCTTTTGTAACATCTGGTAAACAACATAAGAAAGTTACAAAATTGTGTGTTTGGTGAACAAAACAAAAAAATTGGATCCCTTTTATTGTATTTGTAATGTTCTCTATCCCCGAGACAAGTATTTTTGTAAAAGAAGAAGACCCGAAAAAACCAAAAAGCTGAACAGCAACAACAACAACAACAAAAAAGAAAATTAATCAAAAAAAAACCGAGAAAAATTGGAAAATGTAAATGTGGTTTTGTGGATTGATTTCTTGTCGTCTAATTTGTGGTATTAATATATTGAGATGGAACAGTTGAAGATGACATTTTTATTGTAATGATGTGGCTATATGTAAATGCTATTGGAGTTGCAATTTTCCAGACTAATTGAACCATTTTTATAAAGTCCTAGCTTGTTATCATATCTAGCTTGTTCGTCTGCCCTAGAGTTCCAATGTTCTAGTAATCTATTATCGTTGAGATACAAGTGACCATTGAACGCCACCATAAACGTATCACCAAACTAAGATAGTCATCGTACCAAAAATATTACAGCATCACATTACTAAACACCACAGACACACGTTCTCTAATATAAACCTCAATCGTTCAAAATCCATACTGTTGCACGTGTAAATTACACGATGTGATTTACACGTTTTTTACATGTTAAGGTTAAATTTTACATTCTATATGTAAAAAACGTAAAGTATGATTTTACCATCTTAACATCTCTTAACATCTACCACCTTAACATCTCAAGACAGCAACAATCCATCGAAGTTCATTGAGGTTGAGGACAACATTTTGATATTGAACCCACTACCCAATCTGAAATGGAAGCAGTCGATGACGCATATTTCACTATTGTTCTCAAACTTCAAAGCCTGTGCCGAGAAAGATCCCTTAATCCAATACCCGCCGTAACCAATTCGGCAGACGAGAGTATTAACAACTCTCAAAACGTGGTCACGCCTTTACCTTAAACTACCAAGACTCAATCTTCCTATTTTCGATGGGTCCCTTAAAAAGTGGCATTTATTCGTATCTACAGTGCACGGCCCAGAAATTGAAATATCTAGGACAATTAAGAGGACCTCCACATAAATTAATTTGCCACTTCCGCATTGACGATACTATAAGGCGTTATAAGGCAGAATTACTATAAGGCGTTTCAGCGTTTAACAAAACGTTACGATAAACATAAACCAATTGTCAATGAGTACATCAAAAACTTCTTGCGTCAAACAAGCATTAGCAAACCAAATGCTCCTTCAATTTTACGTATTCACGATGCCGTAGACGAAACAGTGCAAGGGTTAAAATCTATTGGTCCAAAAGCAGAACATCGAGGTCCTTGGATCATATTTTTGGCATTCGATAAATTAGACGAAGAAACCAAAAAGTTAAGTTAAGTTGTTGTGGCTGCTATCGCACACTTAGACCAAATTTGATCCGTTGTGATACCACTCTATAAGGCTATAGGTCCGAGTCTTTCCGTAGAGCCATCTGCGCATTGCATACCTCCATGTCAGTCCTATAGTACTGACATGGAAGATGGGTCGGCCCAAGGATTCTAAACACGACAGAGGATCCAGATTATGTTTATTTTTCACCACCGATCGCACCGCCCAAACGATCGAAGGTGAAAATCAATTTTGCATCCTGCCTCGAATCGGATTCGAACCCGGTACCTCCCGCTTCAATTGCCGCAGCTTTAACCACTGCGCCACCTGGCCGGCAAAGAAACCAAACAATTGTGGAAATATGAATCGTCTGAAGAAGATTTTCCAAGCATCGATGCATTTTTGTCTTTTCTGTTAAAGCGAATGGACGCATTGAGTGATAGTGATCGACCCAAAGCAAAACCACGATCAATTCCAGTTTCTAGTTCCAGTAGAACATTTCATACAGCTACGTTACCTAACTGTCCGCTCTGTAAAGGAGAGCAACACAACTTGTACCAGTGCACCAACTTCATAAATAAGTCAGTCAACGACCGTAGAGAGTTCATGGCCAAGAACTTGAGTAAATTTTGAGTAAATTCCACATGGTTTCAGTTTGCAAAAATAAGAGAAGTTGTCAAAAAAGTAACAAAAGACACAATACCATAGTATTATACCATACATAGTGATATCGAGCCCAATTATAAGTCTCCACAACCAAGTGGTGTTATTGTTTGAAGCACCACTCCCACCAATGATAATACGGAGGTTTACTTTGTCAGCAATTCTTCACAAAATCGCAACTCGATTACCGACCTAAGCCATACAACCAATCTTCACATCTTACCAACCGCAAATATGCAGGTGATGAATACCAAAGGGAATTGGTTAACAGTTCGGACACTGTTGGATCCTGGTTCAACTCATTCTTTCATCACTAAATCTTGTAAAAGCTTCACGTTTAAAACCTCAAGTTTCAGTAGGAACTCTTAACAATTGTGAAGCTGGTGTATCTAGAGAATCTACCTATTTCAATTTTTTTTTTTTTTTTTTTTTTTTTTATATTTTATTCTATGCTATCTTTTTTGGGGGCTCAAGGCTCTCCCAGCTCTTTCGCGGTTCGCTTATTTACGTCCTATTTTACGCCTTAACGGCCAAATCGAGGACGTACGGCTGTAGGTCCGATTTTCGTAGAACCATCTGCGCAATGCATAGCTCCATGCCAGCCTATAGTACTGACATGGAAGATGGGTCGGCCCATGAGTTCTGCACTCCAACAGGGGATCATAGATGTGTTCATTAACACCACCGATCGTAATCAGATGGTGAAAAATCCCTTTTGCATCCTGCCCCTATCGGGATTCGAACCTGGTACCTCCCGCTCCAACTGCCGCAGCTTTAACCACTGAGCCACCTGGGCGGTCAGATATTTCAAAATTCGATCCGCTTTGGGATCAACAGTATCGTACAGAAATAACCGCCTTAATCATTCCTACGATATCCGCCAAATTACCATCAACAAGTATTGAATCCAGCTATCGCGAAAAAGCTATAACTTATCCATACCGCTCGCTGATCAAGAATATTATTTAAACCAGCTGCCATCGATATTCTTCTTGGTTGCGATCATTTCTTCGACTCTTTGATTGAGGGTAAACTCAATCTTATCCGATTTGGATGGATAATTGGTGGAAACTACCAAATATCTACTAATTCAAATATAAACCATTCGACCGTGTTTTTTGTTCAACCAAATGTAGATTAATGTAATCTGGAGTACACTTTATAAAGGTTTTGGGATATAGAAGAGTTGCCCAGGAAACGTAAACTTCCGATGAGGAACAATATTGCATGGAATCTATAAGCGATACTGCCTCTTTTATCAACAGCAAAATTGTCCTACACTTACCATTCAAACACAATCCGCCATTGATAGGAGAAAGTTACTCACATGCGCTAAGACGATTTTACGCATTAGAGAGAAGACTTTCAACAAATTCAGAATTAAACAGGCAATATACACAGTTTTTACGTGGTTATGAATCACTAGGACAAAAAGAATTAAAGCCGCAAGATGAAATACACCAACCCTACAACCAGTTATTCTATTTACCACACCATCCAGTTTTTAAGGAATCAAGTAACACTACCCGATTACGCGGTTTTTTATGCCTCCGCCAAATCGAGAAACGGCCAATCATTTAACGACTATCTACCAGTCGGACCCACCATTCAAGAAAACTTGCTCAATATACTATTGCGCTTCCGAAAGCATAAGTTTGAAATATCCGCCGACAAAGAGAAGATGTTTAGGCCAATTTTCGTACGCAAAACAGATGCCAACTATCAAAGGACCTTGTGGAGAGAATCTGTTGATAGTGAAATCAAACATTATAGATTATGTACCGTTACCTATGACACCGCAACCGCTCCGTTTTGGGCAGCCTTCGGACTTCTATATGGATGACCTTATTTCCGGCGCTAATACCTTAGAAGAAACCTTGAAACTCCAAAGGGACTTAATTACTCTACTAAAAAAGTGTAATTTCAGACTACGAAAATGGTCGGAGAACCATCCACTCAACAACATTGCCATTGAATAAAGGGAACTCTCTTCACTGATGGCACCAAAATGATTTCAGTGTTAGGTATAAAATATGACCCAATTCTAGACTTCTTTAATTTTAAGATCAATTTACCTGAAGTCACTCAATTTACCAAAAGACTCTTCTTATCGGAGACCTCGTGGATTTACGACCCCATAGGTTTTCTGTCACCTGTAACTGTATAGGTCTGAAGATCTTTTACCAACAATTATGGATTGCGGGAATTGGCTGGGATGACAAGTTAACTCCAGATTTACAGCAAGCCTGGCTGCAAATAATAAATCAACTCGATCAATTATCCGAAATAAAAATTCCTATAGATGGCTTTATACAGCACAATCAGTAGAGTTACACTGTTTTGCCTACGCATCTAAGGACGCTTATGCTGCTGTCATATATTCACGTACCTTTAAGGATGGCATTGTCAAAACGAATAGATATTGTATAGTAGCAGTTAGCAAATCAAGAATTTTTATGGTTTAAAATTTGATAAAACCTTGTGAAAAAATAAAAAATATAAAACTGGGTACAATATAAAGCTTTTTAATTTACTTCGTCGTATATTGGAAATCTTGTTTAGCTTTTCTTTATACAATCAATTGCGTTCAAGTACAATCGGTGTTGTGAGTGGCGATACAATTTGCATGCAATTTATACAGTAGTTAAAGCACCATCTATTAAAAAATCTTCTTACTATTTTATGGATAGAATTTGTAAAATAATTAACTATGTATCATTTTTGTCGACTACATACAAATAACTTATAATACTATAAGGGAAATCGTGTCAATTTTCATACTATATGCCAACGACAGCATGATTTCGTTAAATATAAGTTTCGGAGAAGATTTCTAGATGGCATACGTTTTAACGAGAACAATAGGTGGCACGCGAAGTAATTTTTTAATGAAATGATATAATTTAAAAAAAACAAATTTTGTTTTATTTATTAATTATTATTATTTATAAATTGTGATTATAAAATTAATTTTTTGTTTTAGAATTTCAATTTTAGTTTCGTTAAAAATTCGTTGAATATAAAAAACTGCAGCAAAAAAATTTAAACATTTCGTTCAACTACTACTAGTGCCATCTTTTAATCTTCTCCGGAATTATATACCTTGTTGGCACATGATATCGACGTGATTTCCCTTATAGTTATTATAAGTTATATGGCTACATACTATATTTCACAATATTTTTTGATTTAGGTTGAAATTAATAACAGGTTAGTTTCGTTAAAAATCATCTTAACTAGATGAGTTCAGGTGAAAAAATCGCCTTACAACTAAAAACGTGGTCTTTACGGCCACTGACTAACTGATTAATAATTAATAAAGAGCAAATCGAACGTCGGTCAATTTTTGACATTTTAAAATAGATGACACTGCGAATGGTGTTTTCTTTGTTTTTTACATGTAATTTACGTAGTTTTTTTTACATAATTTACATAAAAAATGTAAAACGTTTTTTACATGTAAAATCTCAACAGTGAAAATCCAGTACCACTCGATCTGTAAAAGTATCAGCTTCATATAAATGGTAAGCACCGAAGGGTTATTCTGTTACATATTACATCAAGATCTCAGAAATAGAACGATCTGTCAGCCGGTACGTGGATCTTTTGGTCCTTATCCAAGGTCGAAGGTAGGAAACAAAATTATCACGACCGACAAATTTACTAAATTAGTATTCCTCGAGCCTCTTACAAAAGGTTTCATTTACCATAACTGTGAATAATTCAGAAACGCATTATTCTCTATATAGGGTTACCAATGTAAATGAAGGCAAATGTCTCAGAGGGAGTAAACCACTCGATAATGGACGTGGTAAAAACATATGTGAAAACTGTTTTTGGGATGGCACTTCATAAATCAGTGTCTCTTGACTATTATGTGTATGGTATTCGTCTACCAACGTATAAAACCAGGTGACGAATATATGTTGGTTCGGCAATAAACCAGCCTTAGTTGTTGTTAAGTAAAAGTGGACCAGTAGAACGATAAAATAATAAGTATGTATTGGTGATTTGACATACGAAATAGTCCTCACTTTCAAGATAATCTCACTTAATCGAAGAAAGCACCTTAATCACCCTCACGGTGATTAAGGTGCTTCTTAATCACCGTGAGGGTGATTAAGGTGCTTTCTTCGTAGAATTCTTGAAAAAAAAATGTTTCAAGAATTCTACGGCACATGCTTTATAAACTCTTATCAAAGTATTCCGTACAACTAGGTGAAAAGAGAGACATTAGAAAATACAAAGATGGTTTTAAGCATTATTTCTTCCAAATAGCACACTTCAAAGAGTACAACTATATATAGCTATATATAGTAGTCTTCTTCACTCTTTATACAAAGTGCCCCATCTGGCTAAGCTAAGAGAGAACTCTGTTTTCAATGATTCATTTTAGTAATGTAAGAGATTATTCCTATTATTTCTTCTTCCAGTCCTAACAGTTATCAGTTAATTACTATATATATTCCAGAGTATGACTGAAAACCGTCTCTAAATATTCTCATTTTTGCGGTAGTAACCTTCGGTTTAGAGTTGTCAATTCTGTTTTGAAACATATGATTGAATAACCAATATGATTGCTTCTATCTTGACGTTTTCGAAGAATTCTTCAATGTCATGATATTCCTGCGTGCTGGGTAATATAATTTCTTTATTATACGCTCCCAAATATATGGATTTTCTCTTTCCTGACTATGTCCAATAACGATACCAAGTGGAGTGATTAATGGGTGCTGAACCTAAAAACTATTTGGAAAATTACTTTTCATGAGAAATTATAAAGAATACTCACTTCATATTGTTCGCGAGTCATCCAGGCTAGTTAAACATAAGCTATTTAATAATATTGGATGTGTGGTTGGATGCTTGGATAATAGTTTTCTAAGGCTGCAAGTCTCAGAGGTCCTATCACAGAATTTCATCCAGTACTTTCTTTGTCCCTTCCTTATTTCTTTTTGGTATACCTCAAGATTCACCATGTCCCAGAGACTGGAAGTCCCAGTCTTTAGCCTCCTCAATGATCTTAATCTTTTTGAAGGCTCTCATACTTTGTACATGTTTCTGGTTTTTGGATTATCATAACAAGCCACATTTAAAACATATGTCACCTTCTAACGTCCAGATTCTAAGACTGTGGTTTTTGGAATTTAAAGACTACAAAAAACTTCTCAGTCCATAACTATCGACGAAAATATAGATTCAGAACCGCCCATGTGGGGTAGTGGTTAAAGCTGCGGCAGTTATGTCAGTACTATAGACTGTCATGGAGCTATGCAATTTGCAGATGGTACGTAAATCTGACCTATAGCCGTACGTCCTCGATTTGGCTGTAATGGCGCGTAAGGTAAGGACGGAAAGAGTTGGAAGTGCCTGAAGCCCCGAAACAGATTGTTGAGACAAAAACAAACAAAAATTGTATATATATATATATATATATATATATATATATATATATATATATATATACATATATATATATTAAGAGTACAGGTAACAGAGCATATACGAGTTTTATTGTAATGATGTGGCGATATATGTAAATGCAATCGGAGTAACAAAAGACAAATGTCATTCTAGACTAATTTAACCATTTTCGTAGTCTTAAGTTTAAGGTATCAACCAGTGTCCGATGATATTTCTTATCGTAAGATTAGATTACTTTATGTTCAAGTGCTAACTGTTGGAGACATCTTGTAAAAAATAAACATAGCAGATGATTATCAAGGATGTCCCACCTGAACTTACCGAGAGCGTGTTCGCCAAAAATTCTAATGGATTATCAGTAAATCGTATCATGGTGGTTTGTCCAGTGACAAAATGATTCGTTCTCAATTTTAATCCATCCATTATCTGCAAATAAAGGTAAATCAAGACAATCTTAAATATCAATTGATTCTCTGGCGAGAGTCTCCTATTTAATCTCTTTCCACATTTAAATTGAAGACGGTAACTTGTAGCACATCATCAAATGATGGAGTACAAGCTTTTTTGTGCAGGTATGAGGGCTTAACTTTAAAATGATACTTCTGCTCCATCATTTGATGTAAGATGTGGGGTTGTGTTGGAAGTGACGTAAGTGAACGAATTATCAGGAAGTGTCCTCGTGTGAGGCAGTCGAAATCATCAATACATGGTCTTGAGTTGAGAGTTAAGAACAGCATCAACTGTTTGATCGGTATCATAAGTTGTTGGTATGTACGTTAATTTCGCCTCTATCATTGTACGGCAAAGAAGAAATCTTCCAATTTTACACCCGATTCATGCAAACCACCAAATAGGAGCTGGCTGGCGGTCTGAATGTTCATTCTATTTTGTCTTCGTTACTTCCTTTCAGCTCCTCTTTTAAACCTTGTGATGTTAGCTATGCAAACAACTCATGCAATTCTGAATTAGCTCCAATGAAGTTTGTGCTGCAATCAGAAAATACACGTTTACATGGACCTCGGCAAAATCTAGTAAGGCCAGTAATATTGACGCACACCGCTGGTGTAATGTAGGCGGCCACCCACTCTAATAAGGTGATGTTTGTCCAGGAAGTGCGCCAGTGAATGGAGTGAAGGCTGTTTCACGATTCGGCGTATTCAACAGGGAAAGATTCTCTTTGGATAATTCTTATGAGGGTGATGAGAGCACAAGTTAATCCTTCCAATTTTAGTGGGGCACTAATTGAAAATTGTTGTGACATTTTAACTATTTTCTTCAGGTTCTGGAAATACTTCATGAAGCGTTGGCCAACAGGCCACCTCTTGTAATAGGAATGAAGACCCATGAAGCTAATTCTCCGGTTTGGAGTATTCTTCTATGCGGTCGACTCTCGATTGGAAACAAAGATTTTCCATTTGGATGGACACGACTTTACCCAATGAAATGTAATTGTTGAATCAGACCAATAAAATATTCTATCGACTTTAAATTGAGTTTTACGTGAATGCTTTGTGTAAGCTGTGCCAAAAGAACTGAGACACATAATTCAAAGCGAGGTAGGCTTATGTACTTGAGTGGCAGAATACATGGCTTTGAGCATGTTATACTATGAGTATATAGAATAAATCCATAAGCTGGCTCGCTTGCTTTGGAAAATTGATCAAGGGCTGTACACCACACGCTTACTTCAAAAGAAGTATAGGAATGGCTACGTCATCTGGTTGCAAGCTTCATCACTTCACAATTCGACACCTGAACGAGTGCAATGCTGGAACAGTCTTGTTTCTCCAGTTCTAAAAGTTATCAATTAATTAATCTATTCAAGAGTATAGCGGAAAACTCGTATCTAACTGTTTCTCTATCTATTTTATATTTGGTGATTATCTCATTCTGGTGTTAAGCAAATGATTAAATTACCCGTAGCCATCTCTACAAGCGCCAATCCCTCCATGATTGCTTCTACGTTAACTTTTTTAACATGTCCACACCGAGTCATTATGAGTACCATCTTAATGGGTCTAAAGATGATATATATATATATATATATATATATATATATATATATATATATATATATATATACATATATATATATATATATATATATATATATATATATATATATATATATATATATATATATATAAACATATATATATATATATATATATATATATATATATATATATATATATATATAAACCGAAACTAGCCGTATGAGATGCTAATGGTGCATCGATTGTCTAGCTGTCTACCTTTTCTTGGATTCAAGGCTTTTGTTCTATTTCAGGCGCCCCTATCTTGTTTGTTTGTTTCTTTTTTATCTTTACAATCTGGTTCGCTTATTTACGTCCTACCTTACGCCATTATAGCCAAATCGAGGACGTACGGCTATAGGTTTACGTTTACGTATAACCATCTGCACATTGCATAACTCCATGTCAGCCTTTAGTACTGAAATAGATGGTGGGACGGCCCATGAATTCTACACACCAACAGGGGGTCATAGATGTGTTCAATCACACCATCGATCGTAATCAGTTGGTGAAAAATCTCTTTTGTATATTGCCCCTATCGGGATTCAATCCCGGTACCTCCAACTGCCGCAACATTAACCACATCACCATTTGGTCGGTTGCTCCTTTCTTATTTTGTCAAACAATGTGTCTTCAATATTTTTTATTGATACTCTCGAGCATATTTTAATTGTTGGCTATACGTCACGTTCGATATACTTCTGAGACTATCCTCCACCCCTCCTATTTAATTCCATTACTGTGCAATTAATAATCACTTGAGATGTATCTGTGTTTTATTACGTCGCATATACTTATGTACATAAGTCAATCAAACTTAATAAACTTTAACCTCTTCAATGAAATTCAAGAAGTTTTTTGTTTGATACGACGAAAGCATAAATCCCATAAAAGCACAAATATCAAATTATAATTTTTATTATAGGAAAATTAATAGGAAAATGTCAACGCGTGTTTCAAATAACTTTTGTGTGCGGCTTTCTTATATATGAGTTGGTGTTGTTGGAGTTCTTGTAATAATATTGATAAGAAAATGAATTAATTTTAATTTTTAATCAAAATACATAAAATAAACTGTCGACTTGATTAGATTTTGTGAATGCTTTCGTTTATTATAAGATTGTGTGTCCGCATGTTCTTGATCGAAAAGGGTTAGGAAAATATACAACAAAAAAAATTTATAAAACGATTTTCGTCGGTTTTGTGTTTTATTGAACCCAGACACGTACATATATTTGGGTAATAAAACACGAAGTATATTTGCGATTATACACCCCACTGCAATTTCTGGAATAATTCCACGTTGACCGATATTTGTCATCAGCCACTTATGATACATATTCCAGGAAAAGCCGTACAAGTTGTTGCTTTGTTGCGAGATGACCACAGTCAACGAGAAAAAGCTCGTCAGTTTAACATAAGCCACACTACTATCTCAAAGGCCTGACGATTTCAGGAAACAGGTACCTTCAATAAAAGACCACACACTGGCCAAATTTGATCGCACGCCACCATCAATTATGAAAAGCTGGAATCATTAATCTGTAAATTCCACTTAAGAATGTAATCCTTCTCATATACTCGTATATTAGTGTGATGACTCTTAAAATATGAGTGTGTACATTCTTATAATGTACAGATTCATATTTTAAGAGTTTTATATCGTGACCTCTCACATAAGTTAGCCTAAATTCGGAAACGCTAATACTTTTAACAAACGGTCTATCAAATTTCAAATCCCTTACATCAGGATATTTTGTAATAAGAGAAGTCCCCAAGGCACAACCCTTTTAAGTTCTAGACAAGGTGGCACTTAGTACAGAAAATGGTAAAAGATGATAGAAGCGAAATTTGCAGTACAATGATCTGGTGTTAATAAAAAACGATCAACAGCCGGCCACACGATGAAAATGATGGGCTAATTCAAGTCGAAACGGTTAATAGTCAGAATAATAACTCATCCAGTAGACGACAGCCTCATATTCAAGCAAGTGATTCGGCCAGTGCCAGTTATCTAGCATGGGCTATTACATCCAACAGGTCTCCTGTCTTCACAACTATAGCAGATCAACTACGTTTAGTTCGACAATATATACCAGTGCCAATCACTATTCCAGGAAACAACATTCATGATCTCAACATATGGTTCTCGTCAATCCATGTTGTCACGCCAGCAGAAAAATTTCGTATAACTGTCACAATTTAAATAAACTGTCCTACTCAATTTCTTTGCAAAATATCACCTATTTTGAACGTATTGACGAATAACGGATGGCCCAAAATGGAGAGGTGTTGCGTGGAACGGGGATAGATCAAACTTCCTGCTCCTAAACCATATAGATATTCGTGGTTCTCAATAAAACAACCGTGTGCTTTTTGGTTCCAAAATAAACCTCCATAATATTCAAGGATCTGAAGAAGTCGCCTTATGTGTAGGTTGCATGTTGAGAGATAAGAAGTTGTTCTATAGCTGTTGGCACTACATCTTACGATAACACGGGTCAGCCCATCAAAAGTAGAGCTTCAACCAAAATAAATTCTAATATACCAAAGATATAAATTATTAGAGAAAACGAATACTTCATATTCATGATACACCTCATCTTCTGGAGCTCTCTATTTATGAGAATATTCTATACCCATTCCACCACTACCACCAGATCAAGCCTGAATGAACACCTTACTATGATGAGCACAATTATAGCCGAGTTTTAAATAGGGGAGGCTTCATATTTACGACTGATAATGACCGGTGTCACACAGCTCAAACCACTCGGAGTTGTATGAGTAGTGGAGTGCGATCACCTAAGTTTTGTCAAAACCTTCATATAAGGTCAATAGGGAACCTCATACAAAACATTGTGTCATGAAAATCGATTAAGCTGTTTTCTGTGAGCGATGTAGATTGCTGTTGAGTTAGTTTATTTTTATTTTTTAAATTAAGCTTACATGGGTGCAGGGCGTACTTTTAGACAGTCCTAGCTCCTTGTAACTGTCAGAGCTCCTGCACCCAACGCGCGGTCCTTCAAGTAAAGGTTGATAGCTGCCCGTAACTTGTGCATTTTATACTCCAGCGGAAACTGAAAACTGACCAACGAATTCCACTTCCTAGATGTTCGATAAAAGAATTCGCGCTTTGCACCTTCAGTTCGAGGTTTCGGTAGCTTCACCGTGAACCTATGCGCATTGACTGTTCCTCGTGTTACCGTTCCTGGCGTAACAAATGGTAGTATTTTAATTTTGAAGAGCATTTACCATTTATTAATCTATAGAACACGCAGAGTTCTGCAACATCTCTGCGGTACTGTACTGTCTAGATCTTTCGTAGGTCTGGAGTTTCGTATTATTCGGATGGCACGCCGCTGAACTCTATCCAGCAACTGGAGAGCAGTGCCATATGCTGCACCCCAAACTTGACAGCAATATTCTATACAAGGTCTAATAAAGGTTTTATATATCTGGAGAAGCTGATACGATTTAAAAAACCGTCTGCATCTATCGAGGAACCCGAGTTTACGTGAAGCTGATTTGGCCAATGCGAAATGTGTTCATTCCATTTTAAATTGTTGCTAATTTGAACACCAAGCAGACGAATTGAGTCACAACCCACGGGAACGTGGCCTTTTACCACAAAAGAATGAAATATAAAAGAGTGCAATAAGCGACTTCGAATGAAATATAAAAGAGTGCAATATTGCATCATCGGCAAAACTGTGGATAGGGTTTACAGTGCTATCCAACAAGTCATTAATGTATAACAAAAACAAAGTTGGTGACAAAACTGATCCTTGAGGGACTTCGGCATTTGGAAAGTATGTCGTTGGTGATCTCCCATTTAGCACAACGTTGACTTTCGGTCTTTGAGAAAGCTTTTTATCCAATTGATGGTCATCGAATCTAAGCCGTATGCCACAAGTTTACAAATGAGTTTCTCATGCCAAACCTTGTCAAAAGCCTTGGATATATCCTAGGCGATTGCAAAGGCTTCCCCGTGTTGCTCAAGGGTGAGATTATATTTGTTTGTAACATACGTCAAGAGATCGGTTGTGGAGCGGCTTATAAGAAAGAAGAAAAATTTTAGTTAATATGGGAGCCAAGTCACTGGCAAACTCCTTCAATATGCGAACTGGAATTCCGTCAGGTCCAGTGGACTTATTTATCTCTATTGCTTTCAAGTTTCTGAAGACAATTTCCTCCGAGATGTTGACCGGATTCATTTTGGAACCACAATACGGAATTGATGGAGGCGTAACTCCATCGGGGACAACTGAGGTCGAGTTCGAAGTGAAGACGCTTACCAGTAAGTCGGTCTGCTAATATGGATCCACCACCAAAGCACCATCTGCACACTTCAATGCTAAAATAGATGTTTTAGAAATATTGGCAACCTATGCGACCATCTGGTAAAAGTTGCGATCGGAGATTTTCAACTCGGAAGCCTTAGCGGCTTTATTGTTGTCAGCTCTTTTCGCTTCCTTGGCACAGAGTTTTTTTGCAGATGTTACGTGTGGCCTTATATTCTTCAAACGAATTATTTTGTCTAGCTGCTTTCTTTGAAAAGATTTTAAAATTAGGATTGGGATTGGAAACGGATGACATATGTTACGGATGGGATATATTTATTCATTTCATATGTAGAACGTTTTCGGTGAAATTGGAAATGGCGTCGTCTATTTGATTGTTATAAAAACAATGGCTCTCCCACGGGAAATGTTGAAAAAAGACCGTAACCTATAATGGTCAGCCTCGTTAAAATTCCATAGACGCCTTGGCTGCTGTCTAAATTCTGGTGGTGTTGCGACAGATATTTCTACTGTTGTCAGGTTGTGGTCAGAATTTCCAATTCCAGCCTCGACACGCGCTTCCATGAAATGCGCAACTGATGTAAGACTGAGATCCAGAATATGACTGCTTGTTGAATTTTGACATTCAAATGTGAAATCACTATAAGAATCTGCGTAAGGTCATGCGAAACAGCAAGCCACTCCATCTGTGACGCCCAGCACAGTTCATATTTTGGTGACTAAACCATTCTTTATGGTGGGCATTAAAGTCACCAAACATAATTAATTCACAGTATAGGGATGTTGATTGTGAAATTCATCACATTTGTCTGACAAAACCTCGAAGAAATTCATAGATTCTGAATCCGTTTGATTGGACGATATGTGGTCTTTAATGAATATGCAAACTCCACGTTGCAACTCAAATGCTTGTTCGAACTGGTAGCGCTTGAAGTAGAATTCGTTCTCTTAGATTACGAGAATTATGCCTCGCCCCGCGATCCGAAGAGGCATTTTTCGGGGATTAGTTGTTCGGGAGTGTATATAATATTGGTGGTTAGTTACTACTTAAATTTTATAAGGATGTATTTCCGCTCGCACAAGAGTATGTATATATACGAGTGAGTGCAGAGCCGACATTTTTTTATTACATAACGCACCAATATACCAAACATACTTAAAGATGTGCGGTTGTCCCAGTATGGAGCCAAAATTAATATACTTTTTTTATATCCTTCTCAATCCCTGAAACTTCTTTTGTATTTATTCTTCTTTATGGTTGGTTATTTATGAAAGAATTTTTGATGTTTTTTTTTGGAGAAAATCCTCTTCCATAACATAAAACACTAAATCACAAAAATATAGAAAAAGTTTAGTTTTATGTTTTTATATGTTGTCTATGAGGTTGGCGATTTATATACAAAGTCGCGAAATATAAGCAATCTTGACCCTTATCTAGATAGATTCGATAATAATCATGCGATGATAAAAATCCCCCTATACATATATATGTATATGATACAAAACTCATCTCACATGATTTATATACAATTCTGTTTATTTGACAACCTTATTACAAGACAACCAACGTCCAATAAACATCCTTACGCAAAAAATTTATCTCAAAACTTTTTTTTATTAATACACACAATTTTTTGTCTTGTATTGTTCGATATATAACGAAAGATGAAAAGATAAGAATAATGATGATGATGATCCCATGCTCTATTTGATAAGCCCGCACCAAATACAACATAATAAAAAATACTGTCTCATATACATCATAACATTATGTTGGGTTTTTTATTTGGTTGGGAATTATCTTAGGATCAATTTATATATTATACTCGTATTTTGTGACAAAATTGAGTGAAAATAAATAAATTTTATTGCAAAAAAAGTGACAGCGACACAAAAAAAAAATCAAATGTCATAAAAAACAGGGAAACGTTGTTGGGAAAACGCTGTGAGGAGAGTGTTTTGTTTTATTCACAGCATTTACAGTGTGTTGGGTCCAATCCAATCCAATCCACATAATTCCAAATTGCATATAAAAATGTCGGAAAGTCATATATCATTTCATATACTCGTACATATGCGAGAGAGTACTGAGGAAGTCAGTTAATTTCGAAACACAACTTTCATTCGTCGTCGGTTTTAATTGGGCAATAGAATAATAATTAAGAATTAACATTCATTTGTGTTTAGTGCCAATTAAAAATAGTTTTTTTATATACAATAATCCAATAATTCATTTCTAAATATTTTGTGATTTTTCACGTGTGAAAATTTTTGTTGTTATACGAACGAGTGCACGATTTAGACATTTTGATGATTCAATTGAAATGTGAACCCAAATATGTCGGCGGATTGTATTTGTTGTCTTTTATATGGGTGGGAATTAATGTTTATATAGTTTTCATTTTATGAACAGTTAGCTTATGTTGTTGTAAGCAAGCGATGTCAAAATAGTTGTATTATCGTTATGATGGATGACATAAATTTTACCAAGTGCTTTAATCATTATCGTATACTATATGACATACTGGTAGAGTTAGAGCTCTGAAATATTGATCATTCAATAGCCGTATAATAACCGCGTCAAATAAAGCTATTTGCAGACATAACACTCCAGAGTGTGGTTTCTTACTGTAAAGTTTCGACTAACATTAATAATGTCAATTTGTCACTATATCATATTTCGTGGTTATTATTAAGTCAATGTACCTATTGAGCGAACCGCCTAGGTGGCGCAGTGGTTAAAGATGCGGCAGTTGGAGCGGGAGGTACCGGGTTCGAATCCCAATTCGTGGCAAGGTGCAAAATGGATTTTTCACCTTCGATCGTTTGGGCGGTGCGATCGGTGGTGTAAAAATGAACATACCTGAATCCCCTGTCGAGTTTAGAATCCATGGGCCGGCCCACCCAATGCGCAGATGGTTCTAGGAAAACTCAGACCTATATAATCGCCGGTCTGTGTGCGATAGCAGCCACAACAACCTAACCTAACCTAACCTATTGAGCCTTTCAGTTGAACTTTCAGTTATCAACGTCATTTGACCGTTTTTCGGTATTGGAAATTGAGTACCAAGCGTCAAGTATATACTCAGGATTGTGTTAAATCTCGGTTATGCGACAGAGAGCCAGCTTTTGTTTAAAAAAAGGTGACGCCTAATCGATACTTGCTTTCCCATTTTATGACAAAGAGGTAATCGGATTAACTCGATGTGAATTATATTTCAATTTTTGGAGTTTTAATCCTTCTCTGTTCAGTTGCAATACTAATCCATTCAAGACTATCCTAAAAAGAAATGATAAGATACCATGTCCTTGTGTAGTATTTTTCTGTCGAATTTAGAAACTATTTTTGAAGTATATATATATATATATATATATATATATATATATATATATATATATATATATATATATATATATATATAATATATATATATATATACTAGCGGGCTACGCCCGCTACGCAGCGCGAAACCTTTTGCCATATACATTATTTCTAGGGACTATTAAGGTAGAAACAATGTCTAACTTAATGAAAGTGTATGAGGATTCGGTATATGAGTGGAAAAGGCATGGAGCACTGTCGATGATAACGGAATATAAAAAAACAAACCACTAAACATTTAGTTTTGAAATACATTGAGATAAGTTAGGTGGCCTTAGTTTGTTTTTGATCGTTTTTAAAATTTAAAAATTCATAATTGAATAAAAGGCTGAACCTGGTGTGCTACCCCTATCATTATGAAATGAAATAAAAAGTGTTTATATAGTGAGGAATAAATAATTTTATTATAAATTAACTATTGTAAGGCTCTAGGATATACAATGTTTTTAGTTTGTCCATTCGGAGCATAAACAAACCAATCGTTTGGTTTCCCAACACGGGAGCATGCAACGTTTTGCAAAAGTCAGGTGGAAACGTAATGCAGTTTGTAGTTGGATCTGTCGGTATTTTTCCATTTCCAAATTCCAACAACTGTTTTGAAAATCGAGTAGGTGATGCATCGCGTTGCAGCTGCACTCGCATATTTGTTCTTAGTTTCAGTCAAAAAACAGATGATTTAAGACCAGCATTAAGCTCGTCAGCTGAGGTTGCACTTGGAAGTACAGGCAATGTGTGGCAGAAATCACCGGCTAACACTATTAGTGCTCCACCAAATAGTCTTTTGTTGCTTCTAAAATCCTGTAACGTGCGATCAAGGGCCTCTAAAGATTTTTTGTGGCCATTGTGCATTTATCCCATACTATGATCTTACATGTTTGCAGGACTTTACCCATCGAGGAGTTTTTTTTTAATATTGTATGTGTGCGTCTCAGAGAATTGCGGTTTGAGAGGTTATTTCAGTGCCTAATGCGCTGTTCTGACACCATCCAAAAGTGTTACTGCTATACCGGACGATGCAATGGCTAGTGCAATATTATTTTGCGATTGAACTTTAGTCAAAATCAACGAAATCAAAAACGTTTTTTCTGTTCCGCCTGGTGCATCAACAAAGTACAATCCACCACTTTCATTAGTAACTGCTGTCATTAATGTGTTGTATGCCGAGAGTTGCTCCTGCTGTAAATGTGGTAGGTGTTTTAGTCTTAAATAATTCTAACTCTTGTGGATTGTAATTGCTTTCTCGTTGTACATCTTGGTCAGACGCATCATCGCCTGATCGATTAGGACTAATCATACCAACTTGCGAGAGGGTCTTGTTGTTTATTTGCCACTTGTCCTCTAGTAGAATCAAAGCATCATTATAAAACGCGTTGTCCATTTTCGAGGTGAGCAGATAAATGCACAACAGTCGGATGACGTTCATTAATTGGAAATCCTAAAATACGCAAAACAGCTTCATTGCTGCTGAAGTGGGCGTGGTTCATAGTTATATGGCGACGTTAACAGTATTAAGAGCAATATACTACCAAATAAAAAAAAATCCGTTGGAAGGAACAAATTTGAACAGAGAACCAAAAGTTTAAAACTTTCAAACAAAATTTGGCTTGAAAAGGGGCGTGAAAGGAGGCGTGGCGTAAGAATGTTTATTTCTACCTCGCCTGGATATATGTAATGTGTATACAATTTGAAGTAAATCATTTAAAAACTTATGGGAGCAATTACATAATTTTAAAAAAGTAGGCGTGGTCGAAAAAAGTACCCTATTAATCATGCCAGAGTCCTAGTTAAATACTGTGAAAATTTCAGGAAGATCGGTCCAGAGGTTTGGTCTCCTATAAGGTACAAACAAACAAATAAACAGACACACATTCCATTTTATATATATATATATATATATATATATATATATATATATATATATATATATATATATATATATATATATATATATATATATATATATATATATATATTACCCACGTTTCATGATTCCAACTAATTCAGATTAGATCACATTTTCCATGCAAACCAAAGACACATTTTGATCCAAATTTCATTTTGGCTCAAAATGTGTCTTTGGTTTGTATGGAAAATGTGATTTGACCTAAATCAGTTAGAGTCATGAAACACGGCTATTGTAACAATTTCCCCTAATAGGGATTCAAACCAATCCAAGGTTCGATCACTGGATTGTGAATAATAAAAACCACTTGCCCGTTTTTCACTATAACGTTCTATATTATTCGGCACATTTAACTTTTACACAAGAATTAACTTTTTCACTGTTACTTTCACTATTTCACTTTTTATCACCTTGCCCCGATTTTAATTTATCGCTGTTCCAATTACTCTACGCTTTCTGTTCGCGAATTTATACTCAATTTGCCCTCTTCTCCGTCATAGTATAAGTTTCCGTTTGTTTATTATCTGTATACTGCCCTCATGCTGATTTTCAATTACAAACATTTAGTTATTCTATTCAATCAGAGTTGTCACCTGTGTCCGTAACACCACCCTCCGCCCAAATCTGTTCGTCCGAACAGGATCCAATTCTATTCCTCGTACAATCTTTGGGTTTCCTCGGATTTCCTTTTGAATTTGGAAGATAACATCATCGATTCCTGTAATCACCTTGTATAGTCCTTTCCAGCCAGTTGTAAAACCAGAATAACTGGCCCTTCTTCAAGTCCTCTATTATTTGTACGGATGTCATATTTTGTTTCTTGGTTTGGTATTAGAATTCAGGCCATTTACTTAAATAATCCATCACCACTAAAACATATTTGTTTCCGCTTTTACTGGTAGGAAATAGACCTTAGACAGGAAAGGAAGCTTTAATATTCATAGTGATCCGCTCAAATAGTGCTCCGCTTTTATACTGCTGCATTTTTTCATGGCTTCGTTTTGCAGGACCTTTAACTGCGATATTGGTCACATTTTTGACACCATTCTGCAACCGATTGTTTGCAATCCGCGCAGTAAAATCTTTCGCGGACTTTTTGACCTTTTCCAAAGTCTTATTGATGCTTATATATATATATATATATATATATATATATATATATATATATATATATATATATATATATATAAATATATATATATATATATATATATATATATATATATATATATATATATATAATATATATATATATATATATATATATATATATATATATATATATATATATATATATATATATATATATATATATAAATATATATATATATATATATATATATATATATATATATATATTTATATATATATTATATATATATATATATATACATATATATATATGATTATCTCGTTTCGTATCACACCTCCTCAGATTTTTCGCCATACAGAAATTCTACTGATCGCGACAACTCCAGTGCTTTGGTTCTTTGCAGTCTTCTTGTTCGAGTGAAAGTCAGATACTGGTGCAGACGTTTAAGGTGTTTTGGTGAAGGTCTCGGTCATTTTTGAGTTCTAGCCTCTGGTGCCATACTATGTCAAATTCTTGGGCCTTTTAAGTTCTTAGCTGCTTTTCATAATGAATAATCATTACCCTTTTGCCCAGTTTGAGTGCTAAGGTAAGCTTTACTACGATGCAGTTTGGAAATTATGGATGAGCTAATCTGATTCGTCTTCTATTCGGACTATATTGGGTTCTGCAGACTAATCTAATTCTTTCTGTTAACTCTATTTTGATGAGATCCCAATTTGTTTTGAAGCTTGTTAATTTCGGGTTGCTCTTTTTTATAATCATTGTTTGGCTAAGTATCATAAATACTGGTGCAATATGATGGCAGACTTTCACTGTTTTCTACTAAGAAGTCTATAAGATATGGAGGCTTACTGATATCCGTAGGCCAATAGGTTGGTATACTATCTGAGTGAAATCCGCAGTTTAGCCGTTTGCCTACTGCGATGAGTTCTTTTGCTATAGCAGCCATTAACCGTCTGTGATCCCCATTAGGTATTTTTTTGCATTATCTCGAATTAAAAAGATATTTTCTACTGTTTTGAATAGATAAGTATGATCTATTCCAAATATGGCAATAATGGCACTATTAAGGTTACGTGGTAGTGTCTCAAAGATTCGAATTAGAGCTTCTAGTGAATCGTAGTTCATTGTAAATCATACCTTAGTGTATTTACCTTCAGCTAGGATCGGATTGCAACATAAAATTGAACTATTGTCTCTTCTACATCACCATGTATTCGTTCATATCCTCCTAGTTGCCCTCAATATAACAATAGGAACTATGACCGTTTGACCTGAATCATGTCACTAAAAAAGCGTAGTCCCAATAGAAAAAATATTGAAAATTGTTAGGATGAGTTTTGCCACCGCCTCTTAGATTAAGTTCCAAACTTCTGATGGTTTCTGACGTTAAATATCCATGTAGGATATCGTTGAAATATCTCATGATATGTACTTAGTATGTATTCGTGACATGCAAACAAGTCTACAACTTGAACAATCAACATGGTTAGTCCCGAAACTTTCAAATTGGAGTTATATAGCCTTGAGAAATTGAGTTGTTGCTTCACAGTAGGGCTCTGAGAAAAGGAAGTTAGCTTTCCCAAAGATAGAATTCATTTGTCATTTCGGTATCTTCAGAGTTAAATTATGATCTGAGGATTAAGTTAGATCTGAAGATTACCTACCAAAAACAATTTAAAGAGACATGCAATAAAACATGCAATATTTACTAGAAAAGTAAACTGTTGTTGCTCGGTAAATCATAAAGCTTGAAACTTCGAAACGTGTACTTGCTATAAATTCATAATTTTCTTTATCATATATATGGAGCTCACCTGCAACGATCCAGACATTGTTAAAGCTATTCTACAACATCCACTGTAGGATTATAAACATGAAGGTGGATCTGTTGCTACTTTATCTTTGGATCAGAAGGTGCACAGCAGACTTACAGACACTCGCCTGCAAAATAGGATTAAGCATTTTACCACTGTTGGGCATTGACATATATATATATATATATATATATATATATATATATATATATATATATATATATATATATATATATATATATATATATATATATATATATATATATATATATATATATATATATATATATAAATATATATATATATATATATATATATATATATATATATATATATATATATATATATATATATATATATATATATTTATATATATATATATATATATATATATATATATATATATATATGTGAACGGATATGGAAATAAATGCCCACATTATCTCCCACATTAAATCTGGTTGGATCGCTGGGCTGACGACCCGCATCCGTAAAAAAATATCACTGTTAAAAATGTCAACAAAAATAAGAAAATCGGATACCGCCAAAACAACAAAAAAAACGAACCCCCGCTTAAGTACCCGGACACGAGATTGAAGATCGGCACGTGGAACGTGCAGTCATTAAGAAAACCTGGCGCGTTGGACGGCCTTATCACATGCATGAAAGAGTATCGGCTGGAACTCGTAGCTCTCCAAGAAACTCGATGGCCTAAAAGTGGAGACCATGTGTCCCAAGGCTATACGTTGCTACACAGTGGAGATGACCTCGGAAATCTTGGGGTTGGATTTCTCATTGGGCCACAGGTAAAAAAGGCTGTCTTGGACTTTCAAGCAGTCGATAATCGAATGTGTAAGCTTCGCTTGCACATGAGATTAGCCAACCTGTCAATTGTCTGTATACATGCGCCCACTGATGTAAGCCAATCCCAGGATAAAGACTCATTTTACAATAATCTGGATAATCTGATGGGCTCTATACCGGAGCACGATGTCAAATTGGTGATTGGTGACTTTAATGCTAGAGCTGGCAGAAATCAGACCGACTTATGTAACAATATAGGTCCGTACTCCCGACACGAAACTGCGACCGAGAATGGGGAAAGAATGATGTACTTTGCGATCGCTCATGATCTCAAAGTAGCAAGTACATTCTTTCCTCATAAAAACATCCACTTAGAAACATGGACACACCCACGTAAAACATCCCGAAGCCAAATTGACCATGTGTTGATTTCAAAAGGGCGGGCTCGGGTTGTCCAAGATGTGAGATCATATCGGTCGTCAACAAAATTCGTAGGCAGTGACCATTTTATGGTTGCTGCAAAGCTACGATGGAAATTTTCGTACAAGTCAGGGAGGACAGGAGAATATACAACGCGATTCTCCTGTGAAGGTCTGATAAATGAAGAAACGCAACGAAAATATCAAGATCTTGTCAGCAATAGCATTATACAATCCAATTACCAATCTGATGATGTGAACAGTGTCTGGGAAGTATTGAAAACCTCGGTTGTCGATGCTGCCCAGCACACTCTCGGTATAGTGAAAACTAAGCCCAAAAATGATTGGTTTGATGAAGAGTGTCGTCTTGCTGTTGAGCAACGAAATATAGCCTATAATGAAGCGCAGACTCGGTTTACAATCGCAAGGAAAAACAAAGCAGTTCTCGCTAGAAGGACAGCTAAACGCATTTGTAGACTGAAGAAGCGAGAATGGTGGAAGGCTAAGGTCTTAAGAGTACAACAACTCAGCAATGAGCACAATTCGCGTGGTTTCTTTAAAGGAATCACCGAATTGCACCATACCTTAAGATCTCGGTCAACTGCCATTCGGGACCAGGATGGAAACCTCTGTGTTAACGTCGATGCGGTACTCGATACATGGCGTGAACATTTCTCTGATCTACTTAATGTTCCACATGTATCACAAGCTGTGTTTGAATACCCTCAAATACAGACCGCGGAGATGTTCATTGAGGATCCATCCTATGAGGAATTCACAATGGCCATGCAGAAATTAAAGAAAAATCGTTCACCAGGAGTTGATTGCATTAATTCAGAGCTCTTGATATTCGGAGGGCTAACTTTGTGGAACTGTCTTTTCGACCTTGTTCGATTGGTATGGCGAAATGAAGTTATGCCCGAAGAATGGAAAGTGGCCGCGTTATGCCCAATTTTCAAGAAGGGTGATCGCTTGAAATGTGAGAATTATCGCGGTATAGCTCTCCTTTGCACAGCATATAAGTTACTGTCATACATTATCTTGGGAAGAATTACTCCTCTGGCGGAGGAAATTGTCGGTGACTACCAAGGAGGATTCCGTCCAAATCGGTCAGTCACTGATCAAGTTTTTTCGCTACGGATGATTCTTTCCAAGTACTACGAAACATCTCGCGATGTACACCAGGTATTCCTGGATTTCAAGCAAGCCTATGACTCGATCAATCGAGAGAGATTATGGTATGCGCTTGAATATTTAGGAATACCGAAAAAATATGTACATCTGTGTAAAATGACAGTAACGCAGTCACAATGCTGTGTCAAAGTTGAGAACAGGCTATCGAGAACTTTTGCAATCAATTCCGGTGTTCGACAAGGAGATGCGCTGTCCCCGATACTTTTTAATCTCATGTTGGAATACATCCTTCGTAAAAGTGCAACACCTCAGGACAACATCTTATTCCGACAATCCAATCAACTTCTTGCTTATGCAGATGATATCTGTGTGATTGGATTAAATGGCAACGGAGTGAAAGAGATACTTGATCCACTGGAACAGTGTTCAGCTTCTGTTGGTCTCAAAATCAACGAGTCCAAAACCAAATATCTAATCTCGGGTTTTAGAGACCAAGACGCAACTGATTTCAGTAGTGGAAACCACACGTTTGAAGGAGTGATGAGATTCAAGTATCTTGGATCTCTCATCACTCACGATAATAGTGTGGGAGAGGATATCAAGGTCCGCCTTGCCGCTGGCAATCGGGCTTTGTATCCTCTACGTCCACTGCTGAAATCAAAATATCTTGCAAATACGGATAAGCTGAAACTGTACAGAGTGTTGATCAGACCCGTTGTCATGTATGGATGTGAGAGTTGGACCTTGACGGATGAGTACGAAAGATGGCTTCTAACATTCGAGAGAAGAATCATGCGTGTGATATATGGTCCAAAACGCGACGTCGATGGCACTTACCGAGTTCTTTTCAATCACGAGATCAGGAATTTAATGCAAATTCCTGATATCGTGCATGAAATTAAAGGACAGCGAGTACGCTGGCTCGGACACGTTCTGCGTGCTGATCCGAACCGAATGATTCAGCGAACCTTTAAGGGTGAACCGCCTTTCGGTAGGCGAAGAGGTCGCTGTAGGCGACGATGGCTCCACGGCGTAGAGAGCGATCTGGCTTCTTCAAACTGCCTACAACGGTTTGAAGAGCTGGCTCGTGATCGAAACCAATGGAGTCAGATTGTTGACACGGTACGGGCCAATAATGGCCTGTAAAAACCGTTAAAAAAAAAAAAAAAAAAAAAATCTCGGACTTGATGGAGTCCAAACACCTTAAGAGTTACTATAAGTGAGACGACAATAACCCATCTTACCTCTATGCCGCAGAAATGGTATCGCTGTAATCTTGTGGCAGGATATACTTGCTAAGTCTTTAGATGAAATTATCTATCGCTCCTTGGTAGGCACACGACTGACAGAAATTACTGCAAATTTGAGAACGTGGCATCGTCGGATCTCATTTTTTTGAAGTGAATGATCGTTCCTTCGAGATTTATTTGGGACACCATTATTATTACCGTAAATCGGCATGGAAACTGCATGAAGTAAAATTTTACTGGATACTTAGTCACATGGGTATCAAAGAAAAAGTGGGATGAGTGAATCTGGTCGTATTGGTCGGCATCTCAATTTCATTTTATGTCACTTATCCAAAAACTGCTTTGGACCAGTTTTTTTCAACTATATGGACATACCTTGCCAGTCATTTCCCGAATAAAAATAGAGCCATTCAGACTGAAGACTGTGCGAGAGAGGAGAAACAGCCACCTTTGAGCACTTATTATGTTTCTCTTCTACATTTTGTCTCCACTTTGACTCTGTTTTGAAGTTTTTACTGACGTCATATAATTTATAAGATTTGACATATAGATTCATGATTAACCTTTACAAACTTCACACAGTACAAGCACAAATATAAGTCAACATTTTTGTATTAGATAATAGAAAATCTCTATAGGATTACATAACGATCGAGATGAATTGAAAAGGAAATTAAAATTCCATATAGATTAGAATATATTATCTATGTAGAAATGGATTACGTTCTAATACAAATTTCACAATAGAATTAGATGTAATGCTTTTTGGTATTACAAGATTACGATGTATAGATAAGAAGTAAAAAAAAGAAAGCTTTTCGAACCATATACCAATATATACAAAAGAATTTTTTACATCGTTATTCCGCCGCCTAATCCGCATACCGAAGGTTTTTCCAATTAAATTTTCTTTCC
Source organism: Tipula lateralis (assembly GCA_963932295.1). Lineage (NCBI taxonomy): Eukaryota > Metazoa > Arthropoda > Insecta > Diptera > Tipulidae > Tipula > Tipula lateralis. The sequence continues at coordinate 17,840,465 of OZ010738.1, read as the reverse complement.
ATTCCTATTGATCCCTTAATAACCAATAAAACCAATTTTTTTCCAATTTTGTTTACAGAATTCAAAATGATTTAAAACGAGTACGTATAGTTTACCTGTTGTTGTGTATCGAGTTGATTTGAAAGTTTAAGTATTCAAAATATGTAGGTTCCACCAATCAACCCAATATTTTAAAATTGGGGTCTCCCGTTCGAACTATATGTAAGTATACAAAAAACATGTTTGTGTATAAAATTGGATAATCTACATATATTTAAAATTTCCAATTTCCAATTCGGTGTATTTTCATTCAATCGAAACAAAAAATTTCGTCGTCATCGGTGGATGATGATAAGAAACAAAAAAAATGGATTTTCTTTTTTTTAATTTCTACCACGTTCATCTTATATCCATCCAATATTGTTATTATCTTTTGACATTGTACACACAGCGTACATATATACACTTATCTAAGATAGATACTTGTTTTATTTATTTTTTATTTTCAATCAAAGACGAGATAAAAAAAACAGATAAGATAAAAACCAAGAAAATGGATTTTCTTGGTTTTTCATGTTTCGCTATAAACATGAGATAAACTTTGATAAAAGATATTATGTTTTCATTTCACGAATCGATTATGTGATGTTATTAAGATTATAATTATATCGTCGTTCTTATCTCGTCATGTACAAAGTTTTGATCTTTCGATATACATGCATACATACTTATATACTGTACAACGACACGAAACGATAATTATGGATATAGATTAATTGCGGGTGTACCACATGCCGCACCAATTTTTATAAATTATCACCCGCAACAACAAGAGACCGTCATTAGGTATACAAAGCAATCGAAATATGAAAAATAAATTTAATTATAAAATTTTGGTCCCTTCATAGTGTTGAAATTTAAAAAATAATCGGGAAATCCTTTTATATACCACCGACACAAACCTATATTTACCAATTAATGATATTTTTTCTTCCTCTCTACTCGGTATAAGTACCTCGTCAGTGTCACCCATCCAATTTTGTTGTGAAAATATAAATAGTTTGCCTAATGAGATCATTCAAACAAACCTAATCCCAATTACATACATCGCTTGCGATAACATAGATACACACACACACAACAAAACTCTATGGGAAGTAATCACCTTACACAATTCATGACAATATCGGGGAATAAAATAAAATTCGAAACAATCGAATCGGAAAAGAAAATATTTTTGTTTTCTTCTCAATTTTCTTCCCTCGGAAAGTGTTTTTCTATTGTTGATCCTTTTTGTATTTTGTATTTATTCAACTTCCTTTTCATCATCAATAATAATGAAAATAATAGGAAATATAATGAAAATATTGTTGTATTAAATATCCTTTATCCCGCTCAATTCGCCTTTGAACATATATGAACATTTATGAAAGGGTGTCGTCGCTTCATACTCTTTCGAGTAAAAGAGTTACGCCTTTTTTTATAATTAGAAATCGTTATCGGTGGAGATGGGGAATATTAGGAAACGAGTCGAGCCTGAGCCGAAGTACTTTATTTGCAGGCTGGATTTTCAAGGTTCCAAAAGAGTTTCCAACAGACATAAAGTGTTTATGTCTGTTGGATACTCTTTGGAACCTGATTTTCAATCCAGCTTCCGTTTTCCACTATAGTACCTTTATGGGTTAATTTCTGGTATTCGGTTGCTATTTGTCTGGTTTGCTGGCATCTCAAAACCCATTAAATTTAATAGATTCAAAAAATTTATAAAACTCATTCTTCATAAAACATAACTAATATTTCAATTTTAATGTTCTCCAACGTGAAGTTGGGTTTGAAAATGATACATAGTCGATATTACATCGTGTAGCCCCAAAACAAATGTCAAATATCTATGGAGATCATATTGCCCCAACTTAAGCACATGTTCCTTCAATAAGCATCGGCAAGACGAACAGCAAATTTTGATTAAATCTTGATGAAATCCGACATCCTTTCTCAGTTCCAACCCCGCAACTGAGCGCATGTGTACCAACGTTGTGATTATAGAAGCATATAATGAAGCTTGTATGACCGAATCATCTATTTGATATAGTTATGTTTACATTGAAGAAAGCCAAGATCCCTTGATTACATGCCCATCGAAAAATTCAAAAATAAGTGAACTAATGATTATATGGATTAAAACGTTTTTAGCAATTACTCAAATTTAAATCTTATCGAGATCTTGAAATATCTTTAAACATGCTTCAACGTCGACACAAAAGTTGAATATCCTCTATATGATGGAACAAACTGAGTATAAGAACTACTCAATCACAGTGACACCGTTACTATGGGAAGCTCTAATGTTGCCTACAAAATGAGTTTGACGTCGATGATTTATTGTTTGAGACACGAGGCTTGCCAGATGTACTTCTCACATGACTAAAGTTTCATAGTTTAGTTATCTTTCAGCCACTAGCAATGCCGAGATAAAAAAACCCAGGTATGGTGTGTCTTGGAACCTATACCTGCAAAAATAAAAGGCCATGCGTCCTTTAATATATAATCATAGCATATGAATCACGAACTTACTTAACACACAGTGCGAAGTTTATAAATCACGGCTACCTGTCGACCATAAATAGATATCTTCCATCAGGTATAATTCGTCCCTCCTTTTTCTTAATATAACCTATAAAAATGAAAAAATTCAGTTCAAATTTAGCTTTTCGTATTTCGCTAGCCATAAATATCTCATAATTCAACTAATATTTTTTACCGCCCAGATGGCGCAGTGGTTAAAGCTGCGGCAGTCGAATCCCGATAGAGACAGGATGCAAAAGGCACTATTCACCATACGATTACGATCAGTGGTGTAAATGTACACATCTATGACCCCCTGCTGGAGTGCAGAATTCATGGGCCAACTCATCTTCCATGTCAGTACTATAGGCTGGCATGGAGCTATGCAATGTGCAGATGGTTCTACGTTAATCGTACCTATAGCCGTACGTCCTCGATTTGGCTGCAAAGCGTAAGGTAAGGACGTAAATAAGCGAACCGCAAAAGAGTTGGAAGTGCCTCGAGCCCCAAAACAAATTGTAGAGATAAAAAAAACTAATTTTTATTGAATTTGTGAAGTGGGACGCGCTTAACATTCTTGTTTTTCAATGGGAAAAATAACAAAAGTGAAAAATAACAAAATAGTGATTTGTATGGATCACAACGCAAGAATTATGGCCTATCAAACAGTCACACAAAGTAAGAGTAAGGACCATTGATGCTTTCAGTTAGAGGACATCTCTTCGGGCAAAGTTCTCTTAGATGACAGGGCAACTCTTCGGGAATTATTGGTTTTCAAATATTTACTGGAAAAATTTACAATTGTTCGACATCTCCCCAAATGGTATTGCAGGCGTAACCGAATAGGGAACCGTTCTACCAATTTTATGTTTTTGTCTACGTACTGGCTGGCTGTTATAATCTTGTATCAGAAGTATAAAAGTGTTAGAAAGCAGAACAGATAAAATCGAATATTTACAAGTTACAGTACCCCCAATTTTAGAAAAAGATTGTTTTGAGGCATTAAAGCTGCCATTGTTTATAGATGAAAGCCAACTGGAGTTTGATTATTGATTCCAGTAAACGTTGGTTATTACGTCACAAAGTAATGAAAAACAATATACTACACTAATAACATCTCTTACAGGCACATAAACGAAAGTAGGTGCTCCGAAATGTCAAATCACATGATGTCAACTTTTTTATTGTGCTTCTGGTTATGGCCGTAATAAGAACTAGTAATGTCACTAGTTTTTATTGTTGCGACACCATCGTCGTTCGGAAGGTGGCTCTTCCTTTAAAAATCGATGCATCATTCGGTCTGAATCAGCATTTCGTATTTATTTCGTATAATAGAAGCGTTTCATATGATAGAAACAATGATCACAAGATCTAAGTCAAACTGTTTAACTTTTATTGAAGAATTAAACATATTAAGCCATAAAAGGACGATTAGATAAAAGAATATAATTTTCCCTATAGACAAAATCGAATGAAAGAAATTTAGCAAACAAATATGTGGACTTTCAATATCAATCAATTAAAAAGAGGAAGATACCTGTTCCTATAGCAAAAGTCATCACGTCGAAAACGGCTGAGGAATTGGAACAAATTAATATGTTACCTGTGTTTGAGACAGTTCTAGAATGAATTGTTAAAGATAAATTGATTCAGCATATAAAAAGAAATGATAACTAAATTGAAGGATTTCATGATAGACACTCCTGCGTGACAGCGTTTAATTGGATTTTCAATAGTGTTATTTTTGAACGGGCTTTCGAAATAAATTGAAATGGCTTTAAACCTATTTAACAAATGGAAGTGTCATAATGAAGCTGAAAAATAACAAAGCCGCTGGAACCGACAACATACCACCTGAACTAGTCCATGAAGACGCATTTACAACTGCAGGAGCACTAACACCACTATTAGTAGAAGTCTGGAATATTGGGATAATTACGCAAAAATGAAAAGTGAGCTACAATAAAAGTATTAGCAATGGTCATCCTAGAGCGAATCTCACCAACTATATGAACCAATACATAGGAACGAACAAGTTGGTTGTACAGATCACATCAACACAGCCCGAATCATCTACTCTTCGTGGACTTCGTACGCGCATTTGATTCCATCAATAGGAGCGCAATCTGGAAAGCCCTCTGTGAAATGGGCATCCCAAGAAAAATAACCGAACTCATTCGAAAATTTGCCTACTAACACACAAATACACAGACATGAAGCAAATGCTATAAAATTTATCAGAAATAGATGTCGAGCTTAAGATAAACATAAGAAAGACAAAGGCCCTGAGACTGAACACAAGTAAACCGCTTCGCATCAACCAAGACACAATAAAAGATGTCAAAAAATTCGTATACCTTGACTGTACCATATCAAGAAACAGGCAGAACGGAAGAAGACATTAACCAACGCATTAATCGAGAAACACTTTCAACATGCTCCATAAGATCTGGAATGCATCAATCCTGTCAAGAAACACCATGATTCGAATGGTTAATGCCTGTGTAAAATCAGTACTGCTGTATGGATGTAAAACGTGGAAACATACGCAAAAAATTACAAGAAGACTCCCAAGTGTTTGTGAATAAATGCCTTAGGCGATTGATCAAATGCTTATGGCCAAATACAATCACAAATGAAGAATTACTGCGACAAACAAACCAAGTGGACATTGAGAAGGAGATCAGGAAGTGGAAATGGTGACTCCCTATGCTCCTAAAAATGGAGAAAAAAACAAATAGAAGGCAACGAGTAAAAAATTGAATGATTTTATTAGGAAGAGATACTTAGACGCACGACAAGATTTCAGAGATTTCTGACGAACGCTTAAGGGCCCTAACCGAACTCCTACCACGTCTCAAATGAGACCTTATGAACCATTAATACTCATAAGTACACACTGTTGTTGGTCAATCTAACGAATGCTCTTACACATAATGAACGATGTGCAACTTAAACCACTTATCTACAACCGACGACTTCTAGAGTGCGTACAAGTCGATTTAATGTGAATATTCCTGCTGTAGCTGAGAGTGTACGTGAAGACCGCAACCATTCAATTCGTTCTCAAGCTCTGGGTCTTTCATACGAAACAATATAGCGTATTGTGAAGAGAGATCTTGTCATATTGATTAAAAATTAAACCCGATGGACCTTCCTTTCCGTCATCGATTAGGTTCATGGGCAATGGAGCAGCTCCAAATTGATCCGTATTTTAATCGAAAAATTGTACTCAGCGATGAAACTCATTTATAGCTGTATCGATGCCTCAACAAACAAAATTTTTTGTATTAGGGCTGACACAGTCAAGAGTTACCAATGCTTCCTGGTGCGGTTTATGACCATATGGCATTTCTTTAAAAATGTGCAAGGACAGCTTGTAAACGCCAATCGCATAAACTATCGAGCAATTAATGAGATTATATGGCCAAATATTCTAGATATTGATGTAGCCGACTTGTGGTTCAACGTGATGGTGTACGTGCCACACAGCAGGCCAAACTGTCGATTTATTAAAATAAAATTTTAATGAGAACATCATATCAATATCTTGTGATCTGACACCGTTAGATTATTTTTATGAGAGTTTCTGAAATCACTTGTTTATACTCCAGTGCTGGATAATTGGACCCATAGAATGGATCATCTAAGAACCAGTTGCGTATCTAAGAACCAAACTTACGTCACATATACAATTTTTGATGATTAACTTGAACCTCTTATTGGATCACCCTTTATATCAGAAAATTTCACAAACTGAAGCAGTTTTCTTCAGTGAATTACATCCCAATTTACAATCACCAAATTTCAATGCACAATAAAACTACTCATCATAACGGAACACAATCTGCTAAGAAAACACGAAGAACTCGAAAGAATTTCTTAATTACTTCACTCCATTACCAAAAATTCTAAATATTTTTTTTTTTCGTTTTATTTCTAAACATTTCTAAACAACAACTATATTAACCTTAATTAGATTAAATTATTACGATTAACTGGAATGATAAAAATTTAAATTAATTCTAATTCCGAAATAAATAAATAACGAAAGTTTAAGTAAAAAAAAATAATTAGATTCCTAAAAAAAATATATTTAAGAAATTTAATTGTTGAGTTTATTTATTCGTTTGTTTGTTTGTTTGTTTGTTTATTTACTTGTGATTACAACTTAATTATTTTTTGTTTTATGACACATTCCTTTCCACACTTTTGGAATTTGTTTGTACATGTTTACATTTATGTATAGCGTTTGTGAAATATTACACATTTTAGGTAAGGGTTGCGTTGTGCTACTTCAAATAAAGCAAATCGTCCGCATGAAACTTCAAGCGACTGTATCAACGTGTCTCAAGGCATATAATATGGTTGTGTGCGTGTGTATTTAGGAAACCTACCGTAGCAGAAAATTACCGAAAAACATTTCAAGACTGTTTATATATATCGTATCGTGCTGCCAAACGAATTTTCCAAATGAATTCCAAAAAATAACAAATAAATTATATCGCAATGAGAGCGGAATGCCCTCACAGTACCAATTATCTGATCAACTGAAAGCTTTACATACACACATATACAACAACAAATATTTTTTGAGAAAAAATCCAAATGTTATCGAATTTTTTTTTTTTTATATAAAATTTTAATTTGCGGATCGGTGATCTGTTCAACCCTCATCAACTCGTGGCATCTCATCCCATACCATCTCGTATAGAACATACTCGTCGAAAAAATGGTTTTTTATGAAAATTGATGATTACTGCGAAAAATTATCATATATCCAAAAAAAAAAAAAGTTTTATACACATCCATATATGATTGATTGTTACATGCGGTGGAGGGCGGCGAGCTCGTCGAGATGATGTGAGAAAACCTTGAGTTTTATTACAAAATGATTTTTATCTTTTGCTTATTATCATTAGATATACGATAATAAGAAACAAACGAAATATTTTTATTGTTTTTATCTAATAAAAATTGATGATTTTGCAGAGATGTGCGGGAACAAAAAGAAAATATATTTTCTAGCTGAATGATTGGAATATTTAGACAAGATAATCATAAATATTGAATTTTGATTGATATGCTTGCGTTAGATTTTGGATGATGTGATATTGAGTGTAAGTTTTATTAGAGTTTATCTTGTGTGGTTTATGGTTAAGATTATTTTCATGAATCAGACCTTTAAGAACCATAAGAGTATATTTTAAGAGGTAAAAAGAATTTGGTTCTTATATACAATATATATTTATTCACAGTTCTGTAAAATTTTCACCACAATAACAAGAGCAGAACACCAGCACCCTAAACACCACGAGTGGTAAAAATAAAAAAAAATCGGATACCACCAAAATAACAATAATCCGGCACATAGAACAGTCATTTATAGGAAACCTGGCGTGTTTGAGAGCCTTATCGGATGTATGAAAGATGGACTAAAAGTGGATACATATTGCTAAACAGTAGAAATTATCTTAGAAATTGTGCTAGTTGGATTACTTATTAGCCCACAGGTTAAAATAACGCCCACTTATGTTAAACAACTTCATGATAAAGATTCATTATACAATTATTTTGATAATTTGATGTTCACTTTACCTGAGTACGATGTCACATTCCCAGCACAAACGATGATTATCTTGCAACCGTTTATACGCTCAAAGTGACAAGTACATAAAAACATCCCGAACACTAAATTCGTAGACTGTGACCTATATCTAGTCATTACAAACCTACAATAGAAATGTTTATAACAAGTCAGGGAAGACAGCGGAATGAACAACTCGATTCTCTGTGAAGTTCTGATAAATAACGAAACACAACGAAAATATTAAGATCTTGTCAGGAACGCCGTTTCCAATTTCACACGAAACCGTTTTACATGGAATGAGTAAATATATCCCATCATCCTTTTCTAATCCCAATCCTAATCTTAAAATCTTTTCGAAAGAAGCCGCCAAGGCAGCCAGACAAAACAAGGCTAAGGCTTTCGAGTTGAAAATCTCCGATCGCAACTTTTACCAAATGGTCGAATCGTTTACCAATATTTCTAAAACATCTATTTCAGCATTGAAATGTGCAGACGGTGCGCTTTGGTGATGGATCCATACTTGCAGGCCGACTTACTGACAAGTGTCTTCACTTCGAACTCGACCTTAGTTGTCCCCGATGGAGTTACGCCTCCGTCAATTCTGAATTGTGGTTCCAAAATGGATCCTGTCAACATCTCGGAGAAAACTATCTTCAGGAACCTGAAGACAATGGATGTAAATAAGGCCACTGGACCTGACGGAATTCCTGTTCGAATATTGAAGAAGTTTGCCAGTGGCTTGCCTCCAATATTAAATAAAAATGTTCTCTTTTCTTATAAGCAAGATAAATACACGAACGCCTGGACGAGTGCGATGGTGCAACCGGTCCTTAAACGTGGTTGTGATAAAACGGACCCTTCAAACAACCGCCAATATCAATTGTGTCAGCCGTAGCTAAAGTTTCTGAAAAATGCACTAGCCAACAATGCATTTCACGTAAACTCGTGTCTCAATAGATGCATTTCACGTAAACTCGTGTCTCTAGTCACGTCTCAATAGATTCAGACGGTTTTTTTAAACCGCATCAGGTTCTCCAGTTGCTGTCAGTTTTGAGGTGGAGCATATGGCACTGCTCTCCTGTTGCTGGATAGAGTTCAGTAGCGTGCCATTCGAATAATACGCAACTCCAAACTTACGAAAGATCTATAGACAGCCTACAGCACCGCAGAGGTGTTGCAGAACTCTGCGTGTTCTATAGATTATTAAATGGTAAATGTTCTGCAGAATTAAAGGAGAAAATATGACCATTTGTTACGCCAGAACGGGTAACATGAGGAACGGTTAATGTGCATAGGTTAACGGTGAAGTTGCCAAAACCTCGAACTGAAAGTGCGAATTTATTTATCGAACATTTACGAATTACACTCGTTATCCGGTGTTCAGTTTCCGTTTGAATATAAATTGCACAAGTTTAAGGCGGCTATCAACCTTTATTTGAAGGATCGCACGTTGGGTGCAGAAGCTATGACAGTTACAAGGAGCTAGGATAGTCTAAAAGTCCCCCCTGCATCCAATTAAAACTTAATTTAAAAAACAAATTCTCTTAATAACAAAAGGGTTGCGTTCGTTGTTGGGTTAACTACACTCGGCAAGATTCTGTTAAAAAATATTTTAATAGTGTCTTAAGAGTATCACTTTTATAGAAACTATGAACGGAGTGCTACAATAAAACAGTTTCATCTTCAAAATATGGTTCTTTATTAACATTCAAGGGACGTTTGCAAAAATTAAAATTTAAAATAAAGGAAGCTGAGAAAAAGGATCTACAACGAATTATAAATGAGTAGAAACCACATCACGATAGCGCTGATACATTTTACAAATTGAAAGCGCTAGATGGCACCAAAGCGAAGTGATAGTGATCAACATCATGTTTGTCTCATTTTTTAACTTTTCCAGCCATAATTTAAAGTTTAGTGACGTCCATGTTCTCCATTTTCCAGACTGGGAAATATTAAATGAATTTCAAAAATTGTATTAATTGGCGGAAGGCTGACACATTAGGTGAACTGTTCACTTGGAACAAAGTGCAATTCACGCCTTTAGAGCATTAAGCATTTCGTGGCGCAAAATTAATTCGCTTTATTTGGCCTGCCTGCCACTATACATTCCAGATAAATACTCTTACTTTAACATGAGGATGTTCTAAGCAATAAAACAATATAAAAACTAGCATTTTTACCGTTTGAATTATTCATTGATAAAATAGATCATCTGAGATCGTGAAAATGAGTCGGCAAGAATTATTTGTCGAAGAATTGATACCAGCATCTTACTTCAACCGATATAACTCAATATAAAACAGTTTCAACTATACGTCCCATTGTTCGATTTTCTTAATAAGAATCGAATTATTCATAACTTAACCTCATTTTTCTTTTTCCCACTCCAACTCCCGATTAATCTTCCGATTGATTCTCAAACAATAATAAATTTAAAGTTCATCTGACGAACATATTCGGAATGGACTACTGTGAGCTTTTTTGTATCCTCTTGAACTTTGTAGGAGCCCTGAAGCGCAACATTTGTATGAGGTCTGAAGAGTAACAAGACGCACTTTAATACAGAAATGATCCGACCTACCTCGAAAGTTATTATCCATGTTATTATAATGCTATTTGTTATATTATTTACATAAAAGTGTAAAAAACGTGACATGTGAATCTCAACTACGAGTAAATTGAGCAATTCACTTTATTGTGACTATATTTAGTGCAGTTTAGAAGCAAATGTCTTCTATACAACCATACAAGTATCACACATTTCTTCCAATTTCCATGATTCAATCCATGATTTCAAACTGAAAATGGTGTCGTGTCACTTTTCCATTTTCTCCACAGATTCACCTGGAAAATACGAAGTAGGTACATCCCTAGCATCCATAAAAACAATTAATTTACCACTCATTTAAGCAGCTCCTTTTTACAATCATATCGGCTCTTTCATTGCCTTTGATCTGTAGGTGGGAAGAACGCGGTATCCATAGACATGTTGCCTTGAGTTACTTGTTAATTATAAACCAGTCAAAAAGATTTTGGATATACAAAAAGAACTATCCTTCTCTCGTCCTTCATTACTAACTGAATTTCTACCATATTCCCAATCAATTTGCCATTTATTATACAGATGCTACCATTTACTATTAACATTTCTTTTTTTTTAATGCTGGAATGTAAATTCCAACATTAAAAAATTGTCATAGTTGATCGATCCCGATCTTCAAATACCTAGTCAAAGTCACATATTCGATACTATCGTATTCACCTGTAGGTTTAGATCAGTCAAACACTTGATTAACCGATCCACATTTTTGAGTCCGATCACATACCGTTTCAATGTTTGGATCTTTACACATTATGACAAAGTCATCTGCAAACTGTAGGTCTTCTGACGGGTTCTAGTTTAATCCATGACTCGAGCTCGTATACAAATGGAAGAGAGTTGGCGAAATTTTAGTCCATTTTCTGTCTTTCGCTCCAACCTGTAATCTTTCTCACAAAAAACTAATATCCGTCCATTCATAAACTCATACTCCTATTTTCAAATTCATACTGAAGAATCACAAAGTCATACTATCTTTATAGCCAATGGTTGTTTCCATAACACCAAATTACCGTTTTCAATTCTTTCTGTCATCGTACAATAAACAGATTCAACAATCAAATTCGCTCAAATTTGAGTACAGGTCTGTGAAGTTATTCCAGGATCCCATCCCAGAAAAAATAAAATGTTCATCAGGTAATACTAATTTCATGCAAAATGTGAGAATTCACAATCAATGAGATTTACAATCCAGATCAAATATTTAATTTAATATCTAAAATCAATTGTTGTTACTCTTTCCCGCAGAAATTATTAGAGTAATGAACGATATCATGTGATTCCGAATCGATATCTTTTTCTAACTATTTGCAAAACTATAAGACCAGCCGTATGTTGAGATAGCCTAGAGCGCAAATCTCGATCTTGTTCGATCTTGAGTTTTCTGTGATGATTTTAAATATCGTGGGATGAGATAAAATTAGTATTACCTGATGAACATTTTATTTTTTTCTGGGATAACTTCACACACTTAATGAGTACTACTCTGTCTCCTTTTACTTTTCCGGTATTTGAACACTAATCTACACCTTATTGAGAATTTGAAGCAAAGTTACTTTTGCTTTAAAATTCAAATTCGCAATAATTCTATAGTTCACTCGATTAATTCCTGAGTTTGTCAACTTTGAAGTCTCCAAAACCTTCAGAAATTCATCAGGTATCGTTCATACATTCATTCAAGCCCTGTGAGTAGGGGCATTCATGTTTCATAAATATTTTGAACGAAACATGAGACCCATAGAATACCACCACTGTGGTGGTCCAGAGCTTGTCGTAGGAGGCGTCTAAATCTGGTTGGATCGCTGGGCTGACGACCTGCATCCTTAAAAAACACGAATGTCAAAAATGTCAACAAACTAAAATCGGACTCCTTGCTTAAGTACTTGAACACGAGATTGAGGATGGGCACGTGAAACGTGCAGTCACTAAGAAAACCTGGCGCGTTTGACGGTCATATCACATGTATAAGAGAGTATCAGCTGGCACTCGTAGCGCTCCAAGAAACTCGATGGCCTAAAAGTGGAGATCATATATCCCAGGGCCATTCGTTGCTACACAGTGGAGATGACTTCGGAAATCTTGCAGTTATATTTCTCATTAGACCACAGGTTAAAAAGGCTTAACTGGACTTTTAGGCGGTAAATTCAGGCGCCTACTGATGTAAGCCAACCCCAACATAAACACTCATTTTGCAATAATTTGGATAATCTGATGGATCCTATTCCGGAGTACGATGTTGAATTGAAGATTGGTGACTTTAATGCTAGAGCTGGCCGAAATCAGACCGACTTAGCGATCCCTCATGATCTCAAAATGGCAAGAACATTCTTTCTTCATAAAAACCTTCACGTAAAACCTCCCAAACCCAAATTGACCATGTGTTGATTTCTAACGGGTGGACTCGGGTGAGATTTTATCGGTCGTCTACAAAATTCGTATAGACAGTGATCATTATCTGGCCACAACAAAACTACGATGGAAGTTTTCGTACAGGTCAGGGAGGAAATCGTTCACTGGCAGTTGATTGCGTTAATTCAGAGCTCTTGATATTCAGAGGGCCAACTTTGTGGAACTGTCTTTTCGACCTTGTTCGATTAGCATGGCGTGAAGAATAATGAAGATATGCCTGACGAATGGAAAGTGGCCGCGTTATGGCCAATATTCAAGATAGAGATAGCTTGAAGTGCGAGGATAATCGTGGTATATCTCTACTTTGCACAGCATACAAGTTACATACATTATCTTGGGAAGAATTATTCCACTGGCGAAGGAAATTGTTGATGACTAACAAGGACGATTCCGTCCAAATCGGTCAGTCACCGGTCACCATTCTTTCCAAGTACTACGAAACAACTCGCGATGTACACCAGGTATTCCTAGATTTCAAGCAAGTAACTGGTCTCAACACATGGATTCGTTCCATATCATCAGTGTGAAGTGCATAACCTAACTTAGACACGTTACTAAATATGACTCACACAGGTGGTGCGCACGCTGCCAAAAATTAGCATTTCCATGTTTTCAGGAGAATATTCCGAATGGTCATCATTCTACAATTTAAACTGCTCAACAATACACGTGGCTCTATTTATTTTATCAACATATTTGAAAGGTTTGTTACATGGAGAACCAGCTGTTTTACTACGCCATATTACTGTCAAGGAAGCGAATTATTTGGAGGCATTAAAAAACTAAAGGAACGCTGCCGATTATCTACGCCTTTATTAGAACATTGATCGAACAACCAATCATCCACAAGGCAAACGCAAACAACATAAAAGACTAGTGGACACATCTGTTGAAATAGTAAGTGGTCTTAAGGCACTTGGTAAAAATTCTGAAAACGTGACCCGTGACTCATATTTTACAATTGCAGGTCGACAATTCTCCATTTTCGAATTTCCTGAAATTTCTGGCCAGAAGAATTGATACTTTTAAATCCTTTGCCAGTTCGATAAGGCAGCCTAATCCACGGTCTACTCTGACATTACAGTTTGCTCCACGAAGCAAAAAGGACGACACTGCATTTGAACCATCCAAGTTCAGTATTCAAGAAGAGATGCAGTAACTGCTGGTTGTTCGCAAAGCAAATTAACGCAAACTCTTCTACCAACCCTAGCCCGAGTGTAACGTAATTCAAAACGATCTTGGATTATTGCTGATTTATTGTTGTAAATCAGCAGCCCCATATTGTCTGGTGTAAACCGTAAAAATATTGTCAATATTTCATTAAACAGACAACATCGTTATACCTCTAGCACACTCTCGGCTTTTACACTTATAATACCAGAACTTATTTCCAGTTAGAATACCAGAACTTATTTCAAAAGTTGTTGATAGCCCTATTCTCAACTTTGATACAGCATTTTGTGAATCACTTTACAAAGATGTACGTATATTATTGTTGTATTCCTAAATATTCCAGCTCATACCATATAGTCTCTCGCTCGATTGATCTAGTCATAAGCTTGCTTGAAATCTACAAATAGCTGGGTGGTCATTTGGTGGCGTTTTATCACAATAAGTGATAAAAACTATGAAATAATGAAATTTTCGTAGCTTCTGTACTTGGAAAGAATCATTCGTAGCGAAAAAACTTGATCAGTGACTGACGGAATGGCATCCTCCTTAGTAGACACCGGCCATTGTTGGTACGGCCCCGTACCAACACTGGCATGTAAAAACCTCGAAAAAAAATCATACACTCATTACAATCATCTAAAGTATTTGGAATATCTCAGGTGACTGTATAACTAATTTATTTTTCTTTAGAAATCTGAAACAATGAATTCCGGCACAGACTTTTTCAACGTTGTGACTACTTCAGCTCCTACCACCCCACTTCAACATCTCAGTAAAATCAAAAATCTTCGAAATATCCCAATTCTCTAACTTTGAAACTTTTAACCATAAATTAATATTATATTATGATCAACTAATTATCATTATTTGGCAAAAATAATTGATTATATATATTTTATTATAATATAAAACAATATTTATATTTAAATATTTCATTTTATTATTTCTACTAAAATATCAGCCCTTTTTATTTAAATTTTTTGTTTAATTTTCGCGGGAGAAATCACATCAAATAACATTCGTATACGAAAAATAAAAATAAAAAAAATTGTTTTATTTCTAAAAATAATAAAATAAAAATTAAAAATAAATAAAATATTATAATTTATATAACATAAAATTTAATTTGGTTTAAGGATATAATTATTTATTTAAAAGGAAAATGTTGGTTTTTGATGTGTATAGTGTATATATAATTTGAAAGCTTTTAAAGCTTTTTATTGTTTATCTCGCGTCACATAACAAACTTCATATCCTTTTTAGTATATCGACCGAGATAAACTTTCTCGTACATATACAAACAGTTATCTAAACAAATTCTGTATTTTCATTGGTCGAACACAAAAAAAAAAAAATACTCAAACATAAAAATGAAAATAGTTTGGGTTGGTCATCTCTCGCATACATAATATAATACATAAAAATCATCATCTCGACTATATGTGTGCGCTATCAACAAAACATCATCATTTTTATATATAAATAGTGTCCAGTTGAAAACATCTTGCCACCCCTCCCACATTACAATGTAATACTCGTTTGATAAAAGATTATTATCGTTATACTATGTCTCTCATCCTTCGGCGGTACTTTATACCCATCGACTGTTATGTCGTCTCATAAAATGCGAAAAAAAAAACAACCAACCAACCACTCCTTCACAGCAAAATGTGTTCTATTTTCCTTTTCCAGAATCAATTATTATTGGATGATGTTTTCTTCTCATCTTTTTTGTATAATGCTGAAAACAAAAAGAAAATGTTGGGAAATTAAAATGGAAATGATAAAAATCTTTAGTTGATAGTTTTACAACAATAACACACACACACACAGACTTAGTTGTGAAAAGTTGTAAAAAAAAAAGAAACTAGTTTTCCACTGTGGATGTACTAAAAAAAAACAAATGAAACTAATTTACCATCGTATAAGATATATATTTACGTAAGTACATGTATATCGATATAGAGACGAGATAAGGGATGCTGTGTGTGTGTCTACTCTATATATAGTTGATAAGATGATTTTTCTTTTATTTTTAATTTATTACAGTTTTACGCTCCGTTTAATTTTATTGATATTATTTTGTTATTTTGCAATTTTCGTTTGGTATATTCTTCACTGATCTATAATGAAATGGCGCAAATGGCAGAAAACAACAAAGTATCATATCTAAGATATAAATTTTATTGCGTTTGTTTGTTTGTTTGTTCATTTGAGGAGCGAGTCCATTAAATGAAATTGAAACGAAAATGAAAATTAATTTTCTTTTGTTTTCTTATCTTATTGCGTCGCATATAATGTTAATGGTTTCGTTTTTAGGACATGGTCATATCAGAATAAGAAAAAAAAAATTTTTTTCGCGTTTAACGAAGATAACAGGCGGCTGCTATATATAAACACATTTCGATAGGCATCTTTGAGTATCATTGTGAATCGTCCAAGTTGATAATTGTTTTTTTATTTCGTTATTTATTAGGTAGGGGTACAAGTTGAATAACTTAAATTTAGTCTGCATTTGTGGAGTCTAATCCATTGGTTAGTTCTCACTTGACTATATACGATTAACTTAACCCATATTTCCATCGGCGTCTTCTTTCGAAGCCATCTGACTCTAGTTGGGTTTGTGTTGGTCTTAATTGACCGTAAACGATTATCTTAGCCCTTTGAAACCACCTGACTCAGACTGGGTATATGTCGGTCTTAATTGACTATATTCGATTAACTTAGTCCCCATTGTTATAGACTTCGTCGTTCGAAGCCATCGGAACCATACTGAGTCTGTGTTGGTCTTAGTGGACTATATATGATAAACTTAGCTTCTATTTATGTAGGCTTCTTCTTTGGAAGACACACTATTCGAAGTGTTATCGGTTTTAAAATACCAATAATTTACCGACTCAGTTTGATATAAATTAAAGCCAGTTAAGGTGATTTTTAACGGAATTAATCTTGGAGTATTATTCCGGGAGTACAGCAGAGTTTCAGATGGATATCTGAGAATTATTTATTCCTAAATTATGCGGGCCCAGGCAATGCCTGCAGCTCAACATATAAGGTTTAGAAAAAGGAATGTTAATCACAGAAACGACTAAGGTGATAATCCACAGCAGAGTCATTGCCAACTACATTATTAGTAAATTATTATATATTGTTAGTATACTCATTTTCACATTTGGAATTGAATTTGTTGAGTTTGTTAGTTGGAAAGGAAGTTCTGGGTTCATCCTATATATGTAAATGTCTACGACAGTTGTTAGTAGAGCATTTCACTTTTATTTGGGTCATCTCATCATATGCAAGTTATTGTTTTCCCTATTTCAATCCCACCACCAGTTACGCGACGGTTGTTACGTCTTAGTGACTACGATCTATTTAAGCTTAGTTACGTACTTGTGTGAAATTATAAATAAATCGGTATATTGTTGTCATTATTAGCTACCTATGTGTCATTCACTCTGGTCTGTTTATATTGGGATATTATAAATTCAGTTCCATTCATACCATTATTAGTTATAACCTAATAATGGACCCTAACAGTGTAATAATGAGTAGATCATTATTACACTGTTAGGGTCCTTATCTGAATAGCTGCTATTATGGTGAACGATTCAAACGATTTTAGATATTTATTGATTTAATTATTATATAGTAATTGTACTATTATTTAAGCAAGAGAATCGTTTGATCGTAAATAGCTATTCTTTTAGTTCTCTATTATGTTTCAAAAAATCTTAAATAATATTAAATAAAATTTTAAATAAATTATCGTTAAAATCCTCTCAAATAAATTCCCTTCTGAGGTATACGTCTGAGCTACAAACAACATTATCAGCTATTATTTATATTCAATATCATTTTTTCCAACTTTATGAATATCTTCATTAACTCCATCTGATATGATATCATATGACAGGAGAAACACAAGCCAACTAACCACGGTTATCTTAGGTAGGTTACCACAAACCTGGAGGACTCCCAGCAGAGCTCCAAAAGTTTCAGAAAGTTTAAAAGTATGTAAGAGGATTATCTATGCAGCAAAGTAGTCGCTTATTTAAGGAAACCCTTTGGTCAAGACCATCCAATCTTAAGCATGTCACTCCGCAGAAATCCTATCAACTTAAACCTTTAAGTAAATAAATGAAATTATTTCAATAAAATATTATTCATAGAAATAATAAGACAAAAATGATGAAGAGTATATACCAATAGTATATACAAAAGGACATATGCCATATATCGGAGTTTATTGACAAAATAAAATCAAAAGAAATAAAAGCGATTCGTTAAAACACGATTTTTGTGATATATGAACATTAATATGATTAATCGAACTTAAACAAATTAGCCAATTAAAATGTCATCAATCGATAAGAAATTTCTAATGACCATATATATAATTTTTATCGTCAATATACAGATCGTTAATGGTAGTGATCGTATTAAAACAATCGTCACCCCTTCTACCATTAATACACATGTCACCACATTAAAAACCGCAATAGTCTTACAGATACTTCAATTTAAGTTTTATATAGAATTCAAAAATTGTTGAATTTTGTGTAAAACCATTGAATAGCTAGAACCAGCAATATGGAAGGTTTTACTGTATGTACTGATATATATGTATATAACACCTGCACAAAATATAAAATAAAACAGCCTCATGTATATAGGAGATTTTGAAATAAATCTATTGAATCATATTGAAAGAGAATTTTGATGAACTAAACGAAAAACGTGTTATATACATGATATGAGTAGGACATTGAAATGTGTATATTGGCGTTTTCAACATCTAAACCAATACCACTTCTCAAATTACATTGAATGTACATATATAATTGCCAATTTATACGATTGTACACAATGGCGGTGATCGCGTTAAAATTTAAAAATCTCTAAAATCTCTTCTACTAGTATGCCATGATACATACATAAAACAAAATATGAAAAATCGTCTAAAGGAAGGGGAAGTATATAACGTTTATTTAGTTAGAAATTTAGAATTATTTAAAGAGCGAATTATTGGATGGGGTAACCAAACGAGACAAAACGAAAGGCTCGTCGCATGCGATCGTTTTCAACAGAATATTGAGATGTGCTATAAAATGTTGTATATAAGATACCAACACAAATACGTTATATAGTATAAAAATATTATATAATATAATAACATAACATAAATAAATAATATAATATAATATAATATAATAATGATACTCATCTGCCATCAGGTTTTAACATCACACATGACACACATATAACCAACGTATTTATTTAATTTAATTTAATATAAACAAAAACCGAGCGGAAAAAACACGTCCACTCGGTATGAAGATCAACACAACACCCACAAATTCTATTCGTGAAATAATAGGAAAATATTTTAATAGATGGTACAATTAGATTTGATAAGAGGTGCCGCGTCATTTTTTTTTTACTTAAAATCAATTTTTACATTTTTTACATATAGAATGTAAATTATACATTGTTTTCATGTAAAAACTTTTACACACCCAACTGTGGTTTAGGTTTTCGGTGGCTTAATACGATTAACATAGCCCGTATTACTATATCAATGGCTTATTGTTAATAGGGCATCATTTTGCAAATTTTACAGCAGAGTGAAAAAACCTTATATTTAAAGTAAAATAGGATTTAAATCGTGTTGAACATTTATATTAAAAAATAGTCTCTTTTAAAAATAAATAATATTTGTTCAAAATTAATAATAATATAATATGTTGTGTTTGTTACGTTCTATTACTTAAAAAAATTCAAGGGGTTACGACATATTTTCTGCTTGGTACCCATTATAAAACAGAAGCAAAATTAAATTTATTTATTTATTTTTATATATTGCTTATAATTTTGATTAAGAAGGAAAAGCGCATATGGAAGCAACTTGTAAAAAAATTATTACTTCCATTAGGCATAAAAACCTCTTAAAATTTTTTATTACAAAAGGTCAACACCATGCACGCACATCCCATTTTGAGTACAAGCTCATTTACAATGGGATGAGCAGCAGGGATCAGACAATATATAAAAAAAAATGGATGACTTTTTATTTTTATCAAACAATTTATTACCCGGTCGTAAAGATTTTTACTTCTTAAGATCAGTCTCATCATAATTTAAAAAATACTCATAATTTAAATGTTGAACATCAAGAGGAAAGGGCTTTTTCCGAGCGATACAAATTCACTTTGCAGGTTAATCAGCTTCTCCATGATTTTTCATTCAATTAACGAGTGGGTTGAATCGCAAAGGTTTTGTGTATGCCCCTTCTCTAAATATGTTTACTCTATGATTAGGTCCAAATTTGTGGACAAATTGGAAGTGGCATTTGCAAGCACTTCATTACGATTCTGATAGCCACATCCATCTGAATAAATTATTATGGGAATCTTTGCATCATCTAATTCAACTACACTTGTAATATGATTACAAATTATATTGGTAAAACAAGAGGCGAGTAATTGTCCTTGTGTTTCTTCCCATATGTTATTGGTTGATTTATGTGATACGGTATCATAAATAGTAAAATTATGTATTTGAAGTTTCATTTTATTGTATTGAGTACTTGCGTCCAGTTGTGGACACAGTTTGCACATCCATACAAAACATTTTTAATAATCCTTGCGTTGCCAATTTTTGATCGGTTTCCATTTCGATTCTCGCTCTACTTACCCGATTTCTATGATCATTATATTTGTCAATTTCCAAGTTGCCAACTTGAAATTAGTGCATGTGTCGCATTGATCTTTGCGAGGTTTGAAAATATAATAATTATTCTTTAAGCAAATCAAAGAAGTATCTGATAGACAAAGGTTCTATATTTTCTTTTAAAAATTCTTTGACGTATTCGTTATTGTATAAAGAAGTTTTGCCGTCACTAATTGTCTGCAAATACATCTTTTTTTAATCTTTTCTGCAATAGTTTCTTCAAGTTTTGAGTATGCTTCAAAGAATTGTTTCAAATGTGCTAGTCGCTTTTCATTTTCAACAAATGTTTTAGACTTACGTAATTTTTTCTTTCGTTTTTTGGAAATATCTATCGGATTTTTTTGAAGGCCGTGGGGCAAACTATTTTTATACCATAATCGCATCAAATATATAATATATAGACTTCGTTCTTTTGAAGCTATCTGAGTTCGACTGGTTCTCTCTGTGTTAGCCTCTTTTTCTATAGGCTATGCCCTTTGAAACCATTGGAGTGATTATGTCCGTGTTAGTCAGCATACGGCCGGTTGGTGTCGTATTCTGTTTTTAACATTTCTCTCCAGATACAATACTAATGGTACACAACTACCAAATGTCTATCTAGCTTTCTTAGTATATCTTCCAAAATAAAAACAGTTTATTTTATAATTTATTTATCATAGACATGGAATGGCTAAAGTAAAACTTTATCAAAATGGCTGCAAGAAGAGTGAAATAGTACTCTTCTTTAGACAACTTTTAAAAAAATATATAATCATTATTATTATCATGTGTAATCATTCCTAACTTTGAAGATACATAATTTTATAAGGAAAAGCAGTATAAATGTGGATTACCTTCCAATAACAAGGCGTGTTAGGTTAAGATCGCTGTTCTGTAAGACTGGCATAAACACACTTTCATCCATACACATAGTTTTACCTTTCCCCTTTCACTCGATCCATCGATTGAACACTCTATATCTCCGACGATATCTAGACAAAGATCCTTACGGTATTCAGGTTCACCTATAAGACAGTGCCTCGTAATAATTCCCAGTACCGCACATATCTTAGTATACCTAAGCGACATCGGCTGTCCAGATTTGAACCGATCCAGTTTTGACCTAAATTGTCTTGTTACTACGCACGAGTTGATTGTGATTCACCTATTTGATGAATCACAATCAACAAGCGAGCACCATTTTAATAATCGCTCTGCTTGAAAAAAGCCAGCATATTGTGCTTTGACGAGCACGTTCGTCTGCGTTTTTATTTTTAACCAAACTGAAGTGTTTGGCATCCACAACAGGTGGTAGTTAAACTGAGCTCCTATAAATTGAAGCATTTCTCTGGCAGATAAACATTATACCTCAATCAGTCCGTATAGCTTCTATTATTGCAATAAGTTCTGTTAAGGGTTTAGTTCGGCTGGAAAACACTGTAGTAGTTAGACAAATGAAAAAAGAGGTCTAGCTTCAATAACTCACACTCTCCCATTAATTTTCGAACCATCTAGAGGGTACTCCTGTGAGAAACTATGGTGACGAGATATTAATCGATGAGGAAACTTCAGTTGTGTAGGATATATAAGTGCCCTATGTTATTACATATCAACAGGGAAATGGTTCTCAACCTTATGAGTGTGTCCTTATAAAATCGAGATTTAAAAAGTCCTCATCTGAATAAATAAAAATAAATAAATTTAAATAATAAATAAATTTTATTTGAAGAGTCTGGCGATAATCAATTTTAATGCGCTTAGTTCCATTAAAAATCACTGGTTTGCCATATAATATTGGGATTAAGTTTATGTAGATACAACCTTTCATCATGGCACTAAGGGAAAAATCGGAGTACTTGACGAATGAACATTTACAGAATACGTTTCGTATTGCTAAGAAAAGGAAGTATCTCACAACTCTTCCTTATGTAATAAAATCTATTTATTGATTCAATTGTTTTTGCTCCAGAATCAACACCCAGATAAGTTTCTCTATCGTAATCTTTTAGAAACACACCTACATTTTTAAATTTTAAATGACTGGCTGTTAAGTGTTCCAAAATTTACTGTTAACTCTTAATCCCAAAAATTTGCCGCTAACTCTTATTTTTTTTTTATATATTTAGACACCCTCGATTTTTTCCACACATTCAATCACATTGAGTTTCAGTTCATAATTTTCACTAACGGCCTTGAAAACTTTCAAATTAATAAATCCGATATAATGGTTGTTCCACCGATCTATATCATCTGGCATTTCCTACTTGTTTAGAGAATTGCAAACTTACATTTGCCAATAACTACAGTAAATCGGACTTTTCGAATTATAGTCCAATCGATATCATCTCGGTGCTCTCAAATGTACTATAAATAAATTTTACATTATAATCAATTTCTAACTGATAAAATATTTGTAAAATCAATGAAACAGATACATTCATATTAATGTAGAAAAAGTGAACCAGTTATTGCGCTGAGATCTCAAAGGCATTTATTAAACAAAGTCAATTTGCACGCAAAAACCCTTATTGCAGGGTTTTTGCGTGCAAATTGAAGGCAGCTGGCTTTCACGGTTCTTATAGGTTATTCACCATCTTTGCTGGTTTCACATGAATATGTAGAGATTAATGTGATAAAAAATTTAGTAAGACTCTGTTCAGCTCTGGTAAGAGTATAGAACTGAGTAATGTCCAAAAATTTTGAAAATATAATCTTCCAGGATGAATCGAAAATTCACTCTATAGGTGAGTATGTAGTTCACCAAGGACACATCTTTAACTCTAGGTAAACTTATAAAAAATTTTGATGTTCGCGTTTAGCAATCTCAGTGACAAATCCAGAATCATGACTATCTAGCGGAATCTTATAGTAGCAATTCCGAGTTTCACTTCTCGACAAATAGCCGACATCGGAGCATTATTTGAATAATTAGATTTCAAAGTTGTCACGAATATAAATCGTTAGAAGTAGTTTCGGAATGTCAACGAGCAAATCAACGATGAATGTTGAAGAAGCAGGTTGATAACTTTCAAGCAATGAGTATCATAATCTAAACCAGACCGAGCAATATAGAACTATAAATAATCTATGGCTTAGAGATCGTTGACGGCCCTTACCGCGTCTTAACTGAGACCTTACTCATTGTAGGTGGTCAGCCCAACGAATGCTTTTTAGACACAATCGCATCGGATGACATAATATGCATATTAATTTTTGGTGAATCGCGAGAATCGAACTCGAGAACACGGCGTAATGAGAAACTCTCTTAACCTGGAACCATTAAGTTACAACCGGAGATTATAGAAATATACAAAGTTTTAATTGATTGTGCATTACGAAAACTTTAAGATGTGATATGACGAATGGAAACACTTGGGAGTTTCAAATCTTTATATATTATTGATATCAACTATAGATAAGGCTAATTAGGTTGCTCTGGATAATAAACATGATGATGTGACGATTCATTTATCAAGCTTTTTCTATGAAAGTGATGAGAAAGTTGATGATCTAGACCCCCACAGGCCCACAGAAATCAGAAGGATATATTTTAGTTGTCATTGGAATGATGTGAGTGACATCTGAAGATGAATAACTCTGTAGAATAATTTTAATGATGCTGGGGGAGCTGTAATCGTGACAGCTATGAATGATGGGAGGTTAAACCAGAACTTCACAGAGTGGCATTGATTGACAGCTAGGACGCTGAATCAACCTGCCGATGACGAGGTTTGTCTTATGAAATGTATATGGCATATATATTTGTATGTGATCTGTAATGTTCGTTCGCTAGGCCAGTTTCGATCTGATGACGTCATTGATTTTTTGTGTGATCGAAAAGATCAAATCCATCTCATTAGGAATATGCAATTTTCATTTGTATATGCACTGCAGTTCACTTGAATAGGAACGACGGTTTTTTTGGAATATTTCTAAATCGATCCAACTTTTTCAATATTTTTTTTACAGAATTATAAGTTTTGATTAAGCAGTAAGTTAAAGGAAAAATAAATTTATTTTAATAATGCTTCTTCGAGAATGCCCTTGTAAGTTGCTGCGGTCATTTTTCCGTTTGGAAATGACAAATCTCCCGGACCATAAAATAATATAGCCCCCACACCGTAATGTCTCCTTCCCGGCTGTGGTGTTTTGCTTAAAACGTTTCCTCTTTTCGAAGGTCGTGAAAATAATTAAACCCATGGGGACCATCGAAGTTAAATTTCTTCTCATCAGAAAAAACGACACGTTTCCATTTTTCAGCCCATGTCATATGCTGCCTCGAGAAATCTAACCTTTTCTGTTTCCTCTCCTGATTTAGAGGTGGATTCTTTTGGAGCTTTCTTCGAATAAGGTGATCTGCTTTTTCAATCACTCTCCATACTGTTATTCGGCTGGCCTCCACACCAACTCTAGCTTTAATTTTTGCACAAGATAGTGCGCAATTGGACGCTGCCCTTAGTATGGCCCGCTTGTCGGCTGCAGCTGTGGCCTCAACAATTCGGCCTTTATTGTTTGAGCCATATTGTCTTGGATTTTTTGTAAAATTGAAGATAACAGTCTTATTTTTACCTGTTTTATCTGCAATTGCTTGTAGAGAATTATTTCTTCCTTACGAAGTTTTTTCCTCGACCCATATTTAAATTTTTTTTATGTTAAATTGGTAACCTTTTTTAAAAAAATTAATTTAATTTAAGTTTAAGTTGCTAACACTTCAAATTTATTGATAATATGGTCGTTTCTATTCAAGTGAAACAAACAAATTTCACACTTTTTAAGAAAAAACAAAATAAAATAAAATTCTTCTGGCCTACTAATTTATTTTTATTTAAAAATTATGTAATTTTAAACAAGTGCTAATCCTGTAAAAGTCAATCTTGGAAAAGTTGGACCGATTTTAAAATATTTAAAAAAACGGTCGTTCCTGTTCAAGTGAACTGCAGTGTAAAACAAAAATTATTTTGACATTCAGTAATGATTAATAGTAAAAAAGTGACAAAGTTTATAAAAACTGATCTAGATTGCATTGCGAATAGTGTTGTCTCTATTTTTTACATGTAATTTATGTTATTGTTTACACAAATAACAACTGTAGGAACATTAGGCCAACCTAGTCCATGTTAGTTCTATATAGGCTATCTCGGAGCTATGCAATTCGCAGAAAATTGTTCGTAACTAAGAGAGCTGGGAGTACCTAAAGCCCCAAAAATAGAAACAAACAGCAATTCAGCACAATTCGGTCGTCACACGCGCACGTAATGAGTGCGTTCCAAATTCCAATAACACAATTATCGCATAGGCAAGTGTATATACAAATACAATATATCATAAACAACAAATCTAAATAAACGAGATAATTATTCAATCAAATATGCAAATGCCCATAATAAACCGAATAAACTAAACAAATATTAATTCAATTAAAGTATCAAGTGTATTGTGTTCGTAAAGCAAAGGATCCAAAAAAGGATATTCAAATCAGATTAGGTATGTGGTCTGTGTATATACATGTGTATTTAGTGTGGTGCTAATTTCTATTTAAATTCATATTTAATTTAATTCATTTAATTTCACCTGGCCTTTCTGTATTAATTTAATGTGCGAGTGGTAGAAACACTTTGGCGTTTATGATTTCCACACATAAAACTCTTAACTATATATTATACACGGACATGTACTAAATATATGCTGTAGTGTCGAGCAATGGTCATTTTTATGCTAGAGTATACATAAATATGGTATGTCTGTGTGTGTGTGTGTGTGGATATAATGTTGGTGTGTATGGTGGAAACATATCGTCATGAGTTAGTCGAAGGGGGGAGTATTATTTTATTTTAATTTGATGAAATATTGGGAAATAGAAATAGCTACTAAATAAAATAAAGTTAAATAAGCATATTTAAATGATTTCAACAGAAAATGGAAAATAGGAAATCCTTCTACACGATTTTTTTGTTTATGAGGTTCTGAGCTGATTTTTTTATTTCTATATAGTTTTTCGTATTTCGGTGGAAATTGTGTGCGGTTAAACCGAAAACACAAAATCTAGGTAATAAATCTCTCAAACCTAAACTCCTTTTTTGATATTTTTAATGTTTTTATTGTTGCTGTTTGCAAAAATGGGTTTTCTGTTTGTTTGCTGGTTGGTTTGTACATTTTGACGATATTTGTGTAGCCCACCTCCAACCTTTTTCGAAATAAATCTCAACAAGACGAAAAACACACACACACAAACACACAACATTTTCATTTCGGTGTACATTTTAAGCTAAGAATAAATTATATTTGGTATGTGGAGTACACACTACCACCATGTAAACCCTCAGCTCGTTCGTTGCCTATATATACTCGTACTATCGGAACAAATTTGAAAAGAAAAACTAGAAAAGAACTTAAAAAAAAATCAGCTCTATACAAATCAGTTGAAAGGAGTATAATTTCCATATTTATACAAAAGCTTTTAGTCTTTCAAGACTTTTTATTTTAGCTTTTTATGTTGTGCCAAGCAGAAAAAAAACACAAATTTGTATCTGAGATAACATAGAAAAAAGTTGGATTTGCTTTTCAAGGAATTTTGCGCTCCACAAAAAAATGTTCTACATGTATGTATAATAAGCTCGCCGTGTACCGTGAAGTGAATTATATGCTCGAATTTTAAAGTTAAATTTTATATGTAGACAAATAACGAGAAATTGTACTGAAGAAATTTATGGGTCTTGAGTCTGATCTCTGTACGAAACATACTCTATTCGTTGTAGCCGCATTATTTTCTTAAGAGGAAATCACTTATTGGATTAAATCTGATCTCGGTGGCACTGCAACAACAACGAGATACTGTTATAGCAAAAACCGATTCCATCGATATAAATATTAGATAACACGGGAACTAGACCTGAGTCTTCGGAATCCGCTCAATCTTATCACCGATTTGGTGAATTTGCACTTCAACGTCAGCTATATATAAGATTGAGCGGATTCCGAAGAATCAGGTCTAGAACAACCAGCTGTTTTACTATGACATGAAACTTCTGCTCCCATGCACTGAACTGTTTTCCCTATTGTAACTACAGATCTTCATGCTGCTGCTCTCGTTGATGTAGCAGTGCCGCCAGGAATATTTAGACCGAGTATGAGCTCGAAGTCTATACTCCATTGAATTTAGAACGAAAAAAAATGGAGTCAATATCCAGTTCGATCCGGTTTGAGTTCATTGACAATCCAAAACAACCTTTTTACACTTTTTAGGTTGTCGCTTCATTTGAGCGGTATTTATCGGTATTTAACATATCTTGAAACGATTTGTAAACGGTTATCGGCATTCGGTTTCATTATTAACAATTAACACCGAGAACTCACCGAAACGAAAGTGAATAAAATAGCCAACGAATTGGCAGATGAAATCAATAAGCTAAAAGAAGATGATTAGTTTTGCAAACTGCAGCAGACGCACCAGTTAAATTTAAATCACGTATATTCGACGTAACTACATCGCCTCACACATTCAGAACGCACTTAAAACTCGCATTGGCAAGTTCGCAAATAAACAATGAACGAGTTCCAGCCACCGAAATCATGTATATCCTACATATCTTCGGCCGAGCGGAGCTACGAAAAATTAATAAAAGCCGTGGTGCTGCGGTATGGCGACAATTACAAACAGACATCGCATAAAATCAAAACAAGAAATCAAGTGCTAGAGTCATTACACGAGCCGGAAGCCGATATCGTCCGAAGAAGCCAATACACGTTTGAAATCAACCTAAATAATATTTCAGTGAACATTGTGACAGTTGAAAGGGTGTGAGTGGCAGAGATATACAAGAGGACAATATCCATTTCTTAGATTACTCTACAAATTTGAACGGTAGATCGATAATGTGAGAGGATCGCGTTTAAGAAAAAGACAAAATGAAATGGAAAGAAACTTTCCCCGGCATGCTTTACCCAGCAGCTTTGACTGATAATATTAAATATATAACAGCTAGAGAATGAAATGTTACGTTATGGAAATTCTAGACGTCGGTGAAGTTAGAGGAAATACAGTGATAAACGGTGCAGTGATATACAGTGATTTTTCGGGTGCTATTTGCAATTTGAATCCTCCAATTTCATGAATCTCACTGTCTATAAAAGAAGCACTATCCACCGCGTTGCTTCTGTATCCGATATTTCCACACTGCATCTTCTATCGGTTTCTTCACTTGAAGTCAACTATCTCCATCTCTTGCCAATCGGAAACAGAGACTAACATCATTGAGCTTTCGATTGTGGGAGTAAGCTTTGTCTCCTTAAAACTGAGTCTTAACGTTTTCTAACGTCTTTCAGGATTCACCTGCCGCATCATTAAACCTTCGGTACATGGGCGACGGTGTTGACATTTCAGCTCCATCCAGTATAGCTCTATCGCATGTGACCAGCCCCATATTTTCGTATTAAGACCAGCATGACTTTATCATAATCCTCTCGTTTTGAATCTGGAACAATCAGTAGCATTTCTGCTGGACCGCCTTTTAACGCCACCTATAGAGCTGCTCATTGGTCTTCCATGCACCGATTATTTCTCATCAAATGTAATTTAAAAATGTTTAAAGTTTGAAATTTCACCGTATTCACTTTGGCATTTAAAGAAAACGACTTAGCATTTCGGTTTCTAAACCACACATCATTTGTTGTATCGCTTCCATTAACTGCCCTTTATCGAAATTTTCAGAATATACAAAATGTTCATTTGTAGTTATTAGAGGCAGTGGTTGTACCGGCATGTGTTGGTGCTTCTACACCGCATATCGAACCCTAGTGTGAACATAGTGTCATACTCGAATCCATGATTCTTCTAGCAAAATATGTTGTAGTCCTCACTACTTGTTGTATGAATACCCTGTATGCTTATTTCCTTCTTCCCTGTACGCTTATTTCCTTATTTCCTTCTTCACCACTGTCCAGTAATTGTTAAGCGTCTCCCTGGTATGGATTCCAAGCAAAATAAGAATCGATCACTGGATATTGTAAATAAAATGCCTTTTGCTTATTAGTCACTTCTTTCACGTTTTTCTCATATTTTCTTCTAGTATCATCAGGAACCCGTGGTTTTCTAGTGTTGTCCTGGTAGCCGAGTCCACCGGTAGAAGTTGTGACTTGGCAATTTTGCATTTTAGATCGGTGGTAGTAGTTTCACTGACTGACGAAATAATGAGAAGCATTTCTTCATATCGAATGAAAGCTTACCATGTGCACTATTATTCTGCGTCTGATCGATTTGTTTGCTTTAGCTGTTGTTAAAATACCTACAATGGAAGTCATTGTATATAGGTACTATCAAAGAACATTAGCTAGTTTCCTATGTTTGTTATTAAATCTCCATTATTTTATCCCCATTATATTCCATCTAACTGTACGAGACGCAATATATCGTTGTTGTATTGTTTCATTTCCTCCTCAACTTGTGCTAACCTTGTTGTTATACTGTTCGAATTCTAACGTTTCAGTTTACAATTTGTGTCCAAGTATTTTTTACTCGTTAAAATCCAATTCAGTTACCAGTACTGCTGGATAAAGCACACTGGCATCCCCAAAAGAAATTTCGTTAATCACGCGACCCCACAGAACTACATATATCCTATAATATACTAAAAAAAGGTTAAAAACTCATTATTCTGCTCAAAGCGGTTTATTTCCGATAACCGTTCGGTCCGATCAACATTATGGCATTCTGTAAATCATAAACAAAGCACATATATCTTATCAGTCGCTCGGTAATCTTCGAAGGGAGAGTGATGATCACGTGGTCACAGATCCTTTAATAGCCACGAAAATGAACGAGTAACTTACATTTGACTAACATATTCTATATATGTGCTAGTTCATTTACTGTGACAATTGACAATTTTTTCCCATTTGTATATTTATTCCTCAACGTAACTAACCGCCCTCTACGTTGCTTCCCCAATTGGCAGGTCAATTTGTATCAATATTCAATACCAGTTGTGCATCTGCCTACACAAATGAGTACGGCTAGTTGATTGTTTAGCAAAATTGCATAATAAAGTGCCACTAATATTGTGTTAGCATGTGATCAGCGTTCGCCGCGATCCACTCCCACATTCTCTTTGCTCGTTTCACATTTTCTTTAGGATAGTGTATTCCACTGATATCGGTATCTCTTGTGCTCTTATTCACTTCACCAACCCATATCGATCTCTATTGTTTCTCACCTGCTCGAAGGACCATGGACATCCGGCTCGAAGGACCATGTTTTCGTTTGAGCAAATTTATTGAAAAAATTGGCAACGTGTGACACGAACGCCAACAAAAATTCCAAATTGTATGCTGCCTAGAACCTACCACTTTGCTCTTGTTTTCCAGGTGAGAGGGAATCTCGGTTATTGTCGCAATGAAAATCGCGGATTGTTTTTAACAAACAAATTATAAGACTTTGTTTTGATGTGATCGCCTCTATGGTTGATACAGAAGAGATATTTTCAGCACGCTAGTTGATTTAGGACCTCCCGTATTTTTTGTTCAATCGACCTAATATTAGTTTTGTTAGCCTTACTGAAGAACGAGTAAGCCTTTTAAGGCCTTTGACCTGGGTCATTCGGTCAAACTGGCTTCAATCAGTTTTGTAATTTCGTGTTCGCCATGTTCTCTCACCATGTGACATCTTGTGATTTGTTAAGAGGTTGTTTATGCCAATTCGAGTTTTCCACCTTCTCATTACTGTTTTTACTCGTATAATAAGACACATCTGTTGTGATCCTGTTATATTGATTCATTGTTTTTTATCTATCTTTTATTTTAGACTATATATGCATTTGAGTTGCTCATATTATCCCAGTAAGTGTCAGGATGAAAACCATAGACTGAGCCTTCCAAACCAAACAAACAACCGGTAAGTGTAGAAATGTATCTATGCAATAGTATGCATAAGAAAATTCCATTGTATGTATTACAAAATAGCAACGCGACTCGTATTGTTGGTGACAAGAACTGCTCCCATCTTCTTCACGTAGTGCTGTGAGTCACCAAAAAAAAACAAAAAAAAATTATATACTAGACCGTTGAAATCCATGAAAATATATATATATATATATATATATATATATATATATATATATATATATATATATATATATATATATATATATATATATATATATATATATATATATATATATATAATATATATATATATATATATATATATATATATATATATATATATATATATATATATATATATATATATATATATATATATATATATATATATATATATATATATATATATATATATATATATATATATATATATATATATATATATATGTAATACCATTTAGCTTAATGGTTCAAGAGTTTCTCATCACGTGGTTTCGAGTTCGATTCCTACCGATGACCAAAAAATTAACATGCAGCCGGATGACAGAAAAACGCGTTTTTGTGTAAAAACATTCGTTGAGGTGACAACCTATACAATGTGCACCAATCGTTAAAATTGGTTGGTAAGGTCTCATTTGAGACGCGGTTAGGGCCGGATCTAGGCCATACATTATTACAAATTTATATATATATATATATATATATATATATATATATATATATATATAAATATATATATATATATATATATATATATAAATATATATATATATATATATATATATATATATATATATATATATATATATATTTATATATATATATATATATATATATATATATATATATATATATATATATATATATATATTTATATTTATATATATATATATATATATATATATATATATATATATATATATATATATATATATATATATATATATATTTATATTTATATATATATATATATATATATATATATTTATATATATATATATATATATATATATATATATATATATATATATATATATATATATATATATATATAAATATATAAATACCACTTGATCAAAAAGTTCGCGGAATAAACATCGTGTCATGCTCCCATCGCCTTGACATTTGCAAAAGTTACGTATAGTCAAGAGTACATCTATCCCTGGGTGTTTTGGCGATTATTTACAATTTTAGAAATGGATTTAAATTTGCAACAACGAACTTGTATTTAATTTTGCGTATAAAACGGATTTAATGGTGCGCGAATGTTGGGAATGTTGGAAAAGTGTTTCGGCAAAGATTCTCTAAAGAAAGCAGTCGTTTACCAGGGGCACATGCGGTTTAAAATTGGTCGTGAGTCAATTGAAGATAATGAACGCAGTGGCAGACCATCGACATCGAAAATCGACGAAAAAACTGATAAAGTAAAAAAATGTTGGTCATTGACCGTAAATTAACCATCTGAGAGGTAACGGAGGGCTTAAACATTGCCTACGGATCCGTCCAAGACATTTTGGTTAATGATTCGGGTTTCAGTCGTGTACCAGCAAAGATGACGCCAAAAGACCTCAATTTCATGCAAAAAAAGAGACCATGTTAACGTCGCAAAAGACATGAGGCTGAAACCGGTCCCACATTCATCAAAAGGATCATTACTGGAAATAAGAGGAGAGTTTATGAGTACGACACGCCACCAGACATCAGGAAATTGAACGGCGTTCACCATATCGTTTTCAGTCAAAAAAAGGCAATACTCACAGTTTTCATGGATTACAACGGTTTAGTGCATCATTCATATTTGCTAAAAGGCCAGACGGTAACCAAAGAGTATTATTTGGGTGTTATGAGACGTTTGCGTGAAGCAATTTGCTGAAAGATACCAGAATTGTGGGCAGAAAACTCGTGGATTTGCTCCATGATAACGCATCGTCGCACAGTGCCATCATAATTCGTAATTTTTTGGCGAAAAATGGAACAAATACCTTTCAACAGCCACCGAATTCACCTGATTTGGCTTCCTGTGACTTCATTATATTCAATCGAGTTAAAACCCATTACGGGAAACGGGTTTCCGCAGCCGAGAGGAAATAATAGAAAAATCGCAGGTAGTTCATATCGAAAATCGAATAAAATTTTTTTTCGAGAATTGAATCAAACGAGGGCATAAGTGTTTTGTATAGTCGATGGGGATAACTTTGAAGGGGTCAATATAGATTTAGATTTCTATTCTAGGAACATTTTTATCAAGGTAATATTTATAAATATATATATATATATATATATATATATATATATATATATATATATATATATATATATATATATATATGTATATATATATATATATATATATATATATATATATATATATATATATATATAAATATATATATATATATATATATATATATATATATATATATATATATATACATATAATAGCTTTGATACCAAAATATTATAGATTGATGTCGTTCAAGATTCGACACCAAATATTGGTCTCCCCTCTTTTGTCCAGTTCAGATTATAATCTACATCCAAGTCTAATAAAATAAAATTATAAAATTTTCTATCCCGAAATCCCCAAAAAACCGAAATTACATATTTCCTTAAAAATCAATTACAGCTTTTCTATCCGCATCGGCAAAACGGTTACAACAACAATGAAAAGCTTTAATTCCTCATAATCAACCCTTAAAATTGGCGGAAAATTGATAATAATCCCATTGTTCCATTTTTTTTCCTCGCACTCTTCCATTCTGCGTCGTCCTGACGTTTTTTTTTTCTACTGTGGATGCATTAATCGGTTGGTTGGACTACATTTTAGCGTTGTTATTATTATCGTTATTACAAAAAACAAAATATTTTTATTAAATAAAATAAAATTCCAGATTTTTGTTTTTTTATTTACACAAAAAATTAAAAAATAAATCGAGGGTTGTTCAAAAGGGGGGAGATTGATGATTCGGCGGGATTGATTTTTGATTGTCGGTTGCACTATATGCGATGTGAGATCGCTTATGAATTATATGTTCTATGATTCTATTGTTATGATTATGTTTTTTACTTGTTGTTGTTGTTGTTGTTGTGAAGTAAACATAAAGTTTTTTATTTATGATTTGGTTGAATTGAAATTTTGAATGAGAATTTTTCCATATGGTAATTAGGGTACACACATAGGAGTAAAGCATTTTATGAAGTGTGGATTGACTTGGTTTGATAAAAGTTATCACTATACTATATTATATAGAGGTTGGTTTACGAGAACAGGAGTACCTATATACAGGTGAATTTCTATTTAATTCTAATTTATATTTATTTAGGGCGTGGTTTTGGATTTTAATTTTCCATTTTCACTATATACAATGTACGAGATACCGTTGATGATATACTACTTTGGTATACTCTACGAACAATTCTATATCATCTAACTTATATATACATATACTTTGTATGATGCTACATGTGATCTTTAATTTGCATATTTTTATTAAGGTTTTATGGTCACAGTTTTCTTTGTTGTTGTTGTAAATGGAAAATTCACAAATAAACAAACGAAATAGACGAAAAAAAATCTCCCAAATTCATTCATGTGAAAATATTTTGTTGAGATTTTTTTTTCCAGCTCGTCTTCGTTTTTATATATTTAATTTTTTTTTTTAATTAAAAATAATTTTAATTTAAATTGACAATTGTGAAACACAACAAACACAAATTATTTTCATAGAATTGTTGTATTTATATATACAGAGAACGATGCCGGTGGTATACGAATTGTATTTAAGAAGGGGCCAACCGCAACCAACCAGTAAATAAATCCGAAGAATTGAAAAATATTTTCTCGTCGTCGCGTTCATTTTAATTATACAGAAATGATTGTACACGAGAACAAATGATTTATGGGCATCAGTTAACTGTGGTCGCGTCCAAAAGTTTCTTATCTAATGATAAACATGCGGTGGTATTTTGAACAAAAATGTCATTTCAATGAGACGTTTTTGAGATCACAAAAATTATGCCTTTTCACGTTGTTGTTTCAAGATAACCAAATTGAATGCAATTAAACCATGGATAATCTCGACAGTGAGATAAAATTAATTAATTATTTTGTGTGCCGTCTTATAAGATTTTAATTAATTAATGCAATCAAAATAATTCAACCCAGCTTAATAAATCAAACAGAAAGTGCTTACAATATTGTTTGTAATCTACCAAGTCCAAATAGCACAGTGGTGGAGCAATTGACCTAGCTGCTGGCAATCGGGCCCGTTGTCACGTATGGATGTGAGAGTTGGACCTTGACGGTTGAGTACGAAAGGTGGCTTCTAACATTCGAGAGCAGAATCATGAGTTTGATATTTAGCCCAAAGTTCGTTTCAACCACGAGATCAGGAATTTAATGCAAATTCCTGATATCGTACATGAGATCAAAGGATAACTAGTACGCTGACTCCGTCACGTTCTGCATGCTGATCCGAACCGAATGATACAGTAAGCTTATCCAACTTTCGGTAGCCGAAGAGATCTCGTCTACGACGATGGTTCCACGGAGTAAATAGCGATCTGGGATCTGTTAATTATTTACAACAATATGAAGGCTCGTAATCGAAACCGATGGAGTCAGATTCTTGACCAGATGTAGTGGAATCTAACTTAATATTTTATTTAAGAGTTAACCTTAATTATTCCTTGAAATTAATCTCCATCTTTACAAGTATAGCTACAGATTTTATCTTGCTAATCGGAGCTTCATTTAATATCTGAAGCATTAAAATATTATTATTTGTTTACCAAGGCTTTCCAAGTTCCAAGAAACGTTTTGCCTCATTATTTTATCTATTTTCCACCTGGTGGGAAAATATCCAAATCCTGGACAAATACTTAATCAGGATGAAATGCTAGGTTGACAAATTTCTAAGATGAGTTTTGCTGCATCGATTGTGGTCCACAATCTCCATTAGGTAGAAAATGAAAATTTAATTCACTTCAGCTTTCTATGGTAAAGGTATTTTTCAGGTCAATCTCTCTGGATAAAGAATAATTGTTATCAATTACAACCAGTTAAGTGAGCTACGTGACTCGAGTGTTAAAGTGTATCTACTAAATGATATTAATATTATTAAATCAAGAATTTACCCGAGTCCTATACAATTTATCATCTGATGCTTTCAGATCACGAATCGATATATCGGCTTAGTTGTCTCGCTTCCTATAGTGGATAAACTCGTACATACGTCAACAATAGTCATATCTAATTGTACTAAAGA
The DNA here is from genome assembly GCA_963932295.1 of Tipula lateralis. Taxonomy (NCBI): domain Eukaryota; kingdom Metazoa; phylum Arthropoda; class Insecta; order Diptera; family Tipulidae; genus Tipula; species Tipula lateralis. Next base: position 17,803,297 of record OZ010738.1, on the reverse strand, counting down.
AATAATAATGGAGAAAGACTATTCGACTTCTGTCCCATAAACCAGCGATTCATATGTGGAGCAAATTTCCGCACAAATATATCCACCAATACTCATGGACCTCACTGGATGGCAGAATAAGAAACCAAATAGACTAGCGAATTCGAAAGCAAATTGTCAACCATTTATAGTGCCACCAATATGGTAGAAAATGAGAACAAATCGAGGAAACATAGTCCGAAACAACTGCAACCTCGCTCGGATACCAGGATGGCCACCGCAAACCATGGATAACAGACATCACATGGCTGAAAATTGATGAACGACAGAAATAAGAAGCAAATACAAAAGCACGGAAAAAGAAGTTAAGAAATTGGCAACGGATCGTAGAAGGTTTACGGCCAACATTCTCAAGGATGCAGAAGAAGCAGCAGCAATCAGAAACACACAACTACATCAATGCGTACGGAAGGTCTCAGAAAAATATACCAACATACCACCCATTAGGTCTCAAAATGGTGAAATACTAACAAAAGACGAAGCACAGTAAAAGAAATGGGCAGAATACTTCGGCAATGGAACACCAAGTATAGCTCGGTAAACTTCACATTACCCAATAACGCTGACAACGGAACCATTAACACCCATCCCCCAACGGAGTAGGTTGTTGGTAGTGTAATTGAGAAATTAAAGAACAACAAGACACTCGGAACGGATAACATACCAATCGAATTATTCAGACACGCTACATTCAAAACGATGAAAACCATAACGCCTTTCCTAACCGAAATATGGAACACGAGTAAAATACCGCGAAAACAGATAGAAGGCCTGTCCATAATGATTTCTAAGAAAGCCGACCTAAGGGAATGTAAAAATTGGCGAGGTATATCGCTTCTTATCACAATAATCAAGGTATTATCAATGATCAACCTCGATAGAATATCGCCCACAATAAACACGAAACTTAGAAAAGAACAAGCTGGTTTCAGATAGTGGCGAAGTTGCACTGAAGAGCCATCAATGGAATGCAATATGGAAGACACTTTGCGAAATGGGCATCCCGAAACAACTGATACAAGAGATATATCGAAATGCAGGCAACCGAGTACAACACAAAGCCAAATAAAGTGAAACGTACTACAACAATCATGGGGAGTACGGCAAAGATGTGTACTCTCACCACTACTGTTCCTAGTAGTATTGAGAGTGTCATGAAAAAAATGGACGGTGTGTCACCCAATGGCATTCAATGGGGGTTAACGAACAAACTCAATGACCTGGATTACCCAAGCGATATATGCCTGTCAACTCACAAATATTCCGATATGCAGCAGAAAATACAAAAACTATCGGACCTAGCGAACGAAGTTGGTCGAAAAATTTAACATCAATAAGACTATGAGGCTCATCAGTACAATAACCACACCAATACGCATCAACCAACAACAAATCATATATCAATAACCGGCGGGACAGAAAAAGATATCATCAAGCGAATAAATAAAGCCAGAGCAACCCTCATCATGCTACACAACGTCTGGAACACTTATTCTCTCGAAACACCGAAATACGAATGTTCAACTCATGCTTGAAATCATTGCTTATATATACGGCTGCGAAACATGGAGACAAACTCGGCAGATCACAAACAAGACACAAGTATTCGTCAACATATGTGTTAGACTTCTGGCCTAACAAAATATCCAATACCGAGCTACATAGGCAGACATATCAAGAGAACATTGAGACTGGAGATGGATCGGTCACACATTAAGAAAATCACAAGACGATATAACTCGAACGGCACTGGAATGGAACCCACAAGGAAAGAGAAAAGAAGGACCACCTGTAACGTGGAAGTGAACGATAATTGCGGAAGCCAAACACATTGGAAAATCATGGGCTGAAATAAAATCAGTGGTTCCAAACAGAGTTAGATGGAAGAGTCTAGTAGACGCCCTATGCTCCTCAAGTGGAGATGCAGGAGAAAAAAAAATTGGACTTCAGTTTGATTTCCTATGAAAATCAGATTTGTTCCAGTTCAAATTTGTCACATCTCGTCCGAATTGGGTCAGTCAAGCAATTGACATCAATGTATAGACGAGCACGTTCAGTTTCTGGAATTGACATTACTTGTGGCACCTCTGGATAGAATATTTTGTATTGTGTTTAGCAAAGTAACTTCTTTCCTGTTTTTGTGGCCATCACGATAACTCCATTCTCCTACCAGTCAGCAATGTTATTATAGTGGTGATCCATTAGTAGCGTTGTATTGTAGCGAGAACACACCCAACAGTGCCACCGCAGAATTTTAGAGTTCTTCTTGATCATAACTAACTGTTTGAGGAACAGTAGACCTTGTACACATTAACACAGTTTACCTTACATGTATGCGAAGCTGTCAAATAATCCTCAACAATTAAGATAGAATCTAAATTTAATGGCCCATAGCGATCTTGAGCACAATTGGACTATATGCTTAACATAGCTCCGTATTCTTTCATAATCCGCCGCTTTCTTATTATATGATTGTCCAGACAACACTATCATTTTGCATCTTGACGCTTCTCAAATCATACAATAATCTTCAGTGGCTATGAAAACCGATCTGTACCATTGTAACCGTAAGCTTCACATCCAAAATATGAGCTGGAATGTGTTGCATTTTATGATTTTTTATTTTAAGAATGCTAGAAATAGCAAAACTGGTCAGATCAGACTTATATTACAATTTATTTCCATTATGCATACCATTATTATCCGATTATGCAGGATGTCCCGAAAGTGACTGACACGAATGGTATGGTTGGATTCCTTGGTCAAAGCGAAGACGACTTTGCTTTTACCAATTTGCACTGTGTGAAGCTCCCCTATCAAGTTATAGGCGTTTGGAGAGCCCTCCAACATAGCACCTTGGTGTGGTAATTGGAGTGGGAAGTACCTGGTTCGAATCGCGATAGAGGCAGGATGTATAAGGGATTTTTCATCATCGATCGTTTGGGTGGTACGACCTGTGGTGTGAATGAATTCATCTGAAACCCCTTGTTGAGTTTAGAATTCATGTGCCGACCCTTCTTCCATGTCATTACTATAGACTGGCATGAAGTTAATGCTGTTAAAGTTAGCAGAAAGTTTCCAGCCGAAAAAATAAAAAAATCGATAATGCAGGTTGTGTCTTTGCTATTTCAGCCGAAAGTTAAAAATTGTATATTTTTTTGATTGATTTCTAACCGAAAATTTTTCTCCGACATTTTCCAGCCAAAAAAAATTTGATGCTACGGAAAAACACTTATATTAAAACTAATTAAAATACTCATATGTAATAATGTTTAAATTCAGAAATCTCTATAAAATCAGCCTTTAAAGTGTTATGGCTGAATAGAAGTTAATTTTATGCGGTTTGTCAATGGCTATCAATGGAAAAAAATTTGGTTCAAGTTTTATGTGAAGAGTCCCGGAAAATTCGATTCATTGAACCCGTAGTGCAAACTTCTAAAATTTCTATAGCAAAGACACAATCTGCATTATCGATTTTTTATTTTTTCGGCTGGAAACTTTCGGCTAACTTTAACAGCATATGGACCGGACTTATAGGTTAAAAGTAGGAAGTAACAATGGGCCCAATTGAGCCTGAGTGACGGATGTCAGTCGAAGAAATAATTTTTCTAAGAAATCTCTAGTATTTCGACTCGAAGCCTGTCATATATAGATTGATAACCAGTTGAGACAAACAAATCGAGATAACTTACCTAACACGATTAATATAAGCCTGTTTTAGATCCTTACCAAAGATCCAAGAATATCTTAATACAAGAATTGGAAAGGCGTTTTGGAAAGCATTTTAAAAAGGAACCATAGATGTTCGAGTGATATAAAATAGTCTTGTACGATTTACAAACTGTACACGTTTTACAGCTAGATCCCTTTGAGACATAAGCCACTATGATCAGTTATGACCGTAAAATTATAACCGTCTTCATAAGGACCAAACGGCTTAACTCCACAAACAACAGCGTAACTTTGTAATTCAGTCATACTATACTTTTGTTGTGTGGGGATAAGTTTCGGCTTTTGCAGGCTTTTGTTGGCCCGTATATCGTGTCAACAATCTGACTCCAACAGTATATCGATCACGAGGCAACTCTTCATATTATTGCAAGCAACCAGAAGATAATGGTCACTGCCTACTAATTTTGTTGACGACCGATAAGATCCCAGAACTTGGACTACCCTCGGGCCCACCCTTTAGAAATCAGCACATGGTCAATTTGGCTTCAGGATGTTTTACGTAGATGTGTCCATGTTTTCAAATGGATGTTTTTATAAGGAAAGAATGTACTTGCCTCTTTGAGATCATGAGCGATCGCAAATGTACATCATTCTTTTCCCATTTTCGGTCGCAGTTTTGTGTCGAGAGTGCGGGCCTATATATTATTGTAAAATTCGGTTTGATTTCGGCCAGCTCTAGCTTTAAAGTCACCATATTTTTACCGTCATTTAGTATTTGTTCAGTTCTCACGATTTAACATCAATTAAGGGTTAACACCAAATATATATTTTGAAATCCGTTTCACTTTCACACACATCGCTATTTATACTGTCACATTTCCCGGTTTCGTAACTCCACCAAAAACCATTCCACGCAGTTAATTATTTAAACAAAAACCAAACAAACATAAAAATTTTGTTTAATTAATTTAAATAATTTTTAATTAAAATAATATTATTCTATTTATAGTGAAACAACACGAGTATGAGATGAAGAAATTGTTTGTGCGGTTTTTGGGTTGGAAAATTTTGGTTGAAGATTGTTTTAGTTTTGGTACTAATTAGAAAATAATTTTTGTGCTTACTTAACGTCGTTAAGGCGTCGGTTTAAGATTTATTATATATACCATATATACAAAGAAACACAGTACAGTTATATCGATAAAAAAAAATAATCCAACCAATAGCATAATAAATTCTTATCGGATGTCGAATTTCAATTAACTTGATTCCATTACGAAACTTTCCATCCATCGACCACAAAATAACAAACTATTTACAAAATATCGATGATATCAACATATCAAACGGAAAATCCTTAAACTACACGATAAAAAACAATTTATAGCCAATAAATTTTCCCATCACAAAACCGAAAAACCACAAAAAAAAAACTTCTCCCCCTATAACGAAAGCAGCACGAGGAAAAAGTTTTCCCGTACAGTAACTTTTATTACCGTTTGTAGATATGTGAAAATGGGGATAAAATATGTTTATAAATTGGATCATCTCATCTCAATTTACAGTTGTTGTTTTTTTTCTGTTATGTTTGAGATACTGATCGACGACAATATTATAAAAGCTCCCCTGGACTGTTTATTTTTTTTTTTTATAGCAAATGTCCCTTTAATGTTGTTGTGCTGGTGGCTTTGCAAAATTGAATTTTATCAAACTGAAAACAATCAAACCAGATACCCAAAAAGGACACATCCCATGGAATTTGATTTAATGGTGAAACCAGGATTTATTTTTATTATCCTTTGTTACTGTTTGTATTGCACCCCGCATCCACCTCACGGAGGTATATATAGGAGGAAAATTGAATTTTCTATATTTCAATTTAACACGGATTCGGTTTTTTTGTTGTTGCTGGCGGAACGCGACGTCTATATACTTGTACTGTTGCCTGATGGTTTTAATTTTAAAATTATTATCCTTGTTATAGGAATTTTTAAAATTTATACGAATGTAGCTTTTATGTAATCAAATTACTATATGGATTATATAACGACAGGATATACGGAAAAACGCTGTATGTACACGACGAATAAATGTGTGACATGTGTTTTGATTAATTACTCGTTATACGATATCTGATATGGTGAAAAATTGTAGTGGCATTGGAATGGTGATTGGTTTGGTTATTGTTCAATTCTTATGGGATGTGGGTTGTGGGTTTCATATTCGTGCTACCGATTCTTCCAAGCACCTTCTCCAAGTTGCTTTAGGGAGACTTAAAATTTGCGGTCTAGTATGATGATGTCATCGATATATCGTTTCCATGTTAACGCTTGCAGAAGGCACTCCCGCAGTCTTTATAACCCGACTGGCATCACGTTACTCTTCCACAATCCATTGCCTGTCATGAACGTTGTCTTCTCTCGATCATCTGGATGGACATCCACTTGCCAGTACCCACTCTTAAAATGGATTCGCGGGAATGAGTAGTTGACCTTGAATGTTACATCGATGAACCATAAAAATTCACACAAAATGGGCTCGATTCAAATTTCTGTTTTGTTGATGTTGTAATAACTTCTTTCACTGGTTAGAGCTGCGGCAGTTGGAGCGGGAATTACCAGCTTGTGGTGTGAATGAACACAACTATGACCCCCTGTTGGAGTGCAGAACTCATGGGCCGACCCATCTTCCATGTCAGCACTATAGGCTGGCATGGAGCTGTGCAATACGCAGTAGGTTAAGAAATTCGGACCTTTAGCCGTACATCCTCGAATTGGCTGTAATGGCGTAAAAGTAAGGACGTAAATAAGCGAACTGCGAACAAGTAGGGAGTACTTTGAGCCCCAAAACAGATTAGAGATAAAAAAAACGACTTCTTTCACCATCTTGGCCAACATCTTCTGCATTTCTGTTGCTTGATGAGGAGAGTAGTGATATTATGCCAGACGACGTTCCTTCTCAAACGTTGCTCATTTTTGAATTATTTTGGCATCTCTGTATTCTGCAGACTGGATCTGTTTTTAAGTGTTTAAAAAATGTCTCGATCGTTCAACTACATAGGTTGCCTTTTATATTACCGAATTTGGCAACCCTGGTGTTGCAATCTGTCAACTGACAGCTCTATCGTAAAGTTAGAAGTTTTTGATGTTATACGTACTCAGAACGTTTTGACATACGAGCGCTATTTGTGTTGTTTACAGTAAATTAAAAGATTCATCTGCCCCCAAGAATGGAATTAAATCGTGAACATTTTCGTACGATTATTTTTTACCATTTTCGACGTGGATTAACTCAGCAGCAGTGCATGAATGAACTTAATTCAACTTTTGGCGATGAAGCTTCATCAAGGACCAGTGTTTATCGATAGTATGGTAATTCAATCGTGGTCGGAGTTTACTACAAGACGAATTTCGTGACGGTCGTCCAAAATCAGTTGTTGTTCCGAAAAACATTGATGATGCGCGCGAACTGATATTGCAAGATCGTCATGTGACCTATCATGAGATAGAGACAACATTTAACTGTCAAAAACATTTGTTCGCGTTGGATCCCACACAATTTGTCAATCGCTCAAAAAAAGGCTCTTGTCGATTGGTCGAAAGAAATGCTCGAATAAAACACAAATAGCGCTCGTATGTCAAAACGTTCTAAGTACGTATAACATCAAAAACTTCTAACTTAACGATAGAGCTGTCAGTTGATAGATTGCAACACCAGGGTTGCCAAATCCCGAAAAATAAAAGGCAACCATATTGATATCTCCACTATAATTTTTTGACCATCCTGAAAATTGATAATTTCTTCCACTGACTGACACTTAGCAATATCTTCTTTTTGTTGGATACTTCCTTGGCTTCGATTACTTGTGATCGAAATGTGTGGTTTTCAAGATCCAACACAAACTGGGTTGGTTTATACATTCATCTTTTATGTCTGTTCCCAACATTCAATTTATCAATCTCCTGTGTTGCGATCACATATGACCGCAGAAAAAATCTCGATGCACCTGTGTGCAAATTGAACACATTCAGGACCAGCTTTCGGCCTTTAAAACTGGTCGGTTCGCCATTCCATTCTGAAGGCTGTTGACGTATACTCAAATTGTTTACGATTTCATAGAAGATGTCTCAGCCTCCCACATCTTTATAATCTGATTCTCGCAGATATGTCAATCATGTTTTTTCTGAGAAATCCAAGCTCGATTTTCTCTACAACCCATGTTTTATAGTAGCTCGGTTACTCATGAATTTTCCCAGCCTCTATCTGCGAACCTAACGCAAACACTTCACCGAACTGCTTCTTTCCACTCAAATAAATCAGCATCAGCTCCTGCAGTTCCAATTATGAACTGCGTTTTGAATAATGCAATGAAGTTCCGTTGAATTTGGAGTAACCAGCCTTCTATTTTAATTCTTCTACAAACATAGCTTTATTGGGATACTTCTGCGCTTCTGTATAATCTTAGCTAACTAATTTTATCCATTATCATTGGTCAATAATTCCACTTTTAATACCAATTGGTTCGTACCATCTTGATTTAGCCGCTTTTCACTAGTGGGAGCTCCTGAAATAGCTCGCATTTCTCCGGATTGAGATAAGATGCAATTACTCCCCCTTTTTCCATTTTGGTCAATATCTTCTGGATTTCGGTTGCTTAATAGAAGAGTATTCCCGATGTTGATTTTATGACGAACGACGTTCGTTCTCAAACGATGCTCAATTTTGTCAGGACGCCCTTGAAATCGCTTTGTATTCTGTGGAGTGCAATCTGTTATCAGGTTTTATAAGATAGGCTCGATCACTGGGCTGTCGATATTTCCGTTATGTTTCTGTTCATCCTGACGGTGTTTATAATCTCTTCCATCATCTTACACTTGGCAATAGGTTCGCCATTGAGGACTGTGATGTTTTTGTTGGATATGGCACCGCTTATTCTTTGTCTGTTACTTATCTTCGGCTGACCATTCCGAAGTTGTAATTCGCTGGCTAAATTACCATCGGTGATCTTGTTTTTAATCATATTGGGATTGATTAATTGAACGATGGATGTGTCATTTATTTTGATGATTATCTCTACCACTCTAAAGGCCTGCTGAATGGCCACTATACACTAGATCTATAGATTGAAAGGGTTTATATCCAAAAACTTTAAGTATAGACCCATTTCAGCATATATAGATCATAATCAGGGTTGTTTACTCGGGTTGCTTTTTCGTTGAATCAATGTCGTTTCGGTTATTTTGTCTTTTAATACTTTCTAGCTTTGTCATCTGTGTGACAGTTAGACACATATCAAAAAATTAGTAAAGAGGTTTGTGCTTGCTTCACAAAAAACGGTTCGGTTTCAGTGAGTTCACAAACAAAAATGTGTGACATTCACTAAATACCCCGATAGCGACAAATCCACGCCCTCCGAAATGTTGATCTCACAAAAATTAGCCATTGGGAAATCCATATAACCAAGTGATTTTGTGATATAGAGCATATGAGGGAATGTAGAACTAGTTCTAAAAATTATTCTTTGCAATATAAGGCCATTCGGACGTTAAAGGTATTTGCGGCTGTTAGTTGAGTGACCTCTAATTTTAGTGTGTTCTAATTTGCAGCTGGTTTTGAATTCGATAGGTCTGGGTTGTGAGAGTGCTAATGGGTTCGGTGTAGCATTTGTGTAATATTTCGGGATGGAAATTTGATGTTTTGAGCCAAAAGCCATTGCTTCTCTCTATAATCTCTGAGATCAATTGACAAATTATCCGTACTTGCCATTTCCGTCGATTCAAAATCGGTAAAATCCCTCGCTGCCAAACAAATATTATGCATGATGCAGCATGCGCACACCACTTGGACACATAGTTTTACTTCCGACTCTCTAAGATTTTAAAGAAAATCGTTCGCCATCTTGCCTTCATCATGCTAAATGTCTGCTCGATTGTGATTCGTGCCTTAGAATGAGCATGTTTGAGATTCAGATATTTGGAACTCTTTATACGGATTTTAAATTGTGATTGGATTCACCATACATTTATACCCAGCATCACCCAATAAATAATAACCTTCTGGTGAAAAGTTAGCCGTTCTATAGAGTTGACTGTTCACCAATACTCGATGATCATGAACCGACCCAGGATAACCACAACACATGTTTATTATTATGTAATCTCATCGCAAACCGCTTGCAGTTGGATGGAATAGTCCAATTTCCTATAAATGTATTGGTCCCTTTGGTTGGGGTTTTTGACAAAGGAGGTTTTTGGACACTGTCGTTTACTAGGTTTTCAAAAAATTTTAAATATTTAAGAACGATATTTTTTATAGTGCTCTTAGGCATTATCATTGCCTTAGACACAACTCTATAACTGGTACCACATCCCAGTGTTTTTCACTAATTAATTCCACCAATTTTCGGAAGGATTCTGGAATTATGCAAAGGCTGCCTTAACACGATTGGAGGGCTCGCTAGGAGCTTTATTGATCGACGAGTCAGTTACGGTTCTGGATTTAAATATCCGTCTAGAACATTTAGAAAAGATATTTAGCAACTTTTCTGACCTTGACGATGACATTCACGCAAATGGTACATCATCTGAATTGAAGGAATTTGAGCAACGTTACTTTAATGCTAAATGTAAACTCCGTCAAGCGGTAACGCAAATCACAGAAAGAAAAACTCAAGAACAGCTAAATTTTTCGATCGGTAAATTGACGGAGCATCAAAGGGAATTAATAGATGAGTTACATAATACCAGTGTGCATCAAAGGTTGAAAGATGATGTAAAACTACCCAAGGTTAACATTCAACCATTTTCGGGCGACTTCTGACAATTTCCTACATTTAAGGATCTTTACAAAGTATCGATACACAAGACTGGACTTTCAGATGTTCATAAGTTTAAATATTTAAGAGGTTTGCTGACTGGAGAAGCTGCATGTCTAATTACCAATATTCCAATAACCAGTGCTAACTACAAGGATGCTTGGGAGAAAATATGCAAAAGATACGACAATGTGGCTCATATTTAAAACACGTTATTGAACAAATTTTTTGCACAACCTAATTCGAAGGGCGATCCTAAAAGGCTGCGTATGCTAGCGGATGTTACTGATGAAATTTTACGGGCTTTAAAGGCATTAGGCACCGAGGCAGCTAGAAAGGACGTTTGGCTCGATGTGATGATAAAACTAGACAGACTTGGGCACTGGAAACAGCTGAGCTGATGAGTCCTTCCCAACAATTGAACGATTCTTGCATTTTTTAACCAACCGAAGTTTTGCATTGGAACGGTCGAAGCCCACTCGCAGTGATGTCGGATCTACTGGTAGTAAAGGAAAACCACTGAGTTTGCAAATCAGTAGAGAAGAGTTGAACAATATTAACGGACACTAGGTTATATCAACAAACGCATTTATTTTATCAAAACTGCCAATTCAACTGCAATCGATAGAGTCTACTTCTGATGAGCTCAAAGCAATAAAGAAATTAGATTTAGCCGATCCAACGTTCAGTGAAGGTGGGAATATTGAAATTTTGCTTGGAGCAGATGCATTTTTCAAGATTTTGCAAGATGGTCGAACACAATTTCCTAACTTTGTAGCTCAAAATACATTATTTGGATTCATTCTAGCTGGCAGCGGTAACCGAAAATGTGAGCTTCGAAATTTGAATGTAACTCTTGCTGAAAATGTAGATTCACAGCTTAAGAAATTCTGGGAACTCGAGGAAATTAAGGGAGATAACATATATTCGGATGAAGAAACGCAAATTGAACGCCATTTTCAAGATACAGTCAAAAGAAACGATGATGGGCGATTCATCATCAAATTACAAATGAAGACACGCGCAGTAATGATGATGGATTCCTTAAATTGTGCTATTAAGCGGCTTAATTCTATTGAAAGAAGATTTGTATCCAACAAGTACCTAAAAGATGAATATACCAAATTTCTTCAGGAGTATGAGCAACTAGGACACATGCAGAAAGTTGAGCCTAGTTTGGAGAATTCGCATGGTTTTTATTTGCCTCACCACGCTGTGGTAAAGAAAAGCAGCAACACTACGAAGGTTCGTGTTGTCTTCGATGGATCATGTACTAACTCGAGCGGAATTTCATTAAACAACATATTGATGATAGGGCCTACCATTCAACCAACACTGTGGGAGAAACTGCTCCGCTTCCGGTCACTTAAGTATGCAATCACCGCTGACATCGAGAAGATGTATCGCCAGATTTTAGTGGACCAGGAAGATAGAAGGTATCAACGTATTGTTTGGCCGGATCATCCAACTCAAACTATCCAACCATATGAATTAGCTACCGTCACTTATGGCACTGCTTCTGCACCATTTTTAGCTACAAGGTGTTTAAATCAACTTGGTTATGATATACGAGAGAAATAACCGACAATTGCAAAAATAGTTATAACCAATTTTTATGTGGATGATCTCCTAACTGGGGCGGAAACTGTTAAATGGTGTATTAGCAAGCGACATTGAAGAGGTAAAAATTGGTTCATCAGATCAAATAATTAAAATCAAAAGATTGTTTCCAAATATTTTCAAAAACACTTTGAAGTCGTTTGGACTTCTACATTCGATTTTAATAATGCTACCAACGAAAAAAAGTATCCACAACATCGTAATTTTGAAGGATCTATTTTAAATTTTCCTCATAGCAACGCAAACGCCGAGTGCATATTTTCCCAAGTCAACCTTATTAAGGATACGAAACGTAATTTATTGTTAACCTCAACAGTAAATGCCTATCTTATGGGCTGAGAGTTATTGTATGGAACAAACGTTATTACTAAATCATATATTTTTATGTTATTGTTTATAATTTTTAATTTTTTTTGAATTAAATTAAATTAATTATATAATTAATTATACAATTTTTAGTTTTGTTTTTAATAAACCATACTATAATATATGTGCTTTTATTTTTATACTCCTTTACTTTTTGAACTACTCCTATTGTTATACGAAATATGCCACCTTAGTTTTTTTGTAAACGACAACTCTGATCAATACACCTAGTTAGTTTCGGCTAAAAATAAAAATTAGGAATGAACATTCTAATTTACGACGAAATGAAATGATTCACTAATTTCCAACAAAATTGAATCGTATCGAAATATTGACTTAATAATTTCACCAGCTCTCAAAATGTTGTTATTATTAAAAAAAATTATTAAAAATAATTGGTTATTATTGGTAAGTGTTCCCGAATTATTGATTTCTTCCATTTTGACACAGTAAAAATATTATTTTAATACAAATAAGACAAGACAAAGATATAAACAAAATATTTTTTGACGTTTCATTGGTTCCTTATAAACCAGAAATTTAACCCTCCAAACCTGGATATTTACCTTGAATATGGCACGCAGCCTAAGTGAGTGTATGATTTTGGTAAATAGCTCACACAAAATCAATATTTCCAAATTATGCTCGTTATATGTAGGCGGGTCAAAGCTAGATCAGGCCTCTCCCCTTTGTAGCGTGCCAAAATCAAAACAAAAATAAATTTATTGTATAGTTAAGAAAACCAAATTAATTAAAATATATTAACAATTTATTTCTTTTTCCGATTTTTTTATAATTGAAAATTATATATATGTATAAACAAAATATATAATAAAAATGGAAAATCAAAAAAATAAAATTATATAAAAAAATAAACTTTCTTAAAAATACGAATGGTGGGCTTTTATTGAGCGAACCCCGTGGTAGAATCTGTTACGGTACTCCGGTGACAGGCACGTGTTTTGTTGGGATAGGCTTCAGTTGGCTGGGAAGGTTCCATGTCACCGTTTAAAATTAAATTTTTTAGAGACCGACAAAAATCTTTCACGTGACTAATTACATGGTTCACTTCAACTTCGACCTCATCATCATCAATTAATAAACAAAATTATACCATTTTATACTATAACTTTAATAAATGTATTCATATTAAAACTTAAATTTAACTTGTGGCGAAACAAAAATAATTCTTAATATTAGTTGAATTCAAAAAAAAATCAAAAGAGAAAATTTGTATAGATCTTAAATTCACTATATTGAAATACACATATTATTATAACAAAAGCATAATATGTTGTATAAAGCAAAAAAAATACTTATCGTATATATGTATATATTAAGAAAATTTATAATTTTCAACGGAATCAACAAACATAAATATATAATAAAACACTTACCAGTCCAAAAAAAATGTCCCTCCGAGTACTCGTTGGTATACCATATAGTTTGGAATGCTAAAAGAAAAATCTATCTATTCCACGCACAAAATATAAACTTTCTATACATATAAAACTATATATGTATTTATATAATATATACATTTATACATAAAAATATATTTCCACTTTTGCCTGTAGGCTTAAATTCAATTCAATTAACTATTTTTTTTATACTTAAAACTAAACTTTAAGCTTAGAAAATTTTCGCGTTAGCGATACACACTAGACACACTAGACACTATATCGCGTTAACTGGTTAACGGATGTTGTGTTTTTTTGCTGTCCACTCCTTTAGGTTTTTTTTGTCCAGAAAAATAGCATGGAGAGGCTCTCTATATGCAGACCTCGTTTCGATTCTTTTGAAGTATCTTCGTTATAGATAAATTGTGATAATAATATTTCAAAATTATTAACCAAGACCTCGCCTAGATATAAATTTTAGTTTTTTAATATATACACAAATTAATTTGTATTCGCTTGATTGCCAAAATTGACTAATGACCGACGTCAAAAGTCGAAAAAATCAGCCCTCTTATTAATTAATACGGAAATTAATTAATCTTTGTTTATAGAACACTATTCGTATAAGATCCTTTTTTTTTTTTAATTTTAATTTTTTTTTTTAGTCTTTACCATCCCGAGGTCTCTTGAATATTATCGTTCAAAGATTTTAAAAATTTTTGTATCCAAAAGCAAAACGTACCGGTACCAAAAAAAAACGCTTCTTAGTACATATATTTACACCTATTTGTCTGACTATGTGCGAGTACTTGTTCGTTTACTATATACTATACATGAGGCATACTCATATACCCTCACAATTCTAAATATTACATATTTGGTGGTCAAGGAAGGTCGTCAAACAATAAAAATATTTTGCGGTTTAAAATAAAAATATTTTGTGGTTCATTGAACTCAATGACGTAAATGGCAATAAAAAGAGTTTCCTATTTACGAAAATAATAATAATAATCAGCTGGCTAATTTACCATGGAATTTTTTGTAAATACGAGTGTATATAGATAAGCAGCCGTAACAAATCTGTGAATAAAAAAATAAAAAAAATGTTAATCATAGGCTTTGAAAAGAAAAAATTAAGATTAGGATGAAATGAAGTTATCGATATATAGATGTACACTTTCAGATATCAAATTTATACTATTTCTTAAGTTGGGCGCCAGTAACCTAAAGCACGCTTCGCCGTTAGCTCAACCCGCAGTCCACTCTAAGCGTGAGTTCACGGAATAACTTCACCACAAACGATTAAAACAAAACTATGACACCAGTTGTTATGCACTTCGTAATGAATCATACAATTAAAGACTCAAGATAAAGTATAAATTGACTTCAACTCACCCGATCCGATACGGCAGCTCTTTCCTTGATCAATCCAGTACTTTCCCCGGGAGTCAGGAAATAT
Source organism: Tipula lateralis (assembly GCA_963932295.1). Lineage (NCBI taxonomy): Eukaryota > Metazoa > Arthropoda > Insecta > Diptera > Tipulidae > Tipula > Tipula lateralis. Next base: position 17,787,927 of record OZ010738.1, on the reverse strand, counting down.
TATATATGTTCTTGTATTTATGGTCCGGCAGCTGGATTCGTTTTTTTTACTGCTTCGACAACTGGATACGTCTATTTGTGGAACCGCAGCTGGGTTGGGATAGTTCTCAAAATAAGGTTTATGATAGTTTTTTTTTCTCCCAACCACTAAAACACTTTTCGATCACAATATCTCTATAATTCACACACTTATAAGTTATTCATATTATATCATTTATTCACAAAATATTCATTCACTTCAATTTTTTTTTTTTAACATATATATTTATATATATAAACTAAAACATATATTCCCAAAAATGTATATAATAAAACTTATCATTCAAATATATCCAAAATATAGCTTTAATAACCACTGTACTTAGCTCCACGAGTTTTCTTTATCCATCCGTGATCCGCTGCTCTGCCTCGGTTTCTCTCCACCCAAAAAAAAAACAACTCGTTCATACGAGCTTATATAGGTTTTTTTTTCTTTCCCTGCCGGAAACTTTCATCAGACCATTTTTCTAATATGACCCCGACCGAAAGCTGAAGTCTTGCACGATTATCTATTTATCGATAATCGTACTTTGATGTGATTACCATTAACTCTTCTTATTAAATTGAAATATGGAGCATAACCCGGATTGAAATTTTACATTTATAGATCAAATAATAGTTAAGGTTATGAACTCGGCTTACAATTCCGAAATACCACAATCTATATCGACATCTATCGAAAATACCTTAATTCTTTTTTTTTCAAACCAAAAACCCGAGATAAACAAAATTCACACTTTATGGAATAGAAAAAAATGAAAAATAAAACAATACAAAGGTACTAAAATTTAGAACCTTACACCTTCAGTAAATTTACATATATGTACTATGTCACTCCTCAAGGATGAGCTGAACATTTTTGTGAATTTTGAGGCTCATAAATATCAGTTAATGCTTGCATTTTTTTTCAACAGGGTGCTGATCTTCAAAACGTTGTGTTGGTTTGAAGATTCCAACGTGGGCTGCTTGTTGACAACTCATATTGCTTGATGCTTTGTCGTCCAATCATTTTAACGTAGTGATAATGACGGCTGGCGTTACTTAATATAGGAAAAGAGATCCTTTTAAATTTTCTGAATTCCAAAGTCCGATCCAATTCTTCTAGTCGTCTATAGTGTTGTTTTATCTAATTAATTGATTACAACAAAATGGAAAATCAAAACGATAACAATCGGCACAAAAAATCTATTTTAATTGAAAACTTGTCAGGAAAGTTTGAATAGCTCCCCAACCATACCGCACACACAAGTAAAGACGAACCTAAATAATTAAAATAAGTCCAACAAAACCAAAAAAAAAAAAAAGATTTTCCTTATTTTCCTCTTAATTTTTCATTTCGTTATTATTAAAATGAAAATGGAATTATTCGTTTTCTTTTGTTTTCTATTTATTTACATACACATTCGTATACATTTGCTGTTGTTTTAACAAGATTAAAATGAAGAAAACCGAAAACCTCAAACAAGACAAGACAAAATCATCCCTTAATTACAATACTACCTTGTTTATCTTTCGTTGAATAAATAATCGGGAGACGGCACAAAAACGAATAAAAAGAAAAACAATTGTGAATCGGGAAAAATCAAGAAAATTATTTTAATTTTATTTTTTAAGCGAGCGAGGTAAATCAACAAAACATTACCAAGTATTTGTTATATATACCCACCCGATGAATAAGAGTACCGAAGACTATAATCTTAAGGGTCGCTCGAGAAGCCGGCCTCTTTGTGCTGGATACACAGACCTTTATTCGATGGTGCTTAAACATTTGCATAAAATTTACATATTAGTTGATCTCTCTCACACTCCATTTCTCTCTTTCTCTCTCTCGCACTCTCTCCATTTTGTTTCGAAGGTTTTCATCTGTTATTTCTGCACCGAGTTTTCCAGTTTCATGGGAATTTTTAATGGTATTATGTATACATGAAAATCTTGTATATGAAGAGCACAAAAAAATTTGTGTCTTCGCGGTTGAATGGAAAATGGGTTGTTATACTGTTAAAAAGTCGTAATGGTTGAAAAGTAAAGTAAAGCAAAAGAAGATTAAAATAAGAATATGGAATTAAAAAGGATAATTGTTTTGATTCCTTTTACGAGTTTGTTGTTGGTGTTCCGTTCTCGTTGAACAACATAAAAAAAAATATTTTCAACGATAAGTGTATATGTTGGGTACGTATACATAACGTAATTACTATATACGTACTGAATAAACATGACGTTTATGTCACAACATCTCCGTCGAAGAATCATACTCATTATATATGAAAAGCTCGCGATTAAAGTGCTTTTGTCGAATAATTGAAATATAATCGACATAAAAGTCAACATCAAATGAAAACAAGAGATTATTCATCATTAAAAAAAATGGAGACGCCAAGTACATAATATAATGGTGGTTCTCATCTTAAGTAATACACAAGCATTTTGGATCGTTGTTACGATCCATCGAATGGAAAATTATTTTTCATTTCTATCATTTTTTTTTGTTTTTTTTTTCAAATAATAATTAAATTTTATTTGTTTTGCTTTTAAATTGTGAACGCTGCTGCTAGAGATATGAAAATGTACGTCGTCCACAAAACCATCTTCAAATGAGATCTCGCATCAAAGGAACGATAAGAGATATATCTATATAGGAGAGACAATCATAAAAAAGAGGTGTGCATAAATTTATCGTCTTCAAATGGATTTTAATACAAGTGGTTTTTCTTCTTCTGTGCAATGGCTGAATGGGATAGAAAAACAAATCTAAATTAAAAAATAAATGAAAAGCGAAAAAAATCATTACGTAGATGATGATGATGATGATAATTAGAAAAAATGAAAAACTGAAGTGGGTTTTCATTTTGGGATAGGATGTAAAAGCGAAATAATTTGAATTCAAGGTACACACATAAACGTGTATGAAATGTACACGTAGGACGGTTTTCAAGATTTCTTTAGGTTCGGTGCAAATAAAATTTCATTAAACGGTGAAAATCTGAATAACTTAAACAAATATTCTTGGTTGTTGGTGTCGGTTGCTAAAACAGAAATATAGACGCAGAGCTGAACGGGTAAGTGTATATCTAGAAAAGTTGGTTAATCATTAATCGACTGCTAGGTTGCAACAACAATTTGACCTACACATCCAATAGTAATTTTTTGACAAAAAAGAATTATGCCTTCACAACTCTGTTCTCGATATAAACACCAGCCCTTGAGTTCGGACTCTTTATACTATCCATTTTGGACACTGGTAGCTAAACGTATATATATATATATATATATATATATATATATATATATATATATATATATATATATATATATATATATATATATATATATATATATATACATATATATACATATATATATATATATATATATATATATATATATATATATATATATCCAATAGGAATGATATGATTGTTAAATGACGTTTCGACCAATTGTAATATGTCATGATCTGTAATTTTTTGATTCATTATATTCAGTAATGTTTACAATTTCATCATGTTGGGATATACGCAAGAACAACGTTTACAAATTATTCAGTTTTATTCTCAAAATAATCGTTCTCCAATTGCAACTTTTCGTGCGCTTTATCCATTTTATAGTCGAAATAATCGTCCAAGTGAGCTCGTAATTAGTCGAATTGTTGAAAATTTTGATCGTACATTTTCTTTACATAATATTCAAGTGCCAATAAGGCAAAGAAACGAACGAAGTAATGCAAATATTGCTGCGGTTCAGGCAAGTGTGTTGCTGAAGACCGCAATTTGTCGATTCCAAGACATTCTCAAGGATTGAGACTGTCTCAAACCACAACCTGGCAGATTTTGAGAAAGAATTGGGGTTTGCATCCATATAAAATTGCCACATCCATATAAAGAAGCCATTGGACCACTGTAAACGTCGTGAATTTGCTGATTTCGCCTTGGAACAACTTATAAACGATAACGTTTTTTTTTAAGAAAATCTTCTTTTTCGATGAGGCTCACTTTCATCTGAGTGGTAAACAAACAAAACTGTCGATTCTGGTGCCAAGAAAATCCACAAATTATTCATGAATAACCATTACATTCACCTAAATTGACAGTTTGGTGTGATTTTTGGTCTGGTGGAATCATCGGTCCGTATTTTTTTCGAAATGACGCTGGTAACAACGCCTTTACTGTCAATGGAGATCGGTATAGATCGATGATAACCAACTTTTTATGGATGAAATTGGAGAAACTTCATTAGTATACATTTCATCATGGAACGCTACACACGTGAACAGCGATTGCAAATCGTGCAAATTGTTTATCAAAATAATCGTTCTGTTGCTGCTACTTTAAGAGCATTACGGCCATTTTACGGTCCATTTAACAAGCCAGCCCGTTCGACAATCCACCGTATAGTGGCAAAATTTGAGTCTACGTTTTCGCTTGATAATGTTCCGGTGCCCTCGAGAGCAAGAAGTGGTCGAAGTGTTGAAAACATCGCAGCCGCCAGAGGTTCAGTTCAAGAAGACGCGAATGTATTGCTCACACGACGTTCGCAATAATTGGGCTTTTTGTGACATCATTGTGGCGAATTTTACGTAAAGATTTTGGCCTACATCCGTATAAGATCAAGCTGACACAACAACTAAATCCGTTTGACCATTTGAAGCGACGCCGATTCGTGCAAAATGATGCAGATTTTCACCGAAAAATCATCTTCATCGATGAGGCTCACTTTTGGCTAAATGGATTTGTCAACAAGCGAAATATGCGTTACTGGGCAGGAAGCAACCCACACGTGATTCATGAGACACCGTTGCATCCCGAAAAAGTCACTGTTTGGTGCGGATTTCATGCAGTCATTGCCGGCGGCGTCATTGGGCCATATTTTTTCATCGACGATAACGATCGCCACGTTACTGTTAATGGAAATCGATACCGCGATATGATAAACGATTTTTTTGGCCGCAATTGATTTCACGAAATGGGCCGAATTCACGTCCAATCACGTGAAATTCACGAATTTCACGTGATTGGACACCTCTAGATTATTTTCTTTGGGATTATGTGAAGTCATTGATCTATGACAATAAGAACTGCAATAAGAAGTTGCAAGAGCTCAGAGCCAATATTTAACGTGAAATTGCTGGAATTTCGGTCGATTTATGCGAAAGAGTGGCCGAAAATTTGAACTGCTCTTATTGAAAAGTTGAAGTGCTCTTATTGAAAAACCCGATATATATATATATATATATATATATATATATATATATATATATATATATATATATATATATATATATATATATAAGTGTGTGTGTGGTTCGACTGAAACTTACTAACAAAGATTTCTTCCACAGTGGTGTTGGTATTGCATTTTCTATTGAACCACATATAAAAATGCGTTATTGAGCTTTCAATCAGTTGACGGCCACTCAAGGATATACACGCATTTTATAAAAAAAAAATAAGTTTGGGCAATCTAAAATCGGAACACGATACAAACGTTATTCCTATTCTGAAAATGGAGAAAATTATGTATTTCCTCATTATATAAAAGTAGTAGATGGAAGTTTGCTCACAGCAGTATTCACGTAAAATATTCCAAAGCCAAATTGATTACATCTGCCGTCACTTGTTTCCCAAACAGCTCCTGGCTCTAAATGACGTCACTACCCTACAAGACAAAATCAGAGGAAGATATATAACTGACTACATGCCCTCAGACACTATGGTGTCTAAGCACGTTTTCGGCAAATTATTTCGCGTAATTATTATCGGAAAGCATAAATGGGCCTATAACATTCCATCCTATATCTCTACGGTGACGACAAGATAATGTTTGCTGATGGATCAGTATTTGGCAGGTGCCAGGTTATATATGCTAAATCCTAAGGTGAAATTATCGATCCCTTTTGATAGATACTCTACAGATAGTATCTGTATTCTTTCCGACAGCCAGGCTGCTCTTAAGGGGATTAACATCAATACTGTTTCATCGAAACTTGTATTGAGTCTGAATGAAGTTAAACTTTACTTGATATACTTATATAGTCATATGGATATTAAAGAAAACATTTTGACTGAGAAATTGGCTATGCGGGTGTAGTTGCCACTTTTGTGTAACCTGAGACCAATGATGATATTATCTCTAAAGAGAGATATCGACCATCTGGCACATTGGTGGTCTGCACTACAAGAGATGGGACAACCTCATCTCTGCGCCCCTATCCAAAATCTTCTTTGGATCAATAAATCAGCAAAGATTCCTGTCTTTATTGAATTATGATAGACGCACTTTGAGGATCTTGCTGGGTATTTTCACGGGACATTATTCCCTGAATAATCACATGTTCCGAATGAAAATTTGGATCACGAATTATATTTGAGGATCAACTGACGACCTGGATACCGGATGTCCTGCACTTTATACAAAGCACAGAAAGTGTACATCTGGGAGGAGAAGTTATAGTAGGTCAATCGCACCTGAGTGGCGAGAGATGGGGGAATTGTAAATATCAGTAAACGTGGTGTTATACAGGAGATTGCAGTTCGCCAAGTGTTTTCGCTAAACCGCATCACATTTTGCTTTCAGCGGAAATTTGAGTCGATTAAGTTGTCCGGGAGTGTATAATCTTCCAACTCGATTTTCATTAAGTTTTACACTCATTTCCCATTCTAAATAAATGAGATTAGATATAGATAAACCATATTCAGGTAAACTGTCCGTGACTCGAAACTGTATCTACGAGTATATGTATGTACCAAACCAAAACTTTACTCATTCTTGCGTATTTCCTAGATAAAATTTCCCAACATAAATGAAAATATATACAATTTATGAGATCTCATTGTCTATCATTATTGTTATTATAGTTATTTTTATAATAAGATAATAATAAAAGATAAAAAGGAAGAAAATAAGGAAATCTAGTATTTTAGATTCTTCCTTTTTAGATAAATTTTCCAAACAAAACAAAAAGTTAAATGAAATTAAAAACCAAAACGAACAGAAGATGTGGATATTCCTTTTATCTTTTCTGTATTAAACTTAAATATAAATAAGTAAATAAATAAATAATAACAATAATAGATATTATTTTAATTCTAGAAATTTGTTTTGTTTTTTTCTTTTTGTATCATAATTTTGTCTTAGAAAATAACAATAAGTTTTATGTATAAATTATGTACTGTGTACATTGTATTGTCTGTTATGTCCGTATATTCACAATAAAAAGGATAACGACAAAAACAAATTGGATCCCCATCCATAGACCATAAGTACATATATGTACACACATTAAACAAGATTAAAATGCAATTAAAAATCAATTTTGGAAATAATATTGATGAGGATAATCGTAAATCAGGACTTTCGATTTTTCGGGATTATCAAATGCATATGCCAGTACCAATTGATTTTTTTACGGTTCTAACAGGCTATTATTGGCCCGTACCATGTCAACAATTTGACTCCAGCGGTTTCGTTTACGAGCCAGCTCTTCATACTGTTGTTAACAATGATAAGATGTCAGATCGATTTCTTCCCTGAGGAGCGATCGTTACGGACAGGACCTCTTTGGCTATCGAAAGACGGCTCTCCCCGTAAAATGCAAAATCACTTTTACGATTAAGAAGTATCGGGGACAACGCATCTCCTTGTCGGATACCCTAACCTCTCTCGATTGGTCGAGTCATCGGTATGCTTGAAATCCAGGAATACCTGGTGTACATCGTGAGATGTTTCGTAGTACTTGGAAAGATTCATCCGTTGCAAAAAACTTCATCAGTGACTAACCAATTTGAACAGAATGCTCCTAGGTAGTCATCGATAATTTCCTCTGCCAGAGGAGTAGTTCTTCTCAAGATAATGTACGACCTACAGTAACTTGTATGTTGTGCAAAGGAGAGCTTCTTGAATATTGGGCATAACGTGGCCTCTTTCCATTCACCAAGCATAACTTCATTTCGCCATATTAGTCGAACAAGGTCGGAAAAACAATTCCATAAAGTTAGCCGTCCGAATATCTAGAGCTCTGAATTAATGCAATGAGCTCCTGGTGAACGATTTTTCTTTAATCCATGCATGGCCATTATGAATTCCTCATATAGCATGGATCCTCAATGAACATCTCTGCGGTCGGTATCGAGTACCACATCGACGTTAACATAGAGGTTTTAATCCTGATCCCGAATGACATTTGACCGAAATCTTAAGGTATGATTTCTTTAAAGATACCAAACCGAGTCGGCGCTTTATTATGGGCTGTGTTTCGTAGCTCAACAGTAAAACGACACTTCTCATCAAACCAATCATTTTTGGTCCCAGTTTTCACTATACCGGTGTAGTGCGCGACATCGACAACCGAGGTTTTCAATACTTCCCAGACCCTCCGTGACTTGTACCATAATTTCCATCGTAGCTTCTCGGTGACCTACTAAAGGTTGGTTAAATTTTAAGGGGCGACGTTGAATGTGAACCACACCTAAACGTCAATTTTTTTCTACATTTAATTTGACATTCCTCAATTTCAGACCAACTCAATTTGAACCATGGAAAGATACACATATAATCGAGCAACGCGTTAAAGTTATTCAGGCATATTATGAAAATGGACGTTCAAATCAAACTTTATATCGTGCACTTCGTGATTCAATTTAATCGACAAAATGTGCGTACAATCGGAAAAATCGGGCAAAAATTTGAGCAAACCGGGTCTGTATAGGAGATTTTAAAACACCAGTGCATGCTCGTACAGCTCGTACTGCAGAAAATATTGCTGCTGTTCGCGGTAGTGTGGCTGAAGAGCCGTTCCCCTCAACTAGTCGTCGTGCCCAACAATTGCACCTCTGACGCTCGTCGTTGATGAACATTATGCATAAAGACTTGCATTTACACGCTTATAAGGAACAATTGACTCAAGAACTAAAGCCTCTTGACCATTTCAAACGTCGTCAATGGTTAGAATGGTGGCAAGAAATGACAACAGTGGATGATCAATGTTCGAAGAAAATCATCTTCAGTGATGAGGCACATTTTCACCTCAGTGGATTCGTCAATAAGCAGAATTGCCGCATTTGGGCGAATCCTAATCCAAGAGTGATTGTCGAAAAACCAATGCACCCACAAAGAGTGACTGTTTGGTGCGGTTTATGGGTTGGCGGCATCATCGGGCCGTTTTTTTTCCAAAATGAGGCCGGTCATGCAGTTACTATGAATGGTGTTCGCTATCCTGAGATTATAACGAACTTTTTATGGCCCGAATTAGAAGATATGGATGTGGACGATATGTGGTTTCAACAGGACGGTGCCACTTACCACACAGCTAACGAAATAATGGCTCTCTTGCGCGACAAATTCAATGGCCGTATTATCTCACGTGGTGGCGATGTCAATTGGCCGCCAAGAGCATGTGATTTGACACTGTTGGACTTCTTTCTTTGGGGATAATTTGAAAGAAAAGGTGTACGTCGATAAGCCAGCCACAATTCAAGTGCTAAAGGATGAGATAATTCGACAGATTAGTGGCATAGAACCTCAATTATGCCTAAGCGTCGTCGAAAATTTGGACCATCGGCCCTTAAAATTTAACCACCTTTTAATATGGTCACTGCCGACTAATTTTGTTGGGCACCGATACGATGTCACGTCTTGGACAACCCCGCTCTTTTGAAATCAACACATGGTCAATTTGGCTTCGGGATATTTTACGTGGATGTGTCTATGTTTCCAAATGGATGATTTTATGAGGAAAGAATGTACTTGCCACTTTGAGATCATGAGCGATCGCAAAGTATTCTTTCCCCATTTTCGGTCGCAGTTTTGTGTCGGAAGTACGGACCTATATTATTTCATAAGTCGGTCTATTTTCTACCAGCTCTAGCAATAAAGTGACCAATTTAATACCGTGCTCAGGTAAAGAGACCCTATATTATCCAAATTATTGTAAAATGAGTCCTGGGGTTAGCTTACATTAGTGGGCGCATGTACACAGACAGTTGACAGGTTGGCTAATCTCATGTGCAAGCTTAGTTTACACACTCCATTATCAACAGCTTGGAAGACACAGCCTTCTTCACCTGTGGTCTAATGTGAAATCCCACTCTTAAATTTTCGAGGGCACCTCTACTGTGTATAGCAATGTATAGCCTTTGGGCACAAGCACTTTCTTTTTTAGGCTATCGAGTTTCTTGGAGAGCTATTATTTTCAGCCGATACTCTTTCAAACATTTAATAAGGCCGTCAAACGTGCCAGGTTTTCTAAGTGACTACACGTTACACATTACGATCTTTAATCTGTGTTCGTATAAGTGGGAATTTGTTGTTATTTTGGCGGTATCCCGTTTTGTTGACAATTACTTTTTTTTACGGAGAGGGATTGGCAGCCCAGCGATTCAACCAAATTTAGTCGGCCCCTATGATAATTCCTGAGTATAGTGGTGGTATTCTATAGGGCATGCGTTTTTTTTTAATTATTTACAAAACATAGATGTCCCCACCCACAGGGCTAATTAAATTGATTAAGATGGTATAGGTAACATCTTAATCAATTTCATTTGACATTATATAGTGATGTCATTTTGGGAGGAACACTATACCATATACATTGGACATGTATATGTAAATAGAAAACACTATATACACATATAGTGGTCGATGTGAGGTAGAAAATGAAAATACATAAAAAACATAGAAAATGCCGGTTTTCCGTATTGCATACATCACATGAGCTTCCGGTGTAATGTAAATGTTAGAAGGAAAATGAAACAACTGCTGTACATAACGGTGGTATAGGAAAGTACAGCAACAAAAGTTGGTAACGTTAAAAACACGTAATAACAAACAATATGGCGGAATAAGAAGGAAATACAGGATGTTTCTAGTCTTATCATTGTATCCGATTTAAGAAAACCTGTTTTATTTATTTTTATATACTACTTTGTATACAATGTCGTTAGGATATCCCTTTGTGTGTCGTATGTGTTCGTTGTATATGTCCCATTTGCGATAAATGATCATATGGTTGTGGCCGCTCAATAATGAGATGGTATAATCCGTACCATTAGTCGATTTACAAAAGGAAATTTTCAAAAAATAACTTTTGACACAATAAGTACTATCCAAGGTTGATTAAGGATCTGAACATATACCAACCAAACCATCAAAATCACCGTTCGTATTCAAATGATCAAATTATCCTTTTCAACTAGTCTGTAAGAAATGGAGGAAACACACCGATCTGTTGTTTTAACACAGCTTGAATTTCGTCGTTTTCCTGATTGTCCTGCGCACAGTGTGTGAAAACAATTAAGCGTTTGGCTGAGCGTCCCGTGCAAACTGCATCCATTGGATATTCCACAGGAAGCGGTTGCTCGAACGTGGCTTGTTCGACGGTTAATATTGCCTGGGAGAATCCACAAATATCGACGAAATAACTATTTCACATCAGCAGACGGTTCATGCGTCGAATTTTGGTGAAAGAGCCGAAGATGTTCCCTGAAAAAGTCCAAACCGATAACTAGTTTCTACCTTCTGACCATCACTTCCCCTCATGATTAAATCTCAGTGATTCATATTAGCTGACATAGTTGAGCAGCTAGCTCAAGCTAATTTATTTTGTATCGCTCAACAAAAAGCTACCGCCCAGGTGGGGCAGTGGTTAAAACTGCAGCAGTTGGAGCGGGAGGTACCGGGTTCGAATCGCAATAGGGGCAGGAAGCAAAAGGGATTTTTCACCATGATATTACAATCTGTGGTGTGAATGAACACCCCCTGTTGGAGTGCAGAACTCATTTGGGCCGACCCATATTCAATGTCAGCACTATAGACCGGCATGGAGATTTGCAATGTGCAGATGCGTAAATGTAAGGACGTAAATAAGCGAACCGCGAACAAGCAGGGAGTGCCTTGAGCCCCAAAACAGAATAGAGATAAAAAAAGCTCGTAAACTTTACCTAAAGTGCGAAACGATCTAAATAGGTTATCACTGTACGAAGTTGTTACACATATACACTTTAACTCAATCTGGACTCAATCATTCTGTAACATTGCTTTTAACAGTTTTGGAACTTTAACTTGAGTGACACCATGTATCTCAATGTAAACAGTATCTATTACCAATTGTTATTACTTAAAAAGGATCAAGAGGAGGTAGGCTTTGTCACATAGGCAACCATAAGAATAGACATATAAGGAGGAGAAAACAAGACTCCACCTCTTGAATGACCTAACTCATTTAGATGGATATTACGCTTCATCAAAAACTTAAGTTGGTTCGATAAGTCCCTACTCAGAGCAAAAAAATTAAAAATTGGTATGACTTTATGGACAATTATGTTTCTATATTTTAGTTCTCAGGACACCAACATAACCTTACCTAACCATATCTTTAACAAGTACAAGTAAATCAAGTCTTCTCACCCTGCATTAGCTTACATCCACCACCGGCGATCCAGCTATGTCCATTTCGCTCCTTGCAGTCTTCATTACCATATAAGGCACCATTAAAGTTGTTACTATTCATAAGTTCGATCATTATCTTTTGCGCCCAGGGACTCCTTGTGGTAAAAGTTTCTCCAACGGGCGTGTTAATTACATATGTGTCGATAGTTTTATATACACTGGGAGATAAAGTTAAAACGTACACTAGAAAAGAATGCTGGGCATAAACAGAATGCATGAATGATACAACAAAGATCACTACACCGGAACGATACTCCTGATAAGACCCGTAGGAAAGTACTTATTTACTTCATTATATTTAAATAGCAGTATTTCACAATCTAGCTGTTTAGACTTGAAGATTTTTTGTATCTCCAGTTTAAGGAGTGTTTACTATGCTGAACCATCTACAGTCCAATCTGGTCAGCCACGCAAGGACTTAGTTAATCTACAGAAGAATGTACAACTCAAAACAGCTAGCACATCTAACGTGTCTCAACAAAAAAAAGCAGAGTTAAATGAACCAATGAAGAAAGAGATACCACCTCCACCCATTAATATTCTTAATGTTAGTGAGTACGAAACAATTAAACAAATAGTCAAAATAGTTCCAAACGACAAATATAAGGTCACTGCACTGAATAATAATGTTTGGAAAGTAAATGCAGTTGATCCAGAAACCTACAGAATGTTAGCAAATGCAATTAGTGCTCAAAACATTGAATGGTTCACGTATGAAAACAAAGCAGAGCAACAAATCAAAGTTATGGCCAGAGGACTACATCATACATGCCCAACTGATGAAATAATTGAGGAACTTAGTCAGAAAGGATTCAAAATCATAAATGCTGTAAACATTCTGAAGAAAAAGGTTACCAAAAACTCAAACGATGAAAGAGTAACAACCAAAATCGGCCTACCCCTATTCATGCTAACATTTAACAACACCGAGAGCATTGATAAGATATATGGAATCAAAGCAATCTTGAACATGAAAGTCAAAATTGAGACATTAAAATAGAACAGCAGTAGAATTCCACAATGCCACAACTGTCAGGCATATAACCATACTCGAAAATACTGCAATAGGGAGCCTAGATGTGTAAAGTGCGCTGGGAAACATCCATCAAAAGAATGCAACAAAAGTAGAAGCGAACCAGCGAAATGTATACACTGTGGGAATCACCACCCAGCAAATTACAGAGGCTGTGAAGTTGCCAAACAGCTGCAAAGAATGAGAAATAGTAAAAAAAATCCAACAGAGAACATCAGAACTCTTAGTTCTCAACCTAGGACGCCATCCTATCCAAACCAAATCCCTCTTAATAGCGCGAAAGTTAGAGAAGGCACGACATACGCCCAAATGGCTGGCCGAACGGAAAATGTCAAGAAAGGACCCAGTCAGGAAAATCATGTCCTGCAAGAAATACTGCAGAAGTTAACCACTATAAATTCTCATCTGGCGACGCAAGATCAACGACTAGAATCTATGAGTGAGCTACTTAAACAACAAGAAAAAAGACTAGAAACACTAGAAAATACATCGATGAACCAAAATAAAAAAATAACAGACGCGACAGGTAAAACTAGAGAAATCATTGACTACCTTAATTCTAATCCATTAAAATTAAACAAGAAAACATAATGACACACTATTTAAGAATTGCTACCTGGAATGCAAATGGTCTTGCGCAACGCATTTCAGAATTAGAAGTATTTTTAAACACAAAAAACATTGATATATGCCTAATCTCAGAAAGTCACTCTACTAGAATCTCGTATTTCAAAATTCGTGGATACCAGTGCTATCAAGCTCTTCACCCAGCAGAAAGAGCTAGAGGCGGAACAGCAATCTTCATCAAGGAAAATATTAAACATCAAGAAGAACTTAAAATAGAGGAAGAAGCTATGCAAGTAGCAACTGTTTCTATTGAAACCAAAAACTACAAGAGCTACACTATATCAGCAATCTACTGTCCACCCTGATATAACCCAAAAAAGGAAGACTACATCAAACTTTTTAAATCGCTCGGTAAAAATTTCATTATTGGAGGCGATTTTAATGCAAAAAATATATTTTGGAGATCAAATCGAACTACTCCCAAAGGAAGAGAGCTATTTGAAGCAAGCAGAATATTAAAATGTGAGTTCCACTCCAGTAGAAAGCCAACCTACTGGCCTACAGACGTAAATAAAATTCCTGATCTTCTAGACTTCTATATATCCAGAGGTATCTCCGAAAATTACCTAGTAGTTGAAAATGAAGAAGGACTATCATCGGATCACTCTCCAGTCTTAATGACAATAAGTTCCACGGCAATAAGGAAAGCAAGCCCTCCAAGACTAACAAATAACAAAACAAACTGGGAATACTTTCGCCAGCTAGTCGAAGAAAGCGTCAATCTACAGGTGCCGATCTCGAACGATCATATGATAGAAGAAGAGCTGGAAAATTTCATTGAAAGTATACAGAAAGCGGCATGGGAAAGTACCCCCATCCAGCATGGTAAATTACAGAAAAGTATAAGCTACCCAGTTGAAGTGAGAGACTTGGTTAACGAAAAAAGACGAGCTCGCAAGACTTGGCAGAGAACTAGAGCTCCTGAAGATAAAACAATCCTAAATAATCTGTGCAACAAACTTAAACTGCTTATAAAAGAGATCAAGAATGAGTCAGTAGCTTGCTTTCTAAGTAACCTGACAGGTAAATCTGACACGGACTATTCGTTGTGGAAGGCCACTAAAAGTCTAAAAAGACCTAAATTGCAAGTGCCACCCATAAAAAAAGCTGATGGAACCTGGGCTCGCAGCGATAAACAAAAAGCTGATCTTTTTGCCGAACACCTAGAAATTACCTTCAAACCACCAACTGGGCAGGTAGAGAATGAATATTTAACACCGGTCAACAAAATAGACGAGGTACCTCTCCTACCAGTCACTGTGAAAGAAATCAAAGAAGAAGTAAAAAATCTTAAAGATAAAAAGGCTCCTGGTTACGACCTGATAACAGCAAAAATAATCAAAGCACTACGGAAGCTACAGCACATAATCAATGCTGTCTTAAGACAAAGATATGTTCCGAGACAGTGGAAAGTAGCAGAAATAATAATGATTGCTAAGCCTAATAAACCGTTAAATGACAAAACATCATACAGGCCAATCTCTTTATTAACAACCACATCAAAAATTTTCGAAAGATTGTTTCTGAAGAGACTCAAGCCAATTATAGAGACTAGGAAACTTATACCACCACATCAGTTTGGGTTTCGAGAAGGCCACTCAACAATAGAACAGGTACATAGAATCACTGATACGATTGAAGAGGCGTTGGAAGAGAAGAAGGTATGTTCAGCAGTATTCCTAGACGTAGCCCAAGCATTTGATAAGGTTTGGCACCATGGTCTGGAATTTAAGCTTCAACGAGATTTACCAAAACAACATTTTGAATTGCTTAAGTCATACATAAATGACCGTTATTTTCGAGTGAGACAAGAAGAAGAGTACTCAAAACTAAAGAAAATATTGGCAGGAGTCCCACAAGGTAGTGTGCTTGGCCCTGTGTTATACCTTCTGTATACAAATGATTTACCAAATATAGCAGAAGCCAGAATAGGGACTTTTGCTGATGACACTGCAATTATGACTACTGATATTAGTATTTTCGAGTCAACACGGAAACTACAAAATGCTGTCAATACAGTAAACACTTGGACAAAAACTTGGAGAATAATGCTAAACGAATCAAAATCAACATACATCAACTTCACCAACAAGAAAGTAGAATACATCCCGATTAGACTGAATTTTCAACAAATTCCTTACTCAGACAATGCGAAATACCTTGGCATGACACTAGACACTAAGCTTAGGTGGAAAGCACATGTTAAAAAGAAAAGACAAGAATTGAATTTTAAATTCAGAAAAATGCAGTGGCTTATTGGAAGAAACTCTGAGCTGACAACGCAAAACAAACTACTATTATATAAACAAATCCTTAAACCTATCTGGACATACGGCATTCAACTTTGGGGATGTGCAAAGAAAACTACAATTAAGATCATACAAACATTTCAAAATAAAGTACTACGTAGCATTGTCAATGCTCCATGGTATATTAGAAATGACAACCTCCATCGAGACCTTAATATGGAATGAAATAATATGGAAATAATAAAGTGATGAAATAATTAAGCTTGCAAGGAGTCATGTACTGCGACTGCAGCAACATGACAACGAGGAGCTGCGGAACCTACTGGATCACACCAATGGACCAAAGCGCCTAAAAAGAACAAAGCCTTTAGAATTAGTGGTTCCCTGAACTACTGAAATCAAAGGACTGGACGAAATGGGATGAACCGATTTTTCTCATCCCATAAGATGCTACACTGCTTAAAAATACAAAACATTTACTAGATAATCACTGAGATTAGTTGTAATATTATACAGAAATATAGATTTCTTAAACAAATAAAAAAAAAAAAAATCTACAGCATATATCTCTTCCCATGATTTAACAAGTGGTTTCGCGTTCGCTAGGATCGTTCTCTTCCAACTCATTGTTGGTATTCCTACTTTTCTTTTGCACCCATCTGTATACTTTCGTCTCATTATTTCGTCCTCTATGTCTGACTGAATTGTTGTTCTAAACAGTTCAATATTAGTTATGGTGTTCGGCCAGAAGCATTTCAGTGTTCGTCGGAAGCACTTGTTTAGAGACACCAGTATAGTACCTTCCTTCTTTTTCCGTATGTTTCTATGTATCACACCCATACAGTTTAATTGTATTTGTACGATTTCATACACGAACTGAACATTCGTATTATGGTCTTGCGTGACGTGATAGAAAAATTCTATTCTAAGATGATATTCCATTTACGCGGTTCATTATCCAATACAACCAGGAACAGCATTGGTGAGAGTACGCATCCTTACCTTACTCAAATACTTTGTTGCCTTAATATTGAATTCCGTTCCCAGCATCCCGATACATTTCTCGTATGAGTTCAATTAATTTCTTTGGAATACTCATCTCAGAAAGTGTCTATACCAAAGAGAAGGTACTGGACCAGATTTGGTTTGAGTTTTATTTACTGGATTGTTCAGTGATGACACGGATGGAGTGACGTGATCAGTACAACTATTCCTGATCGTTTCAAATTTGCATTGATCGTAGAAGAGGTTATGTCAAAGATGATTTTGCGAATTTTTTTATTGTTGTGTTCAGGAGAGATATTCCTCGCTAATGTTTGCATTCTCTTAGGTCACCTTTCTTGGGGATTGCAATTATCAATCCTTTCTTCAGTTTTTGTGGTATTCTGCCAGAATTTCACACTCTTGGATCATTGGTGCTAGTTTGCTTTCAGCTGTAGATGTATCTCCTGAAACTTGAAACTTGAAGATTATAGAGGTCGATTATTTCAATTAAAGGTGATTGATCTTACATGACCTCCACTATTTAAGTGTCATTAAATCAGTCTATCACTTTAATGTTTAAAGCATGACTTCAATAACCGTTCAATTGACTTTATCACATAATTATAAATCAATTGACAAAACAACTTTATCGATAAAAAGTTATCTCTGTTGTTATTAACTTTAATAATGAATATTAATTTAGAATATTAAAAGTTGAGAAAATTTACGTCTCTTCGATGCCACCATCTATAGCAGAAGGAATTTTTTCCATCATTTTTTATGTATATACGAGTATGTACGTCATGTAACACAATATCGTAACGACACATATTCCATTCTCAATTTTTAAGTCGACTCAAAAGTATTAAATAAGATGAAAACAAAATTATTCCATTTTATTTATTTATTTAGTTGACGCGCGGAATGAAAAACTTTTTCCTACTTTCCTATAAATTGTTGTTGTTGTCGTATACGAGTAAATATACAGTTGGTGAATAATTTTGTGCAACGAGACATCGTATATATGAGATAGAGTCGACGATTTATTTACCCCGTGTACGAAAAGCCTCTTAAGTTAGAAAAATAAACTTTGAATAGACAGTTAAGAATACGAAAGGAAAAGGTAAGTACACAAAACAACTTTAAGGAAAAAAAAATAAGAATAAGAATACCTACAACTGTGCGAAATCGCATTGGATCTGCATTAATTTGAATATTCTACTCTGTGCTTTCAACAAGACGGTTTCACGAGTAAATAATAGACGAGGAGTGAAAAAAAATTTGTACTGCTATATATAGAACGAAAACGATTTAATATTTTCCATTTCTAGACAATTTGGAAAATGGAAAATATAAATTCGTATCATATATAGAAGTGTACCTGCAGCACAAATAGTTTTTAGTAGATTTGAAATAGACGAGGGTGGAGTGAGAAGTCTGGTAAAATTACAAAAGAGGGCGCCACAATCGCAAATCCCAGATGTCATGTGTCAATAACAACTGTCACTGTGTGTAAACGGCACACTAAAAATAGTTGGCAAAATTCATGATACCTGTATCTTATCCCGTTCTTTCCTTTGGCACTTACCTGTCCAAGATGAAACGATTACAAACTGAAATGACAAGGCCAAGGGAATTGCGCCATAAACCGCATCAAACAGATGAAACGAAACAAACATAAAATAGACTGGGTCGGAAACACTGGCGATCACACGGATAAGTACAAACACTCGTATCCGCAACAGGCAAGCCACATACATATAACATGAAACATGAACAGAAACATGAAAAGGATATAACATATATGTAGGTGCAACACACCCGACACGTGTTACAGTAAACATTCACAGAAAACAATAATCACAATGAACAGACACTTATTCTTAATAACATAAACACAAATTCACGGTAAACAAAACCACAGATGACGAATTACAACACAGCCCAATACTTTTGACATGACACTGATATACGTGAGATCAATGTCAAATATATTGCCCAGTCGGTAACAGAGTGATAATCAACCATAGCTGAATATTGTGCTGAAATATAGTTGGCGGAAATAGCAGAAGAAACGTATTGCCCGATCTACAGTGCGATACGGGTAAGTTATATAAGGTGATGTTTGTGGTGGAACGGGGATTTTTTTGGATTGAGTTTTTTGGTGTAAAGTGAACGTGGAAGATTGAACAAGTATGAAAGAAACTGAGAAAGGGATTGAATTAACTCAAATAAAGAATGATCTAAGACATTATAAATATAAATAAAAGAAAATCAAGAAAGTGGACAAGGAGCACGTCGTCCGAGCGGTCGACATAAACTAAGTTAAGCAAGTAAAGGGGTTCACGGCAAACCACGTGGATCAAATCGATTATTGAGTGAAATGCGAGCGATCGTTGTTTATGGTCGACATCGAGAGGTAGCTGTACACATGAAAAAAACCGGTTAGAGCCATTTTCATTTTTTCCCTTCCAAATCCTTTGCGTAACAAACTCCATATCTCAACAGCATAACCTCCCAATTGTTACACCCAGCCCGAAGGTCTCTGGCCAACCGAACTGAGCTGGCTACATTGGTGCGCGCAGGCTGGCGTCCATTAGGCACGAACATTTAAATAGGAAAAAGCTATCCGCTCGTTGGGTGACGCGTTTACTTACAATCGATGAAAAACACACACGTGTTACAACTTCAGAGGCCGGTTTGGTGACGTTCAAGTGAAATAAAAAGAAGGTTTTGCGTCATTTCATAACTGTGGACGAAAGATGGATCCATCACTAGAGTCTCCGAAAACCAATGAACAAGTGGATTTCGAGTGGCGAATCTGCAAAGAAGGCAACAAGGACATGGGCAAAATTTTTTGGTTGTACGTGGCATAATCCATATCGAATACCTGCAAAAGGGGAGAACAGTTAACGGCAAATATAAAAAAGAATTAAGAACATCACAAAGAACCTCCTGGGTAAACTTCTGTGAGGAAATCAATAGCTTACCTGCGGTAGTTAGACTTAATAAGTCGCTGAGCAGGAACAATACCCGTAGACTTGATTCACTTCGTCTACCTAATGGCAAGCTTACTTCTTCTAAAAAGGAAGTAAGCGAACTACTTCTCACTACCCATTTTCCAGGATGTAAAACCATTGCAACTGAGAATACTGGTGTAGTCACTAACGATCGGGATGTAGTTCCCAATTGGGACCTTGCCTGCAGATTAATCAATTATGAGGTCTTACGTTGGAGCCTGTTCTCCTTCAAACCCTTTAAATCTGCTGGTCCTGACGGTATTTTCCCTGCCATTTTGCAGCATGGATACCCTCTAATTAAGGAACAGTTACTGCATCTGTTCCAGGCTTGTATAGCTTTTAGTTTTGTTCCTCAATCTTGGAGCAAAAGTAAGGTAATTTTTATTCCAAAAATTGGAAAGTCGGACTACACCGACCCCAATTCATTTCGGCCTATCTGTCTGTCATCAACTTTTTGAAATCTTTAGAAAGGATTGTTGATAGGTTTATTAGAGATCAACATTTAGTTACCGCTCCGCTCAGCACCACACAACATGCTTACCGTGTTGGCAAATCCTGTGAGACTGCCTTACATGAACTTGTAACTAGGATTGAGAGATCTATGCACAACAATGAGTTTCTTGTGGGCACTTTTTTGGATATTGCAGGAGCCTTTGTTAATACTTCTTTCGTCTCGATTACGAATGCATGTACTAAACATAATATCGAACCCAACATCATCAGATGGATTGAATGTATGCTTGAATCTCGTATTGTGATATGCGAGGTGCAGGATACTTTTATTTCGGTCAAAGCATCCAGAGGATGCCCGCAGGGAGGTGTTCTTTCACCCCTGTTGTGGCTCCTGGTGATTGACGAACTTCTTGTTATTCTTCGTGATTCCGGTTTTGTCGCCCAAAGTTATGCTGACGATCTAGTTCTGACAGTTTCAGGCAAGCATCTGAATGTCTTATCAGATTTAACTCAACACGCTCTTCTCATTATAGAACAGTGGTGTATAAATAAGTGTCTTCATGTGAACCCATCTAAAACCGACTTGGTTATTTTTACTAGGCGTAGGAATACTGCAGCTTTCTCTGTACCATCACTTTTTGGATGTAAGGTTAATAGCTCAGTCTACGTCAAACACCTTGGAGTTTTCCTGGATAATAAACTTTCTTGGAAGTACCATCTAGATTTTAAACTACAAAAAGCCACTGCTATTTTTTGGCAATGCCGTAGAGCGTTTGGTAATTCTTGGGGTTTATCCCCCAAAATATTATACTTTATCTACAAATCACTAGTTCTTCCGATGCTAACTTATGCATCCGTGGTTTGGTGGCCCGTGGTTAAAGTTAAATCTTCAATTGGAAAACTTAATTGTTTGCAAAAATTGGCTTGTCGAGCTGTAACTGGAGCCACGGCTTCAACTCCGCTACTAGCTATGGAACTCATTCTATCCCTACCCCAGTTACATTCCTTCATTTGTTCAGCTGGTTCGGCTGCCTCTCGCTTGAGGAGTGTTGGGGCGTGGAATGCTCTTGGCACTATTTCAGGCCATAGATCAATTCTTGATGAATTTATACGAACGATGCCAGAAATCGACATGGTTATTGATAGGCTCCTGCCTGTATTTAATTTCCACAGATCTTTTGAGGTGTTGTATCCATCAAGGGATATGTGGTTTTCGCCAGACTTGCTCAAACAGTTGTCCGAATCACTTGTATTCTTTTCAGATGGCTCTGTCTCTGAACAGGGCACTGGCTTTGGTTACTACTGTCCATCGCATGATTTGAGATACTCAAGTAGTTTGGGAATCTACTGTACTATTCATCAAGCGGAATTAATTGCGATTACTCATTGCGTAATTTCAGCTCTAAGTCTCGTTGCCGACGGCAAAAATATTATATTTTGTACGGATAGTAAAACTGTACTTAACTCCTTGAACAATCCTTTAACCAGCTCTAAACTGGTAGGGGATTGTAAGAAATTTCTGAACCTCCTTGGTTGTAGCAACAAGGTAACAGTCATGTGGGTTCCAGCCCATTGTGACATTGAAGGCAACGAAATTGCAGATTGCTTGGCTAAAACTGGTTCTCGCTTACATTTTGTGGGTCCTGAACCAGCTGCTCCTCTACCTCTTCACATAGTGAAGAATACAATTAAAACCGCTGCCATATCGAATCTAAAGCTTACGTGGTCAGCCACACCAACTTGTCGCAAGGCGAAATACTTTGTCAAAGGGCCTAATCCGAAGTTAACCAATTACGTTCTTTCATTGAATAAGGATAACTTGACGATACTGGTTGCTATACTTACTGGCCATGGCCGATTCAAAAGCCACCTTCATCGCATGGAACTTGCCAGTGATGCCGTATGTGACGATTGTCTTGAAGATGTTGATGATAGCTTACACTTTATCAGCAGCTGTCCGGCTTTCGATCGCATGAGATTTCTTGTGTTCAACTTCAGGAATATTTCTGTTAATTTACTGTCTTTTCTGCCCTGGTCCAAACTGCTCCAGTTTGCTAAGGTTGCAGAGCGCATCTGTGCGCTTTGTTGGAATCCAAGGTTTGCACCATGGGCCCTCTGTGGCATTGAGTGCGGAACCTCTAAGGGTCATATTTAATAATAATAATAATAATAATAACGGCAAATATTATAAGACTATTATTTTTGGACATAAAGACAATGAACGAGTGCACACGTGTGTAGTTGTCTTGGCCAAAATCCTTGAATTACGCTTCGTATTGCATCCAAATCAAGCATATTCTCCTGACTTAGCCCTCAACGACTATAATTTCTTGTTTTCGAACTTGATGAAAATGGCTCGGAAGATTTCGAAGGAAAATACTATTTTTCGGACGGGATCGAAAAATTAGAAAACCTTTGGTTAAAGTGTATCCAATTTTGTGTCATTTTTACCAGACTTCTCACTCCGCCCTCGTACATATATACTCGTCTATCTATAGGTATACCGAGCATATATACTGTACACACACAAAGAACGGTCAAACCGACATTAAATCAAAATATCGACGGAAAATATATTGAAAATACGTATTTAGAAAAGTTTTCCATTTGTAGCCCAATGTGTAACGGTTAAGTATACCCTTAAGTCATATTTATAACATTATTACAAAAAGATGATATAGAGAAAAATAGAAAATTGACCGTAATAAAACGAACGAATGGAAAAATAAATAAAAAATTTTCCATTTAGTTTTCTTATTTTTCCAATACAACAATAATAATCATATATAGTTGTCTTAATAATGGAAAAGTGTAGCAAAAAAATATATTCTTCAATATTACGATTATTATCCTTATAACTAATACTATTTATTTTAAATGAAAATTTTCATTTTTCATACCTTTTCGATACGACGACGATGATGGTGTAAAATTGTATAAATAAATGTTTTTGTTGGAAAATTTTAATTTTACGATTGGGAATTA
This sequence comes from Tipula lateralis, assembly GCA_963932295.1. Taxonomy (NCBI): domain Eukaryota; kingdom Metazoa; phylum Arthropoda; class Insecta; order Diptera; family Tipulidae; genus Tipula; species Tipula lateralis. The sequence continues at coordinate 17,764,100 of OZ010738.1, read as the reverse complement.
AAAAAAAATGTACTTTACTCTGGAAAATGGAAAATAGGGAAAATTTTAGTATAGGAAATTTGTTAATTTCAGTTGTCTTAATTATGTGGTAATGCGCGTGCAATTGTTAAAGGGAGATTAAAGCGTTTATCACGATTGTATACCTCGATACTCATTGTGGTTGTTATACGTAAAGTGGACGGATTGTATATATAAGCAAGGTCATATACAAGTCGAAAGCCTCACAATAAACAGGGAACTCTTGATCAGAATTGAGCAATATGTCACCAATCTGACTTCATCGGATGCATACCTATTTGGAAACGTGACCTTACTAGCATACTATTTGATTGCATTAAATTCTTAGTTCCGTAATTTAAAGGAGCTCGGTATGTGGCAAGAACGTTGTATTTTATGCCACATATCTCTCGAAACTAAGATGCCAACCCTGAACTATTTCAGTGGATCACGAATCTCTTTCACTTCGTTGTTACTTAACCTCGTCCATTTTCCAGAATTATTTGCGAAAGTTTCGTTCTATAGAAGCCAACGGACGTCTCGTTACGCTGAAAATTTGGCTCTGGTGTGCGATAGTGTTGCAGAGTTTCCAGAAACATCAATTCGTAGACGTGGTTCTCAGTTAGACATTTCTGCAAGCAGTTTAAGGCGAATTTTGAAAACTGATTTGAAAATGTTCACATTCAAAATTCAATTAGTCCAAAAATTGCTACCGAGTGATCCTAATCAACGAGTTGAGTACTGTAATGCAATCCTATGGCTGTCGGAACAGTCGGTTTTGGGGAACACAGAATCCTCATTTACTCACTTAAAACAACGGTATGGTGCGATATTCATGCTGGAAACATCATGTGTCCCTATTTTTTTGAAAAAGACTAAGGTTTTGAAGTTACTCCCGAACGGTACCAAGACATAATTCGAAATTTTCTTGTACCTGAAATGGAAGAGCAAGGACTAGAGAACATGTGGTTTCAGCAAGATAGGACAGCAATTCAATTATTGAATGAGGTTTTTCCACGAAGACTAATTTCGTGAAATGGTCTTTAAACGTGG